>MU399809.1:0-605179 GCA_022578945.1 Hypoxylon fuscum | reverse complement strand
AATTAAAAATATAAAAAAATAAATTTTAATTATAAATTTTTTATTTTATAAAATATATAAAAATTTAATATTAATATATAAATTTTTTAATAATTATTTAATTTTATATTAAATTATATTATAAATTATAAAAAATAAAAATATTTTTTATTTAATATAAAAATTAATATATATATTATAAATAATATTAATAATTTTAATTTAAAAAATAAAAATAATAATTTAAAAATTTTATAATTTATTTAATTTAAAATATATTTTATTTTTATTTAAATTTTTATATTAAATTAAAAATTATATTAATAATTAATATATTTAAAAATTTTAATAAAATAAAATAATTTATATTAAATATTAAAAAATAAAATTTTATTTTATAAAAATTTAATATTAAAAAATTAAAACTTTTTATTTTTTATATTTTTAAATTATAAAATTATATATTAAAAATAATAAATAAATAATTTAAAATATTAAAAAAAATTTATTTAAATTATAATTTTATTAATAAAAAAATTATTAAATAAAAAATTTGAAATTATTTATTTTTTAATATTAATAATTTTATTATTTTAATATAAATTTTTTTTATTAATAAAATTATAAATATTAATTTTAATAAATTTATAATAAAATTTTTTTTATATAATTTATAATTAAATAAAAATTATAATTTTTTTATTAATATTTAAAAATTAATTATATATATTAAAAAATTATATAATATAATTTTAAAATTTTTTTTTAAATTAATTAAAAATTATAAAAATTATATTTTTATAATTATTAATTATAATAAATATTTTAATTTAAAACTTTATAATATATTTAATTTAAAAATAAATATTATTAAAATTTTAATAATTTTATTAAATAATAATTAAAAATTTAATATAATTTATAAAAAATAATATTATAATTATTAATAAATAAATTAAATGATATCATGGTTGGTAACGAGTTAAAGAAAGGTACGGTTAGATACCGTAGGTATTTAATATATTTATAATAATTATATAAATTACGAATATATATAAACCGGTTGGTCGTAAGTAGTTTTTAAAATAAAATAACCTTTCCAACCGTACCTTATATTTTTATATAATAACTTTATTATTATTATAATAAAAGATTAATTTCGCATTCTTTTAATATATAAAAAAATAAATATTAAAATTAATATTAATTAAAAATTAATATTAAAAATTAATAATTAATATTAAAATTAATAATTAATATTAAAATTAATAATTAATATTAAAAATTAAAATTAAAATTAAAATTAAAATTAATATTAAAATTAAAATTAAAATTAATATTAATTTAAAATTAATATTAAAAATTAAATTTAAAATTAATATTAATATTAAAATTAATATTAATATTAATAATTAAATTTAAAAATTAAAATTAAAATTAATATTAAATTAAAATTAATATTAAAAATTTAAATTAATTATTTAAAAATTATAAATTAAAATTTAATTAAAATTAAAAATTAAAATAAAATTTTAATTATTATAATAAAATAAAAAAATTATAAATTATAAAAATTAAAAATAATAATAATTTATAATTATTAATAAAATTAATTTATATAATTAATATAAATATATAAAAAAATTTTATATTATTAATTTTAAATATTATAATAAAAATTTTAAATAATAATAATATTAATATTTATATTATTAAATTAAAAAAATTAATAATATTTAAAAAAAATTAATATATTTTTTATAAATATAATTTTAAAAATTTTTAAAAATATTTTAAATAAAAAAAATATTTTAATAAATAAATTAAATAATATTATAATTAATAATAAATTAAAAAAAAAATTAAATAAATATTATAAATATTTATAATATTTATAATAATTATATAAATTATAAATATATATAAATTAAATTAATTTTAAATATTTTTTAAAATAAAATAATTTTATTAATTATTTTTTATATTTTTATAAAATTTAAAATATAAATTTAATATTTTTTAAAATTAAAACTTTTTTAATAATTATTATAATAATAATATAAATTAATTAAAAAAATTTTAATTTAATATAAATTTATATTAAATATTTATTATTATTAAATAATTAATTTTTATATTTATTATTAATTAATAAAATTTAATAAAATATAATTATATATAATAATAAAATAATTATAATAAAATAAAATATTAATAATAATTTTATTTATATATATATAATTAATTATATAATAATTAATTTATATAATAATATTATATTAATATTAATAAATTTTAAAATTTTATATTTATTATTTTATTTAAAATAATATATTAAATTTTTTAATAATAAATATATATATTATAAATTTTTTTATTAATTTATTAAATTTTATAAAATTTATAATTTTTATTATAATTTTATTATTAAATTTTTATAATTTTTATTTAATTTTTTAAATTTAATTAATATATATAAATATTAAATTATAAAATTTTTAATATTTATAAATATATTTTTATTTTATTTTATATTATTAAATAATATTTTTTATTATAAATTTTATTAATATAATAAATTAAATTAAATATAATAAAAAATTTTTTTTTAATAATTTAATAAAAATTTTAATATTTTTTTTAATATTTTTTAAAAATAATAAAAAAATTTCCATACTGTATATATACCGTGCGCGCACGGTGCCAACGCACTGTCTTATATAATCAATTTGAATATTATGTCATCAATATTTGGCGGGTTGGCAGTTTACTTGGATTCGCCCATAGTACGCTATGATGCATTTTAGGATGCTTCGATTGCCCATGCAGACTTTGGGGGCCGGACTAGACCAGTTTTCGGTATTTCTCAGGTAAACTTCGGTCAGGTAAGAGGAATGTTGCCTAAATCCATCCCTTGTCTCTTAATGTAACTAACCCAGCATTAAATCATGCGATAGTAGCACGGTACACATATATGTAAGTTATCGTACTTGTTGGTCACAAAAGCCTATCAATCGAAACAGACCAGGGACGAAACTACCACTTGTATTACTTCCGTCAAACCTCCTGAACTCCTTTCAGTTTTATCTCACGTAAGTTCGAACTATCCACCATAATTTCGTCCATTAACCCGCCAACTCGTGTAATTTTAACGTATATTTATGAATGCGTAAAGTCTAGTGCGTGCGTGAATAGAACGCACCTTCCCCTTCTTACTAGTAGAGGCCTTGTCGAGCTTCTTGAAGTTGTACGTCATAAGAAAGCATGTCGAATCATTAGAGATCCAGTTGATATAGGCAGACTGGCTTGTTTCGAATAGGACGATTTCAATTCGATACATTCGCTTTGCCTTTACAGAAAGTCCGTCCTGTTGGAGAATCTCCTCCACTGGGGGATGGCTATCTGTGGCTAGTGGGCCTTTGATTTCGAGCTCGTAATGGGGTTCGAGTCTTAGAACCGTACTATTCTGGTCTAAAGGGCCCTTAATTCTAGCGTTTAGAGCAACGTATAAGGGGTGATGAAGGTCGGATTGATTATGTTTTTAGAGCTTACTCGTCAAATTCGACTCTGCAAAGATCTGAGCTGTAGCAAACATTGACTCTCGCTAACAGAGCGCATGAGCTTGGGCTCTGAAACTTCCAAAAGCCCAAATAAATTTGTTGGAACATTGTCCTGGCTAATACTGAATGAAGTCCGTGTCATAGCGCACTTTCCACAAGGAGAAGAGGTGAGTTAAGTTCTCTGGCGTTACAATCTATGGTGGCCCACGACATCAGATGACCGAATGCCATCTCGTCCTCGACCGTCGCATACCAATTGACGTCCATCACAATGGTACGGTCCGCATCCCATGCTATTTGCTCCGAGAGTAGGAGGGGAGTCGTGCTGGTGCATATGACATACCAAGGGCGGCGTCCTATTCCGACTTAGTTGCTCACACGGGACTCCGGCCTTTCTCAACCAAGTCTGGATAAGAGTAGCTTCGAACTCCGTAGAAACTACGTAGGCTAGGTAGCTTAGCTAGAGAATCTCCTGCTTTTCCCGCGTCGAAGATATGACGAATCAACTTGGTGCTCTTCTTGGTCCCCTGGATTACTAGGACCCTAGACTGGCCTACCTTGTGCGCAACTTGACAATCCGCAGTATAATGCCATTTCTTTAGCACTTTTCAGTCGCACCTCAAGAGTAATGTAGCTTCTCTAACCGACTGCATTAATAATGCTTCGCGCTCGCTCATATGCAAGCCTGATTCTCGCCTCTACAGATGAGGCTTCTAGCTCACAGTGCTGGTGCCAGATGGGCTCTTGGAGGATCGGCGCGAACGACTCTACTCGAGAGAACGGGGAAGTCATGGCTATAGGAGGTGACGGCGGCGGACAGCAGCAGACGAGAGCAGTGTAATAATCGAGTAGATGGGGAAGGGTGTTTGCAGAAGATGTGGTCACGTTACGGGCAAGCTGAAAAGTTCGTCAACCAGACAACAGAAGGCAGTCTTTAATGAACGAGCACAGTACGTCCGCGTTCAAGTCGAATCGTGACAGAGCGTGATGTGAACAAACAGAATGCACTCCTGTCCCTCAAAATGATTAATTCGGGCTCGACGTGATTTTGTTACTATGATTACGAAGTAGATATATTATCAGGTCTCGACATATACTCATCTCCTCAAAATAGTAGCATTGGGGTCAGGTTACTTTTATATGTTCACTAGGTAGGTACTTAGTGTTCCCTTCTTGCCTTTTTTCCCATTACAAATATAAAATAAAAAGATACTTGAAACGGTACTTACATCGTCTAAAGCATTAAGAAAAACCAAAGCTTTCAGCTATAAGGGAACATATGAATTTTTAAAATGGTACATGAAATAGCATTTGTCGCAAAAGAGCTATACATCCAATTACAAGTCCTTATAAGTATGATTTACCTGATCCATAGCAAATAATTCAAGGGTTCGAGTGTAGTCGAAAGACTGACGGCAGACCAGACGAGACTTGCATATATTAGATACAAAAAAGGACTATGAAAGGGATAAGAGATACTAGAAACTGTGTCCCATGAGGTAAACGACCCACTTCGTAGCCCTACGTTATCGTTGATTGGCCGACGGGAATTTTCCACTTCTTCATGATTGGTCTATGGTCGTCTTCCGGCAATGTGGCTGTGTGGCCAGAGGCCTAACCGTCGCCTAGCCATAAGCGGTAGCGTTGTCTGGGCTGGCATAGTTCTACATCTACGCATTCTCGACCTAGTTCACGCATCTCTCGTGCCCGTGTGAAAAAAGATTACGAACCCTTAACTACGATGGACTATTCGGACCCTGACGCATTCACCCTGCCCTACCAGCTTACCAAGCAAGTTCGCCGTGATGTTTATCCACTTTTAGAGCCAACCCAGCCAGAGCTGTCGGCGAAGGGAAAGACAGTGCTCATTACCGGCGTTTCGGGGGGCATAGGCAAGGTAAGCACAATTTCCGGGGGCTTAGTTTTCCTTTCGCGTGACCAATAGATGCAGAGCATCGCCGAATCATGGGCCACCGCGGGAGCTTCCGGCGTCGTGATTACCGGGCGCAAGGTCGATGTGCTCGAGGGCATCGCCACACGGCTTCGGAGTCTCGCCCCGCCCGGCACTAAAGTTCTCGCCCAGGGGGCCGACATCACCAACGAAGCCTCGGTCGCGGCGCTCTTCGAGGCAGCCAAAGAGGCGGTCGGCAAGGTCGATGTGCTGATCAACAGCGCGGGGAGCTTGGACGGGGGCCCCGTTGGCGCCGTCGATGCCACGAAATTCTTCAACGACTTCCAGGTCAACGTGCTGGGGTCGTACCTAATGACGCACCACTTTCTCGCCCAGGCGGACGGGGTCGGCACCATCGTCAGCATGACGACGGGCGCCATCGGCACCGTGTTTCCGGGTATGGCGGGCTACACGGCGTCCAAGCTGGCCTTTGTCCGCATCATGGAGAACCTGCACGTCGAACAGCCGGGCATACGCGTTTTCATGCTCATGCCGGGAATTGTGCAGACCGAGATGACGGTCGATTCGTTGAAGCCGTATGCCAAGGATAGCGCCGGTCTCAGTGGTAGCTGGACACTCTTCCTATCTACTCCGCGCGCCGAATGGATGCGCGGCGGCATAGTCAGCGCGAACTGTGAGTCCCCTTCCAGTGCTCAAAGATCGCTACTCTTCTAACATGGGACGGCGTCTTAAGGGGATATCGAGGAGATGGAGGCGCATAAGGATCAGATTGTTGGCGACAATCTGCTCAGTCGGGCTTTTCTGAACGCCAAGCTCGGGAAGGATGGGCACCCCTGGACATGAGGCGGCGGCTACAGTAAATGACAAGAGACTACGGAGCAGGTGCACCAAGGTCTAGCTAATTCATACGTTTAAAGGAGTTGTTAAAGTACATACACCATGAAAACTTGGTAATTTTGGGATGTAGCTTTGCGAAAGCGAAATAAGCACTTGGCCTGCACATACATGAAACTCCGTGCTAACCGGTTTCCTCTCTTTCTATCTATAATTATCCTGTACTTATCACCACTAGCTATACTAGCACTGTACTGCCAGCCACAAATTTCACAATATGGATCCTATTTTGCTTTTTGTTAACGTCTACGTACATCACCTCCCGTCCAGGGCACGTATCATCTCGGATAGTCCATATCCGTCGAAAACCCGCTCATTCTAAAAAGTCGCGCACAATGACGAACAGCAACCACGTCACGCCTTATAAAGTACAAACCAATCAAGACCTATATATAGGTAAACATAGGACTAGTGTATGCAACAAAACGCTCCCACATAAACGAACTAGACTGGTCGTGACCAGGGAAATATCTCTATCGGCGAGTTGGGTATCAAACCGGGCAAAGTCGATTTCAAAAGTTTATTCGCACAATCTGAAATGGAGAAGAGAGAACGGACCAAGGAACAGCTCGAGGCTAAGTATTGTTAGATGAGTGCGTGCTCAGACCTTAATCATCGGAGGATCTCGCCTTGTGCTGGTCAGAAAGAAACCTTGCAGGGACTGTGACTATTCCCACTCAAACTTAGCGTGGTAATGGCCTTATTGAAGAAATCTTCGATGGCCTGGAGCGCGAGATTGATTAGAACGTGATGCATCACCTGCATGAACAGACAGGGAGCGCAGATCCTCCAACCAGTAAAATCAACTTCTATATTCTCGACCAAGATAACTGTGCTGAGGAAATTTCGTCTTTACACGTAGGTGGCGTTAATTCTATGAAGGATAATTTTGTAACAGACTCCTATCAGCGCCTACTTAATGCCTCGACCCCAGTGCTGGGGCGTTTGCGGGAAGGTGTGGGTGACTCGTGAGAAATCTTTTGCTGTGCTCAGAAATACGAACCCACAATGCTTCCCTATCTCTTTCAAGGCATCTTTACCGCCTCGTGGCTGGCATTGTTTCTCCTCGTCTGGTTCATCGTCAAGCGGCGTTCTCACAAGTTACCCCTTCCGCCGGGTCCGGACCCGGCCCCACTAATCGGCAACCTACATCAGATGCCGAAAAGCCACCGTTGGTTGCATTTTTTCCGTTGGAGCCGGAACGCCCATGGCCCCATCATGTACCTAAATCTTGGCGGCCAACCGTTTGTCGTGCTGTCGACGCATGAGGCGGCCAGTGATCTACTTGTAAAGCGTGGTGCTTTATACTCACACCGGCCGCGCTTCGTGATGGCGGGCGAAATGGTTACAAAAGGTATGCATCATTTGCTGCGGCAGTACGATGCGAACTATCGTCTTCACCACCGGCTTGAAGCACCATTACTTAGCACACAGGCTGCGAAACGCTACCGTCCCGTCCAGGAGCTCGAATCACGACAGCTTCTCTTCGATTTGCTAGGGAACCATGAAGACGGCGAAAAAGACGGCGAAGAAGGTGTGGACTTTTATCATCAACTTGAACGTGAGTAATTCTTTATTTTTCCCTCTGACACTATGTGCTTCGCCATTACTTGCTTTCTTAGTACCAACTTGCACAAATTTATGTCACACTAATGATGTGTTTGCTTCGTTTATTTCAAAGGCACGATGGCTAGTATAATATATTCTCTCCTATACGGGTATAGGCTCAAGACAGACCAAGAGCGCGAATTACAGGACGCAAAAGCCGTACAAATTGCAGCTATACATAATATTCAGCTCGGAAATCGTCTCGGTGGATATATTCCCCGTGTTAAACGTCCTGCCGTACAGATTGGCGCCGTGGAAGGCCGAAGCCGAAGCCCTCTACGTCCTAGAGCGGGACTTGCATATCGGCAACTTCAAGCGGGGACTCGAGAGCCAAGCATGGAACTTAAGCAAGCAAATCAAACCAGTTTGCAGTAACAACACGGAGGCCAACACTGCCGGCGTGTCGGACGAAGAACTCGCCTTCGACCTCGGTATCATTGCTGACGCAGCCCTTGATACATCTACCATGACATTAAGTTGGTTCATCACCGCATGGGTGACACACGGCTCGAGCTTCGTCTCCAAAGCTCAGTGCCAGCTCGACCAGGCCGTCGGCAGGGACAGATTGCCGCAGTTCGAGAATCGTTCGTGTTTAACATATATCGACGCTATTGGTAAGTCGATGCTTTTACATTTCGTGGAATTTTACGGATTCTTGTCGCTAATATGACCTACCACGGCATGGTAGTTAATGAAGTATTGCGCTGGCGTCCTATCGCAGCAGGTGGAATACCACATAGGACCTTACAGGAGGACACCTACAAGGGCTATCGTATCCCAGCAGGCTCGATAGTGGTCGGGAGTCACTTTGCCATCACGCGCGACGAGTCTGTTTTTGGCGCGGATGTTGAATCGTTCGTGCCGGAGAGGTGGCTCCTCGACTGCGAAGAGGACGGTCAAACCGCCACCGCTACAACTTCAAAGAACAGGCACACACTCAAGAGTTTGCCACTCACAGGATTTGGCTTTGGTCGCCGCCTCTGTACTGGCAGGCACATAGCTCTTAACGGGCAGTTCATTATAATCGCACGGTTGCTTTGGGCATTCGATGTCCAGCTTACAGCAGGCGAGGACGAATCCGAAGTAGTGAAAGCAGGGGCACAGTGGGGCAGCATGATGGAGGACGATGTGGGATGCATTGATGCCTTTCTTATTAGACCCAAACCTTTCAAGGTTGTTTTCAAACCTCGAGGGCCGTGGGTGCGCAAGTTGATTTTGGAACAAGGCAACCCGCATGAGAAAGTGGACCTGAACGGCCTCCTTGCCGGACTCGCGGTTGATAACAAGATAAATGAGGTAAACAAGCAGTAAAGAAACCTACGCGTCATAGAAACGACTGGAGGATATAAAAGGTTTCTACGCGTTAAATAGTGCTCTAGCTTCTGTTATAATACTCATGTCGATCATTTAAGCTTGATCAATATTAAATAATTACTCCTAAGTGTAAATAAACCTATCTTTAAAAATTTGTATATTCTGAAGAGGGGATACGTAGCCCCTTTTACTACGTACATTATTTCCTTGAGAAATTTAATCGTATCAAATAATTAAAAGTCTTTTAATAATATATTTCTACATAACGTGTCGTAATATTTAAGGTATGGGCATGGTCATGCTAGTTTCGTCATTCCTACTCAGCACCTTACTCCCTAAGCCTTAAACGTTTAAAGAACACATATTACCATTCCACTTCAACAACAGCAGTATTTTGAACTCCTATAATATACCAGCTCAACCATTTGTAAAAGGAGTAAAAAGTAACCATGCATACTTTATAAAAAATAGCAATAGCGATAGCCGCGACGGCACTGCGACGGCACTCGGTGATGGTCTCCATCGCCAATGTGACGTCGGCTGCTCCCTTTCTCCTCCACGCTATCGATCATGTTCACCGACCCGGTAGAGATTATTAGCCTTAGGGAAAAGGGAGGCCACTAGATTTTTTTGGGCAGCATTACAGCCTGTGATAATGCTTAGTCAAACTTCCAAAACAAAATATCCCTACCAAGATCGCCACTATGCCTGCGGTTGAGCCGTCGGAATAGAACTTTGACACCTTTCTCACCTCTGGCAGCTCCTATTACAGCAAGATATTCTTATAACGGACCATTCATAGCGGGTCTACCCCATACGACTTAATAGGAAGGTACGCGGCAGACCCTGAGATTATTGTAACTCCGATCCCTTTTTATTAAGTCCCTCTCTCTAGTTGTTGTTAATTTCGCCTCCTATAAACACTTCTTAGCCTACCACTTTCCTCGATACCTAAATCGTCTTCCACCTAGAAGCAAGAACCTACACCATACGTCCATCATATGCCTAACAGCTAGCTAACGGTAGGCTTCTCTAGAAAAGGGGCACTTCGGTCTAGCCAAAATGCGATTTTTCAATGACAATCTAGTTTTTGATGAACCCAACCGCCGAGTTGAGGTCCTTGCCATAGGGCTTCCAAGGTGAGCACATCATTATCAGATCTTACTGGAATTATATGGCTCATCTTCTGGTCTTAGATGCGCTACAAGCTCCCTTCAAGAGGCGTTGGAGTCAAAGTGGCTTGGCTATGGTCCATGTATGCACATGGCGCATACCGTGCCTTGGCCAGAGAGGAGCCAGGTACGTGTGCAGTTGCCGTATCCATGGCCTAGCGAAATAGGCACGTCTAACTTCATAGCAGATGGTCGTTGATGCATTATACGAAGGTGACAGGCACAAGCGGCATAAGATTCTACATAAACTATTTGCTGGTTTTGGAGCGCAAAGCGGTAAGGATCAGACATTTCTTACAAGATGTGATGATATACTAAAGAATATGTTCTGATGTTGAAAAGATTTACCTGGTATAGCTTTTACGGACGACTTAATGGACATGTTCCCCGATGCAAAGCTCATTCTCAACCAACGTCGGGATGCCGAATCTTTTGCAGAGTCTGTTGCTGGATCCATCATGTTCTTCAATTCCTGGACATACAGAATCTCAACCTTACTCCTGAGGGGCGATCGTCTACATTGGCAAATTCACTTCGGAGTCTTCAGGGTGAGAAATTAGGATGGTTGGTTCATGCAATATATAATGACGACTAACTGCGTGATCCAGATTTTCAATCAGAAGCTCGGCACTGACCCAGTCTGGAGTCACGAGATGCTTGTCGACTGGTATGAGAAGTACTACGTATGGGTTAGGGAGGAAGCAAAGAGACGAAATAGACCGGTTCTGGAGTGGCAGCCGCAAGATGGCTGGAAGCCAATCTGTGATTTCTTAGGCAAGCCAACACCTCCACCAGATGTTCCATTCCCTCATGTAAATGACCAAAAAGAGATGCAGAGGTTGAAGGTAGTACTTGTTGCCCGTGGTGTGCTAGCATGGTTTGGCTTGGGTTTTGCTGTTTACTCGGGAGTAAAATATGCCCCAAAGTATCTCGGTGAGCTTCGTCACTTTGTTCTTGACTGGCTATAGTAATATATTTGCCTTATTGCCTTAAGATGTAAGTAGATACAGGTACTCTTTAGTCTGGTTGCACTCCACCTCTTGTCTCCCGAAACTAATGTTCAGACTTCGTATGAGGATAAGAAATGTCCAATTAAACAATCCAGTTTGCTCGGAGTTATGTGTAGGTGCTTTTTTGTAACTGAATCATATTATAGGCGTAACTACCGAGGGACCTATGAGAGGTGTATTAGATGGGTAATCCAGTGTCGCATGGGAATACTGTGTCGTTATTTTCCTCCAACGCATTCACGATAAGCCGCCATACACTCTTGTCCCACATAAGACCTGCGTGGCCAACAGGGTCATCCGGGCAGGTGTCTTGGATTAGAACATTGTTCACCCCCGGCTCGTCTATCCTGCTAATATCGGATGAAACAAGAATATCAGAGCTGGAAGTGATTATGGTGACTTTGTTTCCTGATTGGACAATGGCGTCCGCGCTCTTGAAATCGTTATACACTGCGCCGTCGGTCATCATGTCGTCACACGCAGGACAACCAAGCACATTCTGTACCACCGTCGCAATATTCCTCGTGACGCTACCGCCAATATACCACAGATCTGTGAACCCAAGGTATTTTGCGCCATGAATAGCCGGCCCCAGCGCGACGACGTGTTCCACAATGCTCGATATCCCGGCCTGTGTCATGGGCACATAAATAGCTTGCACGCCACCCTCGGAATGGCCAACTATATCAACCTTCTCCGCGCCGGTCTTATCTTTTACTTCTTTAACAAACTCAGCGATATCCTTCGCCGAATCAGCCATTGACCTGAGGCCCCCAATCCAAGGCACGAGGTCCCACGCGCCGTAGGTCGACGAAAATGTACAGTAGCCACGCCTATTGAGTTCCCATTGAAGCATGTTGAGGTCGACCTCACGGTTCGCCGAGAGCCCATGAAGCATCACAACAGGGTTTCGTTCGCTTTTGCAGTCGAAGTTGTTGTCAGGTGCGCCGTACAATTCACTCAGCTTTAAGGCATCCGGAATGTTCGTATCAATGGGCAAATCGCGCGAACCAAGGTCCTGGGCATTTTCCGGTATAGGGGTTGGATTTGGAAGAGCTCTCGCGCTCAGAGACCAGGGAGTCGCTAATATGAAGTAACTGAGCTTCATGTTTGTGTAGAACATGAGATACGATGGACAAGTTTCTCGTAGGAGAGGTCAGGCTTCTTTCATTAGCCCTCGAGCGTCAACGCCCCTTATATCGTAGCTAACGGGTGCATTGCTTGTTTTCAATCCTCTCTAGCTTACCAACAGCTAAAAGCAATAGCTTCACTATCCCAGCAGTCCGGCAATGCCGTACCTCTCGCCTTACCAAATAGGTATGTAAGGAGTATCCAGATATTATGTATCCTTGCTTTTACGCAATCCTTTTCTGGGGTTGCACGGCGGCTGCGCCACCCTACCAACCGTTTAGACTGCTCGGTGTAACCCAGCAAGTATCGCGTTAAACATCCAATCAGTGCTGGAATATGGATATGAATTGTGATGTAATTGGTGGTGTTCCGCTGTCGTTCCTGATATTATCTACGCCTTGCAGCCACTCAGTTGTAACTATGCCTCAAGTGATTAGCGTGCTGGACTTCTGACTGTTTGTCTTAGATTAACGATGTCATGTTAATGGCTCACCGAATTCCCAGAGAGCATAGCATATGCAAAGAGAAACCCTAGTATCCCTTTCAGATACCATGTAGATGAAATTTCTTTCTACGTGTAGGAATAGTGTAGGCGTAACGGCTAACTAGATCAGTTGATCGCGATTCGCGCAAGCCTAACCTAGTAGGAGCAAGCAAAAAGCTGTGCCGCATCTAATTTGATTAATAAAATTCCACCCTGTGTTTTGACCGCTGTTTAAAAAATTCATCCATGATTAAAGGTGGATAAAAAAACGAAATATCTTTCACGTCAAATGGAATTTATAGAAACTTTCACTCATCTCTTGAAACAAGCAATCCTGTACCACCGTAATAGTTAATTGAAGGTAATACAATTATAGAGTGGGCCATTCCGAGGGAGCCCATAATAATGGGATGCGCTATAAATATAGTGAGTTGTAGCGCACATGGTGCCCTCAGTGTGGTGGTTAGGTACCTGTAAGGTGATGGTTAGTAAGGTAGTGGTAAGTTATAGGGGGTATGCGCTATAGCTAGGTCCTTACCTATATTTATAGGTAATACACAACCATTTTCTACCTATATTATGTAATGGTTTCTCAATATTATTTTTTATATTGTGTAATTATTTCTCGATATTATGTAACCACTCCCAGTATTATGTAATCATTTTCTACATTACCTTAATGTAATGAATATTCAATATTATGTAACTCAGTTTTTAGCGCTAAGGTCTCCTATATTCATAGCGCACCTCAGCGTATTGTAGGGAAATGACCAGCCAGAGTTTCGGAAACAAGGTGAGTCACAGCACACCAGCCCATAATCTTCAAGAAGCTAATTGGAATATCCGGGAGATGATTTAAACTGCTGTTCTACATAGTTGGAAGGTCACTCTCAATCTATATGATTGCCCAACTTACCTAATAATTAAACATTAATGATAGATAAAAGATCAGAGCAGATGCTATGAATTATCGAGAGATCTCACAAACTCAACAGACTTTGGGATTCATCGCGACCTAGATGGCCCTCTTGTGTAGCATATTAGGAATAGTGTCGTTCATTCGAATCAAATCTTGTGTAACGAGTGGTACAGGTAGGACGACTGAGAGTTGGTTCGACGTGGCACTACCAATTTGTCAACCGCAGTATCCGCCAAAGAGGCAATACACTGTGAGAATAAGAAGCACAACATTAGTGACGTTGCCAATATTTAGATTCCGGCGTCACTTCCTACTTCTAACCATCAACTAATTTTTTCAAGGTTTTCCTAAAGTTGGCAATGCGGCTATATATTGATATACGCTGGTACCATAGGGTCAATAACACCGAAACCATTACCATTATAAAATCATTACTTTATAATGTCCCATAAAGTAATTTCCAGTCCAACTAGAGCCTAGAGTAGTAAAACGCCTTGAATAGAGCTGACCTCCTGACCCTCCGACCATCCGCTCCGATGCTCCGCCCCTTATAAGCGGCCTTCCAACGCAAAAAGGAACGGACGGTCGGTCACTTCCGGCTATGGCATTAGTATCATTCGAGTTCCTGGTATTAAATCAATTTCCTTGTTGATTTTCTTTCTCGCTGTTGCTATATAAACTGTGCCGAGATAGTTAGTACTCAACTTTGCACACATGTCTTAAAGTACCTACCCGGTTTGTACTATGTGTTCTTGTTGAAATAAGTTCATACTACATTAATACTCTAGTCTCACGCCGTCTTATTCTTCTCGTTTCCGTTGTTTTACAGATTTTTCTCTAAACAGCAATATGTCTAGCCAAGCAGGGCTACATGCCGACTCGGAGGTGGTTCTAGTCGGGCCTCCAGACAGCAGAAAAGAGCACGAGCTTGAGCAAGGAGAAAAGACAATGGAACAGACTCGAGATCCTAATATTGTCGATTGGGATGGCCCTGATGATCCAGAAAACCCGCTCAATTGGCCGATCTGGAAGAAGTGTCTTCACGTAGCCTACGTCAGTCTCTTCGTCCTCTACGCGTAAGTAATCGGGTTCAGAATTAGAGCCGCTGCTATAACTCACTCGTTCTCTCTCAGAAATCTAGCCGCGACCATGTTCGCCCCTGGGGCATCAGCGCTTATCAAAGAATTCGACATCACCAGCTCTATAGTCGGTACCTTTACGGTCAGCATCTATGTCCTAGGCTTCATGGTAGGGCCGATATTCATGGCCCCTCTCTCCGAAGTGTACGGTCGTCTCATTATATACCACGCCTGCAACGTTGTCTACCTTGCTTTCACGCTGGGATGTGCTCTCAGCAACAACACCGGAATGTTCCTCGCCTTCCGATTTTTGGCCGGTTGTGCGTCCGCTGGCCCTTTGACTATCGGAGGTGGCACAATCGCAGACGTGACTCCACAGAAGCAGCGAGGAAAGGCTATGTCGATGTTCGTTGTTGGGCCTCTTCTAGGACCTGTATGTATATGCCGATTCTGATGGTTATGCGCCTGTACTAACGCAACCGCAGACAATCGGGCCTATTATTGGTGGCTTTGTCTCACAAAGCCTTAGCTGGCGTTGGACATTCTGGATTATTCTTATCCTGGTAAGTTCTGTAACTCGCAACTGACCTGTAACATCGTTCTAACAAGATTCCGTGTTTGTAGTCCGGTAGTCTCGGTCTTGCTTCAATCTTCTTTCTTCGAGAGACCAACGCCACGGTCCTACTACAGCGGAAAACAGAGCGTCTTCGTAAGGAAACGGGAAATATGAAGCTGGTCTCTAAATTAGATTTGAAGATGTCCCCTAGAGAGTTGCTCGTCCGATCCATTGTACGGCCGTTAAAGATGGTCATATTCTCGCCCATCACCCTATTATTATCCCTATACGGTGGTCTAGTCTTCGGGCTAATATTCTTACTCTTCACCACATTCCCAAGCATCTTCCAGGGGCAGTACGGGTTCAGCACCAGTACCTCTGGTCTAGCGTACCTTGGTCTCGGCATTGGAATGATTTGCGGCTTAGCTGGCTTTACCGTCATGAGTGACAGGTTGCTAGGTCCGGCAAGTAAAGACGTTGCCAAGCCCGAGAGACGACTCATTCTGATGAAGTGGTTCGCTCCTGTCACCCCGATCGGATGTTTCGTATATGGCTGGGGTGCGTATTATAAAACCCATTGGATCGTTCCCGAGATCGGAACATTTATTGTTGGGTTCGGTGTGCTCTTCGTCCTGCTACCGTCGCAGACTTACCTAGTAGATGCCTTCGGATCTCGAGGTGCGGCTTCGGCCATGGCCGCAAACACTATCATCCGAAGCCCCTTTGGAGCTTTCTTGACTTTTGCTGCTCCGCCTCTCTACGAAAACCTGGGGTTAGGTTGGGGGAATAGCGTGTTGGGATTTATTGTCCTTGCATTCACACCGGTGCCGTGGCTATTCTACCACTATGGCGAATACTTGAGAACGCACTTTCAGGTCAACTAGTACATACGGTTCATTTCAGCTAACGGAAAATGAGTACAGGATGGGTTCTAATCATACAATACCTGTCGGAGAATACAGGAGAGGTGTATCAGCATAAGGTTTGACTCTGTGAGAAAAGCGACTCGGTAGAAGAGGTATGTCGACCTAAGTTTTCGCTTTGCGAGGAAAAGACAACTTGGTAGTGTCTCTTCCGGGGAAAGCGATCGAATCCTTGCTGTATATAGGCTCTTGGCATCCGTTAGACCCACGGCTACACCTAAAAAGCTGCTTGGGAGAGACGCCTTGCGGTTGCAATGCCCTTCCTATCCTCCTCTACCATATGGCAGTCCTCTAGCAGATATCCTGACATAGACGAATCCGAAGCAAAGTTAGTGTCAGAGTCCGTAGCAGAAATTGAATCTTGAGTTCGACTATTACTCTGGATTGAACTCGTCATCCGGTTGATCGTACTCTAGACGCTGCCGTTGTCGTGACCTGTGATCTTACTCAGTGTCACTGGTTCTGAGGCGACTGACTTTGGCGGGAGATTACCTAATCTCTCCGCTTAAGTAAGGCGCTACGTAGGTAGATACCTAGGTATTTGTTGAAGGAGAAGCCATACATGTATTTGTATGTCTTAGGCCTTTACCAACACCGAGGATTCGGGGTGTCGTGTGTTCACAGAACCTGATGAATACTAATGGCGTGGTAAACTCGCTTGATTATCCTCCTAGGTAGGTACCTATTCTAAGTTTTATTTTCGAGTAGGTTGTGTGCTTCTAGCAATACTACATGTAGGTATGTACAATGTGGTTTGCTTAGTAATACTTCCAGGATACATATTAGCATGTGGGAACACTGTGCGGATAATTCTAGCCAAATTGTCTTTCATGGAAGATACACGGGATCCATCCCACCGTACCAATCCTATTCGCACGGTCACATATAGCTACCTTTAAAGGGATACTTACCATAATATTGCATACAAAGGTTAGTTATTAGAGGGGGTTGAACGGAAATAGGGGTATCATTACCATCGTACACAACTCTTTTTTTAGCAGCCACGTACGTATCTAATTAAGATAATACAGTAGGTAGGTTTCTCATGCAGCTCAAATTGAATTATATCTCGTCTCTCTCAACAAGATATTACGAGATTCCCATAATTTTATAGGATTATTTCGTATAGGAAGTTCGGAAATAGTTAAGAATTGTGTTCTATGGGTCGGAATCATGCAATTCCCCCTCATCTCACGACGTCCTGTGTGGTATTTTCATTGACGATCAAATCCCGGATGCCGAACTCAGAGCCCGATACACTGAGAACATTAGAGCAAACCTAGTTTCTAAGTAGAAATCGCGTTTAATATGACGGCTTGGAAGTAGTATTTAAGTGTTAACAATTTCATATCGTTTGGTAGCAATGAGTGGAACAACTCGGATAGCCGCTTGCCACGCTGCGCCCGTTTTCCTCTCCGCAAAGGAGACGACAGCGAAGGCAATATGGCTAATACAGGAAGCGGCAAAGAACAAAGCAAACCTGGTGGTCTTTCCTGAGTCTTACATCCCCGCGTTCCCCATCTGGAGCGCGCTGCGGCCCCCGACCGAAAACCATGACCTGTTCAAGCGGATGGCTGTAGAGTCTGTTTACGTCGATGGCGATGAGATCAATTCCATCCGCACAACGGCCAAGCAGTTCAATGTGCTCGTGAGCATCGGGTTCTCAGAGAAAGTACGCTACAGCAGCGCCACGCTGTTCAACTCGAACCTGCTCATCGGAACGGACGGCGAAATCCTAGTTCATCATCGCAAGCTCATGCCCACGTTCTACGAGAAGTTGACCTGGGCACCGGGCGACGGGCACGGCTTGCAAGTGGCAGATACGGCGTTCGGCAAAGTTGGCGTGCTCATATGCGGCGAGAATACTAACCCCCTGGCCCTGTACACGATGACGGCTCAGGGAGAGCAGATCCATATCTCTTCTTGGCCCGCCATCTGGCCAACGCGATTACCCGAAGGCGTACCTACGCCAAGTAACGGCGAGGCTATGGAGAGCAATGGGGTTGATGGTAAAGCATCGCTCTCGAGCGCCGGTCGCGGGGTAAACTACGACAATGTCGCCGCTAATAGGACACGGGCTGCGGCGCACTGCTTTGAAGCTAAGTGCTTCGGCGTTCTTTGCGCTGGTGTTCTCGGCCCTGACGCCATCGAAGCGGTTACAGCTGGCTCTAACACGCCGGAAATCGTGTCGCAAGGGTTACAACGTTCTTCGAGAGGCGCCACGATGTTCCTCGACACGACAGGAACACTACTCCCCGGTTTCACTATCAATTCCGAAACGTCAGCTCGGGAGCAGAAGGATCTACTTCAAGAGAGCGAGGGTATACTATACGTTGACATTGATTTAGAAGATTGCATAGAAGGAAAACAGTATCACGATATTGCCGGCGGGTATCAGAGACTGGATGTATTTGAACTGAAGGTTGATCGAAGACGAAGACAACCTGTCATATTTGAGTAAAATTTCTGGCTTAGGATAGAATACAGCACAGATGACTACGTCTGCAACCCATCACTGTTTTTTTATTTGATTGGTTACTCAATCTTACTCCCTGGGGTAATAGGGATTCCCCAGGACCACGCACTCATTTTCGTCGTTACACCAGTTAACCAACAAACGCGCGAGAATGATATCGCCCTTCAGCAGATCTGTCTTTTCGATCCACGTATCCACCCAAGATATGACCGCCAGATCTTGTTCTGGACCGTTCGGTCCTAAAATCTGTTGCTCTTTAGCTATCTGATCCTCATCTGGGCCTTCCCACTCTTCAACTCATTGCTTCGCGAGGCGCTTGCTGCCGTCCTCTTTGCTATACAAGATGGAGTCTTTCACCTCGTCGTCGTCGGGGGGTAACCTCGCGCAGCACAAGTCTTCCCGTCTCGTTGATCCATTTCAGATGGTCTCTTCGGGCCTTGATGAAAGCTTCCACGGACTCCACCACTGTCTGCATCTTGAGTTCGAAGGAACCCGCCTTTCTCCCAAATCCAAATTTAAACTTGAAGAAACGGATCTTCTCCTTGAGATCGTCTCCAGAAGAGACGTACTGTTTTATTGAACGATAGACCAAAAGGAAATGCATGAGATTCTCGGCCAGTTTGAACCTGTAGCGCTTGTGAAGCCGTCACATTCCAAGTGACTTAATGATGCTAATAAGCGAGTTCTTCGGAAACACGGGCTGGCTGAAGTAGAAGTAGAAGCCAGGGCGATCCAACAGGAATT
The DNA here is from genome assembly GCA_022578945.1 of Hypoxylon fuscum. Classification (NCBI taxonomy): domain Eukaryota; kingdom Fungi; phylum Ascomycota; class Sordariomycetes; order Xylariales; family Hypoxylaceae; genus Hypoxylon; species Hypoxylon fuscum. The sequence continues at coordinate 585,418 of MU399809.1, read as the reverse complement.
TGGTGACCTGGAGACACTCCGAGGGATCCTTGAGGTTCAATACAGTTGGTTGATGAGGGCGACGTCCTTTGGTAGCGTGGCGCTTCGCGAGGGATCGAGGCTGCTTCTTGGCATTGGCTTTAATTCCCATCTTGACTTGATTGAGGTTGAATCTATCGCTAGAAGTTAGTAAATGGCAATGCGGACAACGTGTCTAGGCGGGTAAAGATACTGGCAATGTTGCTTTCCAGAAATGTAGAGCTAAGATGTAGGCATGACCTAAGTTGACTTATTATTACCTAAAACAAGCCTCAAGACCACCAAGCAGGATCTCCTCTTCAAAAACTACTACGTTTCAGTTCTCATGTCACAAGAATATGGACATGTTATGCAATTCTTCATATTTGATTCCTCATTGATAGCAGAGTTAAGAGGTTGCTTTAGCGGCGTCAGCCGCCTCCTTCTCCTTAGCTTTCGCGGCCTTCTTCTCAGCTATCTGCTTCTCCTTTAGCATCTTCTTAAGCTGGTTCTTCGTCAGCTTACCCTCTCCGCCTTCACCTTCTGCATTAGCTGACCCATCCTCAACGACAGGGACGGTTCTCTGTATTTTAGGGTTTCCTCCCCATTTCAATGGCCGCACCGACATGAACAGGTCAACCGTTTCCTGCGTCACGTCGGCTCTTCGTTTCTGGAACGCACCAACATACTCCTGAAGATGTTTGATACATATTGCTTTGAGCTGAGATTGAAGTTAGTAATGAGGCCTTATGTAGTTGATGATATACGTACTTCTCCAGTCAGTAGTTTACCCTCTCTGTAGTCTTGGCCGATCTTTGCCAGTTCCTATTAAATTATTAGCGTTATAGGTATATATGGACCGGAATAATATCATACTTCATCATCTTCCATCATGAATTCCAGATATTGGTATGAGACGTCCACGCTGGGGTCTCCACCCTTCTCCCTTTGCTCCTCTGCGCTGACCTGGCCGCCTGAGAATGCGTATTTGTTGATCTTGTCTTTGATCTGCTTGGGCGTGTCCTTCAAGAAGATCGCCGAAGAGTCAATGCTGGCAGACATCTTTGTACCGGGACCTTGTAGGGCATCAAGGAAGCGGGAGTGGATTAAGGAAGGCTTGGCGTATCTCAGCTTGGCAGCGCAATCTCTTGTCAGGCGGAAGTAAGGATCTTGATCGATGGCGCAGGGGATTAAACACGGGATGGTAGCTGTCTTCTTTTCATCATCACCAAAGATATGTGGGAAAGTAGTCGCGAATGCAGTAGCACCCTGTATGCTGGTGAAATGAATCTTGCCAATATTTGAGCTATAATTGTAGTTAGTTTAGGGTGGTCACGTGCCACAAAATAAAGCATAAATATTCAGAAAAGGGGGGCGAAGGTTTACCTCTCATCGAAGCCGAAGACGGCCTTTGCCGTGTTGTAGGTAACAAGCTTCGCAAATCGGACGACGTTTCTGTAGAAAGCTCCTCCCATGAACTGGAAGTCAGAGAATATGAATGTCTTGTCGGGGTCAAATCCCATGGCAATGATGTCCTGGCAATTCGTTCGCGCATAGCCAATAACATCTTCCACAGTTATTTTCTCTTTGAAGAGGAACTTCTCGTCTGTTCATTGTTATGGTTAGCTATTACCCCAAATTGGAATGGTAATAACACGAACCATCCGTAAGCATGATCACAAAAGGCACATCGAAGACGTCTTGTAACCACCTAGAATAGCCGTATTAGTCTCATGACTATACAATAAGTATAGAGTTAGGTTATAGACATAGACTCACTTGCAGAAGTCAAAGATTTGAGTGTGCCCAACGTGCATACTGTCGCTACTGGGACCACGGCCAGTGTACAAGAAGAAGGGTTCGCCCTAGAAATATTAATCAGCTACGGCTATTAGAGGGCTTATAAATCATTAGAAAGACATACCTTCTCATATCGGTCCAGTATCACGCCAAGATCTCGCTCGCTGAAGACGATCTGTCGTCGCAGAAAGCGGTGCGGTTTATGACCAGTGACGCGTTCGAATCTTTCCAACATCTCCTTGTCGATCAGTTTAGTGCCGAACTCCTCTACTAGCTTTGTGTAGTCGATCGCCTTGATCTTGCCATCCTCTCCAATCTCACCAGACACATTCCAGGGATCGACAGTCTGCTTCGAGTGCGCAGGAGCTGGGACATTTGGGTCCACAACAGGGGGCACCTCCTTGGTCGGCGCCTCGAGTTCTGAAGCCATGATTCAGTGTCTGAAGGGCTAATTCATTAAATGGAAGGATGTAGAGAGACTCAGAGGCAATGTGTGCGGCTTCGATCAGATTATATGAGAGACCCAACGCGTCGAGTCACAAGGCAGTGTAGAAGGCGATGGGAAGGATTACTGTGTTCAAGAGCTCTAAGTGAGTCAATCAAAATGGAGGGGCACTTTCCGTAAGGTAGCTTTTTTTGGAGGGGCATGTAAGAAGTACCGAAGTACCTTACCTTTAAGCCAAGCATTCGGTGAACAAAATAATTCACGGTGAGCAAACCAATGTGGGTCAGCAAGACGGGACGCGGGTGGAACCGGAAAATCTAATCTCCCACCTTCCAGAGCTTTGATCCTGCAGGGGCCATTAATTTTGGTTTATTCCAGCCTCAATAGTCGCAGCACCTCAAAAACATCGGAAATCGCACACATACTCAGCAAAACGTGACCGCGCCCATTGTCGCAACAAATCCTGCAAGATCTTCCCCGAATCACCCTTATTCTTAATTCTTGTATACGAAACGTAAAGATGACTTCGACAATCGGCATCCCCATCAAGCTTCTGAACGAGGCACAAGGTCATATTGTGACCTTGGAGATCACCTCGGGCCAGACTTATCGCGGCAAGCTACTCGAAGGTATGTTCGCGATGTTTTTCTGTTTAGGGCGCCCTTTACATATAGTTATACAGAGTACATATGCTAACAGCTCGCGTGTAGCCGAGGACAATATGAACGTGCAACTCAAGGACATTACGGTCACGGCCCGCGACGGACGAGTGAGCCACTTGGATCAAGTCTACATTCGAGGTAGTCATGTGCGATTCTTTATCGTACCCGACATGTTGAAGTAGGTTCCCAAGATTCTCGCATTTTGCCGTATAGTCTTGTCACTGACAATCTCTTTCGCAGGAACGCACCCATGTTCCGTAGTCGCAATGCCCGAGGTCGCGGTGTTGGTCTAGCCAGAGGACGAGCAACAGTCAGCAGGGCAAGAGCAAGTGGACGAGGAGGTCGTTGAGCAAGTTCAGCTTAGGAGGTTCTCACTTCGACTTTCACCGGCGTTTTTAAGGAAAAGTTTCGGACACGAATAATACCAGTCTATTCTTGAGATCGGCTATTGGTCAAGCTATCGGTCTGCTGAAGCTGCGCATTGGATGGTTGGCAAGAGAATTGAGGAATACTTATTCTTTCAAGCTTGACCATATCCCACTTTCATGTAGGGCCACCTACCGTCTGTTCATTTTCCTACATGCTGAACACTACACAGCAGCATAGTATCCAGAGATTCCGTCACGATACACCAAGTCAATGCCAAATTGGCAAGGACGACGTTTTCGATGCTAGCATTGGGCGTAATTGAAAGTGGAGATAAAAATTGTCCAGTGACCAACACACTTGTTTTCTAAAACAGCAGAATAGTGATATGTTGCTTCATTATCTTCCCCTAAACTGGTACACTGGTACAGTATATCCGGAAAATCAGTCGTTCATATTTTCTAATACGATCCTGCTTCCTCGACATGCTACTCATCAACAAGAGTTTTTGCGAGCATTCAACGTGACGTCGATCAACATCACCTAGGGAAAGCAGGGGTTTATGTCAGTTATGCCAGTTTAGGGGTGTATCTACAAGACATCGATTGATTTCAGAACAAACAGGTAATATTGATTTAACCGTTGGGCTCTTGGGCTATCTCAGAAACAACCTGAAAGCAAGCATGAGGATCCCACTCATCTATATAGCAGGACTTAATACTACCTACACATATCCAGCGCAAAGTTAGGAATCTACAGCTAAGTTCTTACAATATGAAGTAGTTCAGGTAATTTCACGTTATCATTCTATCCGTTTGTCACATAGACACATCAGAAATCAACAGTATTTGTGATGTATTTATCTCATTTATTCATTCATAGGTAGTATCAACCATTGACTTCCAGCTACCTAGACCACCACCACACAAACCAGAACAGTCAGATCTAGTAGTCCATGCTAGGGTGGCGACGGCTGTTATCGCTACAGTCTTAATCAGCACCTCATCCTCAATACGGATATCGAAGCATCACTTACGGGTCATATTGGTCCTGGTCGCCGTACTGTTGGTCGTACATTTCCTCGGCCTGCTTCTTGGCATGTCGCTTGGCCTTCTCGCGGTCCCAGGCGTCCAGGCCCTTGGTCTCGAAGAGCTTATCGACCTCGGCGCCCGCGATGCCCGCGAGCATTTCCTTGGCGAAGCCGTGGTTGACCGTCTTGCCTGTAGAGAAACTCGCTGTTAGCTACCTAGTACACAACCTGGTACATAGTATATCCATCGAGGTTGCGCGGTGTAGATTCCAGAATATCAGAGTTGGTGGTATGTTTAGATATGGGGTGTTCGACGAAGTGGCAGCGTACCTTCTTTGCGTTGACGGTCTTCGAAGAGCTTCATGGCCTCGAAGGCGGCACCGCCGCCAATCAACTCGTGGCTGATCTTCGACTCGTGCGGCTGGCCGTCGTAGATCTCGTCACGCTTCTCCTTGGCGTCGTCTAGTTATGATTAATACGAGGCACAACATGTAAAACGAGAACCTCGGTGTAGAACATACCGAATCCGAACATGATTGCTGATTTGAGAGTAGTTTGGGTTGCTTAACAATGGGATATTTGTTTGAGTATTGTCGTTTGTTTCGTCGTTGAAGTTGTTGAAGTGCTTGAGTTCTTAGATAATGAGGACTGGGAGGCGGACAAGCTTTTTATATGACCGCATCCATTTATCATTTCGAGCTCCCAGCTGGCCATGACATCTACAAGTGGAGTCGGGACGGTAGGTGAAACTCGATCGGTTGGACCGGCACACCTGTCACTGCCTCATTGAGAGGTCACCTAGGGTGTAGACACGTAATGTGCAGGACAGTCCAAATTAAGCCTAGATACAGCTTCGTGTTCGTCGTAGCAGATACGGGGGTATGCCGGTATAACGGCAAGGTGGAGTAGCCCCGGTTCCTTGCTATTCCCGCAGAAGCTTGATTTCCTCACCTACCTTCAAATATCATTGGTTTCTACAACCCTATGGATTTTGCCGCCAGGGGCTGTAAGACGCTCCTACGGAACTCCCCATCCAGCACTACTCTGGAGCGTGTACAAACACGCATGTGATAAGTGGTAGCATTGGCTATATTGCCGCATGGTAGGATTCGTACGTGTAACACCAACTCCTGAGAATCTTGAATATTCTTTATGTAATTCATGGCAAGGAACCACATGGTATGGACAGACGCTTAGCCCGTTCTGACTAGGATAGCATTGAATACCTTGGGTACCTACCTAGTAAGAGCGAAGTAAATATGAATAGGTGCTTAGATAGCACATGCTCACATCATCTGAAGTCATTGGACGCGGCCCAAAACGGCCTAGTTCAGTTAATGCTTTGGCCCTCTCCTCTTCCAACAAGATCATCATCCTGGGAGGTAACCAGCCAGTAAGTTATCAGGGTCCAGGTCCAGCCAGTCAAGCATCCGAGCGTCTAGCTTTCAAAGTCCAATGATGCATTAAGATACGAAGGGGGGCTTCGTCATCCAGTCGCCGTTGACATCATGCTCGTTTCGTCGTCGCTGGATTGCCTTGTTGAACACACAACACTATGCAGTTAGCAGGAGGCGTAGTGTCGGATCAAAGGGTTCTAAATTCATTAGCAGCCACGGCTTGCCATACCATTCGATGGAACCTAAAAGTGCTATGTGGTTCAGAGGATAGGGATGCCAATGCAGTGCGCCAAGCCGGGTATCGGCTTGGCAAATGCTTGTCATGAATTGCTGGGTAGAACCTAGGCCAGGGGTTGAACGTGGGGAAGCTGATCGACCGTCTGAGATCATCAAGTACCACATTTTCGGCCGATTTGGTTCAATACCCCTAGACTTATAATATATCATAGGTAAATAAACCTAGAATCCTTAAGAGACTCGTTTCATTTCAATTCAAGGCGGTGTGAATAGGTATCCACGGGGGAAAGTAGTAGACATTGGTATCTACTTGATGCCCACTCTGCCACTATCAGGTATCTAGGCCCTGACCCCGCCTCCTATGCTGCGCTTCCCCCAAGTTTAGCCAGGTAGTCGTCGTGTGCTTTTTTCTGCCTGTCCCAATCCTTATTCAACTTCTTCGTTTGACTCTTGGGCACCTCGCTACCATCTTTCATTTTGGTGGGTATTCCTTTGGCGTCCCATTCGCTGTATCGTTCGTCGTTCTTGAACATATCCTCAGGTGCCAGCTTGGCCTTTGCCAACTTCTCTTCTTCAGCTTTCTCTCTAGCCCGTCTTGCCTCTTCCTTTGCCCGTGCTTTCACCGCGTCCTTGGCTGCTTTCTCCTCCCTCGCTGCAATTAATTCGGCTGCAGGGACAAATTTGATTAATGACGGTTGATCTGGTCGGTCGTCCAAGTAGACTCCGAGATTGGTGAGGTCAAAGTCTCGTATGCGGTCGCTAAGAGATAAGATTGATTTCTTCGTTTCCGGTGATGTCGTTGGCGCTAATCGTCGGAGCTCATCGCGCAACTTCGATACTGCTCGAAGATATGGCAATCCTAGTTGTTCGGGATCTCTGACCCCAGCACTAGCTAATGAGTCAAACTCGGAATCCGGTGATTTAGAAAGAAGATCGGTGATGGTGTCGGAGGCAGGGAGGCTGAGAGCTTGAATATCGGAATAGACGGTCTTGAACACTGATTTATACGGCTGCACGGCCGTTGAAGGGTCCAGATTAGCAGCTGCGGCAGAAGAAGCCCAGCCAAGACCATCGTAAGGAGGGCTCGCGTTAGCATCGAGACCAAGAATGCCAACTATCTTCGTAACCCACCGCGCGACTGCCTCTACTGTCGCAAGGTCCATGTCGGATTTGTGGGTGTTAATATGAACATTGGCTTTTCTAATGACTTCTGCGATTGCGCGCATGACTTGTGGGGTATCAAAGGAGTTGGTGAGCGCTATCTCAACATCCTTCTTCGCTTGCTCTAAATCCGCTCGCAAGCCTTCTTGAGGTTTGTCGTCGCTAATAGAGAGTGCCTTCACGTCGCCAGTTACTGCCGCTGTCGTGCCCGCTGCTTCAGCGAGAAGTGATTTTATGTTTGTGAAGAAATTCTGATGTTATTAGCATTTGTATAGAAAAACAATGAACTAGGTAATAACTTACATTGACGGTGGATTCCCAGTTATCGGCTTGCGTTCGCATGTCTGGCGATATTTCGACACCGTCATTCCACCGGCCGAGCAAGAATACGATTCGCATCGAGCGAGCTGTGTATGTAGACGCCAAGCAATCCTTAATGGTCTGGAAATTCTTGAGGGACTTGGACATCTTGGATCCGGAGATTGATAAGTGACCCATGTGTAGGAAGTAGTTAACCCAAGTATGTTCATGGCTATGTTCGCAGAAATAAGCCTCACTCTGAGCCAATTCATTATCGTGATGGGGAAACGCCAGGTCGATGCCACCACTGTGAAGATCCATACGTGAACCCAAAACGTCAGATGCCATCACTGAGCATTCGATATGCCAGCCTGGTCGCCCATTGCCCCATTTGCTTGGCCAATATGGCTCTCCCGGCTTGGACTTTTTCCATAGCGCAAAATCACCGGCGCCCTTCTTTCCACCCAGACTTTTGGAAAGAGAACCTTCTCCCTCTTCCTGCAATGCCTTGTCATTGCGGCTGTCTGGTCGCAATCTCGCATACGTGTTACCAGCCTTCTCGAATGCTCCAATATCAAAATAGACAGAGCCTTCGGCTTCGTATGCAAAGCCCTTTTCGACAACCTTCTCGACAAATTTTGCTATTTGCGGCACGTATTCGGTGACTCTCGTAACCACATCGGGGCGAAGCACATTTAGAGCATCCATATCGTCAGTGAACTCACCCTCCATAAATCGGGTCAGATCGGTGAATATTGACTGATCGCTAGTATCAATCGTCTCCTTATACAATGAATCCAAATATGGAAGCAAGATTTCGTCGGCGCCATTGAAGACTTGATTTCCATTAATTGCAATAACTGCCGCAGTCATATTGCTTATGTGCATCTTCAGCTTCGCCTCGGCATCGCCTGGCTTGCCCTCCCCTGTCAGTGTACCACCTGCTAGCACACTTCCGTAGGCTGCATCTCTTCGAGGAATATAGTTGTTCACATTTAACTCGCCCTCGCCCTCGACGAGCTTAGGGAGGTTGCTCTTCGCATATGCCCGAAATGCAGCTTTCCCTAACTCTGATATCTCGTCGTCGGTGTATTTCTTCTGCTTCTCGAGGTCAAGCAACCGTTGTCTCCGGGCTTTTATTATGATCTTGTCGTCGACATCGGTGAAGTTCATGACAAATTTTACCTCGAAGCCGAAGTAGTCCCTTAGGATGCGACGAATGATGTCGGTGGACACATAATTGCGCGCATGGCCCAGATGACTTTGATCATAGACAGTCGGCCCACAGGCATACCAGGACACCTTTCCCTTCTCAATGGGAGCGAAGGGGACTGGCTTTCCCGGCTTTAGGGAGTTATGGACCTTAATCGAGTCCATGGCGAGGTATGTCGCAAACCTTTTGTGTAGTAGGGGTCGAGTTGCCGTATGAAAGTAAATGATAGATCGCCTGGTGATTTTAAAGGAGAGGAAGTTCATCAAGGCGAAAAAACCTGAGAAATGAAGTTACGAGGGGAAGATGTTAGGTATCAAGAAGTCAGCCCTCGAAAAGAACACTTTTGAGTCACAGTAGAGGCAATGTCGCAATTCACGAGGTACAAGGTTTTGTAGCTAATTTAGCACTGAAAGGTTGTACCTACCGTAGATAAATATAGCACATTCCGGGTAGCGACAGCCTTGCAGATTCGGGTTTCTAGGGTCCGTTACCCCTCCATTTTAAGCCACATTAGCTTGATTGTTCTTATCGATAGCTATACCCTTGGAAGACCCCACCGTTAACATCCTTCACCTTTCCAGCCTTGCAACTATTTTTTTCTCTACTAAGAGTTTGTGTACCTGCTTCAAACTTCCCATACAAACCTGATGGGGGATAAATATCTACTACAATACTTTCCAATTAGATCATAATATTTATAAGCACGTCTAAAATGGCGAGCATCTCACCTTTTCTCGATCCTGGACCTCGAACGCGACCGGACACACTCGCCCTAGCCCACCTATCCCGCGATAACATCCAACCTGTCTACCTCCAAGATGCATCAGGCGCCGTTGATGGATATGCAGAAGGTGCGGTGATAAATACGCGATTTGGTTCCTTCCCACACTCCACTCTGCTTGGTAAGCCCTGGGGCTCGCAGATTCGTGCCTCCGTCGTCGATACCGGTTCCAGAGGTAGAAAGCGAAAGCTCAAGGTCGATAACGGTATAGAAGGCGAGCCACTATCCCATGATGCCGATGGCACTACCCCAGAGGCAACCACGGCGAAGAATCTCAAGACTGCGCCAAGCGGTTTCATTCACATATTACCACCGACACCAGAATTATGGACGACAAGCTTACCGCATCGAACCCAGGTCGTATACACGCCTGACTACAGTTACATCCTTCACCGAATCCGCGCACGACCTGGTATGAAGATAATAGAGGCTGGTGCGGGAAGTGGAAGCTTTACGCATGCTTCTGTCAGGGCGGTCTACAATGGTTATCCCAAAGATGCGCAAGACACGAGAGGGAAGGTATTCAGCTTCGAGTTCAACCAGGAACGGTATGAGAAGATGCGCAAGGAGATCGAGGATCATCGCTTAGATGGTCTTGTTCATATCACTCACCGAGATGTTTACAACGACGGCTTTCTTATCGACGGTGAAAGTCCCGAGGCAGAATGTGTTTTTCTTGATCTACCAGCGCCATGGAAAGCCCTTCCCCATCTATCACGAAACAAGCCAACGCCATCCCAGCTCTCCAGCAGCGGGCTAGATGCACTCGATGCCTCTGAATCCGAGTGGAAGTCTCCTCTCCGTGCAGATCGGACCGCGTACCTTTGTACCTTCTCTCCGTGCATTGAACAGGTCACCAAGACCATCGATGTTATGCGCCGGCTGGGCTGGATGGAGATCGAAATGGTTGAAGTTTCACATAAGAAGGTCATTGTCATGCGAGAGAAAGTTGGATTGAACATGCCCGCGGGAGAGCGAGGGATGAATCAGACAGCAGCCAATGTCGAGGAGGCCGTTGGGAAGCTCATAGAGATTGAGGGTCGGTTCAAAAAGTTTCATGGCCCAAGTCGTGATGCCGACGTCATTATGGATGACGACGATGAAGCGATGAATGATAGCAAGCCTGTCAATGGTCACGCCAAAGCCACTTTGTCGAGCAACGGGGTTCAAGACTCACCAACGATTAAGCCTTGGATGGCTGGAAGATTGGTCCATCGAACCGAGCCAGAGCTCAAGACACACACCTCATATCTTGTCTTTGCCGTGCTACCACAGGAGTGGACGGAGGCGCAGGAAGCGGCAGCTTTTGAGAACTGGCCGTGCGGCATGGAAAGCAAGGTGATTGGCAGTTTAGACAAGGCCGCTCGGAAACAAGAAAAGCGTGAACTGCTGCAAGGCAAGAAGCGGAAGAAGGGATCTAACAGCAAGTCCGACGGAAATCCTGCGTCGAAGAGCAAGATCTCATAACGAAAGGCCCAGATGTATGTCTATACTTGTGATACCCGACCTCTATGGTCATTGATCAACTAAATGAAAAAACTCATTACCGATGAAAATTATTGTATTTGCAATTTCCTCTTCATGGTCTATTGTTCATAGTATGCTAAATCATAACAGACGCTTGCGGGTGGAATCATTAATGCATTCATGGTTACCATAACATTGTTGATGGCGCGATACCTTTAAGATATGGCAGCACGCGAATGACTCTACACTCTCCGTAGCAGGCCAATTCGTAAGGTGAGGCGAGTTGAATTTTGTGAGTCCAGCAGTAATTTGAAACAAGTTACAACTACATCAAGTTATGTAAGCTTGGCAGTTGATGCTTTTGGACTCTTAAGAAAAAAGGAGAGCGCAGTCGGTTTCACTTGTACACGTTCTGATCGACAACATGGAGTCGTGTTGCACGAAACGACTACCGGATTCAGAAGAGTATTTATATTTTATGCCGAGAAAATGTTTACACGTGAATCGATCGATATCATTTTTACGCACCCAACCAATTCCTCACGCCACCTTCACACAACTCGAGCAACAGACAGACTTCGAAGCTCACATCGGATACAAATAGATTAAGGCATGTGTGAAGTTACCCCTGTTCCACCAACACGTAGTTAAGTTTAGCTATACCTAGGTACATAGTAATACAAGGACTTTACCTAATGTTAAGGGTACCTAATTTTCGGTAGCGTCGCCGAGGTTGTTTCACTACACGTGTACCTACCCACTTAAAATATTCCAATATTTCATCAAGATGAGGCGTTCTACCTGTACAGAACATTAATAGAAGCAATTATTTACGATTGAGGCAGTGAGGTAAGGCTAACCGACTGGATTCACACAAATGTGCAGATCAAATAAATGGAGCAACGGACCGACATGAAGATCAGGAGATCCGAACCAGAAAATCAAACCAAATAAATATCATGCACATCATGAACTTGACGGCGGGCGGGAGGAAGCGATACAGAAGTTACACAAAAGCGTCTATGTCAGGTACCAGCTCAACCCCATTGGCCAATGACAGGGCATTAATATGCTAAGAACTATTAGGTAATGGGCTTGTTTAATGAGGCTTAACACTGTTTTATCAACTATCCCCGGTCAAGCTTAGAACCCGCGCGGCACATGGCCGCGATCCCTGCAACCCGTCCGATGCTACACTTTAACCATGTTTCTTCTAAAGAAAGGAATGGAGCCGCGTCTGTTTTCCAACGCCCAGAATTCCAGATCCCAGGACCCATCCACTTCAAACTACTCAGCTTCTGATTCAGTTGGCCAGAGTCAAGAGAGACTAGGAGACATTTCCTATTCGAGCACAAATTCAGATCGCCAAGTTGAAGTTAAATGGAAGCGATCAACGCACCGACGTGACGGTTTCGTCACCACTCAGTAGCTCCTGTGATCTCTGGACTCCTCGAATGCCAAAACGACAATGTGGAGGACCACATGCAGTTGAGCAAGGGAAAATCAATGAACTAGGCCTACAATGAACAGCTTTCACCGAACAACCCCCAGGTTCTGGTTTCGAGAGCATTGAGATTAAAAAAGTATCTCCGTGTCCTCATCGATGATGGTATCTAAAACCTTCTATGATCGCTGTTGTTAGGCTCCCCTGTCACTTGATGGCAACACCGAGGTAGAGGCACTCGTGGATTTCCACCATATGGCAAAAGTCGAGGAATGAGGCCAACATCTGCCCAGATGATAGATCGAATCATCTCGAGCTTTGAAAGAAGCTTTGTATCCAAGACTTTTCGTTCTTGGTAGAGCTTGAAAAATCTTTCGAGATGGAGAACGCCAAGCTTCTACCCCAGCAACCCAAGTTTCTCTTCGACCCATCGCCATTCAAGCGATGTCCATCTTGGCATGTTTCGCTTATGATTGGATCTTGACTGATGGCACCATCTCCTATTGGACAATAGACGACGAATACTCTTAGAAGACAGAGAAGACAGGATAGGGTGACGCGTCGCCCGGAGATTGCCCCCCTCTGTCTGCACAGGCGCCGCCGCCTACGATGTGGTAGACAGATTCTCTACTATGTACTAGGATGTCTTTAGAACATGAGCCTCCTGGCTAATCCGCTAGCACCCTATGTATGTCTCCACCAGGAGTAAAGCTTCGATCTTGTGAAGTTCTTAGATATTTGGCCGAATATCGTCACATTTCGCTTCACTTGGTCTATTCATTCTCTACTATTCTCATCTTCCGTGCAGTAAACTATACCATTATCTATTCAGCCTACCCTGGTGGTGTTTTCACTTCTGCCCTGGAGGCTTCATCAAACTTGTCTGGCTATAGATACCCCCTGTTCTTGCAAATAGTACTAAGATAATAATCATGTCCGAACACTCATGTCCAGTATCCGGCTCCGTTGGGGGAAGATGTCCAGTTGGGCAGGCGGGTTCAACCAGAGGCAATAGCCAAATGGGCCCGCGAGGTTGCACCTTTTCAGGATATGGCCAATCAGGAGATATACACGCAGCATTCGATGTACGTTCTATGACCTTGACGATCTAAGGAGGAAATTAACGAAGACAGATTCCTCGAGGTGTTGATGCTGCTGAATGGCTTCGGATGAGGTATGGATTTGCCAAATACTCGCTAACGTACACCAGCTAAACTCTTTTCTAACAGAGAACGTAAATCAATAAACCAGCTGCTTTACAACGATATACCGTCTGTTCAAGAAATTGATATGGCCAAAACTCAAGCAGAGGTCGATGCCTTCAATGCTCATGAGCAGGATCTCTTAGCGGTCGCATTAGGTGCGCCGGCAAGACAAGTTATGCTAAGAGCAGAAGAAATTGGACCCAAGACTGGTTGGATCGATGGGTATCTCAGCGCCGAACACGGTTTCTGCCCAGTGGATTACGAAGAAGCTGCCGGCGCTTTATCGAGGACGCCAGGTCGGATATGGGCAGATCTTTTGGAACGTATGCCTGGCTGTTCTGCCAGGGGGCGTGTTCAAGAATCTGTCGCTGCGCTGCCTCTCGTAGAAGGCACCAAAGAAGTGATCTCAGACCAGGCATTGTGGGCAGCACTAGTAGCCTTAGGAAGTGAGTATACCGGAGTTGCTTGTTGCCCCCCTATCCCCATTCCCGACCACAAAGGCTTCCATAAGTGTTCGAGGTTGTGGCTCTCACGAGAGACCCTTTGCGAGTGACAATTACTAACTCTAGATGCTATAGTGTTGTGTCATATTTATCGCTTCGAATACAAGAATGACGGTAGTAACGGCGTTACTTCTGCTCGCACTAAGAAGAAGAAGAATCCCAATGTTCCCATGGGCGATGACTTCGGCGAGGAGTTGGTTGGCATCCCACTGTGCATAGCGTTACCGTACTATCAGGTATCACGCCGCATGGGTCGAACGCTTCCCCATCTCACTTTCCCTGACCAATCGTCCTACAACATCAAGATCAGAGATACGACCTCGACCTATCCTTATGTCGCACGTTTCGATAACATCGACCTTCGGTGGTCTGTATTTGGCGAGAAAGCCGAGATAGCTTTCCTCAAGGGATGTGCCGACACATCAGGTTAGTATCCCTCCAGAATAGGTACCATAGCATGCGTTTAAGTGCTGACTTTCACAGCATCCTTCCAACATGGACCTGATGCAATCGCTGCGTGTCAAGAGCACGTCATGAATAGGAATGTGGAAGGGCTCCTCCGCGAAATGATCAGATTGAAGGAGATCCTAGAACGCATGCCCAACGCCTTCCATTCCATCAACGTGAATCCGAACTCAGGGGAAAACTATGTACCGGTTCACCAATGGGTTCGCTGGGCCAAGTTTTCCGCTCCGTTATCTAGGAGATGCCCAGCTTCCTCAGGGCTGCAGTTCCCACCGTATCTTGTTATGGACGCATTTCTAGGCCGGAAGAAATACACTTCATTCCTAGGGGCTGAGGGTGTACATCTTCGAGCCTGGCTACCTTCGAATCTCCGAGCCTTCATTGCTGCAATCGAGTATCACTACCGCATCCCCGAATTTGTCCAACAATCAGGTGATCCGCGACTAGCGGGAGTTTTAGATGGCATCATCGAGGCGTATACGGGCGAGCGAGGCTTCATGGGTACACACAGATACAAAGTTTTCGGGATACTCGAAATCGCTGCGAAGACAGGGCGGACAGAGACGAACGGTCTCTCTGGTGCCACCGATGCCTCGCGTCCGTGGGAGGAAACCCACAAGCAATTCTCAGATGCTATGAAAGAGCGTCTTGAGCCTTACCGTAAGTCTCTATTCTCTACATAGAACTCTCCTCTACGGCCGGCGCTGACCTTTCGCGTTATGTAGGCGGTAATCTACAAGTTGAGCCACATCAAATGAGAGGAACCTTCGAAGAATGCCGCTATGTTACTAGAGTTCTGAACCGATCCCATGTCGACTCTGATACAACGCGGTCGATTGCTCTCGTCACTCTGGATATTCAAGATACTGGCATCACTTTCCAGCCTGGTGACCGTCTCGCGGTCATGCCACTCAACAGTTGGGAAGAATGCGCTAAAGTCGCCGCCGCATTAGGTTTAGAAACACGCATCGATAGCCCCATCGAAGTCACAGGTACATGGTCTCGCTTTGAAGGGCACTTAGCATCTGTGAGAAGAATGACTACACTAAAGAAACTAACGGTGACGGATGTTCTCCGTCGAGGCCATTTATCTCCTATCACCAAGGAACTTGCTCTCAAAGTACATAGCGTGCTTGCTGCCTCTTCGAACACTGTCCTTCAAGTTCTAGCTACTGACGAATGGCCTGTTCGAGGCTCGCTCGGTGATTTGTTACAGGATGCGCTCATGGATACCCCAGCTCATATCTGGGACAAAGCTTTCCGCCTAGACAACCTCTCGTGGCTAGCCGATTTAGTCCCCGTCGAAATACCTCGTACTTATTCGATTGCTAGCTATACCGATGAACTTCTCCCTAGCACCGTCGACTTAGCTATCTCGCGCGCCGAGTACAAACTCTGTTCAACTTTCTCTAAGCAGGAGGACATAACTCGTGCTGGTGTTGCGAGTGGTTTCTTCAACCCTTCTCCACCATCATCCGATGATATGGTCTCTGATGACGAGATCTTAGTCGGCGTGTCTCGACCCATGGCCTTCCAACTACCCTTAGACAGCATGGCACCCTGTGCATTCTTCGCGGGTGGTAGTGGTATTGCTCCATTCCGGAGTTTTTGGCAATATCGCCTGACTACCAGTGGCTTGTCTGGGGGCAGGAATTATTTATACTTGGGTGTCCAGTCACGCGAGAAGTTCTGCTTTGAGGAGGAATTGAGAGAGTATGTCAATGCAGACTTCATGGAAGTAAACGTGGCTTTCTCGAGGGATTCCCGCGGCCTGGCTTACGATCCACACTCCCGCGACCTTGTCGAGAAGCATATCCCTCCTCGATATATTGATACCTTGATTGTCGAGCAAGGCGCTACCATCTCTGAACTCGTCATGTCAAAGAAGCAGGGCGGTCTAGGTGGTTATCTCTATGTGTGTGGTTCTGTTGCCGTCTTCGATTCTGTGATGAACGGGATTCGCAAAGCCATTTACACTCACTGCACGGCAACCATGGAAAACGTCGATCTCATCGTCAACAAAGCTTTCGCGGAACGACGATTTATGCTTGATGTCTTTATGACTCCCAAGCCTCTCCCCTGCAACTTGCCAACAATTCCTCTATCACAACTTGCTCAACATACTGGCCACCGACCGGGATCGCGGATGTGGATTGGTGTTCACGGAAGCGTATATGATGTAACGGACTTCTGCCCTATGCACCCTGGTGGCACCAACATCATTAAGTCAAACGCTGGTGTCGACTGCTCCAAGTCATTTGACAATCTAGCTCATACCAACAACCCGGAAGTGACCAGCCTTCTCACTAAGTATTTCGTCGGACATCTTACGCCAAAACCAGATTACCAGGGCGGCGAGGAGCAAATTTCCGCTCTGTACGATCTTTGGGCGGGCTACTTACGCACTACCACTGAGACTCTAGTGGCACATCAAATCGAGATGTACGAAATCCAGGGGGCGTCGATCAATTTATCGTCATCTTTTGACCGTAATGGAAGCAACAACATCTGGCTGCGCGAGAGCCTACCGAACACCATCGCCATTCGCACATTCTATGGTTACCAGAGTAGATTGCTTCAAGGAGGATTCACCGCACTATTTGGAACAAAGTTGCAGGAGCTTGTGCTCAAGCTGTCTTTCAGTCTCGCCAATGCAGGTGGCGCGGGAGCAAATATTCAGCTACCTGATGTACTAGGAGCCGTAGCCCGCGCGAACACGAGCGCAGATGCCGTAAACTGCATGAACGAGGTAGCCCTTGTCGGTCAATTCATCGTCGGCACCGCAGGGGATCTCCGTTTCCAAGAACGTGGTGTCTTCGCTTATGCAGCGAAGTCTGTAGAGCTAGACATAGAACTACTCGAGGATTTACGTCAAGAAATTGGTACTGGTATGGACGCATTCGACAGCATCGCGAGTTCCTATTCGTCCGACAAGATGCAGGACCCGGACTTTGAAGCCAACCGCCTTACAGCCCTGTCGACGTTTCTCCTCCAGATCCTTGAGCGCGTCTCACGCCGCCTAGGAATTTTCTATGCCCAGCTTTCCCAATTTTCAGTCTACAACCCCGAGCTCGAACGTAACCCTGCCAGAACCCGCTGGGCTCTCGTGCGGAGGTGCATCCGTGATGGAAGCTTGTTTGTAATGGCACACAAAGCAGCTGCTGACGTGCTCACAGCGGGACAACAGTCATCTTATTACATGTCCCGCGCAAACCCCAACCAGAACGTCAATTTTGACAACGTCATGTCGCAAGTACGAGCTACCCTCGGCTCCGTGCAAAGTGACATGCAGATAAGCGTACCGCAACAGCCGATCACCCTGAACGCCGTACACCAAGCCAGGGGAAGGAGTTCAGGAGACGCCAGCGCGGTTGCGACTCGAGAGAACGCTGGCGCACTCAGGGCGATGAATAGCTTTGTCGAGAAGAACAACAAAGCAATTCGGAGGCTCAGCAAGATGCCCCCTATGCCCATGAACTTCGAAGAGCTACAGAAGTCGGCTCTAGGAATGGCGCATGGCTTACACACCCCGCCAGCAGAAAACGAAGCGATTATGGTCATGGGTCTTGGTGTCAAGGGTCAAGATATGACTATGGCTGGACGTGCTAGATTGCCGACGCCCCCGTCAAGTCGCGGGTCAAGCCGTTCCCCATCCCGGGTTCACCAGCCATCAAGTGGCATGTCATCATCAGCCGAGATGCTCCTGAGCAAGCTAAACCAGTCGCGCACACGCGGAAACTCCCTCCGCAGCCGCAGCAGCTCCATAAATGCATCCCAACACCAACATGCATCACAAAACGCTTCAGGACACGCGCCGTATTACCCGGTGATCGGCGGTCTTCCTACGCCGCCCATGAATGCCGGCGGCATTGGTGGCCAGCCGAAGAACAACGTGCAAGCAGCCATGAGTTCGATGATGGGACAACTGAATACGCGGCGCCCGCGCAGCGACATGCCGTCAAACGCTAGCTTAGGTCTGCCTGTCGGGCGAGTGAGGTCCGCGTCGAGGTCAAGCGCGAGCAGCGCGATGAGCGGCCACGGACGGGAACACGGACACATGTCCATGCATTCGACCAACTCGCTGCGCGCGTTCAAGCTCAGGAATTTAGTAGAAAACGAAAGGTTCGCGCCGCCGGCTTAAGGGGATAAATATGGGCGAGGTAGATTTCTATTACGGGTGGGTGCATTTGAACAAAAGTACATGTTTTATCTTTCACTCTTTCTACATTCACATGCTGGTCATCGCGAGCATCATTCGTTTCAGATATCTATATGTGTAAACTTTCATTTTTCAGGATTTAGAATAACACAGCATTGGAGCAGGGTTCTCAAAATCTAGGCGTTGCTGGTATGGTTGTAGAAATTTCTTCTGTGCTCCGGCGGCGAAATACCCCTTAAGTTTAGTCGAGTCATGTACTGGATTAGCAAATTAGCATACTTTTCTCGTGATACTAGATTTTGAAATGTATTCATAATTTAGGGAAAGATCTATAAAATTTTATCTTTGGTATATGACTGCAATCCTGGCTTACCTACTTCTATGAACACACTTTATCAATCTGGCCCCCTTCTATTACACCAACAATTTCAAAAATCCATCAACTTTCTCATTACTGATACTGCCTCCCCTGAACAACATCAAAGCTTTCTCGTTCTGGCCCTTGACGTCAAACTCATTAGTAAACGCCGCCATCTCCGCAAAGAACTTCTTCATCCGTGCGGGATCCTCGTGCATGCCATCCTCCGCATACGCATAGACCCGCCCGAACTTGCGGGCCAGGTCCACCACGTCCTGGCTCCTAGGCCTGCGCGTCTCGTCGAAGGCCCGGAGCGCGCGCTCGATCTGGTCCGGCCGCTTGACGTGGGCGAATAGGTGATCTAGGACGGCGGCGTCCTCGAGCGCCTGCGCGGCGCCGTTGCCGGCGAACGGGAGCGATGCGTGCGCCGCGTCGCCGAACATAGCCACGCGACCACGCGAGAAGTACGGCGCGTGGTCGTGGTCGGCCGCCGTCCACGAGGCGCTCGTGTCCTTGGCTACCATGCGCACGATCTGCTGCGCCTCCTCGCTGTAATCGGCGTACAGCGCCGGGTCGAGCGGCGGCGCGTTGCCGTCATGCGCGGAGAACACGACCCCGCGCACGGCGACGCCAGCGCTGAGCCGCGTGTTCTTGTTCAGCGGTATGCAATTGATGTGGCCCCTGAGACCTAAGAGTATCGGAACACTAGTAGTCCACTTGGGGTTGATTTGCTTCCTCGCCTCCTCGGTCGACACCATGGTGCGGTAGATCTGCCAGCCATCGTGGTTTTTAGGCGACGTGGCTGGGTGTGCTGGTCCGAGTAGGTAACTTCGCGTTATGCTATGGACGCCGTCGGCACCTAAGAGGCAATCCGCCATGGCCTCAGTGCCGTCCTGGAAGGTTAGGCCGACCTTGTGTATACCGGCTTGCTCGTTGATACTAACGAGCCTCTTACCAAAGCTGATACACTCCCT
This sequence comes from Hypoxylon fuscum, assembly GCA_022578945.1. NCBI lineage: Eukaryota > Fungi > Ascomycota > Sordariomycetes > Xylariales > Hypoxylaceae > Hypoxylon > Hypoxylon fuscum. The sequence goes on along the minus strand of MU399809.1, from coordinate 565,454 downwards.
CGGAATCAGCGCGAGAAATCCATCCAACAAATCGGCTCGGCTGACTGTTTTCCTCCCCTTCGCCCTGCCGAGTTCGGCTACTCGTTGGCCTTTGTGCGAGCCCTGGGCTAGGATAACTTCGGTCACCATTTCCTGGTTCTCGTCGCCCATGGTTAATGCTTTATCGAAATACGCCTGTCGAACTTCAGGGCCAATGAGCGACATGGCCTTGATGGCGTTAAGGTGAAGCGCCAGACCTGCGCCAACATCTTTGTAAGCCGGTACCGCCTCGTAGATATGCACGTCTAGATGAGGTTTCTTTACTAGACCTGCCGCGAGAGCAAGCCCTGCGATACCGCCGCCCGCAATTGCGATTTTGATTCGATGCTCGGCCATCGTGGATGATATCGTAGCGGTTCGAGAACATAGCAGCAGGACATACATACAGACTAGATATTTACCAACATATAACAATTTTAACTTTGTCGGATTCATAAGCACGCGCAAGCGCCAACGTCATGGGGACTCGAATCTATCGTCCCAACTAAGCAACAACTGACGAGCTTTGAATATACCGAAAGCATGTTTTGCAGGTCAGCTACCCCTACTCACCCATTGAAACACACAACTGTCTTTGATGAATCCATGATCGCACAAATTGCCGAGTGGCGGTTGGATCTGGTTTCACACCGAGGCAGACGAAGCGTAGGTCGTAGGAAGGTTAAAACTAAACAGTACTTCATGGCCGGGTCAATTCTGGATTCAATCCTCATACCTAGCTTCTGCTTCGATTTTTCGAGCCTAGAGAAGCCTTAGAAGTAGTATGTAAGCATTGCTCTTCGGACCCCCTTTGGGGAAATTGAAAATCGCAGGGATGAACTCCTTTTATTTTATTACACCACTTGGTGCACTTACTCAATTGAACAAGACGAGCCTAATCCAGAACTTTGAAGAAAGGTGAATGCAAGTGGAACAACATCAACAAGAGAGGAGTCTGGGGAACAGATGCACATTTGAGCCTCATCGCCGGGGACTCGGGGCCTTGCCATTTGAAAAGAGCTCACGGGATGGCCGCCACGGTGAGAAGGCACAAAGACTCCAAGTGTTGCATGGTAAGCAACAAAACTATTGGTATTCTCACCCGAAGAGGCGTTTCTGTCAGCTTTTCTCGTCAGAGATGACATACCTGGTCCGTGTCATTGGATTCCAAGGATGATCCTCGATCCTCGGTGCTTGAGAAAAGGAGAATATCTTATCAGATCAAGACCTTGTCTGACAACGTAGCACAAATTTAAAAAAATCACTCGTCAGAAGAGTAATTAACCACCACGTGGCGTGACCGGCGTCGAACGCATCCGGACATTTTGTTGAGAATCGAGATGAGATAAAATTTTAAGCGAAGTGAGCCCAGCCAGCCTTGTTTTTGCGGTGAAAAAATGTCGGTGAATTTCCCCAGGGGTCGTACGATCGATGGAACGTTTCGAAACGAAACGAGGCAATCTTGTCGTCTCACTTTGAAAAAGGCACTTACCATTTATGGCCCATATTGAGCCTCACATGTTTGCGATCCCAGCTGAGCGTACCTGCTGTACGGAGTATTTTAGATTTCGGTACTTCTCAGCTCATTTCCCGAGGACTTGGAAATGAGGTCAGGCTCTAGCTTTATCTGATCCCCATCCCACCTTTTTTCCCCCGAGACAGTTGAAGCTATGTAACCTTAGTCATGAAAAAAGCGGGCACAATCTTGCGATCCGATGTCGGACACGCAGCTGATCAGATTGATAAATTCTTGTACTCCGTGTGGCTGAATCAGGTGGTTGATTGATTAGATTACTGCCCGCTTGATCCCCCGATCCCCCAATCCTTCAGAGAGATTGTGTTACCCATACCCAAGTACAAAGGCTATGTCACTGTCCGTCACACAGTGCTTCCAGAACCAACTGCCAACCCATTAGCTGGCACAGCAGCGACAGACAGCCTCAGCGGTCGCCACCCAAACATATAGATACAAGTATCATCCTTCCACGGGAGAGGCAGACATCCACAGCGACGTCAATCAACGGGTTCTCACATGAGGGTTGGTATGACTGGAACCGATCAGCCCAATTCAAAGACATGGACGGATCAGTTCCGGTGATTGTCAAACAACCTAACTTCGTACTCTAGAGTCTAAAGGCTGGGATACCTAAAATTTCCTGGGTGATAAAGAACCCGATCAGTCGGCAACACGATAATAAGGCTAGTTAGTAAATATTCCACTAGCATGGATGAGGTATTATCTCGGTATTTTTGACCCGTCAGAGGTCCAAATGCCACTCCACCGGGCCGGGACACTCAGCCGGAGTCGCACTAACAGACTAATTACTTAAACTGCAGCCGAGGAAGAGAACGAAGCCAGATGACACTGGATCATGACACCGTATTCGCTTTGTTTCGGTAGGGGGAGCGGTAGGGAGAGGTCCCAATTTTGTGGAGGAGGATATCCGGGGTAATGGGCATCAATCGACACAAACCAATACTACACAACCAGATGGCAGAGTGACGAAATATTGTGCAATTCCTAACGAACCAACCAGAAATGCATCAGGCACCTATCGCATCTGCGAGTATACATCACATTGCTACTAGGCGGTCCATGATGGTGCAGGAGAAGGGACAGATCGATGGTCATTGCCGCGATTCACGATTCATCATCATACCTCCCTTTCGCAATCAATTATCGCACTGCTGAGAAATATCAACCTAACAAAAGGGGGTTTCGGGTATTGTATTATTGATGAATAATAAGTACCCAAGACGGGCTAGAGAAGACAATAGACAAGCAAAGAGCATAGACGTAATTTCGTGGTTTGTGAATAGGAGATTGTCGTTGTACCTGGTATATCATATATGAGCAAATTGCTTAGCATGATCTTATCAAAAGATCAGAGTTGGACCCATTCCATTGATGACTGGCGACCAAAGCTTACCGCAGATTGATAACTGATCCGTGACACACATACATAATAACGTGAAATGGGGTCGGCAAAGATCGGAGCCACATCGCTGCAATTGATAAGTCCAGCCAAAATGTCCATGTGTAACATCTGCTATGTACTATTGGCTTGTACACAGTACAGTGCCATTTTAACCCCCTGGGTCTTAATTTTTTTCCCTTGGATAGAAGGTTGAACCTGGAAGTGCAGGCGTCTTTTGCTTGGCACTTGGCTAAACGAAGAAAATACAAAGCTAGATCAACAGCAATCGGCAAGAGCCAGGCCCAAATTCCAGTCCCGTCCCACCTGCGGATTGGATTGATCATTGTAGGCCATCTGATAGGGCTTTTCGCCGTTGCCCCTTCTTCCCCCTTCTGGAGCTCCTTCGCGCCCCTGTCATCATTACTTCAACGAACCCGCAAAAGATTAAAATATTACAGATCGGCACCCTTCAAAAATATTTCCCTACTAACCAACCTGTTCGTCTCTCACCAACGAAAGACATCTTTCCTTGTCGACGATAATTAAATTATCGTGAACAATTTCCTTTTCCCTTTTCCGCAATTCATTTGCGAGTCTGTCCTTTGTGTCCTACATCTATCTAGTATTAGTCGATTACATACTCGACTACGTCTACCTACGTTCCAACCCCATCGATAATTATTTATTAAAGTACGTGGCGTGCTTTTCAATTCTTCGTGGTGCACTCATTCATTTTAATATCGCCGCACACACTTACGACTTACGGTAGACACCCCACATTATCACCTCCTTCGAGACAATACCCCGGACGAGCCTCCAAAACCAGGACTTGATAATTTCACGGCCTCGCGACGCGTAAAATATAAAAGCTGTCTCCAAGTCGTAACCCCTCCCCCGCCAATTGCCTAACTTATGATTAAATACCACACTTGGTAATCATCGGATTCCTATCAGTTGGGTTTTCAACTGCAGCACGGGTCTATCAAAGAAAGCCTACAGACATTGGTTGATATACCTCGTTCACGATGTCTGCTGCAATTGATCAACTAGTTGACGTCTCCGACTATGTGTCTGAGGAGGACACCGGCGCTCCCTCCATTGCGCCGTCCCTCACATATTCGGAAGATTCTGAAGACCAAGATGAGCCCCAGCCACTTGAGAAGACTCCCCGACGACGACGCGCTTCTACGAGACTGATAGCACAAAGTCCCGCCGATGTGCAGCGAATCACCGGCGAATCCACGCAGCAATTGCTCAATCGATGCTGTGGCGGCGGCTGTTGCATGAACTTGCAGAAGAAGGAGGGTGTCGAGTATGAACATGTTACACTTCCAGACAACGACGCTTTCCGTTCTCTGGGCTTGAAGATTGACGAAATTCCCACAGTCTTGACTAAGGTTCAAGACATGCCGGAGCAGGTCACTTTTCTTCAGTCCATTCGCCGTGTATCAGACACTCCTTCACCAACTGACTCGGCAGTCTCTTTCGGAAACCAGGGTAGCTCGCCTATTACCACTAGTACTATTGAGACCAAGCTTCAGAACCTCAACCTCGAGGACCTCGATACCTCGTATCAGCCTCCGTCTTTTGTCCAGCCTCATCATCCTTATCATGTCTTTCCTGCGAGAATTAACAGCACCCGTGAGTTGACAAGACCTGGTGCTGAGAAGCGCACTTATCACTTCGACCTTGATATCACCGATTATCCCCACAAGGAAGGCTTAGACTTCAAGGTCGGAGGTGCCATTGGTGTCTCTGCTCCCAACGAGACTGCCGCTGTAGATCAGGTCTTCGACTTGCTACTAGTTCCACGATATGTGCGCGACAAGCCTGTTCTGCTACAGACCACACGTGGCCGATGGCCGACTATCTGGGGCGAAGATCAGGCCCGAGAACTAGTCACTACCCGGAGAGACTTGCTAACGTGGTGCTCTGACATCCAATCGTACCCACCCAACAAGCCTCTTCTACGAGTGCTCGCCGAGTATGCCCTCGATCCTAACGAGAAGAAAATACTCATGTTCCTTTGCTCAAGTGAAGGCCAAGGCGTATTCTGCGACTTCCGCACCGGTCCACATATCTCTCTAGCCCAGCTCCTAAATGCCTTTCCTTCGGCCAAGCCTCCTCTAGCGTTACTACTCTCAGTGCTCCAGCAGCTGATGCCACGCTTCTACTCCCTTTCTAATGACCCGCATATGTCTTACGAGATCCGCGACGGCAAGCAGCACCGGCTTATTGAGATAGCCGTCACCATTCAAGATACGCCTGACTGGCGCGGTGGTTGCCGAACTGGTGTGGGTTCCGGTTTCTTCGAACGTCAATCCCGCATGTTCACAGACCTCCTACGAACGGGAGGCAGTGCCCCTCGGATGTACATCCCGATGTTCAAGGGTCTCATGGCCAACCCGCTAGCGAAGGAATTTGTGTCTGATGGTCCGATGCTCCTTATTGGGGCTGGCGTCGGCATCGCACCATTCCGCGGCTTTGTTCAGCACCGCCTGAGGAACGCCAACTGTGCCAACAAGGTCTGGGTTCTCCAGGGCGTTCGAGACTCCCTCGTCGATGAGCTATATGGTGGAGAATGGGGTGTGCATGAGGACAGAGTCAAGAAGGTGGTCGAGAGCCGACGTGGCGAGAGCCGCTACGTCCAAGACGAGGTCTATCATCAGGCAGAACTGGTCTGGTCCATCATCAACTCAGTCGATGGCCGTGTCTTCGTATGCGGCAGCTCCAAGGGCATGGGAGAAGGCGTCGAAGAGGCCCTTATCAGAGTATCTCAGAAGAAGGGCAACTTAGAGCACGACGAGGCCAAACGATTCTGGGATCTCAAGAGAGAGGCCGGGCAGTACATTACTGAGACGTGGTAATGGGTGGTACCCCCATCTAGTACACTAGGCCAGCAATCGTCACAGGCTTAGATTCTTACGGATGCTTAATGGTCCCTACAAGAGTTTGCCGTAACAAGTGCTTCATTGTTCATAGCATCCGGTGTTTTTTTTTTTTTTTAAATTGCCCTAGAGGGCTGGGCGTTTGCGCGAGCTGGATGGAATGGACGGGACGGATTCGATTTCACAGGGACTGCATTATTCCTTTTCAAAATGGCATTATGGGAGTTTCGAATTGAGGTCTGCAGAGACCCCAATGACACATGCATACGGAGGCAAGACAAAATGCTATGCAAAATGATGCTTTCGCGACGGTTTCCCCTTTAATCATGAATAATGCTGTACATAGAGAGTTGCACCACGTACATAGACATAATTGATTTAATGGTGCTTAGAAATATTGACTTGTTCGCGACGTAATCTTTCATATGTGATAAATTACTGGTATAACTAGTAAGCCCGTCACTGGCCCGGATTGATTGGGGCTCTCCGACACCGACACGCCGTATGGACAATCGGATCGACATACGATAGGTCGAAGAGAAGGAAAATTGCCCAAAATGGAAACTGTCCAGGACCGTGGCGCAGGTCGGTTGCACTTATTGGCTGTGCCGCAAGTAAGCAGCTTGGTAAGCGTTTTGACGAGGATTACGGATTACGGGTATGGGTACGTTGTCCAATACGTAAGGTCGGCTAGGTTCTTACGAAGCAGAATAACGTCAAAATCATTTTCCAACGTGCTAATTCAATATCTACACGGTATCCACTTTTCCAAGCATCAGCGTCTGGTGATTGGCTGGCTTATGTGGCTTATGTGGCTATGTGGCTAATGGAAGTACAGTGTCAATACCGTATTAGTATTAAATTGGCACGTAGGAAAATGTTTCTGACGCGATTCTGCGAAGATAAGAGGCTTCGTTTCACAATGCTTACCAGGGCTGCCAGGTCCCCCGCAATGGAATGGCATGTATGTGCGAAAAAATGTCGTCTTACAAGATGCAGAGCCTTGAGTCCCGTAGAATTTAATCCAGAAGATATTGGTAGACACGTCAAAAGGATACACAAAGCAGGCTGGTTACCTACATGTATAGAATAGAATATACATTCGCTTATCGTGTCAGTGCCGAGCTTGCGCACTTAGCCGCGCCGCATCTCTATACATCATCATATTCACTCCCTCCTATTCATCACCGAAACACCGAGATCCCATGAGAACAGATTGCGTTTTTCCAGGAATCATGTTTACTAGCGGGTAAAAAACGTGGTGAGCGGTAGATTTAGCGCGGCTAATGAATATGCCATACATGTTGGTGGCCGTCAACCGAGTGCCGAAGGCGGCTAATTGACGATGCTAGACGACAATTAGATGAATGGCGGGGTAAAAGCACATTGGGCGTCAAGACGTATAAAAGAGCCTCAAGTCGTCTAAGAAAAGAGCGGAAGAAAGTTTGAGAGACGCGGTGAGAGAGAAAGGGAATCCCTAGAGAGAGGGATGAAGAAACAAAAGCAACTGACTTGAAGAAAGCCGAAGTGGGACGACTCAAGGTTGCATCAACTCGACTCGAAGCCATTCGGAATTGGATTTCAAATTGTTTGGAAATCAGACCAATGCTACTGGCAGGGGATTAGTTAAGGATGTGTAAGCAGAGCGTACATAGTAAAGGTTCGGTACGTCGTGCTATTCGGCCCTGACCGTTTCTTTTTTTCTTGCGCCATCTTCTACGTATCCAGTAGGCTACATTAGTAGACCCGCATGCAGCGCTTACCGAAACATGAATCCTGCATCAATCCATAACTACCTACCTAACGACGATAGTAGGGTGGAGGTTGCACGTGTAAGGATGTAAGGAAGGACGCACACAACCTTATCCGTACTTAATGTCCGTGTTATGTACATGTATCTCTATCCAGCTTGTGTTACGTATATGTACCTGGAATAGATGGACCCGGGAGGTGGCATATACAGACATAAACGGCATGATACCGAATACCAAGAGACCAAGCAAGAGAACACCCTAGACCACTTCAAATTAGATTACATTTTGTATATTTTGTTTAATATACACATACATCGATACCTGTAAAAGCAATCCCTAAGGATTACCTAAAAATTAGGGTCGATCGATCTTACGTGAGAAAAACTAGTAACCTAGCCCGTCTAGGTATTTACCCCTCCATCCGTTTGTGATGGATTCCTGTACGTCAGCGGGGCATCCGAGACACTAAGAAGAAGTAGGGGTAGTAAAGGTACATATGGGGCAGTGATAGCGTGCTTCTGGACTTTTTCTTCCTCCTTTCGTGCCCATCCCGCATCCCTATCCCTTTGTAGCACTTGCCGTTCCATTGTTATTATGCAATTACTGTAGCTCTGCTTTTCCCTTGCTATACATACTTACATACCTAGGTACTTAGATGCATTATAGCGTTGCTTTCCCGTAATAAATAGACCACAATGCGCCCGCATATTGTCACTTCAGCCGTCTTCTCACTCACTCGACTATCCAGCACCTCTGTTTCTGCCTCAGCTACCCTTCCCCGCGTAGCTACTACCACTGCCCTTAGAGCCTTCACCTGTCCTACGCAGAGATTGTTCACCACCAGCCCCTCGCAGTGTGATCTCGTCAAGACCCCCTCGGCGTCCTTCAGCACCAAGATGTCTACCCCCATCAACTCCCAGGCCATCCTCGACCTCACCAAGGTCCGCCGCACCTACTATGCTCTCAACAAGGACCTAGCCGTCTCCAAGGAGCGCATCCAGGAGGTCGTCAAGGAGTCCGTCCTCCACGTCCCCTCCTCCTTCAACTCCCAGTCCAACCGCGTCGTCGTCCTCTTCGGCGCCGAGCACGACAAGCTCTGGGACTTTGCTAGCGAGATCCTTAAGACCATCGTGCCCGCCGATGCCTGGCAACACACCGCCGACCGCATGAACATGTTCAAGGCGGGCGCCGGCACCGTAAGCCCCCCTATAATCCCACCAATAAACTAGTAGTATACTAGTATGAATGCCAATGACTGACATACGAAACAGGTTCTCTTCTTCGAGGACCAGGACGTCGTCAACTCGATGCAGGAAAAGTACCCCCTGTACAGCGACAAGTTCCCCATCTGGGCGCTGCAGTCGGACGCCATGCTCCAGTACGTAGTCTGGACGGCCCTGACGGCCGAGGGCCTCGGCGCCAACCTGCAGCACTACAACCCGCTCATCGACTCCAAGGTCGCCAGCGAGTGGGGCATCCCCGACAGCTGGAAGCTCAACGCCCAGCTCGTCTTCGGCGGCAAGACCGGCGATGCTGGCCCCAAGGACTTCCAGGCCATCGAGGAGCGCTTCAAGGTCTTCGGCGCTTAAGTGCGCTGCAATGCCAACCCGTCCTGCCGATAATGCGACCGATGATTTCACGACACAGCATCATCAGCAATTGTCCGGCGTAGGATAGAAAACAGAACAAATAAACATGGTCGAGTAGGGAACTAGGGAACTGCTTTTCTTTGGAAAGAAAGAGCGAAAGAACAACTCATAGACACTGCGCTGCTGCCGCTGCTGTTGTAGATAGACAGATGAGAGGTTAGAGCTACCGAGTTTTGGTTTTCTGCTCGGCTCGGAGCTCCTTAGACTTTGCCTAGGAAGCGTTCATACCTATTAGAACTCATAAATAAATCAGTAAAACATAACAGAACACTGGATTGGGAACGAGAATGTTGATTGAGTGAATTGACATGTAATTCTGAGAAATGGGAACGATGTGGGTAAATGTTGTAGGTTGCTTGGTGAGCTGTAATGACAAGGTTCGACTCTGTGGGCTAAGAAACTGAAAAGCAAGCCCCTTAGGGTGGCCTATGCGTACCTTTGAGAAAGTTTCAGGGGGGACTGTCCTAGGTCAGACTACTCCCATTTCAATTCTACCATAGCAACTACTCATAAACCGCGTGCCTCGTACGAGCATCTAACAGCAATACGCATTGACGTACAGCCTTCTTCACATATATTCTACAATGCCTACGAGACGATGAAGAAAACGAATAAGACGCATAAGCCCACGAGGAAGACGAAACAAGAGAGGATGATATAATGACAATGAAATATATTGGTTTATAAGTCCACTCACTTTGATAACTGTTGGGAAGATTAGTTAACAGTCAAATTATATGACAATTAACATATTCGCATAGCCTGCGCTCCTATCAAGGCCAAAAAGGGGCCAGCTTCTCCTGTAGTGATAGATACGCTCTAGAGTTTAGTGGATCTGAGTTAGAGTCAAGAGCGCCCTTGTACACATGCCTCAGGAAGATGTAACAGTCTCCATCCGATAACTTCTGAAATATTAACACCGTTATAAGGTCTCTTTCTTCTCCGAAACCTCTACTCAAGAAGACATTCATAAAAGAGCATGAAGGTCATGCATATCCTATATCATTCTATCAGATCCTCTAACTATTATGAACTCATCAATACACAATTGGAAACCAAAATGAAGAAGTATCCTTCACAGTGCGTTAGCATTCTAGTCAATTAAGAGAAAAGGGGTAAAATTCCGCGGCGTCAAAGATTAAGTTATACCATAAGCACAGCGGCCAAAGGTTATGCCTATCCTCATATTTACGTACCCAGAAAGTCTAACAGTTTATGAACTCACAGAGACTTCAAATTTTCACAAAAAGAAAACACAGTTTATAAAGAGAAAGAGAAAAAAGATGCTTGCTTTACTCCGTTTTGATCGGAGGACCTCCGGGTTATAAACCCGGCACGCTTCCACTGCGCCATAAAGCTTCGGTAGCCTCAAAGTCAAGCATACTAATGCTTTGATTTTGGCAATGCCATTACTTTATAAGTAGGAAGTTTGCATATTCACATATGTCAACCGCGTATGATCTAGCTCTTCACTAGTCTATTCTGAATAAGTATATCACTTTCCTTCCTGCCGTTCAAAACATTCACCTTGATTCTTAGTTCTCTTGTGACAGCTTTGTTAGCAATAACACTAACCCATCTTTCAGTAATTCACTTATTATCTAAAGCTGAAGTAGAAAGTGAACTAGCCACATGAACCTGCCAGTCCTTTGCAGAATTCGTCAACTACAGATCATGGGGACACAATAGAACCATTTGACGACTAAAGAAGGTTTGTGGTACTATATACCTAGCTACATACGTACTTGTCCTTGTGAGGCATTTCTAGTTATAGTCGCTGCAAAAAGAAAGGAAAAGGGGTACCCATAGGTTTCCGGAAACTTGATCTCAACAGGAGGGATACAAAAAGTTATCTAAGTTGCACGCTCCAGAGTGATATGATATCGCTTACTATATGACTATATGCGCATATACCAGATACATCCATCACACCCGCAGATTTGCAGATTTGCGGAGTATCTGCCACCCCCTACTTCTGTACTAGGGGCCATAACCCCGTCGACAGGCCCGGGTAAGAAAAGAGTAGATAGTGTCGGAAACTTATCTCTTGCGGAGACTTCGTCTAACAATGGACGAGATGCTATTGAAATTTATTTTCAAGCGGAGTGGGAAGTGACCCACGGCCCCTTTTGGAACAACAGAGAATTATCCAAACACTCGGCATCCAACCGACAGCGACGATACCCTTCAATAGAATCTGCCACAGCCGCAAATTGATCCATAGAATGTGCATGGAATAATGTCAGTGGTGATTTCGTCCCCTTTTCAAGAAACATATATACCACGGCTCCCACTTAGTATTTTCAGGTTTCAGACAACACTATTCTCACCACCACTTTCGACATCGAGATCCAAGATACCACTATCTACAAGGCAAGTCGTCTTTCTAGTCAGTTTTTTCATCGTCTTTCTCATCCTTCTCATCATCCTTCTCATCATCCTTCTCATCGTCCTTTTCATCGTCTTTCTCGTCATTTATGTCAAAACTTTGATCTATCTTGTCGTAGCTAATACGTCCAACCAGAATTATAGCCCGCTACTGAGTTATCTCTATCTCCACGTCCGCCGGCTCTTCATACGAAGTAAGCTCCGTTTCAAGCTACGATATTAGTAGCACTCTAATCTGGTATCTTAGTATCTCTATCTTCATCCTCTCTCCAAGGCACCAAGATGCCGGTTCAGACCGACCCTTACGGTTTCGTCCGCCACGGCAGGTACGACGGCGGCTTCCTCGACGACACCGCCAACCTGTCAACCGCCTGTATCGATGCCACCTCAGGATGCCGGGCCCTTGTGAAGGAAGCACTAGACCTGAACAACGAGCTTGTGCTTCACGACATCGCGGAGGCGGGCGAGAACCCGCGCGAGATCCACCGCCTCGAGCTTCAAGTAAGCCCCTTTCAGATCATAATGTACGTCAAGAAGGCCACGGCCGAGTCACAGCTCGACCCCAACGACGAGCCACTTTGGCAGGGGATTATGAACGTGGCAAAGCTCGGCGTGAATGCAGGACTCCTTCCTGTCTACCGAGACCAGAAGATTGAGCTTTATGTCGAGTTCATGATCGTGGGAGCTCTCAAGCCTGGTGACGATGAATCCAGAGTGTCCAACTTGGTCACTGTCGATCAGTATTTCGCCCATAACAGCGCTCACCAGAGACAAGCATAGAAGCCAATGCATGGCAAGCTGATAGGTAGTATATAATGGAAATGACTACTATTAGTAGCAACCGCTAGGATCCCAGTTGAGTCACCCCCATTTATAGAAAACAAACAAGAATAGCAGAAAGGGGTTGCAAATAGCGCCATTGCCATAGGCAGGTGCCTAGCAATAACACACCGCGTTAATAAAACATACGTGACTTCCTACTTTAAGATCGGACTGTTTGGTCCCCTCCCCATTAGGTAGATTTCATCTGATAATTTGATTACCTTCATTTAAAATGATCAACTTTACGAAAACCTTTCTAATAAAGTAGACTCTTCTAACACAACTACCTACTCTCAACAACATCAACTTCACCCGCAGTAGCCCCAATACCCCTTTACCTATCCAACACAACCGCAACACTTCTCATCAACAATGCCGCCGCGCTGGGACCCCACAAACATACCGGCGCCCGTTATGCCCGACTGGCGGAACCTTCCCCGCGCGCCTCCGCCGGCCCCCAACGCCGACAACCCGGGGCACCTGAACGGGGGGATCGCGGAGAACCGGCGGGACCGGAGCCAGGAGCGGTGGTGCGCGCACATCGTAGAAGCGTACCGCGCAGCCGTGCACGCGCGGAACCAGCCTGCGCAGCCGGTCCCCACGGGCCGCCTGCGCTGCGTGTTCCTGCTGGCGCTGCCGCGGCGCCCGTACCACGTGGCGCTGTACCTGCAGCGCCTGCGGCGCGGCGCCGTCGTGGACGCCGCCGACGACGGGCTCTGGGACGAGCTGCTCGAGGTCGCGTACCAGGGCGTCCACGGCGGCACCCGGGACCTGCCGCGGTCCGGCCGCTACCGCGTGCGCTTCCTGCGCGTGCGGAGCGCGGGGGCGGCGAGTGCGGCTTTTGACGCGAGCCGCGCCGTGGACGACATGGAGTACTGGGGCCCGGCCATGCCGGGCGATTCGCAGCGCGCGTCGCCGGCTAGTGACGATGACGAGCCGGGCGCTGTGCAGCCGGTAGAGACTATGTATTACTCGGAAGACGAGGAGGAGGCGGAGGAGGAGGAGGTGGTGGACGAGGGCGGGAGCGAGTCCATGGAGATTGAGTCGGTGGATTAGGAATAGGGGATGGATACCATGGCGCCGACGGTGGTCCGCGGAGACGATCTTTGATCTGCAAAGCAGCGAAAGGAGGAAGGAAAGAGGCGTGCCAACACTCAGGATCTGGGCGAAGCAATGCTTTGCAGTCCCCTTTAAATGAGTCTTCGCCGTCAGATCTAAATACGGGTTGCGAATAGCATCAATACCATGGCAGCAATGCCTTTCGTCCGACGTATTGAAACTGAGCTCTAGTCCTCAACATCTCCCTTGAATTCCCTTAGACAACACTAACATCATCGCCGTCCTTAAAAACGTCGGTAAACTGTTATCATCATCAAACTCCGACCCTTGCACCTAGATAAACAGTGTTAACATGGGCAGATGCTGTTTCCTAGAGCTGACGATTAGAACAAATAGGAGAAAAACAACATCAGCACCAGAGTCGTAAATACTCCCTACCTGGTATATTAGACCAGAATCCAGCTTCTGGAGACACATCTGCTTCCTCCTCTTGATATCTTTTGATAGCGTTGTCATCAGCAACAAGGCCACTCGCCACATATTGGAATCTCAACAACATCGCCAGCTATAGAATAGAAACGCACGTCTCTATTTGATTCTTCCAAAATTGTTCTTCACGATAGGAATCCGTTCTGTACCTAGATCGACTAATGTGGCGATTTCGTAAGCAACCCTCTAATAGCAGGCCAAGACATCAACGTGGGCATTATTAGCACGTACCAGATCTCTCCTGCCCTCGCAAGCCTTTGCATTTGGTAACGTTCAAATCAACAGTTGCAGGAAGAGACACGCACCTAATTTCAGATACACACGACCGTTGTTGATGTACTAGCCGCTGGAAAATAATATATATACGTCCCTGCACCCTATGTCATATAATACACAGTACTCCTTTGACAAATCGCCCCCCGGCCAACCTTTTCTATTGCGCTCCAAAAAAACGCAAAACGCCCCGTGTGCTTTTTGTCGTGCCTTGAGTAGCCATCCCCGTCCGTCGGATTCGGGTCGTTAATAGTAGAGAGTGCGGCTCTCCATCCAAAAGGTAGAGTGGTTGAATCCAAATTCTTGCTATGCGTAGAGCCGATTACGTGAGAAGGTAGTAACCCTGCTTTGGAATTATCTGCGGCCTCTCACTGCCTCCTTATTGAAAAGGGATTTTTAATTTTCGGATTTCAGGTCCTTAGGTAGGTAGTTAACAGTTCAGTTGTGCTCCCTAGCAGCCTTGACATTCCCCCCATCGACAATAATCTGCTGGTCGATCCGGCTCGCCGTATCGCCGTACTCGAGCCTTTTGTAAGTCGTGATACGGGCCTCATTCATATCAATATCGAAGAACCGGACGCGGCGAACGAAATTGCCATAGCCGCCGTACCCTCCAAACCCGGCGCCGCCACCGTAGCACATCCACAGCTCCGGTTTCTTCGACTCAGCGTTGCTTGAAAGCATGCAGTATTCGTTGGCGTGATCGCTATGAAGTTGGATGTTAGTCATATGATGCAAAAAGGGGGGTTATTAAGGACACGTACTGTCCGCAGCTAACCATGACAACACCTTGCTCAACCAAGGCGTCGCGGAATCCCGAGTTATACTTGGGCGCGGTGACACCCTCCCTCCATTCACCCACATATGGCGAGTCCACATCTCTGTATTCCGGGAGAGGTATATGGATAAAGGCGATATCCATGTGAATATGCGTATACTCTTTATGCTTCTTCTTCAGACCTTCCGAGGTCTGCCTGAACCAATCGATCTGGTTCTTCTTAATCCAGTCGTAGCCGCTCCACTGCCGCTCGTCGGGAGAATACGAATGGGAGTCGAGCAAGTACACGGTAAGTGCCGAGTGCTTCGAGGTGCCTTGGGCGAGAACCTCGATGTAGTAGTTACCAACACCGTCGATATCGTCTGGCCCAGCTACGGATAGCGAGTATGGCAATTGTTCGATCATGGCCATCTGCCCAGGTCTCGGCAGCGACCCTTCGTCGTCATGATTGCCGAATATGGATACGTAGGGAATTTTGCGTTTAATAAGTAGCTGTGCGTATTTAAATATAGCCGATTGTGCATCGGGTGCAGTATCGCCGTTCACCTGGTCACCGCTAAGGACAACCAGGTCCGGCTTCTCGTCGTCCAGTAACTTGGAAACAAAGTCCAGGGTTCGCAGATCGGCCATACAAGCCCCTCCTTCATATTCATCCGGGACCGCATCCCTACAATGACCCACGCCTGTGCTCAAATGCAGATCGGCCAGTTGCATGATCTTGAACTTCCCGTTGTCATTAACTCGTGGTTGGGGCCTTATAGGGTCGGCTTGGGTTCCTTGTCGGACGGTGATATGAGCAGACGGTATATCCGTGCCCACGGCAAGTAATAATGGTGTATTCTGAAGCTCCCACCCGTCTCGAGCCTCGACGGCATCGTCTCCAAAAAGGATGTCGACCGCGGTGACGGCCTTCTTAGAATCGCTCGCAGTCGCTTTGGACGACCGCAACACCCACAATCCGGCCGAGCGAGACTCCCATTTTTCATTGGCATGGCCCTTGGCTCCCGTCGAAGGATCTATACGGCCAACGGTGACGCCTATAACAACCTTGTCGTCCGAAGTGAGATCCTCCTCCTTCTTCCTTTGAACATGGACGTAGGCGCTGGAGACCCACGACTTATCGAGATACAGGTTCTTCTCGACCCGGTGCCACGTTTCGGGGTCGAGTTTGCAGGACGAGAATAGATTAATGGTAGAGCACGTGGTAATCGTTATATCGGTCACGACGGATCCGTGGTGATGCTGCGGCATATACTCGTGGACGGCATTAGGAAGGAGTCGAAAATTGCGATCGAGGAAGAATATGATAAGAAATGCGACGAGCGCGGCAGCGGCAAGCTGAGATATCGTGCGCACCTACGTAAGGGAACATGGCATTAGCTGAGACATCTACTTATCTATGTATAGGCTTGTTCATATATAATTGCATAATATTGACTTACTATCCGTCGCGTCATGGTGTTTGAGATGTATGCGTTCGGCTAGACGTCGTCGCTTCTAAGCCGACTACTTTCAGTTGATGATATAGTGGTATGTTAGCACAGCAGCGATGTAATAGTGATGGGCCAATCATCTTCAGCCATGCGTATCGAGATTAATCTGTGGAAACCCTTCAACCCTGGCCAAGTCGTCGGTAGTAAAGCCTCTCTAGCAATAGAATATGATACCAAGCTGTTATTGTAAAGTAGTAGAAACAAGAAACTGGAAGGAAGTGAAATGGTTCAGACCCTGGCTTAACTAAAAGTGATCCCGATAATCTGGGGAATCGCGACCAAAATTCCACGCCAAGACCATGTCTATCCTTTCCCGGATCTAACCTCAAATACATATAGCTCAAGTACTCTGTCGCACGAATTGCGTGAGATTATACTTCGCATCCAAGTACCGATGACACATGCATCCATCGTCCAACGTTGGAGCTAAAAGGCTGTCATTCATTCATATGACAGCTCACTAACTCAAACCGAGAACCTTAACACACGCTTCTGGGCACCTAATCTCTCCGATGGAAGAGTCCATATTCTTAACTTCTCTATTAATAGTTGCACAAACCTGCACCTCTACCAACCAGTCTCGGCAAGTAGTTGGGATCCTACCTTTGTTTCTTCAAGTCGTGCAGTACATCACTTTCAGACTAAGGAAGGGATTCACCAATCTAATCCAGACGTTAAAGCCATATAGCAAACACTCGATCCATTGTGCAACGCCTATCATTCATGTCCAGTGACATATATCTAACCCTACTCTACTCTTCTACCCTTGCCTCTAACCTATCGTGGACCAATGCTAAACGGAGCACCACCGTCATACAGCATGACATCCATGCTCTCCCATCCTTTCTCTTCCATCCCACTAGTGTTGAAGCTCTCAAAAAGCCTTCAAGCGTATAAGCCGTCACAACTCCATATCAGCCATCAAGCTTTAACAACTCCTCTGCAACAGCCCATAGTTGCGCAGTCTGGTCCCCAGGAGCCTCCTTCATCCAGATGCCCCTGCCCGGCTTCTGTTCCCGACCAGTGTCCCTTTCCCAGAATCCACCGTCGTCTTCAAAGTGAGACCCGCCGCCGGCACTCCTGGCCGTAGCTCGTTTCTTCAAGCCTTGGCGGATTCGATCTCTCACTACTGCATAGTCCTCGGTACGATCCGAGTAAGACGATGGCTCGGAGAACCCGCCAGGCATTCCTCTGCGTCCTATAGCTCGACGCCTCGACCCATCCACTTGTCCGTCGCCGGCTGGAATCTGGCCGGCTTCCTCAATGGCAGCATCTCGGAGTCCGCGGACACGCGCCGTGAACTGCTCGAAGACCGCAACCCGCTTCTCAGCCGACTCAGCTCTCTCGCGCCACATCTTGCACTCGCGCTTGGCCGCCCGAAGTTGCTCGCACAATTTTCCAATGTCCATGTTTTCTCGGGCTTCTAGCTGACGTCGTAGTTGCATGCATTCTTCCGTTCTGGTTTCAAGTTGTCTCTGTAGGTTGCGCACCTGAGCATGGAGCATCGAATTACTACTTCCGGGTCGAGGGCTCCCAGTTGACGCTCTTTCATAGTCGCTGCCATCACGCTCTGTCGCGCCTTGAGAAGGGCGAATGAAGCTAATGTGCTGCGCGATAGGGGGCTCCTCGAGATATGGAACCATGGTTCCTAGGCTCGGCGGCTGATCAATTTCTCGATCACGCTGAGGTATTTGCTTAGTCGACGAAGCCAGAGGCACTTTTCTAGAGGCAGAAAACGTATTGCCCGTAGGACGTAAAGGAGCATGGTGGAATCTAGTCGGCGTATTCTCAGATGCTGTCTGAGGAGAAGCCGGACTAAGATTTCTACGACTTGCCCAGGGCACATTATCGTCATTACGTGTTGGCGTTATAACCGGTTGAGATCCGCCTCCCAACTCTTCAAGGACTCTGGACGGCGTACTGGCTGCAGGAGATGCCTCGGTTCTGATAGATTTCGGCGGCGAACTGCTCCTGGAGTATGGTGAAACAATACTACTGGGCTCTTTAGAGCTATGTCCCGTTCTTCTCGCAACAACAGCTGCTGATCCAGCGGGCAAGTCTTTGGCAGCATTGTCAAATATTGCAGTCATAGCCTTTACTGCGCCGTTCATGGGTCGCGAACTCGAGCGCTGTGAAAGTGTCCTGCTACTCGCTCCACTGAAACTATTCTTGGCTGGTGATGTTATTCTTGGCCTCTGTGGAAACGCTATTGCTCTCGAGGGCATAGGCTGAGGTGAAGTCTCGAACATGCTCTTCTTCTCGGGTGAGAGTCTTGCTGGCTTCTGCTTCTCCGTATTGCGCTTGTTCATGAGCCGGCGCTTCCAGTCTGGCGTAATTGGTCTCCTTCCCCCTTCAGCCAATACTTCTTGACTCCGTCGAGGAGAACTGTAGGTTGGACTGCGTCGTAAGCGTCTTTCCTTCGTACTTTTTGCTAGAGATTCTGTGCTAGTACTACTAGCTCGAGTGAGGGCTTCCCATTTCTCAGCAGGACTCACCACCTGCGCCTGAGCTTCAAGATAATCCTCGATCCGACTGTTGGAAAGCTCTTTGGCTGAAAGGGGCGACCTCACTGGCGTCATTGGCCTCTTCGAAGACTGTTTACTGAGTGATTTACGCTCGTTATTTCTCAAGGGGCCATTATTGGCTCGTGACAAAAACTCCCTCTTGGCACCAATTTCGGGAATGGACGAGCTGACGCTGTGAAATGTCATCTCACTTCCGGACACGACATGATCTGGCGGGCTTGTATTGCGCATAATGGGGAGATTCTCGTGTGTATTTGCACCGAATGGATCTTCTTGTTTGTTGAACTTGAAGCCATTTTCTTCAGTGTTGCTCTCGCTGCCGGCTAACGGTCTAACCGAACCAGATCGTTTCAAAGTGCTTGCGTGACTGCGTCTAAATGGTGTTCGTCCGGCGGATGACGTCGTTGGACGAGAAATTTGGGTTGCTTTTTCTATAGGTCGGCCAGTCTGAGGACTTTCTTCCACTGTTGGCGAAAGGCACATCGCTGATGCTCTAGTAGGGCCTGTGTGTGAAGTACCAGAGCCAGATGGCCTTAACCGTCGACATTTGATAGGTAATGGTTCAAGCTGGTCTACACCGTCGTTCTGACGCCTTTTCAATAAGCTAGCTCCTATTTTCAAGTGTTAATATACAACAATGTAGATTATCATCGGATCGACCTACTAGATGCTGGGGTTGGACTCATGGTCGTTGGAGAAGCACTCCTATCCTTTTGCTGGTGCGATGGGACGAACTCATCCCAGTCTGGAGGTTTTCTAAGTGGAAAGGAGTCCGATGCCGAGGAAGCGAACTTGGTTTTATTTGCCGTCTGCTGTATAGCGCCTTCGTGTCTCTTAATTCTCAAGGTACCCAAACTTCGCATTTGTCGAACAACCTCTCTCCAATGTACTATCAGCATCTCTGCGATGCTATTAGCTACATGTATTTTGTCTACCGTGAAAAGTGATGCTGAGTTATCAGGAGACGTTCTCGATTTCTTATGCCTCCCATGAGACCTAGATTTCCTGTGCTTATGTCTCTCTTTCCGAGACTTTGGAGGAGATACCGGTAGCAAGACCAGCCCAGCTGCCGGATCTGCCACCCTCATTCGGTAAGAATGAATCAAATCATTAACCAAGAGGGGGCCGAATATTATGCTTAAAGCATTGTATCCCATCAAGTCTGCGGTTGGGAGCGGCCTCCCTTCCTCATCCTCGCGAGGTGTATTCTCTGCAGCTCGGCCAATAAAACATAGGAGGCCAAAGACTGCGCAAATAAGCTCCCTCTGGTACTGGGACTTGACTGTTCCAATTGCGAGCGCGATTAACCGTGCGCGAAGTTTGGTCTCCCTAGTTCTGGTGAGCTCGGGGTCGGCATGAAGCTGACTGTGGATTGCAACGAATGCATCAAACAGTGACAATGAGCCCAGGATGCCACCCGGCAACCCTGCAAGAAATTTCTTGAAAGCAGAGGCTACATCGTGGATACTGTACTTGATATGAGCAGGAAGATTCGGACATCGAGTGGTGGTGGAGATGTCGTCTGCGTCTCTATCGGCGCAATAATGGTCATATAGCGTATTTACAACTCGTACAGAGCCCGATACCCGGAATACCCCTCGAGTATCAGCTACAATATTAGTATACGTTAGCCATGGGCTAAACCTGAGCAATCAATATTGGTTCCTGACCTTGTTGTACAAGAGCTTGTGCAAGAGCACGGAAGCAGGTAGGCAGCACTAAGGAGCATGGCGTGTATTCGGATGGCAAGTAGAATAGACTCTTCCCGCATAGTCGGACCAGAGCGTCCAGGTTTTCACCCTTCAGTCCATCCTTTCTTGGATGATGCACAAAAGTCAAGGCAACATCGCTAATGCTTCGTCGGCGGCAAAGTTGTAGATGATCTGACTTATCGGACTTGATAATGACGGTTTGAGTTGACTGTCCGGACGATGATCGTCGCAGGGCTCTGGAGAGCCAACTTCCTTTTCGACATGGGGACGAGTTGGACGTGTTTTCCTGTTCTCATTGTAAATGCGTATTCTTTCCTAGTGACTTGATCCTGCCTACGGTTTTCGGAAAGTCCCCAGGTATGAGGCGTCGGATGCCGTACTAATCCCAGTTCAGCACACTCATCGATATAAGACTATTCAAAAGAACGTGTTACCCTCTTCGCGAGCCGATTATACTCGTTGACAAAGTCTTCCCTGTCGTCTACCTGGTCGCCCTCGGATAGCAAGCCGAGGTCACCACTGGAAGACGTCCAGGTATTGCTCCTGCGGCTACGGGGGACATCTAAGGCGCCGACGGAGCGGGAGGTAATTAATTCTGTTTCTGGCATGACGAAGGTTGCGTGTGTGAGTGGGCGTCTTCGTTTATACGAAAAGGGTTCCGAGGACGCAGACGGGCAGCTCGCGGACGGAGGCTCTTTACCTTTGATGGGAATCGGAGTAGTATCATAATGGTAAGACTGCATCTGAGCCATTGGGCAAATGGACAAGCTTTGAACGTGAAAAATAATAGAGACATGGATTAGGAGACCAGGAGACTTGCTGTGAAAGAGGAACATGAGTTTAGTGGTTAAGTTATTCCGATCCCACAAGCGTTCTAGTCACATTCCCCCTTCCGCTTCCATATATATGAGACTCCGAGGAAGAAACCACGACTACCTAGTAAGTGGTGGTGTTACATGCCTTTCGGAAGTGAAAGCACAGCCCTTGTGCATCTTTTAGTTCTCAAGTACGACAGAACCTTGATAGAAGCAACTAAAATAAGCACATGAAGCAAGTGCCTAGGAAAGTGCAAAGTAGGTAGACAGATACCTACGTAAGCAGCGCTTTTGAAAACACACGGTGCTATATTTCATTCGAACGACGTGTTACCTCGTCGTTACCTTGGGTAGGTACCTGTAGGTAGGTAGATCTAACTTTCACCTTCTACCTTACCCGGCATCTAGAACTTGTAATTCTCGTAGACCGGAGTACTCCGCCGGGTCAGTACGTGAGGACTGATAAAAGAGAAATGAAACCCTGCGAGAGTTCAAATCGACAGAACCAATATGCAATCATCTTAGCCCGGTCTTCCGAACGCCTAACTCCCCTGCAATGCCGATCAATGCCCCCTTAAATCCCCCCCCCGTAGCCTCCTTATCGCCGTGTCCAAGTTGTACCGTGTCGTATGCGTCGTCAAGAAGTGTCGAGTAAGAGTCGTTGGCTCGTCACGGCGGGGGAGGGAAATATTCGCCCTCGTCTGCGGAAACGCCGGTGAACAAGACATACTTGAGGATGTCGGAAAGAGAGATAATTCCCTTTAGATGCCAATTGTCGTCAATGACGACCAATCTGTGTACTCGAGATTGACGTAGTGTGGTGAAAATGGAATCGAGCCTGTCATCTTCTTGGCAAGTGTAGATACCCTGAAAGTCATCTGGTCTTCTCGATAGCGCCTCTCCTACCGTTGACTTCAATTCTTCGTATACCCCTCCCTTGATACATGGTATAACATCGACGGCCTCGAACACGTTGAGCACCACGTTGTTTTTATCGATGATGGGTACGGCAGAGATGTTGTGAACCACCATCAGATTAATCACTTCGAGAACCGAATCTGCCATCTTAGCCGTCGCAATATTCTTGTAGGTCCCCAAACCGATCTCTCGCACCGTCTGCTTTAGAAGCATGGTATGCTGTTCGGTATTGACGGCGATGAATTTGAGGATGCGGTACTGTGTGATGACGCTTACCACCGTCTCCCTTTCGGTTTCGTGATCGATATCGACCAACGGAATGCGGCGGGCGCGACTCTTGAGCATGCGACTACATGCTTCGTACAGCGGCCTCGAAGGATGGACGGATACGGTTTCTAAAGGGAGGACGCCAATTGCCTTTTCAATGTCTTTTTCCCCCGGAACGGAAGCGTCAGCCACACAAATCCCGATCGGATACCCCCCGCACATCCGGATCTTGGGTGCAACATACCACGGAGACTACTGAGTCTAAACTTGTCAACGTCATCGATATGCTCAGGGAATTGGCAGTAATACTGAATAAGATTTATGTAATCGGTCGCAGTGAGAAGCCCGGCGAACCGAGACTGCTGCGAATCCCACAGCGGTGCCGACACGATTCCTGACAAGCTCGCACGTTAGAGGCGGGGTTCGGAATGTGGCAACCAAAGACTTTATAATACCATTCTGTATCAATATATCCAAGCTCTTCCTGATCAGGAGATCGTTGTCGAGTACGATGAGGCGGAAAGAGAGAGGAAGCACATCGTAGCTAGTCCTGACCCGAAGAAAGTTGCGCAGGCCTTTCTATAGGCATAGAAAGAGAAACGGTTAGTCAATTCATCGAGACCCAATGTCCCCCCGAAGTCGGGTTAGGAAAGACAGGACTGCCGGGCAGAACAGCATGTGACGCGATAGTAACGAGAGATGAGATTGGCAGAATGCGAATAATGCTAGTAGCTTACCAGGCCTTGCAGCTGCTCCTCATCTATGGGAGTCATCGGTGTCGTGGGCGCAGGTACTGTACGACTGCGAAATTTGGGTCTGAGATACGACGAGGGCTGCACAAAGGGAAGCTCGTGACCTGCTCCTCGAAGCAGCGGCGGTATGGATGAGTGCAGGCCCGACGATATGGCGGGGCTTTCTGAGGCGGCTGACGCATGCTGTGGCTCATCGCCTGGCGTATAATTAGGTTCGCGGCTCGTAGGGTCATCCATCCCTCCTCTCTTCTTTTTTATTTTCTCCTCTTGGGTACTCGGGGCTCTTTTCGGGGTTCAGGGTAGGTCAGGTGCGAATTAGTGTAGTGCAACGCCCGCCTCCCCGCAGGCGTGTACTATGTAATTTAGAAGTTTGCAGCAGGTGTGAGCGTGGAAAGATTTTGTGTGTAGGGAGCTAAGGAAGACCTTTGTCCTGGACCGGCGAAGAGGGTCAGCACTGGTCAGGTTTGGAGGGGGAGGGGTGGGGAGAGTAAAAAAAAAGGAGTTTTTTATCGGGTAGAGCTTGCTCGGCGATTGGAGAAGATAGATACTAAACTGTTGTCGGAAGCCGCATAGAGTTGCTAGCTAAGACAAAAATTGTAAGTATCAATATTCAAATTCATAACGAGAAAGTAAGGGTCGGTGAGGATAAGGACAAGGACGAGAACGATGACGATGCTAGTAAGGAGTTGAGGTCAGGAACAGACGAATAAATAGCCTCAGTCTTTCCGGTCGAGTGGTCTAGAACTGGGCTTTCAACCAAATGGGCAAGTTGCGCTGGTAATCACTGAAATATGAATGGATATCTTGTAGAGCTATATGTAGGGTATTTGGGAGATCTGACAGGGCGGTAGAGAAAAGGTGGTGGTTATGGTAGTATCGAAGTAGTGTGTACATGTTCATGTGGTGAAGAAGCCGTCTTTTTAGGTTGCTGATAAGGACCACTACAACAAATCTGCATGTACCTACAATACTTTGAAACCAACAACGGGGTCTGGGATTGGCATGTGGGTTCTTGATCTTCAATCCGTTGCGGATCAATGGGATGGCCCTGGTCTGATTTCTTTTTAAGTTACCTAACTGACTAAAGTATGCTTGTTTAGTGTCTTCTTACATAGTAAATTCTACGAATAAGTAAGCCCAATTAGATTGATGGTGATGCATTAGCTTGTGGCATTGTGCCATCTTACCCAGCTCTATGGCTAATGGAAAGATAGCGTGCATTATAAGTGGCCAGGTTAATATTAACTTTAACAATGCTTCATCGACGGTCTGAATAGGGAAACGTTGAGGTCCCTCACTAAGTCGTGTTTTAGGTAATATGGATGACAAGGCTAAAGTTGCACAATCGTTGTAACACCGAAAGGGTGCATGCAGTATTCTAATATCAACCAGTGTCTTGATCACACTTACATAGAAACGAGATCGAGCTGACAATCACCGTATCTGTATATGCACCTCGTAAGATATGTAGGTATGGTTTTAGTGTAGTATAATAAGCAGACATAGATTATGTACAGACGCCCGTATCCAGCCGAGATTCCCCTCCTCATGTACGCAATCGTAATATCATTCTCACCTCGAGAGAGCAAACCGTTTCATTACATCCTGAAGCCAAAGCGCAGAGAGAAGTCCGAAATATAGACAATCAAATAATATATCATTGTCGTATTGAGAAAGTGACGTAGCACCGAGGAGACACAAGGGCGTCGTTGAGAAAATTGATCTCTGCGCAATCGAGGTTTGCAGAGAATGACGAACCAGCCATCAAGCGTCTGCAATGGAACAAAGCCAGATAGCTTTCACTCAACAAAAGAACAAGGGTTGCCTCGTTCTCCGAGCTGCCGAAATCCATTATTAGTGTAGCATAGGTAGGCAGCAGCAAAGGCAAAGCTGTCGTCATCTAAGAATGCAACTGACAAGAAGGAGGGCACATCATCGTAAAAGAGGAGGCAGCTGGAGGTGTTGGGCTAATAAATTCTACTTATAGGAGGAATAGGTCATTCAGCCATTGTCTCTCCAAGTAGGTGCCTAGGTAGGTCCTCATGACTCGCGTTCCGGGCACTGCTGCTGATCATAAGCAAGAGCATAAGCAAGAGGCTCGTTCAATCTCTTACTCTTAAGAGCCGAGATGTGATTCGTTGTAGGATTGGGAATAGCTTCAACCGAGAAGAATAATTAAAGCACCACAACAAACATCGTGTTAGTATTCGGTTCCTATCAGACGGGAAGCTGCATGTTGGATGGATGGAACGTCATATCTCATATCTTTGAGACTGGACGGGTGGTGGATGCTCCACGTCTTTTTCACAAGCTAATAAACCATAGCTGTGGCGGCAACATACAACCTTAGCTTAAAGTGTGGCTGCAGTTTATGCGCGCGGGAGCTGTCTCGAAAGGGCAACGCAACGATAATCGGGGTCTTATTATTTCATGGCATACATGGGTTGCGGGTACTAGGTGCATCAATCTTGCGCCTGTTTCATTTCACATTAAGACCTTTAGTATTTAAGCTATTATGATATGCACGTCTACAACAAATAGGTAGTAAGTATTCACATCTATAGCCCTCTGTAATATAATGATATTGTCCGTATTAAGCCCTCCTCGTTCTTTTAATTATACGTCTGGATGTGCATAGAGATAAGCACCTGCCTGCCATAAGTTATAACATAATACAATCGCAGCTCCACCCGCAATAGGCCAATACCTACCAGGGGTGTGGTACCTACCCGGTCGTGACGAGAGCTTGGCCAAGCTTGCCCGCCGAAACCTTCCGGGTCCACCTTTACAGCACTGCTCTGAGAGGTGACGCACCAACTTTAGGTACCTAGGGCACCTGCAGCAGGGAGCGGCAATAGCGCATCAACTGCTATCGACACACACCTAACTCTAACAGACGGGCAGACGGGCTGCAGGGTTGTCGGGACTTGTCAAAAGCCTTCTTTCGTCTGGTGCAACGCAAACCTGCTAAATCTTCTGGTAAACAACTTCCCGCTCAGCACGCTGCAGCAAGTAATAAGCTTCACGACGCCGATTTAGAATTTCGTCAGTCTCCATCCCTCCAACAAGAAGAAAAAAGAAAACAAAAACAACTTTTCAGAAACGTCCCGTTGATGAATGCAACCCGATACAATTCTCACCTCGTCGGCCTGTACGTTATTATCCGACCGCCCTAGTCGAGTCGAGTCTTTCACAGGCACGAGGATACATCATAGGACCAACCTCGGGGGATAGCAGTGCACGGCTTATTTTAGACCTAACGTCAATTATATCTGAAGCTGGACAACGTTTCGATGACCACGAACAATTAAAACGAAGAGCATCTAGTCTCGACCTTCCATCACTCATTACATTATTCATCGACGATAGACGACGATAGAGTCCTTTTTTCTTTGCTTGACTACAATTCCTAGTTCAACCCTTCGCAATGGGGATTTGCCAGTCTTGCTGTTCAGGTACCGTTGCACTCATCTCTATATCTTTCTCGTATCATCTAAAGCTTTGGGAATGGATGTACTAAATATAGAGGCAGGCAAATCTCGCGATGGCCTCTACGAGCCTGTATTGGCCGACAGCGAGCGAGAAGCTGTCGCTGATCTGCTCCAGTACCTCGAGAACGTATGTCTACGATATATATAAACATATATACCGACTCTTCCACCCCTTGGAGCTAATCATCTTCCTAGCGCGGCGAGACCGACTTCTTCTCTGGCGAGCCTCTTCGAGCTCTTAGCACCCTCGTTTTCTCGGATAACATCGACTTGCAAAGAAGTGCAAGCTTAACGTTTGCCGAGATCACAGAGCGAGGTAGGTGACGATATCACCGAGGAAAACGGTGTTGTGACTCCAAGCTGACTGGTTTCAAGATGTCCGCGAGGTCGACCGTGATACCCTAGAGCCCATTCTCTTCCTACTTCAAAGTCCCGACATCGAGGTTCAACGAGCAGCTAGTGCGGCGCTGGGAAACCTGGCGGTTAATAGTAGGTGCACCAACTTGGCAGTTTTCCTCGAGCACCTGTCTCACACTAATGAATGTAGCCGAGAACAAGGTCCTGATCGTCCAACTCGGCGGTTTGGTACCGCTCATCCGTCAGATGCGTTCCCCGAATGTTGAGGTCCAATGCAACGCTGTAGGATGCATCACCAACCTGGCAACACACGAGGAAAACAAGGCAAAGATCGCACGATCAGGAGCGTTAGGTCCTCTCACTCAGTTGGCCAAGTCCAGAGACATGAGGGTTCAACGAAACGCAACTGGTGCCCTCCTCAATATGACGCACTCAGGTATACATTCCGCTTTTAATGATTGGTCAATTACACGACCTAACAGTATGCACCATGCAGATGAGAACCGTCAACAGCTCGTAAACGCCAACGCCATCCCCGTACTTGTCCAACTCCTATCGTCACCCGATGTCGATGTTCAATACTATTGCACCACAGCGCTCAGCAACATTGCCGTCGATACTAACAACCGACGCAAGTTAGCTACGTCCGAGACCAAACTGGTACAATCTTTAGTCAACCTCATGGACTCTTCATCCCCCAAGGTTCAATGCCAAGCTGCATTAGCCCTTCGAAATCTAGCATCAGACGAGAAGTATCAACTGGATATTGTTCGAGCGCAAGGCCTCAACCCCTTGTTGCGTCTACTCCAATCCTCCTACCTGCCTCTGATTCTCTCGGCTGTCGCCTGTATACGCAACATCTCCATCCACCCCCTGAACGAGTCTCCTATAATTGAAGCCGGCTTCCTGAAGCCCTTGGTCGATCTTTTAGGCTCTACGGATAACGAGGAAATCCAGTGCCACGCGATATCGACTCTCCGTAATCTTGCTGCTAGCTCCGACCGCAACAAAGCTCTGGTCCTCGAAGCCGGCGCGGTGCAGAAATGCAAGCAGCTCGTCTTAGATGTCCCGGTCACTGTACAGTCGGAGATGACGGCTGCGATTGCAGTGCTAGCTCTATCGGATGATCTCAAGACACACTTGTTGAACCTCGGCGTCTTCGACGTCCTAATTCCCCTAACGCATTCACCAAGCATCGAGGTGCAAGGCAATAGTGCTGCCGCTCTCGGTAATCTGTCCTCGAAAGGTAAGTGATATATTAACTGTCATTATTTTGCCAGTTTATTAACGTGACATAGTTGGCGACTACTCCATCTTCATCCAGGACTGGAACGAACCGAACGGAGGCATACACGGCTACCTAAGCCGATTCCTAGCCAGCGGAGATGCTACATTTCAACACATCGCCATCTGGACACTCCTTCAGCTGCTTGAATCGGAAGATAAGACCCTGATCTCGCACATTGGAAAGTCGGATGCCATTGTGGAGATGATCAAGCTAATCGCGAACCGACAAGTCGAATCAGACAACGAATTCGAGGAAGACGACGAGGGCGAGGTTATTAACCTGGCACAGCGCTGTCTCGAGCTGCTGGGTCAGAGTGCATCCAAGGCACACATTGAGGGATGATATCAAGACTTCCCGCCGACCGTCTCTACCGAATTCATTTTTCCTTCTCTCTAATCAATACTATTGTTGAAGTTCCTGTTCCGGCCGGCATTCACACGGACATGGTTGGTTTCCGGTGTTCGGGGCGTATGTTATATAAGCAAGCATCTGTATTTTCCGTCGAGGACAGAAGGCTGCTTTGATATTTTCTAGGGACTGCATAACCTCATTGGGCGGCTTTCGAAACTGCGGCAGGGCGTATAGCAGGTTGCACATTTCTTGTTCCGAGAAGACGCCATTGCGGAAAGGGGGAAAGGGGTGGGAAGAAGAAGACTTGATCTCATTTGTACACTGCGGCATAGCCCTTGTTTGAAGAAAAAGACGGAACGACAGCCACTCGATAATTACAACAAAGTCGTGGTTAACTTGCATTGCGTTGTCAAATTCTCTGTAATTAGATTGCCCTTCCGTCCAAAAATGATATCCACCCAGAACACCTTTCGCGCAATGCAATGCAGTCATAAATACAAGTACAGTATGATTGATACACATGAAGTTTTTTTCATTATACAGTTTCGCCCGCCTAGAGGGGAGAAGAGACGTCATGTTTCGGGTGAATCTGATATGACGGGCTGAAGGCCGCTTTCTACTTTGGAGAACCAACCCGACGGCCACCAACCGTTTATGGAGATCTTGGTGACGACTTTGCCCCTGACGAGGGCCATGGGTAAGGGGCCGAAGTCGCGGCTATCCCGCGACCAGGGCAGGTTGTCGCCGACGATGTAGCAGTGGCCTTTCGGGACCTACGGCGTGTAGTATTAGTAGTTACTCCCTCTCTCCCTCTTCCATATCATATCATACTAGGCCATGTAGATGCTCATAACCTAGATACGATACGGAGAAGCGACAGGACAGGACAGGACAGGACAGGACAGGACAGGACAGGACAGGACATACCTGGATCATGTTCCCGTTGCCGACGCCGGGCGAGTTGAGCAGGACGTAGTCGCCGGGCAGGCCGATCACGCGCTTGATGCCCTCCTCGCCGGCCTCGACGGGGATGGCGTACAGCACGCAGTCGCCGACGCGCACGCCGCGGCCCCGCCGGTGCGACCGGTCCGTCACGAACCACTCGTCCCGCGTCAGGAACGTCGGCAGCATCGACGGCCCCCACCCGTACCCGCAGCTGTACCCGTAGGCGACCGCCAGGTGGCCGAGTGCGAGGGCTTTGCACGTGTAGATGAGCACCCGGAAGGGGTGGCCTAGGAGGGGCGGCATGGTGGTTAAGTAAGGTGGATGTGGTTGGTGGGTGGGTGTGAGTTGTTTGTAAGTGAGATGAGGGATGAGAGCTTGTTCCCCTCCTTTTCCCGCCTGGTCGCCTGGATAAATGCGCGCCGTTCTTCGTCTTATGGTTGATACCAACAGCAATGAGAATATCTCATGGCATAGAACTATGACTTAAGTAAGTGAGTCTAACAACCGAGTCGGCGAGTGATAGCGAGTCCGAAGTTAAGGTATCGAATGAATGAGTTTAAGCTTAAGTGTGAGAGGTCTTGGCGCTGAGCTATAAGACCCCACTATGACACGATTGGCTGCCGAGCTCCAGCTCCAAAACTGCTCCAACATCGAAACCGAACAAGCATTTTCCAAAAGCTTGTAACCAAAACCATCTCAATTGCAGGGCACTTGAAACCGCCGTATATAGGTAGCCAGCAAAGCGATGCACTCGTCTTAGATTTCTCTAAGATATAACGAACTTCTACGCCGGTCAAAATGGCACAACCACGCTGTCTGTCCTACACCTCGCCCGCACGAGCTCTCCACCGCGTCCTCGTCTCGGACCTCACCCCCTCATCTGCACAGCAGCAGCACGCAACCACCACGTATTACCTCTTCCCGCCGCGGCTCTTCTCCAGCAGCCGCGCTCTGCCGTCCATCATATCTACCTCGCCCCGGACACCGAGGCTATTAGAACCGAAAACAGTCGTAGCAACCCACCATGGCGCCGTCCGCACGCTCACCACGACCCCCGCCCTCCGGCGCATCCACGCCTTCAAGGGCAAGGTGACCAACGCCAAGATCCCGTACCAGTGGGTGCGCATCGCCTCGCCGCCGCCGGACAACACGCTCTCGCCGCCGCAGCGCACGTCCGCCGTGCTCGCGAGCCTGAACCCGAAGACGCACACGCTGGTCATGGTCGCGGCGCCGCCCCCTCCCGCCACCGACGAAGACGGCGACGGCCCACCCGTCGCGACCGCGCAGGCGCCCGCGGCCATCGCGCGGATCATCGACAACGCAGCCGCGGCCGCGGCCAGCGCGGAGGCGGAGCGCGGCGCGCGGCGCAAGGCCGTCGACACCAAGGAGCTGGAGCTGTCGTGGTCGATCGCGCCGCACGACCTGGGCCACAAGCTGCGGCGCCTGCGCGCGTTCCTCGAGAAGGGGCTCAGCGTCGAGGTGATGCTGGCGAAGAAGCGGGGCGGCCGCACGGCGGCGCGCGACGAGGCCGAGGCCGTGCTGCTGAAGGTGCGGGAGGCGGTGGCCGCGGTGGACGGCGCGAAGGAGAGCCGCAAGTTGGACGGGCAGGTGGGTGGGGTGGCCAGGTTGTACTTTGAGGGGGTGCCCGAGGGGAAGAGGAGGAAGAAGGTGCAGCAGCAGGCAGAGGAGAATGGGGAGGGGGAGGAGGCTTGATGGGTTGCTAGCTAAGCAGCCGGTTGTCGGGACGACTAGGTGGAAACGAAGGCCTCGAGCCTACAATATACGTCGCCCTTGAGTGTGTAAGGGATAGGGAAATCTACAGAGCTGTGCAAAGAGCGCCGGTATAGGTGTTAGTGATTTGTGATCCAATAGTTTCACATTACTAGAAGGCAATGAATGCAGACACTAAATAAGAGCACTTCATGTAAAATTACGACCCCTATTTCTGAATCATTCTTCATAATTGCATAGCTTCGAACAGAACATCCAAAGTCGTAAAACGACGTTCTATATTTACGACTGTATTATATAGAAATGCTTTCAAAGCAGGTAGGTGTATCTCAACAAAATAAATCCGTGACCGGAACGCCGCCGATGCCAATCTCTACCTAGCCAGGCAAATATCCTCCTAGATAGGTAGGTATGCTCCCAGAATACAGAAGCCCTGCTAGATGTCCTCATTTCTTCATCAGTCGAGCGAGCGAGCGAGTTGCCTGCCTACCTAGTCCTTCATCACGAAGAAGCACGCCCCCAAGACGCTGAACGCGATCGCCGTCGTCACGAACCCGGCGGCCACCTTCTCGCCTACGGTGATCTCCGTCATCATCGGCATGTACTCGTCCGGCGGGCGTCCGGCGTTCGGGTCGCCGACGGAGGTGCCGCCCGTATCGGCGGTCACGGGCACCTTTGTCGTCTGCTCCTTCTTGATCAGGGAGTATTGCATGGCGGACAAGGCGCTCATCTGCTGGCCGACGCCCACGCTGCCGTCGAAGCTAGCCTTGTCCGTCCACTTGAAGCCGCAGGCCGTGCCGGGCTGGCCCTTGAAGTCGTTGGCCGACGGCGAGCCGGAGCACTGCTGCGCGGCCGCCGTGGCGCTAGACTTGAGGAGCGGCATGAGCGTGTCGAAGGTAAACGGCGCCATCTGCGACGCCGACGCCATCCACCGCATCAGGTAGCCCTTGAAGCTCTGCTGGTCGAAGTCGCAAGAGTTGAAAGATTCGCACGGCCGCTCCACCACGATTCCGTCGTCGAAGAAATATTCCATCGTCCTCGTCACTAGACCCTGTACTCGCTGTTTCCAGGTGTCGCTTTCTGTGAGGTTGTACATCATCGCGGTGCCTTGCAGGAATATGCCGGCGTTGTAGGTCCACTGCGCCTTGTTGATTTCGCCGCACCCGCTCTCCACGCCTGCTCCATCAAAGATGTTGAAGTCTTGGTCGATGAATTTGACATCCTCCATCCAGTCCCAAACTTTCTCGGCCCAGTCGGCATATGTTTGGTTTCCCGTAAATCTTGCCAGCCGGGAGGCAATATTGAAGAAGCAACCGTTGGAGATGGAGTTCTTGTAGTTGAATCCGTTGTTGAACGTGAATATCTGCCACCGCAATCCTCCACCGCAAGTATCGGCGTCCCATCGACTCACGTATTCGTTGAATACTGCCTGCACTAATGCCAACCATTGGGGCTGGTCCTCCGGCGGATTTGGGAAAACATTTTCTGCAGCAGTCATGGCCGCCATGGCCCAGAATCCTTGGTCGTCGTTTCCTAACGTTCTTGTCTGATTTTGCGGCATGTAATCTCTGTCTTCACCTGCTTGGTGCAGCATGGCTTGCGTTGTTACATCGTTGTAAGTTTCGTCTCCAGTGTAAAACCAATAGTCGATCATTGTCCCAAACATAGCTCCTGCTTCCCACCCTAATACTGGTATAAGCGGCAACTACATCAAAGCGAGTGGGGTCACGTACAGAAATAAGGATCAGGCAAGTTGCCGGGGACATCGCCTGTGTTGTTTCCGGTGTAATATTTTAACAAGCCAAACGCCATCGTGCTCGCTGCGTCTTTAATGGAGGCTATGCATCGTCAGCTATATGGATGCAAGTTGCCGTCAGTCGCGCTTACCATCATCGTTGAAATCAACTTGTATAGCGCCAGTCAGACCTGCCAGCAGGCTTACGACGCCTGCCGTTCGGAGTGCTGGTCGCATTATCTGAGGTATGAATGTGATATAACCGAAAGAACGTGTAAGGTCTAGCCTTCAAGAAGGGAAGGAAGGGAAATTAAAGTCGTTCAAGATGACCGCATGTCCTCGAGTACGCCACAAGCCCTCAGTAAGAAACGGTGTCTCGACTTTGACTCTGGGAAAATGGTAGGCAGTCTCGCAGCTGCTACTCTCGGTAGTCCAGATCTCGAAATGTTTGTATAGAAAACAACACTAGGATGAAATGAAGGCAGGCACAAAGAAGAAAAAACTCGACCAAGAGCGAGCACTAATAGTAAGAAAAGAAGGAAGGCACACCAAGAGGTCGCACTGCGAAACGAAACAAAAATGAGAGAAGCTTCAATCTAGAAGCGATGATGAAGAGAAGTGTTGGTTGAAAATGCGAGATGGCGAAATGACAGACTCTCGAGGTGTAGACTGGTTCGGCAATCCATCCCGTAGGGCCCATCACGCACATACCACTGCCACCGCAAGAGCCCTTCCTACGCATTTACATCATCTAACCTACCTACTATTTGTCCAGAGCTCGACCCCTCGCTTATTGAATTTGGTGCGCGTGAAAGCTCCGTCCTCAAAGCGTGAGGCTATGCCATGTGAATCGGCACGCTGAAACGATAAGAGTTCGATCCGCGCGGAGCCCCCGTCTCGGACCGGGGTGGGAGATCACAACCAGAGGAACAAGAATCATCTTCTGGCATTGTCCAAACTGCAAGTTGCAGATCTTCGGGTGAGTAAACCAAGATGCAGTCAGTCTTAAACATAAAGCTCTCTCACCTTCAGCATAGGTGAAGATTTGGAGATTAAAATATGAAGTTGAAATAAGAGAAGTGGAAGTTTAAGATGAACAGATGGTGGGGAATGAACCTTACTTTACCCCTGGATCAGCTGGGGCTGCTGCCTGCAGCCTGCAGGAACCGCTGAAATTAACAGGGTCCAGAGCGTAACAGCCTCCGGCATCACAACCTAGTGGCCGCATGCAGCGTCATATTTCCGTCGTAACTTCAAATGAGAAGGGACAGTTGTCGTATATTTAATTAGGCGACATCTGGAACTACCTAAACCAGCTATTGTTTCCGCGAAAGCAAGAGGCCAGAGACAAGTAACAGGTTTGAGCATGTTTCTTACACCTACGGGTGGCTGAGGTAAACTCAGGAGCTCGAGCGGTTAAGTCACCCAATCAAGTTCACCTGGGATGCATCTTCCTTGTCATGTTTGTTTTCTTATGACTTTTGAAGTCAGTCAGTCTATCAGCGATCTATGGGTACCTTTGTGGTGGTATTATATCGAAATTTCAAATGCAGACGATTTGTCTATCTCCGAGCGTAATCCCCGCTCACCATGGATATCCATCCTCGCCCCTGCCTGCCGGCATCGTGTACAGACAATACGACGATGAAATCATGAACCTTCACTTTTGTTTAGCAACTCTTCCGCAGGTTTAAGCCTTTCGCTTCTTAAGGTTAGGCTGGGCACCATTGGCTTTGGGCTTCTCTTCCTCGTCTCCCTCACCCATCTCCTCGTCCTCGTCTTCAAAGTCCACGTCGCTGACGTCAACCTCTTGAGCTTGGCCTTTGGCTATGTTAGCGATGTTTAGCCTGTAGTATGAATGGCAACTCACTGAAATACTTCATGGCGTTAGGCCAGAGGTTTTCGCTGATCTCGAGAGCTACTTCTTCACCATCCGGGAAGATCTCGAGTGCCAAGGGGTCATCCTCGTCGTCTTCGTCTTCATCTTCCTCGTCGTCCTCGTCGGCATCCTTGAGTTCGGGAATCTTGCCCGCGGCTCGCTCGGCTCGCTTCTTCTTCTCTTCCTCCATGGCAAGACGGCTCTCCTCTTCAGAGATGTGCAGGCCACGGTATCCAAACCAAGCGAAGAAGGAAACACCACCGAGACCCGTGGAGTCGATCTTCTCCTTGAGTGCCTTCTCGTCGTCTGTGTAGTCCTTCTCCTTCTTGATCTTGGTGCTGTCGCGAGGGGTTTGCTTCTTGTCGTTCTCCCAGACCTTGATAGCCAAGTCGAGCAATCCTTGGGTGAGGTCGACCTTCCACTTGATAGCGACCGGCTCACTGACTAGGCCAGCCTCACCATCCTTAGACTGGCGCCACCAGAACTTCTTCTCGAGGACCTTGTTCTCGAACCACTCGTTCTCGGCGAACTCCATCTTGATGACTCTGCTGCGGGGATCTCCGTTGCCGCCATTCTCGATCTCGAAGTGAGAGACGGAGACGGAAGTGAGCGAGGACAGGAGCAGGGCAGAGTCACTAGGCTGGATGTACTGGTCTAGATCCGGCGGTGCCTGCTCGAAGACCAGTGCCCAGAAGTTGGGGATCTTGGTGACCAACTTCGCTCTCTTCTCATAGAGAGGCTCAGTGAGAGCGACCTGCTTGCGAACTAATGAAAAGGTAAGTAATAATTTTTTTTTTCATTACTCGTGGGTATAAGTGTTATGGTGTATTGGTGTATTATAGATTGACACTAGAAGGAAATATGCTTTGATATTATCAAAGTCTTGAGTTTCGCGGGTACTTACGCATTTCCGTCTCGACATCCTCAAAGTCTCTCTCGAGGTCCATCAACTCCTCGTAAGTGGCGATCTCTACATCAACTTCGTCCGCCATGGTTGCGATATCTGAATATTGGAGTATGCGTAAGAGAATAGACTGGTTAAGGAGTTTGAGATTTTGTAAAATCGATGTTGAGAGAGGACAAGTCAAGCCGTAGGAGAAATTTTCCAGAGAAGATATACTTGGGCTTAGAAGAAAAAAATTCTTGTCGATCCATTAGCTGTCGTCATTGGTTGGCCGTGGTCCTAGAGACAAACACGGGTGTGAATGTGCGTGAATGTAGTATTGTGTTACCCGTTTTAGTGTAGTATGTTAGCTGCACAGTGCCATGCCTTTTTTAGATAGCTATTAATTACCAAAGTAGTGACCCCGCGAAGTCTTGGCAAAGGCCCTTTCCTATTTATTTTTTTCCGGAATAGTCCATACTCATATAATGGATTTACTATTAAGAGATTATCATATCTCAGGGCTAAGGCTATCTTTACTATATTTATTGGTCAGATTCTTGGATGTCATAACTACCTACGCAGCTACGTAAGCGGAGAAAGCTGGTAATTCTGAATTCACACCTCTTAACTTCAAAACAGTGTGATTTCTAGTAAAGACTTTGTTTTTTTTTAAAGATTTTGCTGTCGATCTAAAAAGCACTTTAACCTAAAATAAGCGGGCCAATGCAGGTCCCCTGCTAGCTAAAATAATTGGAGCCTGCTACAGATTTGCTCAGAATGATCCACTTCAGTCAAGCGGTCGCATCTGGCAAAAAAATAAATTGTCTTTCATCCGTTATCAGATCGTAGGACTGCGTGATAAGAGCATCGCGATATCAATTCTCTAGGCCTGCAAATCGCCTTCCCTGCCTCTTCTTCGAAAGCATCCATTACACAAGATGAACGGCTTACCTGGAGTCGGACCCGGTGCCGGCGCCCCTCAAGGGCAGGGACAATATGACCCTAACGATCCTAATATCAAAAGGGTTTGTTCAGTGTTCGGAAGCTATGTGGGGATCGCCGATTGCTGACTTGGAGGAACCAGTTAAATGCGATGATGGAGTCCTGCTTCGGCAAAGCCGCCGTCTCGGGTGTCATGGGTTTCGGCATGGGTGGTCTGTTCGGCATGTTCATGGCTTCCGTATGTACACCCACATCCCACTTTATTGTGTCCATCTCTGACAAACTCGCTATAGATGTCATACGACACGCCCTTCCACGGTGTCCCCGGTGCGCCAGGCGCAACGCAGCCGATAACCTCTCTCCCGCTCCGCCAGCAGCTCAAGGTCGGCTTCAAGGACATGGGCACGCGGTCCTACAGCACGGCCAAGAACTTCGGACTCGTCGGCTTGATGTT
Source organism: Hypoxylon fuscum (assembly GCA_022578945.1). Lineage (NCBI taxonomy): Eukaryota > Fungi > Ascomycota > Sordariomycetes > Xylariales > Hypoxylaceae > Hypoxylon > Hypoxylon fuscum. The sequence goes on along the minus strand of MU399809.1, from coordinate 527,877 downwards.
CGCCGGGATCGAGTGCGGCATCGAGGGGTACCGCGCCAAGAACGACATGGTCAACGGCGCCGCGGCCGGGTGTCTGACCGGAGGAATCCTCGCACGAAGTGGTGGCCCTACCGCTGTGGCCGGCGGTTGCGCCGCCTTCGCCGCCTTCAGCACTGCTATAGATGTCTGGTTACGGCAACCGAAGGAAGACGAATAGAAAAGGGATACGATGATAAAGCTGTACGATTACAAAAGTAGCGTCTCACCCGGCGACCACTGGAGGTTCAGGGGGCGTTGGTTTAAAGGCTGCATGGCATCACGGCGTTACGGTTCTTGCAGATGTATAGAAAGGGGCCATCATATTCTCCACTTAGGACCTGCGATATATAGAAGACATCGCGGAACAGTTAACTGATGCTGTTAGCTAAAAGATGAACTGAAGTCATCAACATTTTAATAAAGAAAACGTCAAATATCTGCCTGTCCTCATGTTTTGTAATATTCGACTGCCCTGCTAAATTACGAGTAAAAGCAAACGAGATTACAAGCTACACCTCAGAGACTTCATAGTGGATATCTCGAGTGACCAAATGTAGCACATATCCAGCACGCCATCCTTACATTTCTTTCTACTATACGAAATTCGATGGGCAAAGGGACTTGAGGCACGGATGGATTTCATGGATCTGAGTTGGTTTATAAGCTGAAGTTACAGTACCAGTAACAAACCACAGCGAATATAAATCAAACAACGACCCAAGTATTACAAGCAACTTGCTGGCACAACTTAACACATAACTACAGGATTGGTGAGTAACAACGAAAACCCTTTCATAGTGATGATCACTTTTCCTGTTTCAATGGCTGTATTTTTATTACCGAGCACTCTTATACATGGCAGGAGCGTATTTGATCATCTTGTGTTGAGGTGTGCCCAGGCGGGATAGCTGTAGGACGTGCATATTACCCCAAAACCGCCTGCACGCTCTGCCAGCTCAGCTTTCATAGTATTGCTCGCATTATAATGACAAATACGGAGCTGCATGGCTCTTTTCCTCGCCACCTCATTCCTAGGCCAATGGGAAATACAATCTGATGGACGACTCTGCGAGATGTCGTTGGCCTGTCTCAGTTTTTTCTCTGATATGCTGAGCCGCTCGTATACATATCTATCGAGTTGTGTACGGCTCCCAGCTGAGAGAACCTGGAAATAGGAGGCGGCCTTGTCTATGCAAATATAGGTGATTCTTCAGTAACATGTCTCGAGTACACTAAGTAGGTATCTATACAACCCCGAAGACGAAATTATTTATACACTTTACGACAAGAAAAGTCAATCAGCCTCCTTAGGTTTACCAATGTAATGTTAAGCTCATCACGAACTACCTGCTGTAGAACCTGCTGTAGTTGTTTGACTATCACAAGGAAGACATGGTATAAGGTTAGGCAGGCAACATGATTTAAATTTATCCATCTGCACTCTCTGCTTTCTGCTTTCTAGTCTCGACGTGACTTCCTATCTGCAATGACCGTCCTAGTCCATTTTGCCATCTCGTGCTGCCACTCGTAGGTAGTATCATCCGTTCCTTGCGTAGTAGGGTACTCTCGCATATCCTTTTTCCATACATCGCACGGCCGAGAAAGCCCGTATTCCTTGCCGTACCTATTCCTTGCTGATACCACTCATTACCACTAGGCAGCAGTCCGTCCATCCGTCCGTCCGTATCAAAACCAAGCCACAAATAACCGCCAACTCCAAGCCGTACCGATCAATCATCAGGGGTCAAGTCAAATATTAGGGAAATGCAGACCTGCATTGCAAGTCTCAATACTACCTAGGTGAGTTACCTAAGTAGCCTTGTAGACCTCGAACGCGCCAAACTCCCAGAAGGCATCGGCGAAGGCGTCGGGGTTGTTGGCGACGTAGTCGGTGCAGTTGCCGGGGCAGCCGCTGGTGGCGTACACGTTGCCGGCGTACTGGCCGCACAGGTCGATGTTGACGATGATGCTCTGGTTGCGGAAGTGCGCGCCGATGTCGCAGTCGGTGTTGGGGAAGTCGGCGGCGGCCTCGCCCCAGGCGCTGGGGTCGGGGGCCTGCGCGGCCACGTCGGCGGGGACTTCGTCGCGCCCGAAGGCCCACAGGCGGATGCCCTCGGCGCGCCACTCCATGGCCATGACGCCGCCCTGCGCCGTGTTGTACGCGGCGCCGTAACTAGCGGGCTCGTCGCGTACACCACAGCCCGCGTTGTTGTCGGTGGCGTTGTAGCAGTCGCCCGTGAGCGTGGCGCCGGTCATCTCGCGCTTCACGTCCATGGTGCAGCTGTCGGTGGTGTGCAGCGTCATCTGGTTGCCCTCGGAGGCCTTGTTGACGGCCTCCATGACGTCGATCTCGCCGTTATCGGGCCAGTTGTTCGGGTCGACGAGCCACAGCGCCGGCCACGTGCCGCACCCGAACGGCGAGTGCTTGACGTCGAAGATGAAGAGCCCGCTGTCGTACTGCGCCTTGGACTCCACCCGCACCGAGAATCGGCCTGTGGATGCGTCCGGGTTCGAGCCCGGCCCCACGCTCGTGTCGACCTTGAGCACCGCCGAGTCCGTGGTTGCGTAGGTTAGGTTCTGAGTCAGATATTAGCGCGGTGTTGGCAAGCCAAGAGAAGGATTTGTACGTACCAGGGAGGTGGCTTGCTCCTTCGGAACATAGTGGACGAATCCTTGCGCGGGATCGTATCCTGTGAAATAATCGAACTTGTCGAAGAATGACGTTCCGGAGTCTAGAAAAAAAAGTTATTAGTTAAGATGGGAATTTACATGATATTATACGAGATTCTAGTGAGTGGGTGGCTTACACTCATCTGCCAAGGTGTAGTTGAGTCTGTAGTAGTCCGGGTATCGGTTTGCCTTGGCGACCTCGACCGGGGCGACTACGCAAACGACAATGATAACGGCGAGGATCACCGCAACAATGGCCCACGTTCTCTTTCTCCAAGTCTTGGGGTTCCACTTGGAAGGCGCATTCGGTCGAGGGGCGTTATAAGCCATGTTTCCTCGCGGCGGCGGCGGCATCTGCCGTTCCTCCGAGTAGTACGGCGGCGGTCCGGATACCATTTCGACTGGGCCGTCGGTGTCTCTAACCTGAAAAGAGGTAGGACCAGCCTTGTACGGGGCGTGCTGCGAATTCTCCCAACCCATATTTGTACAAGAACTTGGAGGATCAAGATTACCAAAGTTCGGCCGAAACTGCGAAGACGTCTGCCTAGTCGGCCGTACAGAAGCGAGCGAAAGATACGAGTTTTGACAGCTGCGCCGCAGTGTTGTCAATAAACTGAAGTCCGTTTAGGTAGGTACCTAGGTAGTAAGATCCGGGAAATGGATGTGATTTTGTTTTCGGGATAGGCTTTCTTTTCTTTTCTTAATGTTGAATGGATGAGAAGGGCCTGCCCAAGATTCCAAGACTGCAAAACTTGTAGCTGTGCTGTTTGGAGTTTATCTTGTTCTGATTAGAAATCGGTTGGTATCGGTTAGGGTTGGTAGCATTGCTTGATGTGGCATGCAAAACGAATGTTCCAAGGTTGCTGGGTGGCCAGCGCTGCTTTATTGAATGGAGCAGAGTAAAACACCTACCATGTACACCTTCGGTTGTCACGTAAATCAACTGGAAAGGGCGAGTGAGCAGAGACAATACGAGGTTGGCCCCCTCTATATGAGGCCCCTCCGTTACCCAGGTAGCTATTCTAATAAATACAGTGATAGTAATACACTAATATCATCACGCCAATCACTAACTTCCATAGCAACCTACCTTACATCCACTGTTCATACGTACGAGGCAAGGAAAAAAAAAATACAATCATATCCCTGGATGGGGAAGGCTGACGCGTTGGGAGTTCCACGTTCGGACCATTTCTAGCAAGTTATAGCGCCGATGATGCCGCTATCCAACCGGATCGAGGTGTGGTTCGATAACTTTATGTGATACATCACGTTCCGTACTGGATTTAGTTCCCTCGCTACATAATGTATAGGGTGTCAGGGCGTGCAGGATGTGTTGCACCGCCTACTTTAACTTCCACTTCCTACCCAAATATCTGGCACCCTATTTTAACAACCACTTTTAACTTCCTGTCCGAAATTAACATCGAAATAGAACGTCCGAATCTTGGGATGCCGTTACTCTTCGAAAGTTAGCTCATAAAAAGGCACCATCTTCGACGCTAAAACCTGAAGCTTTTCTTCGTTTCCAGTTAGTGTTGCGGGTCCCTGCAGCACGTTTTGAGCGTTTCGCAAAGATCTGATCCGCGCTACGATCCAGCACTGCCCCAGTTGATGACGTGCCGCAAACTTATCGATATTGTACCGTCTCGGTACCACATGCCCCAACGCCAATGAAGCGATATGCCAAGAGAACTCTCACGGTCTGGAACGATTGCTCTTCTATGATATACGAAACAAGCATTATCTCGATCAGCTACGGATAATATCATTTCACTAATTTAACGTCCACTCGTCTTGTCAAGAACAACGTGTTGTTGTTATAATGATGAGAGTGCGCATTTGAAAAATACAAACCGAATAGGAAATCAGTGAATACGTATACAAGGAGCTAGAACAAGCTCCATCGGCATTCTGGACCCTCTACCATTGATGGACAGCCTCGAGAACTAATAAAAAGTGCCAGAGCCGCGTAAGTACCTAACCGGAATTGGGTCACCATTTCATTTGATTAAAATAGGGGTCCATAGCGACGCAATTTTCTAGCTGTGCTGGAAGGCCTTTCCAGCAACTGTATATACAACGAGGGAGAGTATCTAGGGGGTGCTAGCCCTTCAATCGCTATCCTCCTCCACTCGGGCACGTTTGGGTTGCCGCGACTCGCCATCCTGTAACCCGAAGCCTCTCTTGGACGAAGAGCTCTGATCCACCTCGGCCATGAACTTGTCCATTTCGAAGGGGTCTTTGCCAGCCGTGTCCTTCTCAAATTGAACCGGTCCTTCCCGTGCCTGTTTCCCATCTGAATTAGCAAGACTCAATCGTAGGGGTTTAGTATGACTAACCTCAGCATCTCCGGCTCCCTTAAAGGTTCCTCTACCGAGAGCCTCGCCGAATCGGTTTGTCTTCTGAATCTTGGCCATTTCCCTATCTCCGGTTTCTTCGTCCTCGTACTCGTCCATGTTCTGGCTCGGACGATATATACTGCTAATCGCATCCTGAGCTTGGAACAGCGGCTTGTCGTAGGGGTTATCCTCGTTGATACCACTGTCGAAACCACTTGACTGGTTAAACAAACGTGAGTCGTACATAGACTCAGCCTGTGCTGTAGGTTTCGCCAAACCAAGCGCGATCTTCTCCGAGATGTCACGGCCTGCTTCTCGTGCCATGACCTGCATCCGTCTCTCGTTACCCATGCGAGTCTGGCGGAGTTTGCGTTCTTCCTCACGTCGTCGTTCTTGACGAGCCTTTTCTCTCTCACGGACCTCTGAGCCTTCGCTGTCCGAGCCGGAATCTGAATAGCTGTAGCTGCGCGAGCGCGATCGTGAATCACGCGAATCCCTCGAGCCGCGGCGTTTTGAAGCACCAGCACGTTCCTCTCGGGCTTTTTGCGCAAGCATACGCAGATTCTCTTCCTTCTGCTCTTTCTCCTTTTCGGCAAGTCTCTGTTGCATGAGCGCTCGTTGTCGGACTTCTTCGCGAGAGTGTCGGTCTGCCACGTAGAGTGCCTCGGAGAGTTGTGCGAACTTGTCGTTGATTGTGACATCTTGTAAACCCCGTCCATCTGCTGCTAATCGCTTGTCAAGAGGAACGGTAAAACCCTTGGGGTTCTTCCAATTTGACACAGGGGGCGGGATCTTCCACATCTCTTGGTCTTCGGCAGTCAACTTCCGGGGTGGCGAGTGCATGACAGGTGGCGGGGGACTAGGAGGTCCTCGTGGGATTTTCTTGTGCTTGAACTTGGGCGGTTCCACTGTAGTTATCATAGTCAGTACATGATTTACGTGTATTAGATCACAAATAAGAGAGACCAGTATAAACGTACTTGGATCCCTTTGCCTCTCCACGATCTTCATGATTCGGTCCTGCTTCTTCGAGTTGTCGCCCATCTGGTTCGCTGGCGTGTATCGTACGAATGTGGGATCTTTTCGCGATCCAATGTTGACATTCTTGGGTTTCTGAGCTGCAACGGCGCCGCTAACGAGAGCAGCGAGAGCATTTTTCGTTCGTTCTGCCGTTTCCGCCACCTCCTGTTCGCTAGGTCTATCCAAATTAATCTCGCCCGCATCTGCGCGCTGCCGAAGTGGAATAAGATCCTTGAATGATGAGTGCACTACCCTTCCCTCGCCGTGTCCCTGTTTGGCGATGGCATCGTATTTGACTTTACCGGAACCATCGACTTGAATAGCTAGGGCGTTGCTTTGACTGGAATCTTTTCCCATCGACATGGGGTATTGCGCAACAGGTATTTCTGGAAAAGCACCACCATCACCGAAATCTTCTTGGCCTCGAGGCCTCCATCCTTTTCGTTGGCCATACGGCGGAGGACCGGTTCTTCGTAGAACAACTTGCGACTCGTCTATTTGACCGGCACCAACAATTCGCGGACCACGCTGTTGGGCGTGTACTGGAATATCTTCATCCTCGCCGGTATACTTCGGCTTCGGTAAAGCAGCTGTGAGTGACGCCGCCATAGTGATAGAGGAGTTTGTTGTGTGAAGATTTTGGGCCAACGTTCGCGGGTTCGAACTCACGCGTAAAAAAAAGATGGCAAGGTCCACTGCAGTCTGCAGGTCTGCAGGCCCAGCGAATTCTTGCAAGGCTGATGATTTAAAGCGGGCACATCCGAAGTGTGGCTGGAACATGTCTCCTTAATTCATACGAGTGTAACAAACGGTGATATGCACATAACAGCATATATGGACCATTCAGATGCGACAAGTACCTCCTGAGTCTGAGGCATTCTTAAACGACGAGGTAGACATGCTTAAGTAGTCAGAGCTATAGGCAGTAGGCTTCCCCTATATCAGGTAAGTATCACATAATTCTTAGGTAGTGGAAATTGAGTGGCTAAGGTAGATATCACATCGCAAATCTCGGGATCTATGTGCTTCTCCTATAGGTATTAATCGTAGGAATTCTCCCTTTCAAGCTAACAATTCCCGCCCGTTTTTATGACTCCTATGATACATGCATGAGGTGCCAATGCCAACCGGTATTCCAGTATACGCCACAAAACCACCCCTGATCTTAATGCTTCATACTCTTCGTTTACACGTAACCCTTCCGTGCGCCCTGGGACCAAGTTAGTACGAAACTATGGGATTACGGAGAGATCATAAAGGGACCACATACCTGGAAGAAGAATCGGACGACAAAGACCTGCAAACCACCCATGGCAACCATCATGGCGCACTGGATCAAGCTGAAGTTGACGATTCGTCCCTCCGTGCTTCGGACGGTGCTGAAGTTTCGGTTCTCTCGCGTGCGGAAGTACTTCTGGTTTCGTGCGATGGTGGACAGTTGACCTGATACCTTGTATATAGATTCTTCAAGGGCCGAAGTCTGTTCGGGAGTTGACCCTTGCTTAGAGGGAAGCTGGGCTCGTACTTCATCCTCCACCTGGAAAACATTCGTTAGAATATAGATATTGTCTGTAGACGAAGAATCTACTCACGGAAATCTCAAAGTCGACAAACTTCTCCGAGTACGTGCTCATTTCGTTGTTGAAGCAGAACTTGTACTCGCCGAGGTCGTTAGCCGTAAAGACGAAGTCGCCCTGGCGTTCCTTCTCTCCATCTAATATGACCTTGTCTCCGGGTCCGGTAACTTCGTAGTTGATATCAAAAGAGCCTCCCGATTGGACCTAGACAAAACGTTTATGAGCGATGTAATCGCAGTAGTCGAGTCTACAGAAACATACTGCGAAATAAAAGGCGATCTTGGAGCCCTTCTTCTCAGGCGCAGCATAAAAGCAGGCCTTCTCGTTGGCCAAGATCTTGTACGTTAAAGCAGTTGCTGATACCAGAGAAACAAAATAGGCAAAGAGCCCGACCGACAGTAATGTTGGCTTCATCTTGCGTTGTTGTGCACAATCGGAATTGCGAAGTTGGTGAAGCTGGTCAGGATTTCTGGACAACTTGTCGCGATTGACTTGACACTTTCGAGTGCTAAACCCAAGCTGCCACGCTGCATGGATTCAACGGCCAGGGGTCGGCTTATTAGATGGACCGACTGTACTCTTAATGTATTTTTAGGGAAATTTCATGTCTTATGGTACAACTTAATACGTAGGCTAATCAATTCTATTCTAATTGGACAAGACTTCATGCCAAGGCTTATCAAGCTAGGATCAGGGATTCATGGTAATAACGGAAGTTCGGGGCACGGGGGGAAGCTTCAGCCACAGATGTAACTTATCGTTGTCGTCACAACTCGCAATGCGACAATACAAGCTCGCGGCCATAAACCCTACATTTATCTAGGTACACTACATCAACAACTTGATGGCATTTTCCCAAGTTCATCTCATGATGCCATCATAAGCCTCTGTTTCCAGAGTTCTTTTCTATCTTAAGATTGTTACTACTTCTTCCTCTCCTTTACATCCGTTGAACCCTTAACATTTTTAAAGTACTTTTAAGTCGGATTCGGCTTCACTCCTATTTCAACCCTCTATCCCGAAGCGCCTAGGTGGTCCACGATGGGGGACAATAACACCAGGATAGCGGCGATCACGTCCGCAGGAATCAGGGTTCTCTCTATCATCTTTCTGCGATGGGTATGAGCTTCCTTTCCTTAGTAGTTAATAATATCGTATATGCTAACTCTAGCAGGTCGCTTTACCTGTAAGTCGACATAAGGCTGCGTAATGTCTGACCAAGTTCTCGCTTACTTACCTCTATTTTCTGCGATCTTAGCCTGGAATTCCGATCATATATACACTATTCGCGATCTACGTGCCGACATTCATCTCGAGTTACATGACAGAGTCCAAATATGCGCTTGTTGACGAAATCGATATTACTGTAAAAGAAGATATCCTGAATGAAGACGATGTTGCAAATGGACGCACAGATGAGGCCATTGTGGTGGACGAGGTTGACGTGCAGGAGACGATGGCATTAGCCCCAAAGCCGCTCAACCCTATCAGCACCTTGTTAAAGGGGACACCGAGTCCAAACAGCCTTCTCCTAACAGCTCTCACTTTCTTAATCAATCTCGCGTGTGTCGCGATGGTCACTGACATGGTTTATTCACCCCGGTGGTACTATCCCAGTCATGACCTTTCCTTTGCTCGCGTTGGGTACGTCTCGGATACCGAGGCCAAATTGCTGATCCGAGAGCCTGATCAGTCCAAGATGCCCGTTACCGTCCAGGTTCACATTAAGAATGCCCAGCCGCCTTTTGACAACCCTCTATGGCAGGCTGCTGGCAATGTTCAGCTGACCACTAACGAGACCGACTATACCGCCGTAGTCACCATCCCTCTGAGCCATTCTAAGCAGCGCGTATACGAATGGACTACCTCCAACAACCACTCCGGTGAATTCACATCTGCCCCCAAACCCGGGGCTATGCCGGAGCTTTTCGATGGAAAATTCACTTTCCTGTCCACTTCGTGCATCGTTCCCCGTCTGCCGTATAATCCCATGGACCATCCTCTAGCTTTCCCAGGTATGAAGCACCTGGCCAAGGTCCTTCCGAACCTGGGTGCGCAATTCATGTTGTTTCTTGGAGATTTTATCTATATCGAAGTCCCCAAGCAATTTGGCGACGCCGTCGAAAACTATCGTCAGAAGTACCGCCAGGTCTACGCCTCTCCTGACTGGCCTGCGGTCGGCCAAAACCTCAGCTGGATCCATGTGCTCGACGATCACGAAATTTCCAACGACTGGGATGCGAAATCTACTGGTGTGTACGAGACGGCTGTCGACCCGTGGCATCATTATCAGACCGTGGCAAACCCTCCGGTAGCTAAGAAAGCCGGAAGTCAAGGTCTCTTGCCCCGCCAGGAAGCCACGTATTTCTCGTTCATACAGGGCCCCGCCAGTTTCTTCATGCTTGACACCAGGTCCTATCGTTCCAAGAATTCGGAGCCATTCGACAGTCCAGAGAAGACGATGCTTGGTGAGACGCAACTAGAAGATTTCCTCGAATGGCTACGCCGTCCAGAACCTAAGGGAGTTAAATGGAAGGTCGTTGCTAGCTCTGTCCCATTCACCAAGAACTGGAGAATCAATACCAAGGATACCTGGGGCGGCTTCCTCGTCGAGCGCCGAAAGATCTTGGAGGCTATGTGGGATGCGAGCAACGTCGGAACGGGTGTAGTAATCTTGTCCGGTGATCGCCACGAGTTCGGCGCCACCGCTTTCCCGCCGCCAAAGAACAGCACGTGGCCCGAGAGCGCTACAGTGCATGAGTTCTCAGCTAGCCCTCTCAATCAGTTCTATTCGCCTATCGGTACCTATAAGCAGACGGATGACGAAGATGTTGAACTCAAGTAAGTCATCTAGCACGCCCCTCGTTTCAATAGTATGTTAACAGTTACAGGTACATGAATGTGGGTAACTCCAAGTTCGGTGTTATCACGATCGAGAAGTTCGAAGATGGCGAGCAGAGTAGCTTGAAGTACACCGTCTACATTGACGGCGTGGATAAGTGGAACACCATCATCCTATCACCGACAGCGGTGCAGCCCGAGAAGAAAGTCGGAGGTTCTTTCTGGGACAGGCTTCGGGGAACTTAATCCCCTTTGTATTTTCATCAAGTAGGTAGATACACAGCTCATACCGACGAGTAGGTAGGCTCTCTAGCTGAGTATATTAGTTGTGAGCTGCTGGGTGTCGGGCAAATGCGACACAATAACAACATATTTTCTAATGCAAAAGCATGGCAGTCTAATTGAGGCTCCCTTTCTAAATGTACATGGTTTCTCCTTTTTAGTTAAATTTCTGCATGAGATCCAACCCCTTGCCCTGATCTTCCCCTTCAACACTGATATCCCCCCTCGAATTCTCGTTATGACAAATTCATCCACGCCCGGAATAGTCAGTATTGTCAGAATTTAGGGGCACCCTTGCTCCTCTCAGACGCCGTTCGACCCCCCGTCCCAACATGACCACGATGTCCTAGACTGCTGCTCCTCGGTGGCACTACCACGGGGAAGCGATTAGTTCGACGGCCAGGCTCTCTGCCCTGCACTTTCGCCGGCTTCAACGCGTTTACATCGCGTCCTTCGGCCATCATACCCCTCATATAAATGGCCGCCTGCGCTTCCGTTTTCAGTAGCTGCTCCTGGACGAAATCTAGGTTGCGCGAGGACCACTCGATCTCCTTACGGTACTCGTCCAGCACGCGGTCTAAGTGGCTCTCGTATGCCATGTGCTCCGCCGAGATATCGGCGCCCTTGCGATGGCGGAGCTTGGTGCGAGGCGGCGGCGAGGGAAGGTCCGTGGGGAGTGCACGCGTGGAGTCGCCGTAGAGCGACTTGGTGCTGGAATTCGGCGACCTGATGGACTGGGGCCAGGCGGCGTTGGCGGACTCTAGATTCCGCTGGGACAATTCAAAATGCTCGTCGGACGACTTGCTGGTGCTGGGTTGGCTCGCCTTGGGTTGAGACGAAGGGGCTTCGTGTCTGCTTTCGTCTCGTCTCTGCCGCTTGAGATTGGTGCGGCTTGGTTTGGACGTGGACGAGAGGTTTCTCTTCCTGGACCTGGTTTGCTCGGTTGATGTACCTTTACCTTTGCGTTCATCCTCGACGCGTTCGACGGTGGGCATCATGCCCGGCCCTATATCTACTGGCTGTTGCAGAATTGAAGACCCCCCGCCACGCGATGAAAGTGAAGGAAATTGGGACCAGATGTCGTCCGTTTTGTCAGACTGGACGGTTGGCGTCCCGAGAATTTTTGCCTGAGCTGGAATCGCAATCGGCGTTGGGTTGTAAAACTGAGAATCGGGCACCTCCATGCGGCATCTGCATCCGCCCCGTAACATGGCTGCCTCTAACTCGGGGATTGGCATGCCTGGGTGGTTATCATATATGCCGAGACCTTTTTCAGCAAGAATACGAGGAAGTATCTCATTAAGCGCTTGCTCGTTGATGTTTGCTGGGATGTGTGCAACCTTCGCTCTTAGTGACGGGAGTAAATCCCGTGTCTGGAGTATATCCCCAAACGTTGGTCCATCGACTATTGGAGCCAATGAGCGCCGATGGGTGGGTGCTGTGTCCACGGGCGTTCCGTTATGTGTTCGTTGGCTCGCGCTCATGGCCGGCACCTGAGACGGAGTAGCGCCATATCCAACCGTTGGACTCACTTCGTTTTGAGGATACCCGTTGCCCTATAAATGGTTAGCAGCTAGGCGAGATGGTCATGTTGCCAGCTTTCATGAGCGATGGCCTAAACATGTTAGATGTACCTACCCTTCTATTCGAACCTGGCCGCGAAGTCTGAGCATTTATATCGTTTGGCATAGAATTCGGCGATAGTGGTTGATCGTCCTCCTCAGGGCTCTCAGCTATTGTATATTGATGAAGAGAGCTGCTGGTCCTTCGGCTTGAAGAACGACTCCGCGGAGATGCGTTAAACGGCCTTGCTGAGGATCCCGGTTGCTTCGCCGGTTTTCTACGGATTTGGTTTGGTGTTGCATTAGATGGTGGTTCGCCAGATGACGGTTCATTAGCCCGTTGTTCGTGTGGTTGATGTCTGCTTGGAGGCAAAGTGTTTTCAAGTTCAGCCGGGTGATTTCCTCCGACCGCGTGAACAACTTCGAGTTGGCTTGGACGGCGAGATTCGTGGCCTCTCATTGCGTCAACAACTACCTCACTAGCCCTCCTGAGCCTATCTCCAATGGTTTTTTCTTCCGGAGGTGGGCGGTCTGGAGCATTTGGGCCCTTGGTTAGAGGCGGGTACTTCTTCTGCTTATACAAATAGCAGCACCCTATGCAGAAGATGATAAAATGTGTACCGAGTAAGATGCTCATCACAATTGTTGCATCGCGGGGCATTGGCTTTTTATCAGAGAGAGTTGTAACAAGGATGGCACCAGCAGATATGGCAATAAGGATGACCATAAACATGGGCACGACCTTGTAGGTGATTTCTCGCACGTAAGCGATATTACGTGTCCTCTGGGGTCCAACTTGGCCCTCTTCTAAGTCACCTTGAGGTGCACTCGCTGTCGTAACTGTAGCCATTGTGTTCTGTATTAGGGAATAAGGATAGTATTTCGTGGGTAAGCGGCCTCGGGCAACTTGTAACATATTTGAATACTAGACCGAATCCAAGGCAGATATGTCTCGAATATTTGCGCATGTTCCACAAGCAAGTTTCGATTCGAGAATCACTTCAATAACAATTTACAAAGCCAATTTGCCAAAGGCTCTAGAAAGCCGTAGAATTTGTGCTCTTGAGCTCATGTTGGAATATTTAATTGGCTTGACCTCCTGGTATATAATCTGGGTAAGTTATCACTCATGAATATTGTTAATATCTACGTAACAAGTTCCACCTAGATACCTGTGTAGTAGGAGTTGTATACTAAAATTCTACTGCCTTATGAGAAAGAAGCTGCATATGTAGGTAGGTAGGCAGCCATATCATTTTGTATTTGGATCTTATCAATTATTCAGACCTATAAGATTCTACTTACACTTTCACCTGCTAAATTAAATTAAATTGATGCTTTGTCCAAAGGTCGACTACCAAACTATTTCTGTTGCTTAGTGGCTTTGTCTAGGTACCTACCTCACTGCCTAGGTAGGTAGGTTCTGAACAGGCACCTTTACTTTAACTAAGATTAACTATACATAGATCATAGTAGTAAGACCTTATTGAACATGAAATGACGTTAACGACTGAAGTCTCTGCGAGATAGCCACCTAGGTTATTGCCTTTGGATTGAGCATTAACATGTGATACTAGGCGGAATAGGAGTGAGTGGTTCACTCGAAGAACTCACAAGGCACTGTCTAACAGTGATGCGAACTCGAACGCGATATACATTAAACTAGAACATAGTCCATGGCCTGAACATCCTCAAATTAGTCAAACTCAAGTGTAAATGGAAATAAGTTGAAATCTAGCTGAAGGTTTCTAAGGAAGTTCATAGTATATGACTGTGGCGCAGCAATAAGTTTAGCCACCTTGGCTAAGCGGGCAATCCCGAGGTCCGTCACGGCCTCCACTACAATTGCTCCATTCCACCATCTTACACACCCTTCATAAGCTAGCCGTTTATTTCTCATGTGTAGAGATCGGGTGTATATTGCATCTGTTGGGTTTAGATAATCGTGATAGCTTTAGAGTTGAGATTTTGTTTCAACTTTCAGGGCTCATGATGAGTTTTAAAATGGGTGCAATGAGATATGGACAATACATCGTAAGGTCCGTAGTTTAAGTGCGATTTCTGGCTGGAGATGAACAGAAAAAGCTAATTGTGCTTGTAGACGGACTGCTGGGCCTCGAAGCTACCGGAAAACTCCACATCAATGGCAACTCCGAATGATGGCGACAGCTGCCGAGAAACCTCTCGTGTCAAGCTCCTTTGGCCATCTCAAGTTCTCATATGCGAATGCTAGTAGTAACGTTAAACGAACTTCACTGTAAGTAGTGACTTTGTCTGGCTGTGGATACCGAGATGTTGAAGTGTCAATGGTAACATCGAGAAAGTCCCAACTTCTGGCTGCGGTACGTCGTCCCTTCGGGAGAAATGTTACATGCAGTGCGACTCATCTTTGTCAGGGATAATTGCCGATGTAGTAGCTGTGTCCACCAAGACACCATGCAGAGAAACTTCAATACTTTCGAAGTACGTGATCCTCCTCGAGTATTGGACATGTTGATGCTCAGGCTGAGTTAGATACCCGAAGACACCCAACCATCACAAATTGAAACCAATGAGAATGGAGTCAAAATACGATGTAAGGATTTCGTAATACTAAGATATCCTTCGAAGCCCTGTACTCATTTAGACAGGGTCAGGAGATGCTCATGAAAGCTTCTACCCTTGGGACTTCCTTGAGTTTTACCTGCAATCGGATAAGAGATCACCAGAGCCTATTGAGTAAGTTCTGTTGCAATCGACAGTTACTCGAATCCAGCTGACTTTTCTTAGGGTAGAGCATTTCGGAGCACAAGGTCCTCAAAACCCGCCATCATTGAAATACGGTGACTTCTTAGCAAACGAGACCGAGGCAGTTGGTCGCTTGACGGATCATATCGTAAGTGACTTCCATTCGGCTGAAAGACATGTTCTCACGCGTGTAACCAGAGGCGCCGCGGTTTCTCGTTTATTACCGAAGTGCCAGTTAAATCTGCAGAACCAACTGAGAAACTCCTGGAGAAGATTGCTTTCATCAGGCAGACTCATTACGGTGGCTTCTACGACTTCATCCCAGATCTTGCCCTTGCCGATACCGCCTACACGAACATAGCACTAGGTGCTCATACTGACACGACCTACTTCACTGATCCCGCTGGACTGCAAGCATTCCACCTACTCTCCCATACGGACAATAGCTCCAAGAACTCCGGAGAAAACCTGGGAGGACAATCACTGCTCGTCGATGGATTTTATGCCGCGAGCATACTAAAACAAGAGGACCCGAAGGCATTTGAAGTGCTGAGTCGGGTTAAGCTACCATGGCACGCGAGCGGCAACAAGGGGATTACGATATCGCCTGACAAGCCGTATCCAGTTCTCGAAATGGATGAGGGCACTGGCAAGCTGCACCGAGTTAGGTGGAACAACGACGATCGTGGAGTCGTTCCCTTCGACAGTGAGTACTCGCCAGACGAGTGGTATAAGGCCGCAAGAAAGTGGAACGAGATCTTGAGGCGAAAGTCTACCGAGTACTGGTTTCAACTCAAGCCAGGTAACCTTTTAGGTAAGTGCGCATACATAGGTAGTCTCGATGAGAATCGTAGCTTATTTCGCTTGGTAGTTTTTGACAATTGGCGAGTCTTACATGGAAGGAGCGCATTTACCGGAGTGCGAAGAATATGCGGTGGTTACAGTAAGTCTCATATTTCCGTGTCATATACACCGTAGCTGCCGTGCTATGCTAACAAATGCCCCTCCAGTCAATCGGGACGATTTTATCTCGAGATGGAGAAACACGAATTATCCACGGGACGAGGTCCTGAAACGAATTATAGGCTAGTGCTATATCCCGGCCGCTACCGGCCACGGTCGGCACAACCTATTCGGGGGTAAATATCCCTTGGCTGTTTAGTTGAGTCTTGGAACCACGACAGGACGCCAGTACACCAGTACACCCACATGAAGGGAGTTCTCGACTTGACTTACCACAGCTGACAATTTATAACAATTTGTTATCTGTCATATGTTTCTCTGCATAATGACTGTCACTCTTCACCATCCGTTTTAACGGGGAGATCGGGAATGAAGTCACTCACTCACCTTATCCCTTTTTACCGGAGACGAGATAAAAAAAAAAAAAGAGAAGAGAGGAAAATAACCCACTCACTTACCCCATAGATGGAACCCAGCTCGCGCTTATCTCTCTGCCTTTCCCTCCACGTGCCACTGCAAATGAAGCATGCCATGCTCGTCTGGATAGCCGCTAAAATAAGAGCTGCAGTAGCCAGACGCTTTAGCAAACCACATTCCAACAAACCGCTTCAGGCGGTTAATTCTCCGCGTGTGCTTGCAGGGTACAGAGTTCCCCAGGTGAACCTCATGCTCCACCTGAACGTCATTTTCGGTCCGGCCCCATACGTCGGCGCAATTCGGTAAGACTCGATATAGGACCTGCAGTTTTCGGGATACCACGTTCGTTATATATAATTCGTTTGAAAAGTCTCTATTTTCCCGCAAGGTATCGTATATTAGTATATAGGCTTCCCTCACTTCTCTTTTTGTCCGAAAGGCAGAAGAATATCAGGTCGACTTGCCGCCGTTTGTCTAGCCCGTCAGGTACTCTTTTTTCTCCAATTCTTTAGACGTTTCCGTAAATAGCTATCGAGATGGCTGATATGAAGACTGGTGCTTTCGAGCACGATAACATGGTGGCGCCTACATCTAAGTTGTTGATGCCGCTATTTTCTCTCAAAGGAAGGACAGCGATCGTCTCCGGCGCCGGCGCTGGAATCGGTCTTGCAATTGCCCATGCTTTCGGTATGAATTAAGAGGCCCCGTTTTCTAGAAGCCCATGTTTCTATTTGTCTTTTAGCCTTTGTTGTTATTCCGAGGAATACTAATTGAGTGCTAGTAAGTGGACGATACTTTTCTACCCTGATCTTTCCTACATAAACCCCTTTTCTAGGTTACATGGGTAACAAAGGGTGGAAGAACATAAAGAACATACTTGCCAAGATTGATGCTCTATGAGAAGATTGGACCTTTTGCTCTGCGATATGGTGACTGACATGCTGCAGGCTGAGGCGGGAGCTAATGTTGCGATCTGGTACAACTCCAACAAGAAGGCCCTTGACGAGGCTGCTAACATCGAGAAGACGTATGGCGTGAAGTGTGAGTAGACCTCCTCGGCTTCTTCAGCTTCCATGTGCCTAACCGTACTCTACACAAATAGGCAAGGCGTACCAGGTGAACGTGACGACCTGGGAGACAGTCCAACCCGCCGTTGATGAGATCGTGAAAGAGTTCAACGGCAGGCTCGACGTCTTCGTTGCCAACTCCGGCATTTGTTGGGAGGAGGGTTCCTTTATCGATGGCCCGATCGAGACCATGCATAAGGTGTTGAAGGTAAATCTCGACGGTACCTTGTACTGCGCACGAGCCGCCGCGTTGCATTGGAGAAGACAGAAGAAGGAGGGGACAACTGTCGATGGCCAGCCGCTCGAGAACTTCACCTATGGCAGCTTCATCAGCACTGCCAGTATGAGCGGGCATATCGCCAATATCCCCCAGCAGCAAACTGTGTATAATGCATCCAAGGCCGCTTGTATCCACGCCTGCAAATCGTTGGCTGTTGAATGGGTTGGCTATGCGCGTGCTAACTCGGTTTCTCCCGGTTACATCAAGACGGATATCTCGGCGTTCATTCCGGCGGAAACCAAGAATGTCTTCAAGGACAAGATCCCAATGGGGTACGTTTTTTTCTCATCATTGTTGAAAACTCGATAACTCATCTTCTAACCGCTACTGTAGACGAGAGGGCGAGCCTGAGGAATTGAAGGGTGTCTACTTGTACCTGGCCTCTGACGCTTCGTCGTACACCAATGGCACCGATATCATTGTCGATGGTGGCTACTGCGTGCCGTAGATGGTTTTCCAAGAGTTCCAGTTTGATAGGTCATCATCGACTTCCTGGTATGCATGGAAGGATATACGGTGGTACAACATGGTGATCGAGTGTTTCTCCATGATTTTCTTATAGAGTGGACAAGCGTTGATATTCTTGAAGCTTGTCAAGATACCCGAAATGGTTTGTTCTTGGGGTTATTGACCTAGTGAGATTCAATTGATAGACATGGATTTATCTTTGAGAGAAAAAAAAAATGTACTGCTTTTGCCTTACCTAAGCATCACGTGTATCCGTCAAAGCTAGCGCACAGATTTCAATGGTATGAAGTCATCGCCAGGGGCTGAGCATTACGCAGCAGATGGTTCGGTAGGTGGTACAGAGAGCTCCTTCGTGTGTAACGTTGTCTGAGTACTTTGAGGGCACGCGACAGATAACCAGCTGGCCAGGTACCGGAAATTCTGTGGCTTGCTTACATATAGCTGGCGTCTCGGTCAAGCATCGATAGGTGAGTGCGGTAGCAGGTAGTCGATTTGGGCAGAGCGAACTGCCTAGATCTACTTCGCTCGGTGAAGAGTCTCACCTCCTTCCCCCTTTATCACATTCGCAGGAGATAAGCAACTAAGCTCTCCATATTTTGTCATTAGGCATTCTTGCAAGCAGATACCTTCAAAGTATGATGTAATATTTTTAAGGTAGGTATGTAGTTTTGGGTTAACATTTTTCACCAGACCTGGAGAAGAGAATTTCATAAATCTGAGGAGTATCCAATCGGCTCCCATCTCATTCGTTCGGCAGGGCAAAAAGATAGGTGCTTGCAGGTCAGTCGGAAGGCGCACCATAATTGGTAGCTATTCGAGGTACTTGTTCCGTACCCCGTTTCTACCCCACCTAGTATTATAGGTACCAAAGATAGCAGGTTCTGGCAGTGTAAAAATAGGTATCTTGGGTGTAACCCATAGCACGTAACAAAGTAACACCTCCCGTAGTAGAGTTTGGTTGTGCCTTGTCTTGACATGGTGCCTTCCGCCGCCTAACTTACCAAAATCATTACCACCACCATCTGCACCATTTCTTCAGGTTTCAGCTCTCGTGCTTCTTTTTTATTATTCTTACTTCATCTTCAACATCCAACTTATCCACCGCCGTCCAAGTGCGCAATATCGTCTTGAATTGATTTCGATTATTATACCCCTTACGGACCCGTAGCTATTAGAAGCGCTACCACAGTCAAAGTCGCATCCGCCTTCACCTATCCACTACTATTCACAATGGACGCTGGAGAAGGCCAGGCGCCTTTCTCCCCAACCATGGCGGAACAACGCAACATCCAGGTCGACAATGCTATTCGCGCGATCAAGGAGAAGAAACCCCTACCCGAGATCGACTTCAGTATTCATACTATGGAAGATGGCACCCAAGTCAATACTATGGAAAGGGTCTGCAAAGGTATAGCCTCTCCTGAACCTACCCCGCCACTATCCAGATCCAGATCCAAATTCAGATAAAAAAACTGACCGGTCTTGTAGATGTTCAGGCGCCCGCTACATTTAAGCCGACTGACGAACAGTTCTTCGAGGACGATACCCATACCAAACCAAGCATCACTTTCCTGAAGCAGCACTTCTACCGAGAAGGTCGATTGACCGACGAGCAGGCTTTATGGATCATCAAGACAGGAACTGAGCTCCTTCGAAATGAGCCCAATCTCCTTGAGATGGATGCTCCCATAACAGTCTGTGGCGATGTTCACGGCCAGTACTACGACCTCATGAAGCTTTTTGAAGTCGGTGGCGATCCGGCTGAGACGAGGTATCTCTTTCTTGGCGACTACGTAGACCGAGGCTACTTTAGTATCGAGTGCGTTCTATACTTGTGGTCGCTAAAGATACACTACCCCAAGACCCTCTGGCTTCTGCGCGGGAACCACGAGTGTCGCCATCTGACCGACTACTTCACCTTTAAGCTGGAGTGCAAGCATAAGTACTCGGAGGCTATCTACGAAGCCTGCATGGAATCCTTCTGTTCGCTCCCGTTGGCTGCCGTTATGAACAAGCAGTTCCTCTGCATCCATGGAGGCCTTAGCCCCGAGCTGCACACTCTGGACGATCTGAAAAATGTAAGTGATCAAAGGCTGTCGTAGGCTATGATCCGTTGCTGACTCGAGACAGATTGATCGTTTCCGAGAGCCCCCTACTCAGGGCCTGATGTGCGATATACTATGGGCTGATCCTCTAGAAGACTTTGGCCAGGAGAAGACGAGCGAATACTTCATGCACAATCATGTCCGTGGTTGCTCGTATTTCTTCTCCTACCCCGCCGCATGCGCTTTCTTAGAGAAGAATAACCTACTATCCATCATTCGAGCGCACGAGGCGCAAGATGCTGGCTATCGGATGTACCGCAAGACTAGGACGACTGGGTTCCCGAGTGTCATGACCATCTTCTCCGCCCCTAACTACCTCGACGTCTACAACAACAAGGCGGCTGTATTGAAATACGAAAATAACGTTATGAACATTCGCCAGTTCAACTGCACGCCGCATCCCTATTGGCTTCCCAACTTCATGGATGTTTTCACCTGGTCTTTGCCTTTCGTTGGCGAGAAGATCACAGACATGCTGATCGCCATTCTGAGCACCTGTTCCGAGGAAGAGCTCAAGGACGAAACTCCCATGTCGTCATCTCCCGGTCCGCAATCTCCTCCACTCTCTGGAGCCTTAGATCCAGATTCGATCGAGTACAAGCGACGCGCCATCAAGAACAAGATCTTGGCCATTGGTCGATTGTCGCGGGTATTCCAGGTGCTACGGGAAGAATCCGAGAGTGTCACAGAGCTCAAGACTGTATCTGGCGGACGACTACCGGCGGGTACCCTCATGCTGGGTGCCGAGGGTATCAAGAACGCCATCAACAACTTCGAAGATGCCAGGAAAGTCGACATACAGAATGAGAGACTGCCGCCGAGCCACGAGGAGGTTGTAAGGCAGCAAGATGAGGAACGACAAGTTGCGTTGGAGCGAGCTTCCCGGGAGGCCGACAACGATAAGAAATTGCAGACTCTGGGTAGGAGGCTAAGCACGTGAGTTACTACCGGATCCCTTGCCTACTAGGAATATGGCTAACGGTTACGCAGTGATCGTAAGCGATGAAGCAATGCGATGACAAACCAGCCTGATCGCTTGAGGAACGAATGACTATTGACACGATGCTTCCGTCTACAATGAAAACGCTAGTTGGTTGTCTTGGCCTAGCTGATTATATCATCCTGTCGAGGTAGTACTTTGGAATCCTTAGTGTAATCAAGTAAGGATTGTTGTCTGAATGACACGAGACCACGGGGCGAATAGGCTCAGAATAGATAGGTCGAGCAGGAAAACAGTCAAGAGGTAGTCAATGCAGAACTGAGACGAGGCAAAGACCACAGTGTTGATAAGGAGGGAGTCTTGATATGATACAAGGCCAGTTAATGAAAACGAGCTAGACGTCTCGTAATGGTGCCGGCCTTCCAAACGCCTCACTTCCTCTATTGCTATACTAGACGTTCTATTTCTTATCCCCTAGCAAGTATGACTTTGAACTTCGCGGCTTCGTTCGTACGATCTAGGGCACACGTGGGAAATAATAGTGATGCTATTAAACTTGAGTGTAGGTGTATTTCCAGTACTATAAGTACTAGCAACTTCCATGTGCTCTTGAATAAGAAGCTATACCGTACATCAATCCCCGGGTAGGTGGCTAGGAAGGATTCTAGGTGGAGTATCAACCGAGCATAACAGAGTCGAAGTGACTCTACACGTAACTATGCACAACCTTTCTACACAAATCAACAAGATGCCAATAACCCTTACCCTAAAATACCAGGAGGTTCACAGGAAAGCCATCGCCGTCTAGAAGATGGCAAGCACATTCGGCGGACTCGCCACGCCGCCCGGCACGTTGCACGGCTCGCTGCTGACGAAGAAGCTCCAGCGGCCCTGCTCCTTGCAATATTCCGCCAGCCGCTCGAGGTCGAACAGCTCGCCGATGGGGCAGCCCCACCCGGCGAGCAGCACCTCGTGCAGCGCGTACGGGGCGCCGGGCGGCGCGGGCCACGACTCGAACGACGGCTGGTCGCCGGCGACCGCGGCGAAGTGCGCCCAGATCCAGCGCAGCACGTCGTCGGCGCGCGCCACGCCGCCGAAGTGGTGCGGCACGACGGCCTGGTGCGCGGCGATCTGCGCGGGCGTCTTGGCCGCGTTCGCGGCGGTGAAGCCCGACCGGATGAACAGGATGTCCCCGAACTGGGGCACGGTGCCTTGCGCGGCCAGGCACGCTTGCAGCTCGGACAGCGGGATCGACAGCGTCTCGAAGGAGTCGTAGGGCGTGAGGGGGGCGGACGCGGGCTGCGACAGCCGCCAGCTGTGGTAGTCGATTAGGATCCCGCGGCCGACGATGCCGTGTTCGGCCCATGCTGTGGTTCGCACGCCGTTAGTCAGTTAGACCCTTCTTAGCTCAGGCCAAATTTGGTAGGTGCGTATTTCTTTTCCCAGCCCATCCACCTTTGCCCGGGAAAAGAAAATGGGGGGATCATGATATGTAACGCACCGTGTATGCCATTGACCGTGGACCTCTTCCCGTCCGCGCCGACGCTGTGGATGTCGTCCTGCGTGATGCCGTTGTAGAACTTCTGCTCGTGCTGGTAGGCGAAGTGGCGCAGGCCGTCCCACTGCGTCGACACCTGCGAGTTGAAGGTCCAGACGTCGTCGTTGACGACGCGCGGGTCCTTCCGGATTAGTTCCTGGTGGAACACCTGGCGCTGGAAGAAGGAGACTTCGGGCTGTGCGTTGAGCGGCCAGTTCAGGGATATACTGTTTCATGTCATCGGATCAGTTGATGCTTCTTACCATAACTCTACGGGCATGGGTTGGACGGCGACTTGTACGTACCGGTGTCCCGTCTTGATCTCGTTTTTAGCTGCTGCGGCTACTCGTTCGTCGGTCAGCCGGTTCAGAGTCCCAAGCTCGTCCTTGTCGCCGTATAGGCCCCAGGCCGAGAGATGTGGATCCGTCTTTCGCAAGGGGAGATCCTCGAAGTTGGGGATCCCGTTCTCATTGAGCTTGAAACCGGAGACTGGTGGAGCCATGACTGCGTGTGTAAAGTAGTCCCTAACGTAAATGAGTTTCTATTTCCCAAGCCCTATTCGTATTTTTTACATACGAAATTCCTAGACGTAACAGGATAGCGGACTAGTATGATAATAACGTAACGGTAAAATAAGAATAGGTACTTTATGTATGTATGCCAGCACGATTGCAATCACGACGAGGTGAGGATATATTCCCCTCTCATTGTCCGAACTTGATCTACACCGAGGAGGAATTACTCAGGATTAACCTAAAGAACATCGCGTCGCGTCGGAAATGCATCTCATTAGTGCAACCGAACCTGATACCAGTTGAAGGTCACTATTCTCCCCGCATTCGGACAAGTTCCGCGGTTGTGATGCAGAAGCTTAACCTAGACTTTGTAGCCTCCGCGCGGGAGGAGAGATATGTCACCCCACAACGGGAAGCTGGATAATGTAGTGGTTCGCTTGGCGGGTTAATATGCAGCGAAGCTATCTGGGGGCTCACGACGTTAGCGCATCAACCTAGGTAGTCCTACTAGGCGTGTGCAGTACGGCTTTGGCTTCAAGTTTGTTAATCATAAGAAAAGAAAAAATGTTGCAAAAGGTTGGTTAAATAATAGCATTGAACGGCCTACCAACTATGCCATTATTCGAGGGCTTCTCTATCTGAATTCTGGATAAAGTGATTCTAGGCATTGGCTCCAATTACTTACTGTGGTGTCCATGGACCGAAGTTGATATTCTGCGGATAATTTGCTAAAAGGGAGACATGAATGGAGAACAGTCGAATAACGTTGGTAGGGATAAGATGCATTCATCGACGTTATGAGTATAAATAGAAATAGGCTTCATGTGATATCCTAATGGGTTCTCATCACGAATTTGAGCATCAGGGAATATCGGTAATGTCTTTCTCTCCGGTGTGTTAGTTCCCCGTCGGACACCGGCGGGATCGCCCTTGAAGGTCCAGGCATCTGGCGCGTCGCACCGGCACGGTATGTGAGCGGATGTCCCTTTCTAAGGGGCAACGATACCAAACTTCCCATAGGAAAATTTCTCTAGGCTAACTAGCTGCTCAGCCCAACCGTCGTCCACTGCACCAAGCTGCTCGTCGTTTCCAATCGGATATAACGCGGTCCTCCCAGCAAGGACTTCTTTCTCTTTGCCCTTGTACTCGGCAGCTAGGCCGGGATGCGGGACCCATACGACTCTCATGCCAGCTCTTCTGCCTGCCTCTACGCCTAATACGCTATCTTCGAATATTAGGCACTCGTTTGGTTTGATCTTGGGGGCGCTATCCGGTAATGATGAGTTGATTGACTCGAGCGCAACTAGATAGATGTCAGGTGCCGGCTTGCCCCGGCCATGTTGGACTCTGGGGTCATCTCCGAGGACTCGATGTTCCTCCGGAATCAGGTCTAGAACAGCCTTAGTCGCTGAACGTGAAGCCTTCATGTCATAATTCAATTTCTCGCTACTCGAAGCAAGGGCAAGCTCGATCGGATGCCCCTGTGTATTCCTTGCACGTCTAAGATCTTTGAGCAGCTTCTCTACTCCGGGAAGGGGTTTACATTCGGGGAAATGGATGCGTTGTTGCTCTGTCTGTTCTTCTTTGAACTGTTCCCTTGAAATTGGCAGCTGAGCCCACTTGTGGAAGGTGTCGCCATTGGAAGAGCCGGGTATGCCCATGAGCTGGGCTTTGATGGGCCATGGTAGACCAGGTCTTCCGTATTTGCTGAGGACTATATCGGCGCAAAGGGTGTATAAGTCCTCGGTGTTGATGAGTAGACCGTCCATGTCGAACAAGCACGCTCGGATTGGGGGGAATTCCCGGGTTCCATCAACCTTGGCTGGGGCTATGGGCTCTGGGCTATGGCTCTGGTTTTCAGATGCCATAGTGGACGACAATTCCAGTTACGGCCGCTAGAATGACTCCAGTTACTCTTCCCAAGCGAAATGTAGAGACCCGGTGGTTCCCGTCGGAGCTATGACTTTGTTTGCTCAAACTAAAATTGATCCACCGATTGCCGTAGGGGATCGCACCGACAGTGACGTGTTCTAACCTTTGAATTGGTAGAAACGCTGGATATGATGCGACGAGAATAACTCTGTTCCGGATGTTGGTGATGCGATCGTTTACATATGGGACGCCATCGACTTCATGTTAATGACTGACGCTATTGCACCCCTGCTATTGGACAAGATCCATATCTTGGATAAGAAAACCCCACTCTGATTATCTGACATCTCTTTCGCTGCTAAGATATAAAGTTTGGGGACATCGAAGACATATAAAGAGCTGGGTGGTTGTTGTATTATCTCTTATTCCACAAGAAGTCCATTTGGTATAGTCTGTCTCGAGATTTGCGAGCAAACAGGATGTCTGGCGTCACTAAACTCGAGCTCCGGACGGCTCTTGGCCCAGTCTACCGGGATGTCCTGCCTAACCCACCCCGATTATGTACGGCAGATGAGATACCGGTCATCGATCTGGCGCCTATGTTTTCCGAAGAGTCGTCGGACCGTAAACGAGTCGCAGCCGATATCAGATCGGCTGCGACTAATAACGGCTTCTTTTACATTAAGAATCACGGTATACCGGCAGAGACCATCGCCCAGTGCAAACAGCAGGTGATCAACTTCATGAGACAATCTCAAGATAAGAAAGACCTGCTGGAATCTCGGACGCATAGCAAGTATTATAATGGATATCTTGGAAACAAGAAAGCCCAGATCTCTCGGAGTGAGAGTGTTGATGTCCGAGAGTCCTTTGCATTTCGCTATTCCCCGGAGCTCGACCCGGATCATCCGATGGATATTTCTGAACTTCCCGAGGAGATTAGATCATGGATTCGAGCAGAAAACTTTGTGGTGCGAATGATTCAGAATTGTTTAATACCCCTTCTCGAAGCTTTCAGTCCTATATATTTTATGCGATGATAACTAGCTGACTCCTGGCGCTATAGTGGGAAGGCACAGCTCATCTACCAGACTTTAAGAAAGACTGCATCGCATACTGGCGCAGCTGCCTGACCCTGGCTAGAAAGCTGGTCCGGATGTTTGCCCTTTCGTTAGACCTAGACGAGAACTACTGGGACGATAAAGTCACACATCCAGGAGCCGACGGCGTCTTTAATTATTACCCGCCAAGGACCGTAGAAGAAGTTGAAAACCAGTTTGTAGGCTTAGGAAGCCATACAGACCTGCAGCTCTTCACCCTCCTGTGGCAAGATACCGTGGGTGGTCTGCAGATCCTGTCTAAAGAGGGACAGTGGCTGAAGGTGAGCTGAGAATCATTAGAAGAGCCTGCATATACTGACATACTGCAAAGGCACCTCCAATCGACGGAACTCTTGTCGTAAACATCGGCGACTTCATGATGCGACTCTGCAACGACATTTACAAATCCACCGTGCACAGAGTCACAAACGAGTCCAATGCTGAACGCGTTTCCATGCCCTTCTTCTTTGGTATGTACCCAGGCTCAAGTTCCCACCGTGATACTCCCTTGCTGATATAATAGGCCTCAACTTCAACTGCATCGAGGGCGTTGTTCCCTCGTGTACTTCGGAAACAAACCCGCCAAAATATGAGCCCATTTCTTGTGGTAACTGTACGTTCTCATCATTCACCTCCAAAGCTCCATTAACTGATAAACTTCAGGGTGTCAAATGAGGTTCAAAATGGAGAGAGACGAATTTCTCAAAAAGGAGGGAGCGAAGGCGACAATGGCACCGAGTGCAACTGTGGTTGCTATGTGAAGAGTCTTCTTTTTGTTTCGCTGGATTTGCTTTTTCTCTCTCTTGTTCATTGGATTACTTGGAGATTCATAGAACTTTTTGAATAATTTCGAGGACGTCAAAAAATGCTTCGCGATCAGGCTTAAGTGTCTTAAGACCAAGTCCAACAACTAGGGTGCGACGCTCTTCCGAGTTTCGCCTCGCAATATGACTGGCTATTTGAACTGCGTACAGTTGTGCCAGAGACTCGCGTTCTTCCCCACCACCGCCAAGCAGCGTTTTTGGTGTGAGGTGGGACATTGGCAACAAATTGGCATTTGCTAGAGCCATTTCTACTGTAGCAGACGATGGTGCAGAGAGCGGTACTTGGATCTATTATAAAATCAGCACTGGGACTTGAAATCCTTGTTTAATCTCGAGCAACGTACCCATTGAGATAATCTGCCTTCCTGTGACAGAGTGAGGAGTATTTTGTCCGAGAAGTACAAGGCAGAAGCTTCAGTAGGAAGTCCGTCAATAGGACCAACAGCGTTCTTCGACTGAGCCGGGAATGGCTCTTCGAATACTTGTGAGGCAGCCATAACTGCGTATTTGCGAGGCACAGTAGTAATAGATGACTGGTATGATACGCGTCGGATCAGTTTGAATCGTCAATACGTGAAAATGATTTGTTTGTGGTTCTATTCACTGTTTGAAATCTGTTTAATAGAAGTTCGTCAGTTAAGCCTTAGCTAAGGTTAGGCCAGTGCTTCCAGGTTGTTAATGGGGCGATTGATAAGGTGCCCCGCGCTAATCCAACTTAGATTAGAGCAAATTCTGCCAGGCGGTCAAAATTTCAATATCCTTCTTTTCTCGTTACATCATTTTCATTTTGCGCCGACGACAGCACAAAAAATGGCGAAATTCATCCCGCGGCAGAGGAAACACAAGGTTATCGCACGTGAGAAGGCGCAACAAAATGACACCCAAGATGGTGCAGCTGCGTCTCCACAAGCCGACAGCAATGCTCTGGAGATTCTCCCAGACGCCCAGAAAGCAGACCGTGAAGCCAAGAAGGCTCAACTTAGAGAGGAGCTAAGAGGCCAGGTCAAAGTGAGCGGCAAAAAGGCCAAACGTCTGGAGAAGTACATCGACCTCAAACTCAAGAAAGATGAGAATCGCGCTCTCTTAGCAGAACTGGCCAAAAATAAGATCGACACGAGCTTATTCTCAAGTAGTCGAAGTCTAGGCCAAGGAAAAGAGACGAAGCGCCAGGCACTTAGCCGCGTGCTGAGGGAACGGCAGGCTGGCGTTAGTCAGGGAGATGAGGATATCCTCTATGAGAGAAGAGATTCTCTACCTAGTGATGAATCTAATGATGATGACTTGGGGTCGACGTCTTACCGCCCTACTCTACGGGAGCGCGCGGCATTAAAGGATGCCCCATTGCCGGCTAATGGTCATAGTACTGGGAGTGGTAACGATTCACTACCCGAAAAGCTGGCGGCGGCGGTGGGATCTGGGCTGAAGCGTCCTCTCGAAATGGACGACGAGGGTCGGCCAGTTATACAAAAGAGACAGAAGCGCGGTGGTGTGAAGTCGAAATTGTCAATGAGGCCACAGATTATACAACACGAACCGGAAATGACTTCCGAGGACTCAGAGGAGCACATGGATGAGGACGACGTTGGTGATGGCGATGAGTGGAATGGGTTCGGTTCCGATGCGTCTACTCACGAATCAGTTGGCTCGGAGGAATCCGAAGAGGGATCGACAGACGAAGAGTCGGATAGTGATGATGAATCATCGTCATCATCTGAAGAAGATGATGGCCCGACGAGAAAGGAGAGATCTTCAGCCTTCAAAGCATGGGCTCACGAACAGCGCAATACAGCTCTTGGTTATGAACCTGTCGACGGCAATAACTCAATTCTTAATATTCCAGTTCCTAAGAATTTTCAACCGCGTCCGTTAGAACAAGATCCACTACCCCAGGAACTGCTTCCGACAAAGAATACCGGAAGGAAAGCCTACAGTGTACCTGTTCAGAGAAACCCCGAGATCCAAGATGCGCGACTGAAGCTGCCCGTTGTGGCCGAGGAACAGAAGATCATGGAAGCTATTCACAATAACAATGTGGTAGTGATATGTGGTGCGACTGGATCAGGAAAAACGACACAAGTTCCTCAGTTCTTATTCGAAGCTGGATACGGGTCCCCAAATTCACCTACACCAGGCATGATCGGTGTGACACAGCCGCGAAAGGTCGCTGCGGTCAGCATGTCAAAACGAGTGGGGCAAGAGTTAGGTGACCGATCGAGCGCTGTTGCGTACCAAATCCGATTCGAGGGAAATGTCGATGAGAAAACAGCTGTAAAATTCATGACGGACGGTGTGCTTCTTCGTGAGGTTGCGAACGACATTTCTCTTCGAAAGTACTCCGCTATTATCATCGATGAAGCTCACGAGAGGAGTGTCAACACAGACATTCTCATCGGAATGCTTAGCCGAGTCGTTAAATTACGAGAGGAAATGTCCAACGAAGATCCTAAGTTAGCTCCTTTGAAGTTGATTATTATGTCTGCCACTTTGCGGGTAGATGATTTCATCAAGAACCAAACGCTATTCCCAATACCACCGCCGGTACTTAATGTTGAGGGTCGTCAACATCCGGTCACTACCCACTTCGCCAGACAGACCCATCACGACTATGTTGACGAAGCATTCAAGAAGATTTTGAGAGGACATCGTAAACTTCCACCTGGAAGCTTCCTTGTCTTTCTTACAGGACATGATGAAATACAGAGATTGAGCAAAAAGCTCAAGCTTGCGACTGGTGGCTTGAATCCTATCGCTTACCCTAAGGTCCGAATATCGGCCAACGACGCGCCCTTAGAAGTCGAGGATATCGACTTTGGAGAAACGAATGAAATGGCACATGATGATTACGAACCCTATATCGAAGATGAGGAGGAGGAGGCTGAAGACGATGCCGACTTCGATGTTCCAGAGGAAGTTGGCGCAGGACCCTTGCCCCTGAAGATGCACATCTTACCACTATACTCACTACTACCAACAAGAGAGCAGATGCGGGTCTTTGAAGATCCACCAGAGGGATCTCGGGCGATTATTCTTGCCACCAATGTTGCCGAGACTAGTTTGACCATACCTGGTACTCGCTACGTATTTGACTGTGGGCGATCAAAGGAACGAAAATACAACAGAGATACAGGAGTGCAAAGTTATGAGATTGGCTGGATCAGCAAGGCCAGCGCGGACCAAAGAGCTGGACGTGCTGGCCGAACTGGACCAGGTCATTGTTACCGGCTGTACTCCTCTGCTGTGTACGAGCGAGACTTCCCCAAGTTTGCTGACCCCGAATTATTACGGATGCCCATTGAGGGTGTTGTGTTGCAGCTCAAAGCAATGAGACTTCAGCATGTAGTCAACTTCCCTTTCCCGACACCACCAGAACGGCAAAGCCTTGCCAAGGCGGAAAAGTTACTCCAGTATCTTTCGGCAATCACTACCTCTGGTCAGGCAACGCAGATTGGCTCAACAATGGCCAAATTTCCTCTACCACCTCGTTTTGCGCGCATTCTCCTGGTAGGTCATCTACACGACTGTCTACCTTACACCGTAGCACTTGTTGCAGGCCTATCTGTGGCAGAGGTGTTTATCCCGGAGAGCCAGGCAATACCTGCCCTATCTGCAGATACTGAGCACGAATTCCGGACAAATGAAGATGTAGCCGCAGAGAACAGGCAAACCCAAGCACGACGGAAGTTCAACGAAGTACACCGAAACTTCCGCTCCCTAGACGACAGCTCCGACGCCATCAAGCTCCTGCAGGTCGTCGGCGAGTTCGCGCACGACCCGACAGACCAATGGTGCGAGAACCACTTCGTCCGGTCCAAGGCGCTGCAGGAAGCGCAGAAGCTGCGCAAGCAGATCACAAGCCTACTACAGAAGGACATCCCCGCGTTCGCCAACCTAACCTTCCGGGAGAAGCTAGACCGGCCGAGCCCGAAGCAGGTCGCGGCGCTGAAGCAGATGGTGGCCGCGGGCTTCATCGACCAGGTCGCCATCCGCGCGGACCTGGCGCCAGTCCCGCCGGAGCTCTCCCGCAAGCCGCGCCGCGCCATCGACGTCCCGTACCTCCCGCTGCAGCCCATCGACGCGCGCGGCGGCGACCCGCACGACGCGCTCGTGTACATCCACCCGGCGTCCGCGCTCGCGCGCCGCAGCCCCCAGGAGTGCCCCGAGTACGTCGTGTACGCGACCCTGCAGCGCGCGGCGTCGGCCGCCGCCTTCGACCCCGCGGCCAAGAAGCCCAAGACCCGCATGCTGGCGCTGACCGACGCGACGGGCGCGCAGCTGGCCGCTCTGGCTAAGGGCACCCCGCTGCTGGCCTACGGCAAGCCCATCAAGGAGGCCAAGGCCGAGCCTGGCGCCACCGCGCGCGAGTGCTGGGTCGTGCCGTACCTGAGGGCCGAGGGCACCGGCGGCCAGGGCTGGCCGCTGCCGGTCAAGAAGGTGCTGCAGAGGAAAGTGCCCGGGAAGGGCTGGGTTACGGAGTGATGGTATGGATTTTGGCTGCGTTGGGACTGCGTGTAGACTACCTAGGCTAGATATGAAGTTGCGTTGGTTGCCGAAAAGAAGTTTTGTGGTTTAAGGTAGTGGAGTTACGGCGACAAATACCAAATTAGACGAATGCAAACCATTCCCGTTCAACTTGAATGAAGTCTTTGACATACGACCCTGGGGTTGGTGATGTGCTACTAGACTGTTAATATGTAAGCAATCGCTAACACGGAACACGTTATCCTCAAAGTCTTAAGTGATGAAACACGAGAGTTGGGAATGATTTGATGATATCTGGTACAGGTGGCATCTAGAATGTATAACCACTCTCTTTTATACCTTTTATACATAAATCGGGTTTCTAGCAATGTGATGTCCTCGTTGCAATATCTGCCTCTCTTGAAGCCTCCGACCTCCTGTGCTAAGGGACGGTGATGTGCTCGGACTTTTACAACCGCAGCTACACGTCTGGATACTTTTATCCTCAGGCTTTTCTCTTTAAAATGCCGGCGACTACCATGTAGATATGAATTAGACATGGTTATTCACGTGTTCAATTTCTAATTACCAACACAACCAAGCTCGAGTAGCCAGGTACATATCGGGCCAACAAGTTTTTTGTGCATTATTAGTCTCTCCGCAATGAAGCCTCTGTCTAGCAATCTTTCCGATCTACTGTACATGGTGATCCCTCTAAGAACGCAACGAATGCAGAGTAATTCCGGCCGTCCAGCTATAGTTGTCTATCCGATGGACCTTGTGTGCTTGCCTGAATGCTATAACCCCCTAACGCCTCGAAAAAAAAGAAACATTCCACATGCATGACTCGGAAACTCTTATCATTACGTAGGTTGCTTGAACCAACCTTCATTCCTGACACTCGACTCCTTGGGAACAGTGGTGTTCTGTTCCTCTATATATTACCTCGATACTCTTCGTACGGCGGCGGCGGGGCTCCAGACGAAGGTCCCGCGGCCGAATCTAGTGGTAGTCGGTTGGTCGACGATGTTACCACAGACACACCTCCTGCTAGTTGTGAGGCCTTCGTCATCATCTTCGGGAAGTAATGCTGGATGAACGATTCGCTGTAGCATGTTAGCATATACCCACACAAAATTCTGCTCATGTAAGGACTACTCACGTATAGTAGCTGTGGTCGGCGTTATGAGACTGCACAAGGTTGTGCGCTAGCTCGTGGGCCAGCACAACCCACCACCAGATAGCAGCCGTAGCTCTGTCCGAACCCGAGAGTTGGTGCACGTGGAGCTGGATGAAGAAGCGCAGGTTGCAGAAGATACTTCCGTCGCGGTTGAATGCGATCGTGCTACCCGCGTTATCGTAGAAGATGTGCAGCGACGACCTGTTGATCGAATACACTTCGCCGACCTCCATAAGAATCGACGCAAATGCATTAATGCATTGGTGGTTCGCCGTGAGGAACGATTTCGGATCAAAATCCGGGATTGCGTTCGATACGAACACGCGCATGCTATTCGAAGCTTCGGCCACGAAGTTGAGATCCTTTCCTATAGTATCGTCGCAGTACGTGGCTTGCTCCTTGACTTCTCGCGTGGTTGGTGGGGAGTAAAGCTGCGAGGAATCATGCGCTCGGGTGGATTTGATAGCATTGAGAAGGTTTTGTTGGATTATGGCAGGATTTGTCACTTTGCCGTCCTCCTTGCCAGGTTTGGAACCCGATGACGATGAGGGCGGGGGCGGGGGGAGCTTGGGTGGCTCAGGTTTGGAATCCAAGAGATTTTTTCGATTCTCTTCCGCTTCGTCGTAAGTATCGAATCCAAATCGCTTGGAGAGCCCCGAGAGGATTCCTTTGTTCCTTCTCCCCCCTTGTGACATACTGGGCGGCGGTGGTAACTCTAACATGTCATCATCAGGAGAGCCAAATCCACCAGGCATCCTATTGAGCGGCGGGGTCTTGGGACGCTCCGTCGCTGTCGTGGGAACGGCTTGGTTGTGTCTTCTAAACTCTTCCTCCCGTTCTCTGATCCTAGCTTGCTCCGCATCCAAGGCCTTACGTCTCTCTTCCTCGGCAATTCTTGCCTCAGCAGCCTTGGCCCTAAGAATACGGTCGACATTATATCCACGGGCCCTCAAATCGAGTAGATCAAGCTTGAGGAAGGGCTCGAAGAAGAAATAAGCTTGCTGACTCGGCCGATTTAGAATGAGCTGGCATACGGCATGTCCTACTTGGTACATGTCCGGACGAGAAGACTCGGAGGCCACGTAAAGGACCCAACCGTGGTTGTCTCTTTCGCTCGCCGCCGATCTTTTCTCAGTATGTGACTGGCTTTGGCCACGAAGAGATCGACGGAGTGCAACACTCCGTACAGCTACCACAGTCAAGTTTTTCTCGAGCCACTTCGCATCGTGCTTGATGGCATCGCGAGTGGACTTGGCATACTCGTGAACAAACAGCTTTGAGCGCTCGAGGACATGCTTGCGGAGCCAAGCTGCTCCATCCTGTTTTTCGCTCTTCGCTCCAATCTTTAGATCTTCCTGGACACTAACAGAAAGAGTCTGGGAGCCAAGGGCCAAGTAGAAAGATTCCAAGATATCTTCCTCAGGGGCGCATATCAAGTGGCCTTTGAATAAGCGGTAGCTGATATAGTCATCGATGATAACGATACTAGCTGGGGTCGCAAGTTGAGACGTTCTGATTGGTGCCTCCTCTTCGTCATTTTCTGATGTTCTCTCTTTCGAGGGTGCAGTAATTTCTTTGAAAGCGAGCAGAAACGGCGAGGACTTCATCTTTCTCCAGAGATCCTTATCTCTGCGAAGATTAGCCATATCCTCGGCCAGACGTCTCAGGAGATCCAGGTATTTCTCGGAGCTCCCAAGGATGCTTAGTAACCTAGCTGGCTCTTCTGCTGCTGATTGGGCGATTTCTAGGCTAGTCGGTTCAGTTTTCGAACCGCAAGCAGATAGAAACGCATTCGCAGTGCTGCCAAAGTCGACAAAGTCAAAGACATCTCCGTACATTATTGAGCTGCCCAGGTAACAATGGCGAGGACTCAGGTGAACTGTGAACTCTCGTTTCTCTTCTACGCCTGACAGAGTCTGGGAAGCCGGTAGTCGCTTTTTGCGTACCACTGGTACAATCAAGGCAACACGAAGTTTGACGATCAACTTGTTACCTAGCTCGTTCAAACGGGTTGCGAAGTACCCGAATAGGGTCACAGCTTCTTGAGAGTTCTGGGGAGGCTTGGCGATTAGGCGCTCGACGCATTCCTGGATGGGTGGATTTGCAACCACGCCAAATTTCTGTATCTGTTTAGTGACGAATTTCATAGTAGGGTAGAAGAAACAAGAATTTGTATAAACTTACTGGGGCATGATGACGCAGATCTCCTCTGAGGATATTGAAGCCGAGAACAGCAGCAGCCTCGTTCGTGTAACATTGAGACGGCGATACAAGTTGCTTGGGGTTTTGTTCCACGGGGAGAAATGCTTTGGGGGTTTCTGAGATATCAAATGACGCGTAGCTATTGGTGTGATGGTAAGAGATGAAGAAGTTCATGGCACTGGCCCTCAGTGTATGATCTGATGATGCCATCATCTCTACTAGCTCATGAACCGACGGATATGGTCGCAAACCAAGAGCGGTCAGAAACTTGAATTCGTTGCTCGCTGGTCGTAGCCCACCGCTCGGCCATTGGATGATCTTGAGATTCAGAGGCCGGAGAGCGTCTTTAACCTCGTAAAGCTCGGAGACTTTGTATAACTGTGAACTTGGCACTGTTGATTCCAAACCCGGTGGGCCTGCTTCTGCTGGACATATGGGAGACTCTTTGAGCTTCCTGAGGTCATCTTTCGGTATGTCAGCTCGTACCGAAGCCAAGTATTTAATAAGTTCAACGTGGCTCCATTTGGCTCGACCAGAATCTTCAGCCTCTGCTGAGCGCTTGAGTAAGCGTGTGAAGATGGTGTCTAAATCAATAGTTTTCCTGACGCCGATGGCGGTCAGGAATTTATCCTTCAGTGATGAACATCCTTCGATAGTCGGAAGGTCGTCAAATAATTTCACGCTCTGGAAAAATGATTCTGTGGGCTTCCTCATGCCTAATTTGGTTGGCATAACAGTGTGGTTTTGTAGTAATGTTATGACAGTTCCCTTTGAGCTCTGGCTGAGACTGTCCCAACCCTTTGACAACACTGTTAGAATACGAATTGAGAACTCGGGAGATTTGGTCAAGTTCTGCTCATCTAGTCTTGTCGATCTGGTTTCAACCAAGAAGCGAAGCCACGGGACGATATCGAGGGACTCCCAGCCTAGAGCTTGCAATTCGTTCGTATTGGAGAGTTTGGTAAAATCATAGGGTATCGTTGTCGGTGGTATGGGCAAGCCGGCAGGTATTTTGTTTGGACTTAGGTAATTCTTGATATTTCCCAAAGCAATGATACCACCTTGGTCATCATCACCTTCGCTGGTAAACCCCACAGCAACGTCAAAAAGTCCTTCTTTGGCCGTGGGATCAAGTTCTCCTCGAGCAGCTGTCTTGCTGGCCCATTGTATGAAGTGGATGAGCTGTCCCTTAGTAAGAGGCTTTCCGGACAATTCCTGGCGTACGTCTTCCACAGTTATGCGAGATAGCAAGTCAAAATCGGTCAACTTTCGAACGAATGTAGTAGGCTCGATTTCGGGAGGGATCACGGGAATTCCATCAATGAATTTGGTAAACTCTTGCGAGTTTAGACGGACCTTGTTAGCTGGCAGCACACCCCGACTACTGTATACCTCTATAAAAGGACTCTTGTGTGATGTCCAGAATGCTTCCTCGATGAACTGGGCAACGTGGCCACTTGGCGTAGACTCCTCGAAAGTAAAACCCTTCAAGATATGCAGTGCTTCGGGTAAATGCTTGGTGATCACGTCTGCCGTAATACCCTGCGAAACTCGTTGCAGCTTAGTTTGTAACTCGGCCATCTCGTTGGCGAAAGCAAGCCGTGCCATGATGCCGGCAGCTCGGAGCATTTCGATATTCCATGATCTGACCCATCTCGCATTGAGGTCGATCGCCTCACGCTCGACAGTAGGGATAAGAGACGGTGCTGAAATATGAATTCCCGCGCCAGTAGTTTGGGTAGTGGGAAAACCAATGAAGATTCGACCGCCTTTCTTGCTCGGTAGGACGGATGCAAAGACATCGGTAGCTTTAGAGATAGCCTTAGAGGTCGTGGAACTCTCCGAGGCTTGTGTCTCATCGTACGATGATGTCAATATAGACAATTTCGTTACTCTCGGAGGCGGTTTTTTAGTAGCTCTCTCCAACTCTGCCGAGAAAGTAGCGGTGATAGACGTCTTGATGGCAGCAGTAGTCACTCTAAGAAATATGGTTGACGATGACAAGACAGTGATATCTTCAGATATTGTCTCCTGCACGGCTTTCTCTTCTCTTGCTGCTCTGCTTGTCTTTGCAGTGTTCGCAGCCAGCCTAGAAAAGAAGCTTCGTAAGGATGGCATCTCGGAACTTCCAAATCCGTACGCTTCGTTTTTTGCTGCTGCTGCTACTTCGGGTTTCCACCCGATGGCGCTCATAAACGATGCATCGATCTGGGCGCTGGCACGTTCGACACTTTGTATCTTCATCAGACGGTCCTTGGTAGTCGTCTCAACATCTTTTGACAGAGCAACGTCGGCACTAGGACTGGTTTTCTTTTGTAAATGGAGGATCTTGTAGTCATCGATCCAGAATTCAATGTTCTGAAGGGCCACGAAGGTCAAGCTCGTAGCTAAAAACTGACTAACCGATAGCAAGTTGGGCAACGTTGTCGTTGCATTCCGATAGTCCAGAACGAAAGCAGTATCTAAGCTCTGCTGCTGGTCTTGGGGAAGTTGTAGCTTTCTTGTAAAGAGAGCGTTTCCCTTCCAGTAGAAGGCCATAGCCTCTTGGCCTGAGCTGACAAACGGTTCCTCGCAATCGGCAAATACACTGTAGAATCCAACACCAAAGGCACCAATCTTGGTCTCGTCCGGGTTACCCTCGGCGATCCTCTTCAGTCTACCCCAGTCTGTCTGTGTAAAGGGCTGGCCATTGTTTTGTACAACTAACCGGCGGAGGGTATGGTTCGTGATGATGTGCTTAAGGATGGTGGAACGATCGGTAGTTGTCGGTAGGGGTACTTGGGTTGAAGGTAGTGTCTCCCACTTGATCTTGACGGTAGTCGCTTGCGCATCGGCGGCATTTTGGATGAGTTCTCGCAATGTCGTCCATTCGCCCGAGTATCTTGCTAGAACCTTGTCGATCAAAGCTCGAGTGTCTACTGTGACTGCTTCCTCATCCTCTCCATTTCGCAAGGCCGCAGCCCGGAGCCTTCCGTAATCCATTGCTACGATCTGTGAAGTATGATGGTTTCTTTAACGGGACATGTTAATAAGAGAGCGATGTTGGTATGTGGCTGACGGAATGTAGGTATTAAAGCAAAAGGTATCCGTCAATTTGTGAAAAAAGGGTTTCGTAAACAAAAGGCGCGTTGGGTGCCTTGTAGAATATTATTCATCCAGACGAGGGTGGTGGCAATTGTTGAGTTGAGGATACCGTATGGCCAGTAAGACATCAGCACCTCAGCTTTTCACTATGTACTATGTAAAAAGACCGAACCGAACGTGTTTTGTGTTCCACCGTAAAAGTGAGCGTTATGTAAAGTAGCTTATCTACCTTACATTATTTTGTAAGAATAGGTAGATGTATTCTTGTAAAAAGGATGGTGGAAACAAAGGTGGCGGTATGGATTGCAGATGTATGTAGGACTCGAATAGTC
This sequence comes from Hypoxylon fuscum, assembly GCA_022578945.1. Classification (NCBI taxonomy): domain Eukaryota; kingdom Fungi; phylum Ascomycota; class Sordariomycetes; order Xylariales; family Hypoxylaceae; genus Hypoxylon; species Hypoxylon fuscum. The sequence goes on along the minus strand of MU399809.1, from coordinate 489,494 downwards.
GGTGATGATTCGCTTTTAGCTCTGGTTTTAGCTTAGCGATGATGCATGTTTCACCCCGGATTCAGGGTACAGGTACGGAGGTACACTGCAGATTAGAGCTATTCTTATCCTTCCAATCGTATCAGGTACCGTGCGCATGGTACCGGGGTACTAACATTAGCGCTAGAGGTACCCGTCAATACGACATGGATTTCCCTACAATTGATTGAAATTAATACCTTTGGTGGATTAATACCTAAGGTGCTATGTAGATACCGTAGGTACGTAGGATATGGCTACTATGGCATCGATACCTTCTATTCGGCAAGCTGGAGAACAACCTCTCAATCAGATGTATGGTACAAATGCATTGAACGTATTGTATTGTTTTTATTTTATTAATCTCAACGATTCCCCAAGCTATGGTCAACGGTTCTTGTTAGCCTCTGGGGCTCGTGCCTTTAACGTTTCGCCAACGAAGATGGTATAACAAATAGAAAGAATTATGAATGACACGTGCATGCTATGGCGTTAATCTCTTGGAGGAGTCCTTCTACGGCAATGCTGGGGACTTCTGCTTCGCCGGGGTCGTTCATCTCTTGCCCTAGGTCTGTAGCCTTCCTTGTCACCCCTTCTCCGCTCAGATCTCTCAGGACTCCCACTGCGGTCCCGTTCTCGGCGATGAGATCTCCTGTGGCCGTCGTCATCTCGCCCAGGACTATAGCTCCTCCGTCTATGACGATTATGCCTGTCTTCTCTTTCGTCTCTGGATCTGTACTTGTGGTGATCATCCCTTCTCTTTGGTGACCTATCTCGATGTCTCTCTCGGCTGCGGCTTCTGTGTCTCTTCCGATGACTTCTTTCGGGGTCATCCGGTCTCTTTGATGACTTCCGGTCGCTACCAGTTGGTCGTTTCTCATCCTTCATAGCAGTGTTGGAGTCGCCATCCTCCACCATACCTCTGCCGTCGCCCACATCTACGGCATTCGCACCTGTAGCTTTACGGGGTGCAATAGGTAGGCCTAACGCGCGAGCCAGGGCGTCCTCCTCGACTTCCTTGATTCGCTTGAGCTCCTCTTTTCGCTCTCGGGCCGCTCTCTCTTGTTCGGTTTCGGTGGAGGATGCGCCTTCCGCGTCGGATTTTGCGTACCAGGTAAGGTCCCGACCTTTAGCCCAGCGACCGACGGGGGCTTTCAAGCTGTGGCCCAGATAGTTCTCTCGATGGTTCGAACTGGCGACATCTTCCCAGTTGAAGTTGACTCCACCGCGAGAGCCCGTCTTGCGGATACTCGAAACGAGATCCATGATGGTTGATGTAGCTGACTATGCGATTCGATTAAGTAGGCGACAGTATAATTGGGGAATTTCTGGTATCGTGATGATTGAACTTGGCAGTAGGCAGGGCTGGAGTTGTGTGGATGAAAATGGCAGAAAGATCAGTCGAATATGAAGGTCCAGTATTACTATTAGATCTACATGGAGATGGAGATGGAGAAATATACCCCACTAATTCATAGTAGCCAATCGGAGTTTATCTTAGTTGCACCTTCTTGGCCGATAAGATCCCGCATTATCGATAAGGATTTGCCGCTGGTTTACGAAGTAGACTCCACCTCTCTCTCCGTTGAAGGTTCTCAACACAAAGCTCTTCCGTCTTCAATTCTTGTGCCTAGGTACCTAACTTTTGATTCCCAGTCTCCAAGTCTCGATTTACAGCCGATTACGATCCCTGCTACACAACTCGATAAAGCGGTCAAGATGGCCGCCGCAAACGAGCCTCCCCTAGATGAGATCCAATGGCGTCACCCTCTCGCGGTCCAGGAGATGGGTGGCATTCACTCCAATACGGTACTATTCTACTTCGCCGAATCGCCGTTTTTCGACCGCACCTCCAACAATGCCGTTCTTTATAATCAGGCCATGTTCAATCCTAATATGCACGTGCTAATTCAGACGCGCGAGGCGTTTGAGGGCCGGCTAAGAGAAATGTCGGGGCTGGAATACATAGTCGCCCAGGAGCCTGCCGAGATGGGGCCTGGTATGGGGACCGGCGTCTGGGTCATCCACAAGCAGACGCGCCGCAAGAGGGACCCCGAAGACGAGATTACCGTCCATGCCGCGTACTATGTCATAGGAGAAAACATATACATGGCCCCTACGCTAGCAGATATCTTGAGCTTCAGAATGGTGATTATCCGTCCACCCTTTTTTAATAACCTAACTAATTTTTGTAGGTTACGATAACATCGGCTCTGAGCAAGTGTTTCGCGGCTGCAAACAATGCAAGGACGTGGTCGCCAGCTGTCGGGCACATGTATAAGACTTCACCGGCCTCTACGAACACCAGAACACAAGCGCTAGAGTCGAAGGGGACAACACCGATGCCCGAGTCGCAAGGGAGCAAAGCCGTTCAAGAATCCAAGAAGACCACCCAAGCCTTGGACTCTCGTTTGGCAGAGCATTCGTTTCTGGTACACATGCAACATGGCGGAGACTACATGGACGAGAACCCTATCACGGGCCAGCCCGGTCAATTTCACCTCAGCTCTACGGGGCGAAAGGACAAGCCGCAGACGCTAGCACTGCCGAGTATCAACACATCTTTTAAATCACCAACATCTGTTGAACCGGATAAAAAGGACGGAAAGGGCGACAAGACACCCAAGACCCCGACAGGAGCACTGTCGAAGTCGAAGCGTAAAAAGAGCCGTGCGGGTACAACGCCGACTTCTTCGTGAAGTCGAAGCTAGTAAGGGCATTCCCAACCTATAGAACTTGCCTTGAAATTTGAGGAGGTCCTTATTTACAGGAAATGGTGTTTATGGGATAAGGAGTTTAGGCATTGATACCCCCTTTTATAGGCGTGCTATTAAGGAATGCTCAGTTTTTGCAATGCAATCATTACAAATCAGAACCGTCGTGTCCTTAATCGCTAGTTTCTTTTAATTTTTGTTTTATTAATTGGCAGGCTCGGGTTCACTGTATGTAGGTGCTAAAAGGTATATGGTGATACTCGGGGCTTCTACATTGACGACGAAACTAGTATCAACTACTAAGACAATGACAGAACGCTAGGTATGTCGTTTTCTTCAGCGCTAATGCTACATCTACATACTTCCTACGAGAGGTCCCACCATCATTTCATAAGGGGGCCAGTTTATGTTGCTCAGTTCATGCTAACACTTCTCCAGTGCAAAAACTCGGTTTTTCTATGCCTTTCCGTTATCACCGCTCCCAAAGGCCACACCTCTCTTCATGATGGGGCTCTCGCTGACCTTGGCCCAGTCATGTACCATAAGCGAGTTCATCTCACTTAGCTTGACCTCCTCGCCGCCCCGGACGCGCATTTCGCTCTCGTACGCGCTGATCAACTCGGCCTGCGACCGTCCTTCCGGGTTGGCCAGCAGCTCGATGAGCTTAAAGACATCGGCAATGGCGTGGTTTAATCCCTGGCCACGCTCTATTTGAGGTATGCTGTGTCAGTGCCTAGTAGCTAAATCTAGCTGTATTCAAGGAGAATTGGAATTTTACGTAGGGACAATGACAAGAACACTTACGATAAGTCATGGGGTGCGCCGCATCGCCAACCAACGTAACAAGCCCGCCGCGGTTATCCCACTCGTGCCCCGGCAAGCTAGGATCCCAATTCCCGTTACGGGTATAATAGACCTGCTCGAGATCATCCGGAATTGCATCGTAGCAGCTGCGCAAGGGGTCGGCGAACGGCTTGCTCATCTCCTTGGCCTGGCGCAGCCTCTCGCGCCTATCCACGCCCGCCTCTGCGTCCTGCTCCTCGACGCTGCAGCGCCACGAGATGTAGAACGCGAAGCGCCAGTTCTCGGGGTGGTCCTCGTCAGCGCCGTCGAGGATCCCGAGCATGCCCGTCATATTGTCCGGATGAAGGATGACGTTGACGATGGGATGCGTGCTATTGCGCAGGCGCAGCGCGAGCTCGCGCGGGAACGACGCTTCGATGAAGGTCGCGGCTAGTGGCAGCCTCTTGAGCCTGGCGCGCTCGGGTCCGAGTAGGAGGCTGCGGACTCGACTGTTGCTGCCGTCCGCGCCGATAACCAGGCGCCCGGTCTCCGCAGTTCCGTCTGCGAAATGCGCCGTCACGCCCTGGCCATCGTCCGCATAGGAAATGCGCTCGAGATTCTTGTTATAATACACGTCCGCTAAGTCCTCGGCAATGAGGGATCGCAGCCGTCCCCGTAGGATGCGATGTAGGTTAGGTATAGGCATATAATTCAGGAGCTCGCCCGTCTTGCCGTTGAACACATTGCACATCTCGATCTCCTTGATCGGAATGTTGGGATCTACCAGGGTATCGGTGATGCGGCTCCATTTTGCCTCGCCCAGCAGCGACGCGAGCATGGGAGAGGCCCAATGGCAGGCGATTCCCCAATCCCGTCCATTTCGTGGGGAGAGCGCTGGGTCCCTCTCGAAGACTTTGGATGGAATGCCTTTCTAGTTTTATGTTATATTAATTTAATAGTCTAGGCAACCAGGGGAAAGGACCGTACCGATCGAAGACCGTGGGCCAAAGCCAGACCAGCGCAACCTAGTAAACATTAGCCACTGCTTTAGTCGCTGTTTAGAAGTCTTCAACTCCTAACTCTACTAGTACTATCTCCCTTACCTGCTCCGATAATTAGAATGGGTAGCTGCGCTGATTCACTGTCCGCCGCCATTGTCGTTTAGAAGTAGGGGGATCTTCTTGATCTTAACGAATAAAATCAATCACGGATCTAGTAACTTCTAATACTCAAAACGAAAAGGAATTCGTTTGCAGCAAAGTTCACATGATATAGAGTTTATAAAGTAACTCATATCACCCTTGCTTGCCTATAATTTCACCGTTATAGTCGACGTTCTAGATCCGAAAGGAGGGGATCCGTGGGGCAGTCTCACATAAGGCTATGATGAGCCAAAACGCCATCCATCCCCCGATCCTTTTGATAGAATTGGACTTTCAATTCCTAAAGTGGAGTTCCCCAAGCTACTCTATAACTTGGCATCCAATGAAGCGTATGGAGTGACACTAGCCTTTCTCACCCAATCTTCAGGGGTGAGGAGGTAAGGGACCCATCATCCGGCTTTCCCAAATAGCTAATAGACGGGTGTATCATGGCGACAATCGAACGATGGAGCTTCCTTGTCATGGTCGCATCGCGGCTAGGTACTGTAGATACCTACAGGCCAAGCTTATCTGACTTGCAGCAAGCAGCCCATGCCTACCAGGTAATCTATTGCACGGTAACCGTAGGTAAGTAAGGGAGGTCAGAGGTTACATCGCTCCAACCCTAAATACATAGCACCTATTGTCTTTTGCACTTGGAAGAAAGTGTAAGGGTAAGAAAAACATATCAGGAATTCGCTGGCCACCGCTGAAAACAATTTTCATAAAGGAGTTAAACACATAAACAATTGTCTCGGTTTCAACTTGTTATCAAACATAGAGGAAAGATCACTAGTGCGGCTTCATTAGATCAGCTCAAGCTAAACACGCAACTGATCTTAATCGACTCCAAGACAACTCAATACAAGTCCCCAAACTGTCTTATTCCTGATGCTGGCACTTTTTTCAAACTACCTAGGTAAAGTGACCTAAGGATGGCCCCTGTCCTCTGGGACCATTTACTCCAAAAGGCTAAGCGGCCTATTTACTCCCTACATGTAGTCAGACAGGTACTTTGGATGAGCCAACCAGCTTCGCTCCCAGTGTATAAATCATATTCTCCCAAGGATCCTCTACTTTGTAATCACGAATTATTTATGTCTGCGTCACTAATATGCATTGCCCCATTCCATTACATTTCTTTAGATACGGTTCTAGAATCTACCTTACGCTTCATTTCAGCTTTATCAGTGATTCTGACGCCATCCTCCTTAATATGTTAGTTCTAGATTAATGGTGATCGGTAGGCTTAAAATATCTATCATACGGTTTGTCCATGCCAGTGCAACGACCTTAAATTCCTAAGCATATATATGGTGGCATGATGGTTTTAATCACAAACCATGAGTTGCCTTATGAACAGATTTAGGCATAAAAAGCACATCGTGTTATTTATGATAATGCAATAAGTAGGCAAGTGTCACGATGCAGACCACAGAAGCATAGGAGAGAACTCTGTTGTGGCACGAGGGGCCCTATCTCTGAGCTAGCGGCCACGGGCAGGTTCCGGGTCCATATACATGAGCATCGTTTGTCTAAGCAGTGAAGCTCCTGATGACTCTGATAGACTCCCCTGGTGGCCCAAGTGGCTAGACTCCTAACAGTAAGTGCCATATCATGTGTTTCATACGATACGAATTATTTGTCTTAGGGTTAGGGTTAGGGTTATTCGAGATTTACAAAGGGCACAATAGTAGTTTATCTAATCATCCGCAAATCTAGTATCAATCCCTGACCAAGGCACCACGAGATAAATCGTTCATTTCGTCCTTAAGCATATTTGTAAGATCCTCTCTCATAAAACTCGTGATATACCTGGTGAGACTTAGGGGTCAGAAGATTCATAGAAACAAAATACCTCAAGACGACGGTTTTCTGACGGCGCAGATGATAGATAGGATGAGATGCAGTGATCTCACCCAAAGAACTGAACCTTCCATTCATTGTGTCTGGCTATACTTTTAGATTTTCTCTAGCACAAGGAGACAGTTCATCTGCTTCTCGATATCACCTAGTGACAACAGATCACCCACCACAACCCGTCCTCGCCTAGTTCGAGATACTTTGTGAGTGACTCAGACACGAGGGGAACATCACATAGAAGATCTGGGATGTCGTTATCTAGCACAGTGTTGCCATGTTCGAGAAGGAGATCAATAAGACCATTTCAATATGTTGGAAAAGGCATCAAAGCCGGGTGCTGGTGACACGAATGAAGCGAACACCACCACCTTCAAAGACATCCTTCATGTAAACGGAGTTCGCATCATCAGCTTGTAACCTCCAGAACTTAAACTCTCCTGTGCCGACTCGAAAGTAAGTTACGCAGACCCAGCGTAACACTAGGCTGTCGCCATATCGTGGCATAGTCTTGCCCCTTGCATAAAACGAATTTGCTGAATGTGATGTGTTTAATTTTGAGATATTCGTTTAATGACCACAATAGCCGTGCGAATTTACTTAGCCGTGCAATCAACTTGTGGACTTCGATGAATACCTCCATAGGTGCCACGGTGCTGCTATGGCTATCCACGAAGGAAACACCAATGTATGAATTCACATGTAAAGTACAGTCTTAAGTAGTTTTGGGGCCTCGACTCAGATGTTACTGAAATATGCTGCTCTTCCCAAAGCCTGCATAGTTGTATTTGTGAGGGTTGTCACGGTGCGATTAAGGAGTAAGTCATAGTCTGAGACACCGGTTGCTAGGCACTAGTTTTGCTTGGCAATATTAGCATGTACCAGTTGGAGCTGTTATGTCAGGGGCAGGTAGTGTAGGGGGGGATATCATGGCTAGGGCTACTCCCAGGGGGGTAGCTGGTGGCTCACAGGTGTATAAAGGGGGCTTCATCCCGCCATCTTCTAGCTGGAGAGACACATGGCATTATGGAGGAGCTTTGGGATCATTCTATTACTAGCCCTTAGTAGCCAGGTCACTGAATCGTATGGTCCATCACTCCGATCACTCCCCCGTGCCTGACATGTTGGGTGTTGAAGGCACCTTTTCTAGGGCCAAAGGTCGTTAAGATGCGACCATATTCGTTTATTCGGGTTCGCGATATTCCCCCAAACTTTCGATGTACGCTGACATTACGAGGCGACGTGGGAGATGGGGCGGGGATCAGGGCAGGAGCCTTGCTCGCGTTGAGAGAGAAGAATCGTATCTTAAGTTGTACTCGTTCAGGAAGTTGACAAAGGTGGTTGCGAGGTTGGAGCTTGGCGGTCGTGAAATCTATCTGGTTGGTTCTTTTCGTGAAGGGTCTGATATCGTGTTTTTGATTGTTGAGTATATGATTCATCAAAGTGGCCATCAATCAAGTAAGTTAGAAGTACATAAGGATTTGGCATGGGCGAACTGTTCGAAAGTCTGGGACTTCGGCGAGATTATAAGGGGAGAAGCAGATATTGGAAGCGAACAAATTGCTCTTGACTGGGTGGGTGGTCTATGATTCCAGCACGCTAGCTGTAACTTTCACAAGGCCCCCGCCCTTCTCGAAGGGAGTGATTTTTTTGGAATGCATCGTTACTCAGTAGGTAAGTCAGCGAAGGACCAAGTTCGTTAAGCCTGTCACCTGTGAGGCGCCGAAGAAGTTAGTTGAAGCCGCTATAAGTCGTAGAGAACCGTCAAAAGATGAAAAGATAAAAATACCTAGGGTGAACAGACGTTAGCTGCTACCTGATTTTTAGTCCCACTAGACTCTCAGCCTCTATCTTAGTCTGGTACGATCCGGGTACAGGAAGGATAGAAAGTTTGTTGCGGTGGGTGGAACGATGGTTGATAAGACGATGACAATTGTTGATTGTTGGTTTACGCTACCAAGCCAAGATATGAGGGTAATGGTCATTTTGTTTTTGTCCTGTCTCCTAGGATTGAATGACAGTTAGCATCGAAAACTGTGATTTCGGCGGCTTCATCTAGAGGGACAGTAAGATAATAGTTTGATTGACTTTCTTACCGGGGAATAATTTTTGTTTTCCTCATTTGGGAGTCGATGAAGTAAATATTAATGGGAAGTTTTACCAGGCCCCTATCGCCGTCATCGTCCAAGATGGAGGTCTGACTTGGTCTTGGGCTTCCGCTTGGTGCAAAGCACCACCCTCGCTACCCTGGTTGAACTCCACGGCGTTCATTCCGAGGCGGGAGTTCGGCCATTTCTTGACCAAGCGTTAGTACAATAGCTGTGGAGGGTGATTGTGCAGAGCATAACCTCGATGTCTTCTAATTTGGTCCATCATAGAAGGAGACATGATGTACTTAAGGTAATGTTATGAGAAGCGTGTAACAATGTTTAGATGCAGGGATTTGTTTGGGAAGGTGATGATTAGAAGGTATTGGGAGAAAATGATGTGTCAGAATGTTGGGAGTTTGGGGGGTTTGTTTATGGGTTTAAAAATCAAACACAAATCAAGGTTAGGGGAGACGGGTATGAGGATTCATAATCAGTAAATTTTAGAATCAGCAGGATATTGGAAAACCTAATGAGGAAAAGGTGTATGATTTTATCTGCTGGATATATCTAGGTACCTATCTGTATGTTTCTGTGTTTCTCTAAACCTTAGCAATGCCGAGCCATAAAGAAGGTAGTTAGTATATAATAATGAACCCTAAATCTACGAGACCTAGACGATTATACCTAGGCATTAACGATACCGAAGCGTATAATATGTCTAAGGTGATTCCATATCTAGCAGGATGTGTGCCATACCTACGGTATTCTGAGTTAAGTAGGTGTCTGGAAGTAACAACTAGAGTGCTTCTAATCACAAGATGAAAGAGTTGGCAAATGAAGAGCTTGTTTGTGATATGGCTTGCTATGTTGGGTGTCATATACGGTATGACCAAAATTACGTACAAGTGAATATTATTACCTAACGTTGTAAAAGTAAAGACTACATTATGACTAAATTATTAAGGCCACGTAGTTAATTTCCGCAATTTGAAATATAATTTGGTTTATTTTATAACGAAACATATTATGTTGCCATTTAAACTCCCTTTACTAGTCTTATTTACTTTTTTCTAAGAGGGGAAAGGTAATAGGAAAGTGACGATGAACCACAGGGGGGTTATGTCGTAACGTGTAATGAGAAATGAGCAAATGTGGCTACGTATAAGAGTGATTATTACCTCCTTAGTCATCCTTATAGTCTACATTACTATAATCCCTAGGAATTCCAGAGAATATAATACTTTTATCTTAGTTGGGTTTTCACACTCACTGACACAAAGACTTCAAAAATACTTAAAATGGTAAACAATGCGTATCAGTGCATTTGCCTGGTTCTCGACTATTTGCCCAAATCGACCCATGGGTGATCATCCTGTGCTTGGGATAATATCCATTCTAGGGATTCGGTCACAAATCTGACTAGTTCCATGTCTGATTTCTTGTGAAACCACCCTTATTGTAGCATACCCTTTCGCATACTAGCTTCATTTAACACTTTCGCCCAGCGCGAGGGTACCAATCCCTTGTTATCCATGCCCTACTTAAACTCTTTGTTCGCATCCAGGCTTAGCTGATTGAGTTCCTGAGTGATATGATCGGCGGACGTAGCAGCGGGAGGGTTCTAAAATCTGTGAGTACGAGCTGAAAGGTCTTGATGGGCGACGAACGTTACCTTCTGGGAAGCCATATCCGGAGTCACAATGCTTTGCTTAGATAGCTTGGAAGGACAGGACGACGAACGACGCAGAGCAGGCCAGTGGGTAGGAGAGGCTGGATCACCCTGCGAGGGAGATCGTTGGAGGGAGTTCGCTACGTTGGACTTGGTCGCGTTGGGTGTTCCATCGTTAGCTGGAGTAGCCATTGTGGATTTCTTTCGAGAAAGAAACTTGGAATTGGTTCGACTTTTCTGAAGTGAGTTGATGAGAAAATCCGATTTTCGCGAAGGTGGCCGAATAATTGCAGTGCAGGAATATTGAGTAGAAGGATTGTTGGTAAGTATTTACCCTAAGGTCTTTGAGAACGGGGAAATTATGCGGGACTTTTAAATAATGGCGTTGTTTATAGAACATAAAGGCGGTGTGATTACCTAGTTGGGATCAGTAAATAGTGTACTATTACATAGGTATGAACCATTCCTGTAACTTCCAGGTTGTCATGGAAGCATCTTTCCGGAATTCTAAAATGGAAGATTGATCGACGAAGCAAAGATGGGGTGCCGAGCTATGGAACCGTTGAGCTTTTCCTAAATTATTCAGGAGCAATAGCTAAACATAACAACAGCCTTATCGTAAAACTACTTTTCTTGATATTAAGAGTTATTACACGAGTAAGGTGTGTGATAGTAGCGAAACCTTCTTCATGAAACTGACAAGGACTATATTCTTACAAGCATGAATTAAGCCTTGGTATATTCATTCTAATTTTAAAGAGTGGATTATAAAAACTACATCATGCTTGATAACCATGAACCCCTTAACCTCTTTCCTTCCTTTGCTCCATCATGGCTAAGACCTAATGTTCCTATCGATTTCTTCATCCTTTGCTCTATTTTCTCCTCTATTCTTGAAAGTTGAACTATATAATTCGTAGATAAATATTATTAGCTAACCCAGACTACATATATTACCTAGATGAAGTTACGTATGTTTTATAGGAGAGCAGTGCTTGAAGAAAGGTGAAATTGGAAGAGCTGTTGAATTGAAGAGCTATAAGATTTGCTCTCGGGTACCTATTATATTATACTAGGCTCATTTGTCGCTGCTAATGTTAGGGCTCTTATAGGGTCTAACGTCAGGTTAGTGAGGTTTTTCGGTCTGCTGCTTTCATGCTTCACATATGGAGCTCCGGTCGTAATCTCCTCATCTCTTTCTTCAGAACATCATTCTGAGTTTATTACTATTAAGCTGTTATCTTTAAACCAGTTTAAAGAGCGAAGCTCTCTCTATGGAGGGTATTGGTGTATAGTTAGGTGCCTTCTATCCTGGTCCAAATAACGATATGTTATGGACTGCCATCACCACACTTGCCACCTGAAAGTGCCTACCTTCCTGTGTTTTATTTAAATGACATAGTAACAGTCAGCACTGCCGTTAAGATTAACTGCGTCAGGTCAAATACAATACATGAATCTATAGTATGAGCGTTTTTATTAAAATTCTTTAAAATCCCCTTTATCAATCTTGAATACAGTTAGTTTTAATACCCTTCCCCCCCCGTCATCCTCTTTCTCTAAACTATAGACTTCGCTAATTTTTCAATACTAATACGATAGAAATCCTTATATAAAAAGTTAACATGGGCGTATTCTAAAATCTCGTACGAGGGCTTTGCGTTTGTTCACTTAAAATAGGTATTCGAATGGGTACCTATTTCTTAAATTACTTGCCTTGGGGATTTATAAGCACTTATGTCTAATATGGTAGATATAAGCACTTTTAGTACTCTAGCAAAGTTCGCTTAAGCAGTGCTTAAGTCTATCCTCGCCTCTCTAGTTGCCTTTATGGTGACATTATTAATATTATTATATACAGTACTCACACCTCTCTTAGCTGAAATAGGCATGTGAGCCTAGGCACTCTTAGTAGCTAAATAAATAAATAGGTAGATAGCAGTCTTGCGCTATATTATTTATATTTATATGGCTATAATACAAAAAACAAAGAAAAAAGGGCAAACGCTGGTTCTATATCCCATACCTCATCCTAACCTGAACGAAATCGCTCCAATAATGATGTAAATATGCGCTTTATATCAAATCGCTTTATTTCGCTTTCGAAATCTCCTTGTCCGCAGGCCCAGGCTCCTCGCCTTCTCGCCGTTCAGTCGACGTTAACTCAGCAAGAGCGTCGAATTTCTTAAAGTGTAGTTCTCGATGAAATAGGAAGACTTCGGTATTACTAGAATTTCGAGAGTCTTCGTCTTTCAGTCCCTTTAGCCACCTCATAAAGGTTGGCAATGGCTGGAGAACGGGGAATTGATGGAGAAGGGGTGGTGGCATCTTGATTCTGCGGTGTAAATTGACGTGAGGGCCATCTTCGGGCGCTTCCTGCGAAGTCGTTAGTTCAATATAATGTATAAGACGAAGAACAACTCCATAATACCTTCAGGCGTTACAGGCTCCACTGGCCCGGCCAGGGTAGGATTGAAGGGAGAACGGCGCCTGGCGATGTTGGCTTGAGTGCCTGTCAATATAGACCGAGAATTGGTTGCGTTATGTTGTCCCGTTAAACCAATGAGTTCATTTGCTGTGGTCTGGGTAGCGTCGCCACTCTGATCGCCTGCGACATCTTGAGTGGCGACACCATTGTAGGGGCCCTGCCCGTTCTGAGAATCATTGTTGTCTCGGCCTTTGAATGTGCCAGCACTATTCTGTCCGTTTCTATTGGCTGAAGTCATGGTGGATAAAGTAAGCCTGAGGCTATGGGTCTAAGGAGAGGTCCGTAGTAGAAGAGTAGAGAAGGGATTGAGGAGAAAAAGCAAGGGGGTAGGTAGGGGTAAATTATAAAATAAATTGCGGTGTATATACGACTATATGCTGTCCACTGACGGCAGATTCATCCATTTCGGCGTGCAATAGTTGATGTTTATAAAGTTGCGTACGGCTGGAAAAATGTGAAATACTTTGTAGCTGCCTTCAAGTTATCCATAAGTGGTACAGTGAAAAGCCGATAAAAGTGGAATAAAAAATAAATAAAAAAGCCTAGGCAAGAGACAGTGCGACAATGCAACCTTCCCAAGAGCTGTGCAAAAGAACTGTATATTTAGCGCCCATTATACTTGTGTCTAGGTAGTTAGGTATGTATTCTATGAAATTCACAGTATGAAAAGGAAATGAAGACCCCATTAAGGCCGAAAAGGTTCAGTTATAAGGGGGTGAAGGTTGGAAGTAATGAATGACCTTGGGTTAGGCACATAACGTATCGACCTTGCTATTTTAGTTGGTCGCGGCTTTTTTTTAAATTTTTTTTTTAAAAAAAGGCAATAGATATCTATCAGCTTCCTCTAGTCAATTTATTATCCCCCTTTTATTGGCTTACATTGCGTACAAATTATTGGGAGTAGTTGAGGCTTCGTTGGAGCTCGTCTCTGGCAAGCCCAATTTCGACTCAACTGATCGTCATCCAGCTCTAGAACCCCACCAATCCGACCCGCATGCGAACGAAATCGCCAAGCTTAGGCCAGAATCTCTACTTAGTGAAAATAGAGAATTGATCAGCCGGAACTCGACAGACTGAAAGTAGCCCAAGTTCACGCCGAGCTTTGCCACGTTCATTATCCCCTGCCAAAGTGGCTCGTCGTTGGGGTCGAGCTGTGACTTGGCCGTGTCTTTCTTGATATGCATGATGATCTGGTAGGGGCTGACTTGAAGTTCAAGGCGATGGATCTCGCGCGGGTTCTCACCCGCCTCCGCGATGTCATGAAGCACAAGCTCATTGTTCAGGTCTAGTGCTTGTAGGGCCTGACTGTGAGGTGAAGTCGATTGCTTTCACAACGTCTTAACAGACGACAGATCTGGTAGAATAGTGCTCCAGTTCTAGAGTTAAGTCTGGCACCAGACTCAAACCTTAGCTGTCGGGCCGGCTAACCATACCATGAAAAGGGGTTTCATCTTGGTTATTTTCGATGAGTCGGATGGTTTAGATCAGGACGAAAACCGGGAATAAGACGACGAAGAAGAGCGCCTTCGTCAAGCCGGGTCAGTTCAAGTCGACCTCATTAACTGAACCGATTCATTCAAGTCAGGTTTTTTATTACCAACTGACCCAACTAAAAGTGGAGAAAGGGGGTCGGGCTGGTCGGGGCAATATTATCCCGTCTCGAAACTCCAAAATTCAAATCGTAGGCTAATTTTACACCTTAAATAAACCTCACTGTCTGCTTAGCGTGGGTCTATTTGTGGGTCTTGGGATTTTAAATGAAACCAGTTCTATAAAACAATTAACTGACTTGACCAGTGCACTAAGAAAGGGGACCTTACCTGAAATGGTCAGTTCCGACCAAGTTGGTCCAGGAAATTAAGCCACTTGACGAAGGCGATGACGGAGAGGACAACAAAGACGACGACAAAGAAGAAGACGGCAAACAAGATGGCGAAGAAGACGGCGAAGAAGACGGCGAAGAAGACGGCGAAGAAGATGGCGAAGACCATTCTGTCACTAAGAAAAGTGACCTCTCAGATTGTTCACAAGTCTGATCTGTTAAAGTCTAAATTCTTGTTGTTCTGAGAAGACTATCTATCTCGTTGGTTGCTGATTAGTTAATGGAGCTCGGCTTACATACACGTTTTCACGTGACACATTCGCCACGTGAGAGTTGTTGTACCACTCGTGATTCCCTGGGACCGTTGAGATTTAGCGGACTGCCACAACGTACCAGTTTCCAGGCATTCGAGGTCCTCAAAGTAGTACGATACCAGAACTTGAACGTAGTGGTATTGTGTTTGTCACTTGCATCTAGGTCGGCTACATCATCCTCCCCATCACCGTCCACAATAGTTGGCTTGGGAGTCTAGCCGAAGACATCTCAAAAGTGATCCGTGACTGAGCTGACTAAAAGGTCGTCTGGATCCCAAAGCTGTGGGTTATCAGAGTTGTGTGGTTGCGGCGCTTAGTAGCGAGAGCTGCTCGTCTCGTGATCTCGTCTGATGTACCGCTCCAGCTGTTGAACAAGCCCATCACAACTGTTCTTCCATGATTCTGGGGTTTCTTAACATCAATAGGGGGACTGCGGTCGCTCGGGAGAGGGACAAGCTATTGATGTCTGGAATAAGGAGTGTGCAACTCCTTCATAATCTGGCCTTGCTTCTCTTCTCCGTTTGAAGCCCGCCCGACTTAGCTAAGTTGACCTCCATGCAATTCTTTGAAGGATATCCCGAGCCAGGTTCTTAGGTTCTTCCTTGCAAACAAGGAATTGGTGCTGGCCTTGATTGTTTCGTCAAAATGACTGGCTTTCTTGGAGATCCACGAAGGAGGGCTTCTCAGTCTTGTTCACAATGAAATATAGGAGTTGTTGGAGTCTGTTATGTTAAGGGGTTCTTTATTGACCACTAGCTACCACTTCTGTTCTTCCCTGCGCCATTGTCGAGCCCTTTCTGAAGTCAAGAACCTGGAGAGAAGACTATTGGAGTTGCCACTGTAAACTGGTTCTATGCAGGTGAACGCGTAGCAGTCTAGACTTGTGCAATTCAGAAAGGGTGATGAAAAGGTCTGACATTCTCGAGAATGACAATGCGTGGTTGATAGTCGCGGGCATAACTCAGCATTGAGAAGAATGTATTAATTTCTGTCAGAAATGGGCGAAGGAGGAGGTGGGATGATTCCTGACTTCGTCGCTGTAGGTTTGTAGTAGACAGACGCTGGAACGAGGTGTGCTTGTAGTTGTTAGTTACGTATACCTAGTATGGGCGGGATTCTAAAATACCATGGCAACACTCATCGTTGCTCTTCTTTGCTTTATATTCTATGGCCCACACGAAAGCGCGAAGCTCTGCTTCCATTGGGTCCTCATCAATATTCTTGATAGGTTCGTCTTTGGTTGGTGTAGTCATGGTGGGTGAGTTTGGTGGTAATTGGAGAAGCTTTCGAATGTTTTGGTGCTTTTGGTAAAGGCTGGGAACTAGTCCAAATACCAGTGTAAGCTGAAGAGCAATAGGTGTCTCTTATAAAAGAAGTCGAGGGATCTAGTTATTGACTATGTGTAAAAGGTCAGTGGTTGCAATGTGCTCAGAAACCTACGGAGGGATTCTACTTTGGGTAGTTGTCCAAAGCCAAGCGTATCGGCGATCTAAGATTAATAGTGTCTTCAGATGAAAGGCGTCAAGATGCGACAACAAGAATCGAAGGGATTGTTGTAGGCAACACTTGAAGTCGAATATTGCGAAGGAAATAAAACAAGGGGACATATGTGATGAAAATATCTCTTGTCACACGTTAAGAAATGGAATATGTATCGTGGAGGATGCAATATGATGGGAGGGAAGATAGATAGCGGATGGGGGAGTAGGGCAACATATGGGTAAGGGGGAAAACATCATCAAGACGCGACATGACTTACATTCAAGAATATGATCGCTTCTGCTAGTTCCGTGATGGATGCCTGTCAAATTCTTGTAGTATGCGAAATACGCGGACAATTTTGGTGGTTGTACTGTTGGTAAGAGTGTGTATGGGATGCGATAGGTAAGCTGGGTTGTTGATGGAAAAGTTGAAAGTAATCGGAGTATGTTGGATTGTACGAAAATTGGTAAAGTACCTATTTAACTCATCGACTGCTAGGCCGTTAATGGTTGGTTTGAAAAGACAGAAGGTGTGTGAAGGCAAAGAAAGATGTTTAATAAAAAAGGAGAAGGTACGGTTAGCCACACACGCGAATTCAAGTATTCGACAGTACACATAAACAGTTATGTACATGCAAGAACTAGGGGAAAGACCTGGAAGTATCTGGCTCAGGCAGCCCGGCTGAGTGGGCAGCAGGTTCTATCACCCACTGTGTTACATGGTATAAGAGGTACTTGGCCTAATATTTTAGGTTAATCTTTTGATATATATCTAGCACGGTTATCAAGCATTTCTAGGACCACGGTACATTCTCGATGCAACTGTTTCCGAGCAACAGGGTGTATGTATACCTTAGATAAGAGTTTCCCGTACTTCGGTAGTTACAAGGGCACTGATGTAGTTATCCGGATGTCCTCTAACTATCTTTCTGCTTCTTTTTTGTACTTGTAGTCTCGTTACCTTGCGGGCAAGCCCTTTAAATAACTTATTTACACCTCGACTTATGGCACCTTTTGTGAAATTCGCAATGGAACTTTTGGAACTTTTGTCCATGATGTGGCAGTTTTGATCTTATACTTATTAACTCTGAAGTGGTATTCTTGCTTATAGCTGTGGACCGTTTCTATCTAGATGAAGCAAAAGATGCAGCTAATACCCGAAAAGCATTTACATCTGCCTATCTAAAGTTCCGTGTCTGATTATCTAAGCTAATTTAATATCACCTCTCTGATACAGTATTGTGGCCCTCCATCCCTCTTTTATATGCCTAGCTAGGTCCCTAAGTGGTGGCCCGCAGCTTTAACCAGATGACGCACTTCCTGCGCCTGTCATCGAAAAGCTTAGATTCGAAACTTTATGTCACCGTCAATAGTTTCGAAGTTGCCCGCACTGCCTGGGTAGTGAGGAACGGGTTGCTGTTTCTAAACCAGGAAGCAGCCATATCGTTATCAGGAGTAAGAGCATCCTGAGGCTAGGTCGTGTTAACTAGCCTTGCGAGACCCGACATCAGGTTAGCATTACTAATATCACCAAAGTTGTGTGCCAGGAGCCCCCCAAATTCGACTGCTTCGTTCTATGTATGTCATGCACTGGGGAGTGATCAGAGTAATGGATCATATGATTCGGCGACCTGAAACTATGAGCTAGAACCAGTATAATCCTAAGCTCCTCCATACTCCCATGACTCTCTCCAGCTAGAAGATGGGAGCCGGATGCTGAGTTCTGGTCTTCTTTTCTGAAATACTTGCGGAAGTGGTAATCGCAGTAGCTATAATGAGTCCTGGGGCCATCGTAGCATAGAATTTCGCATTTCCTTCATCTCGCCTTTCGCGCCTGCGCTGATATCTCTTCTGGTTCGTCTGTTCCGTGCCTGCGAGCTGCCAGCTACCCCCCTAGGAGTAGCCCTAATGACGATATCCCACATACACCAACTGCCCCTGACAATGTACCCTGCTCACCAAAGGTCAAGAAGAACCTCTCGCTTTCGGGGCCATCTGGAATGGTGAGACCAACATCCACTTGGTACCAAACCAGGGATTTCGACAAGTAGTGAAAGAGTCTGGAAATGTTGCCTGAGGTGAAGACACCGAGACCCCTCGTGGTGTAAGGCGAGTGGTGAAGCCTTTGCAATAGTTCACTAGCTTTTGCTGGCCAACACCGCCGTGTGTATTCTCAAGGAAGATGCTAGGAGTATAGTAGCAAAAGCAACCAGGGACCAGGGGGTCTATCAGAGTCATCAGGAGCTTCGTAGCCAGGACAAAGGAGGCTCGTGAATATGGACCCGGGACCTGCCCGTGACTGCTAGCTCGTAGATAGGGCTCTTCGTGCCACAACAAAGTTCCTTCTCATGCTTCCAAGATCTGCATCGTGATAGAAGAAGGTTATTCCAACGAGTAGTCTGGAGTCTTAGACGATAGGGGGAGATCTGCCTCATATAGGAGTTCCTTAGTCCTCGATACGCTGTTATTTAAATAGGGGTGTTCTCTTATCGCTTTCAGTGACATTTAGGTGCCTCTATTCCGAATATAGCTTGTTGTTGGTGGGAGTGGGAGTTGTTGTGTCGGTCGGAAAAATCTTGCCTAGGAGGGGGAGATTGGTAACGGCCAGTGATTGGCGATGTCGCGATTTGGGATGGGGGCTAATGTGACTTTGGTCTAGTAACGTAGCGCGTTTGAGATCTGATGTTTGTTAGTTAGTTACGTATATCTAGTATCTAGGAGGGGGTAGGTTTACTTTGAGTAATCAGAGGCTCTTGCCTTAGACATGGACAGGCCATCCTTTTTGGTTTCGGGTTTCTTAGATGTAGCAGTTGTAGTGGTTGTAGTGGTGATGATGGTAGTGTTATCGAACCAGTAACATCAATGATTTCCCTCGTTTCTTCATTTTCAGTCTTGCCGAACACGTTAACTTCCACCCGAGGATGTAAGGTGGCCCTAGCCAGCTTACCTAGGCGGGATTGATATTAAGGTCTGATCAGGGCCGTACCTTTCACAGTCGTGACTTGGTCTTGGGCAGTCATAGTGCAGTTATCCTGAGTATGCGGCACGTCCAGTGGAGTTGACGTAAAATAGTCGATGAATGAACGAAACTTGGCTTTATGGGAGGATAAAAGCTAGATGTGAAATAAACAGTGCGAGTTAAAATGATCTATGGCGAAATTTTATTGACGACGGAACTGTTAAGGATTAGTCGAACCGGAATAAGTGCATGCCTATTAAATAGGAAGGTGCGATTACTTACCTACGTACTTTCATTCATGCAAACGTAGGTATCTGATTTATCCCCTCTAAGCCCTTCCCAGATTTAGGAAAGCCATATTAGATGCTGTTCTTGCTTTCACTATTCGTCCTCGGGCGCGTGTTTGCCCTAGCAACAACGGCACTTTTTAGTTTTACATCATGGGTTATTGTATCTTTACTCTTTTAACCATTTCTATAACAGTAATTTATCCTCGCATGACGGTTTCGAAAGCATTGGTTAAATAGAAGGGATGGTCTATTCAATAGCAATGGAGATCAATAGCTCATATACTAGGTATCTGTTAGCCTATAGTCATTTATAACGCTTATATAGCGCAGTATGTATTAGGATAGGTTACCTAGGTAAAAAGTCAATCCCATCTTACGATACCCCTTTCCATAGTATTTGTGTGGGCTAACGGTGATGTTATAATCAAACCAAACTAGAAAATTAACTGTAACCACATGGTAACGTCCTTTATATGAAAACTATTGATTTAGCACTCTAATCATTTGATAATATAGGTAGGTGCCTGGATAAGTTTGTTGGTTTAACGTTTACCAATGAGTGTCTGCTTAGTCATCAGCCCCTGAATCAACCAGCAATGTTCTCCTTGAAGGGCGGTTCTCAATACAAAGCAGGACCATGACTACCTATTAAACCTTTTTGATAAGAAAATTTACGACGCCTGCATGACCGCCGGCGGCTGAGGCATGAAGAGCGCTTCTATCAGTCCCATATTGTGCGTTCACATCCACGTCAGCCTCAAGATATGCCAGGACTAGTCTCTCATCATTAGACTTAGCGGCAGAAACAAGAGCGGCCGCGAGTTCGCTCCGCTCGGCCTCTGTTGTCAATTCTTCTTGCGGAATAGATATCTGCGTATTATCCCAAACCATCTGGTCCGATACGTGGACCCTTTAGGCAACGGCTGCGTCACCGGCTGCTGTGTTGTTACTTGTTGTTCTTGGTGTCTTAGGAGGCGCACTACGTCAAAGAAGGCCTTTTTAACATTGTAAGCACTTTTCGCAGAAGTTTCCATGAACTCAAGACCCAGCGTGTCAGCAAGAGCTTGGCCCTCCTGAGTTGAAATCTCTCGCTCAGTGACAAGATCCGCCTTGTTTCCAATCAATATGGTTGGTGCTTCTGCCACATTGTGTGTTTCCCCGTGAATAGAGTTAGAGTGTATCGGCTTCGGATGCGCAGACTTTACCCTTTGTATTTGATGGTAGAAAGCCTTGATCTGATTGAATGATGCTCTGGAACTAATGCTATACACGAGGACAAAGCCGTCGCCCTCTCGTATTAAGTAATCGCCTAGGGTTGGATTTTCCCCTTGGTCGGCGGCATCGATGATTTCGAGGATACACTCTCGGTTATCAATGACTACTTGGGTACTATAGAGGTCTACGAGCGTCGGATCGTATGTCTCGGGGAAGTGGTGGAGGGTCACCTATGAGGATGTGAGCGTAGTCACAGTACTGCATCATACGAAGCACAAACTTGGGTCATCAACGCTGTCTTCCCCACTCCGCCATCGCCCAGGATCGCCAGTTTATAGAGCATTTTCCTACTTCTCATGGCGAAGATGCTAAACCGAGGCATATATTTCTTTGGAGATTTCGTCTACGATCATCTGAAAGCTGTCGCAGCAGGTGATATCTTCGGGCCTCCAGCAGATATGGCGATTAGCTTCTATCTACGGATGGGCAAATGCGGAGGAGAAGCTGTGAACCTACAACCACAACTACATGTAGTTCGGCGTTAACTAGGTACCTAGCTAATGGGACCGGAACAGCTGCCAATATTCCCTAGCTCCCTGGTCTGTGGCAAATTGATAACGGCTATAGAGGATCTAGGCTGGTATACAAACTAGGAACGGCGGAAAAGGGAAAGGGTTTCGCAGTTATCTAAATCCTGCGTTGGCTTGGAAATTCCTCAGCGGGGTATATCTAACCGCTGGGCGAACTTCAGCTCCATCCTCTCTAAGACATCGAATATGGCGACCATCTCCTACATGAAAGGGCCTCCGAGGATGCGCTATCCATTTTGACTAGACCCAATACCAGATAAGCACTGGCTAGACCTCTCAGCTAAAGTCAAAGTGATATTATGTCGCATGGTGTTGTAGTAAAAGCCCTCGCCCGATCATAAGTGAGATCTGCTCGAGGTTGATCTTAGTACATAGCGGTCGTTTGAGATGTGGAGCGCGCTATGAAAATCCGCAATTAGGGCTGCAGGGATATATCTTCAGCACGGACTGCTACCTAACCCACTAAAAAGCTGGGTAGCCTTCAGGCTGAGATTTGCTATCCGCAATGTAGATAGACAGAGTTCATAGAAGACTACCTGATAAAGCAGGTTCTTACAAGAGTTATTTTCGTCATTCAATTACCATAGCATCGGGACAATATCTAGGAAATATTGAGTCATCGTCAGAAGTTGATTTTGGGCTATTCAACTTGCGTTGTTACACCAAAAGGTTAGGTACCTATCCATACCACCTTGGGCACGGCGGAGATATGTCGTCCTCAACGCCGTCGCATGCGAGATCGCATGCACTGCTCCTCCTGCAAAAACTGCTCAACCTGCGAGATAGCGCCAGCCCGTTGACGCTAGTTCTCGACACTCTAGAGCAGAGCGCCAAACCCCTGGTTCGGGAATTCCTGAGTAGAGCCAAGGTCCGTAATTTGTATCCACCTCACGTAATGCCTAAGTGAGCCTGCATGTTGACGACCTCGGGTAGGGAGCTAAGAGCAAGGTGATATTCGTATCCTTCGCGACGCTCAAGAAACCCGCAGACGTCGACATTTTCGTCAAAGCGTGGGGCATGTCGCCCGAGACGCTGCGGACGGAGATTGTCTCGCATTACCCGTCCGGGACGGCCGGTCATGCTTACAGTAAGGCATCTCATCTCACCTCATCCCGCTCTTTGGGACTTACACTTACACTGAGTAGAGGTTCTCGTGGTAATCGACGACCTAAACTTCATTGCTTCGTCCGCTCTTTCAAACATAGCCCTCTTCCTCTCTAGTCTCATTACCCCGGCCATCTCACTGGTCGGCGTGTACCACACTGATGTTCCACTCACACTGCGGCGGAACTTGAACGAGTACGAACCCCATCCCTTCACTACCCTCTGCCACCTAGCCACCGCCATCCTCCGCGTCTCGAGCCTGTACCAGGCTATAGAGCGGCGCAAGGCGCATAACCGGAGCCTCCAGGAGCCGGAGTGGGGGCTGAACGAAGGCCGCGAAGGGGTCCTCATCGGGTTAGGCGGCGCGAAGAAAGTTGCCTCTGGCCTGGGCAGTTTCGTGATCGAGATGGAACTAAGACGGCGGAGCGGGCGTTCCGTCGCTGAGAAGTTTCTTCTGGTGCCGTTGAGATCGCACGTTGAGATGATTGAGGGGTTGAAATTGCACCTCCTCTCTGACCACCCCGCATTCCGGGACCCAAGTGATGCCGACCAAGGGGGCACAGCCGGCGAAGGTGGTGAGGAGATGGAAACTACGTTTAACCTTGGGTTAACAGAGAAGCAACGGAGAGATAGAGAAGGCATAGTATTGCCGTACTTTGACGCCCAGCAAGATATAGGAGCTGGTGAAGGTGGCCGGATCCTGTACGAGATGGGGCGAGAAGACGATTTTGACGACGAGGAAGACGAAATATAGCACCACGTCACAATACAAATACAACCCCCAGAGGCTGTTTCAATATGCGGGATCATTTTCGTGATTTGTTGTCATCGTCTATTGATACATCTAGATATCTGGTGCCGTGACATAGCACCTACCGAGTCCTTACGCCCGAGTGAAATGCAAGTAGTTGTTTAATCACGTAACGTTTTTGTTTTTGGATTCTCTACTCATCCACCTGCATGCCTTCACCCTCCGCACTCGCCTCGTTATCATCTGCCACGCTGTTGATCCAATCCTTGACCTCGGCGCCGTCGTGCACCTTGAAGAACTCGAGCGCCTTCTTGCCCGGCTCCTTCAGGCCCACGACGCCCACACTCGTGTTCTCGACCGTCAGCTCACGGTCCTGAACTAGAGTCTCCTTCAACGCCTTCAAGCCGTGTCGGATCAGCTCTTCGCGGCCGCAGTCGGCGAACTTGTCCAAGTTCTTCTCGAGGTAGGTGCGGGCCATCTGAGAGCGGGCACCGATAGCGCAGGCCATCATCTCCTGGGTCAGGCCGCTCGGCTGGAACTCGAAGAGATGCGTGCCGCTCTCGTCAACGCCAGCGACCAATAAGCCGACGCCGTAGGGCCGCTTGCCGTAGTGCTGGGTGTTGAGCTGGGCCTTGTCACCGATGAGGGAGACGAGGGTCTCGAGGGGCATGGCGCGGTCGTAGGTTAGCCGTTGCGATAGGCATTGCTGCTTCATGAAGTTGGAGAGAACGCGGGCGTCGGATGTCAGGCCGGCGATGGCGAGGCCTACGTGCTCGTCTACGGCGAATAGCTTCTTCTGGTAGGATGAGAGTTCCTCTGCATTTCGCTGTGGTGCAGCCGTTAGCTTCTGTTGACCTTGGATACCTAATGTTAGGTCCCCGATGTAGATGTATTCACATACTTTGATGGCGACTAGAACTGCATGTGTCTTGCTCGTTAAGCCTACTACTACCGAACCTTGCTTTACGGCCTCGGCGGCATATTCGACCTGAAATATTCTCCCTTGCGGGGAGCTAGATGCAGTTAGCAACGGCGGGTTGGCCAGGGTCTTTGGGATAGCATCTAGCTTACAATGTGACGGAATCGTTGTCGTAATTGTTTCGGAACATCTTTCTGATTTGTAAAGTCCAACTATCCGTAAGAATCGTCGTAGGTGCGAAAATGTGGTTGTACTAAGGTATTCGCAAATAATTCGAGGTCGGAAAGACAAGGCTGGAACTGGACCTGGAGCTTGTAGAGGGACGGTTTGGATAGCAACCGCAAGGCAGCTCAAGAGCTTCGTCGCACTTCTCCTTCGGGTCTAGCCTGGTGCCCTAGCTCTCGGCTTACCTAAGGTAAACGCTCAGAGGTACAAATGGCCCGTGCACCGCATAAACGGGCAAATCTCAGTATCAAGCCACAAACGTACAACCTGGAACAGGCCGTTTTCTTCAATCCACTGTTAGCCACAAAGCTACAGCAGGGGGCCAAACTGTGGCGCAAGCTCCCGGCGGCCCCCATAACCTTGCTTCCATGCGCTCGAGCACCTGAAGTGATAGGCTTCGGCGGCCCCCAACCCCAAGGCTGACGACAACATCCCGTAACATCATCACCAGCCCGACCCCAACAGCGAGTTCACTATCCTACCATCTAATACCGGCGACGCTCATTTTCTTTTCTTTGCTCCGCGAGCCAATCTATCGACCCATGCGACGAGCCGAGTAGCATCGTATTGAACACGTGCATGTAGCCATCGCCATTACCACCACCACCGAATCTGCCTACCTACCTATCTGTATCCGCCGCATTAGCCTCAACATCGTCGCATCCCTCCCCAGGTCCTAGGTTTGCTCACCGAAGCCCGTATACCCCGTCCCGCGCCGCCACGATGCCGACCGCGGGCCTCAAGACCATCATCGCGCTGTCGTTCGTGCTGGCCATCGGCTTCCTGCTGGTGATCCTGAGCTGCGCGCTGTACAAGGTCTACTACCCGCTGCTGGTCGTCGGCACCTACGTGCTGGCCCCCGTGCCCAACTGGGTCGCCGCGCGTTGCAGCAACCCCGACGACTTCGTCGAGAGCTCCGGCAACGGCGTCCTCGACCTCGGCCGCTTCTGCACCGGTTTCATGGTCGTCATGGGCATCGGTAAGACTACCTGCCTACCTATCCACGTGATCGATATATAGAAGAAGGATAGAGAGTTGTGATCATACTAGGAGCAGCGAGCGAATGCTAACCACAAGGAAAAAAACGATAGCCCTCCCCGCCGTCCTGGCGCACTCGAACCTCATCAACGCCGCGGCCATGGCCATGAGCATCATCGGCGGCCTGTTGATCTACGGGACCATCATCAGCTTCGGCATGTTCTTCCAGGAGGAGCAGGAGTTCTAGTAGTAGTTGGTACCTAATAAGCCCAAGTGAGACAAACCGCTGCCGAACCCTCCGACGAATGAGGAGATGACGGACGATCGATCCATCGACGAGTGCGAAAATACCACATGTAAGAGCGAGTGGGTGGCTGAGTGGGTGGGAGAAGAGACTAAGCGGCGGCAGACGGCCAGTCTGTCGGCATTGTTGTAATATATACCTGCGTGCGTGCGTGCGTACTATGCGATTCCACATCGACGGGAGTGATGGAAGGGCAAAGGATACGGTCTGGCTGGGTTTGGCATAGGCTGTCATTGTCATATTTCAGAGCATCATCGAAACATTTTAACTATTCCATTGCGTCTACCCTATACGGCCCCTTTCCCCGAAACGGCTTGAGCGAGTATGAATTGCTTCAACAGGTTTTGGACTCATCACTTGTAGGAATTGCTTCGCATTATGTGAAAGACATCGAAAGGCGCCATTGCATGCACCACCCTTCTTTTACTACCTGAATGTTACCGAAACCCAACGCCGCAGCGCCTGTAAACCTGTTTGCCGTTCCACCTATAATGCATCGTAACCTGCCTATTCCCTTCCAGTAGTGGTACATTTAACCCTGAGTTTCAACTCCAATCCCCCGACGGTAGGCTTAAGCAAGCACCTAGTACACCACCTCCTAGGTAGCATCGACGGTGATGCCATCCCCTTTGCTCTGTACTACCTTCCTCGGCAGCACATCTACGGTTCGGCTTAGCAACTTCCGTAGCTCGGGCGTGATCGTCTTTTTGGCTGGTCCCTCTGCAGCCTTTCCGTTGTTTTCGGATGGCCGAGGGGATGCAGATGCAGATGTAGAAGAACTAGGTGGCGACGAATCTTTACGAGTCCTCGGCGCTGGAAAGTTCTGCTTCTTGTCTACGGCTTCGACTAGCCGTTGGAAGCGGCGGAATAGTTGCTCTGCTCTGATCAACGTGGACTCGAGGTCCATCGTGTTTGACAGCTCGTTGACTAGACACATTTAGTTAGCATTTTAGTACATGATAATTCGAAGTGGATAAGAAAACCTACCATATTTCAGCACCTCGTCGAAATGGCGCAGATGGATCATGATCACATCCCGGTGCTTCTCGAGAATAGCCAAAGCGACGAACAGGTGGAAGCTGCTGCTCAGGTAGTCCGTCCAGAGCACCTCCCATAGATGCAAGACGTCCATCCACATGAACTCGCGTTTATACCAAACGAGAAGCATGCGGAAGAAAAAGAAGAAGTTGGTGCTATCGGCGGACTCGAGGTGAGCGTAGAGTTTCGGGTCCATGAATTGGACCAGATGGTCAAGAGTGAGCAGCTGATTCCGCATGCCGGACTGGTCCCGCAGGAAGTTTCGCTCCATCCGGTCCATGAAGCGCTGGAAACCCCAAAAGGCGACTGCATCGTCTTGCATAACAGCATAGATAGGTGCAAGCAGGTCGGACATCCCCTGGACGTAGCCCAGGTCCTTGTTGTACTCGTTGTAAGTGAGTAACATGTCCTTCATCTGCTCCATGTGGACGTTTGTGCCAGCCTCAGCAAAAGGTGAGTCAGGATCAGGATGAGGCAAGTCTTCCCCCGCGAATATCGGGACTGTACGATCCGTTCGATGCACGTCCTTCTCTGTAGGAATGATTAGTATGAGTGTGCTGTGAGTGCAGACGATGAAACTTGCCAATCCGGCCTCTCTGCTCTCGCCACCACTCTCCTTCGTCGCCCTGACCCCCAAGATCTACAAGCCTTACCCACCAGGCAGCCTTAAGCTTAACATACTCGTCCCTAAGGGAGGCAATTTGCGCTCTTCGCTCCTCACTGGTGCTGTACCAATCGTACACGCCGAGTAGGAACAGCCAAGCTTCCTTACGAACTCCGTCTTCTGGATCGAGGCCACCGTGGAAGACACGTTCCTTAACTTCATCGACTGTGATTGCAAGACGTCCAGTTCGAGGGTCGAAATAGGTATTCCACTCCTTGAGAGTGACAGTTTTCCTTTTCTCCTCCAGCGATAAAGAACTCGTCTCCAGCAATTCGAACTCTCCAACATCGGTGTCTTCTAGTTCCATGACATCGCGAGCAGTCCATATCCTCCGATTGCGGTCCCGTTCACTTTGCTCGGCTATTCCCATCGCCCATCGAGCTAGATAGATCCTAGCAACGTCGAACTCGTCCTGCAATGTCTGGACTTCAGGATTTCTCATAAGCCTTTTGACCTGAGGCGGGACCCTGGGGTTGTCGATTATATCCTGCGCGGTCCTACGCGTGAACGTCGTGACCTTGCTGAATTTCTCGAGGAGATTCCACCCGGTCTCTTTGACGAACTTCATCACAGGATCCATGCCTGCCTCATTCTGGCCGCTGGAACCAGCCGCCGAAGCTCCCGCAGCACGACGTAGGGACAATCCTTGTGAGCTATCTCGTCTTCCAATCGACGAGGGCGTGCTAGACGTCAATTTTCCACCAAAGGCTTCACTATCTTCTTTGGTGGGCTCTACTAGGTAGATATTCGGTTCAGCACCGCTCCTCTCGATCTGGACATAACGTTTCAGCCACCGGAGGACTTCATCGCCTCCCCAGAACATCTGTCCATTCTCGCCAAAGGGATCAAAGCTCTCCCGCGTACGTTTCTTCTTTTGCAATATGGTCGATTGGCATTCACTGTCGTGGAAGAATAAAGCAGGGAAGCTGTCACCAGCCCTAGTGTTGATGACTAGAGACCCGAACCACCATCCTAAGCTCGGAGGACGCACTAGTAGTGAGTAGATGGCGGTAACTGGTATAGCGAAAGAGTAGTGGCCGATCGAGCCCTTGTGGGTGGTCACAGTCGGAGGAGGTGGTACGAGATAGCTCTGTCGTGGTGGGGATTCGCCGTCGGTCAGGTCTACCTTGACGTAGATGCTTTCGGATTCTCCAAGGGATGATTCGGGTAACCAAGCAAGCAGGAGGTCGGAAGATGCTGGCGTATTGGAGGTCGCCGAGGAAGAAGATGTCGGTCTCTCGCCGCGAGGACCTTTTTGTTGCAATAGCGCGATGTAGCCTGGAATATTGTCCTTAGACGATGGGGTTGGATGGATATAGACCTTGCTCTTCGAGTACAATAGCTTGACTCCTCGTCCCGTTTCGGTATGAGTGATCGTATCATACTCGCCCTCTTCGTCGTCGCTCATGGCGTAGAAGCTGCCGGTAGGCGACCTGGTTCGATCCGGAGGATCTGATGTCATGGCGGGGTGTGATTCTATCCAGCTCGGATAAGCTGGATGTTATAGCCTTGGACGGGAAGAGGATGGTAAGATGGTATTGGTAACGAGATGGATCTAGACCCTTGACGATTAAAGATTTTCTTTGTATGCAAATCTTAAAATAATACAACTGGGAAAAAGGAACATGTGAGCATGTTGTACGTAGGAGGGAGGGTGCAGGTGCTGCAGGTGGTGGAATAAAACAGCCTGCAGCGTGAATGCCCCGCCACCCGCTAGCCCACTAAGCTGTCTTTAGTGGGGTTTAAAGGTTAACATCGGTATCGATACCTGGAATCGCCGCTAGAAAGACGCTAGACTTTAGTATTTGAACCTGCTGCATTAGCTTGCAATTGCCCAGTCATCTGCAGCTGCAGCCTACGAAGTCTAATACGTACTGGACATGGTGCGTGACGAATCATGCTCGTGACATTTAAATATTTATATACCTATATGAAATCACCACATCACCTATTTGCATACTTAATAGCTTAGGTAGCAGGGTAGGTCTACCATTCGCTGGAGGCTATAAGCATGCATGCAAATACTAAGCATAAGCATGTC
Organism: Hypoxylon fuscum; assembly: GCA_022578945.1. NCBI lineage: Eukaryota > Fungi > Ascomycota > Sordariomycetes > Xylariales > Hypoxylaceae > Hypoxylon > Hypoxylon fuscum. The sequence goes on along the minus strand of MU399809.1, from coordinate 460,035 downwards.
ACAGGTGTGTAGAGGCATTAATAAAATCGACAAGGCCCTACGCACCGAACGCGCAACACAAACACAATATTAGAACAGGCAGTAACAAATAGTTCCATTAAGTAAGAGGGAGTATACACAAGAGCCAAGAGCCAAGGATCGTGAACGCTCCGATCCAATGCCAATGCCACGTCGAGATGCCCAACCTTGCTTCGGGAAACCCCCAACTCCTTAGCCAATGCAAACACTGTATATGAATCCTTCCTTCTCCGTTTCTATGCTCGTGAAAAAAGACCATCGGTATTATTCGCGTATGGTAGATGGGGGCGGAGAGGCAGATCGTGGGGGTTCGAGCAGAGGCGCAGCCTCATGCCCCTATGCAGCGAACCGAAGCGAGCGAGCAGGGAGGACCTCACGAAGAACCACGGTAACTTCGCTTCGCTTCGTGCTCGAGCGGCTGCACCTGTAAATCGTATTTCGTATAGCCTTGACGGATCCCTGAATCTGCACTGTGACTGACTCCTGCTTCCAATGCGTGAAGAGCCGTGGTAGCCAAACCTCCCTCACCCCCCAGAAGATTCCAATCGGAATAGAATCATCTTTAAAAGCTTCACTTTTGAAAGTTATCATATATCATCTCATACGAGGACCACTAGGCAATCCTCCCGGTCGCCGACCCCCTGACCTTCCGCCGCTACCCGAACCAGAGTAGTCCGCTTCGTTGGTTGCCCAGGGGGAGTTTGCTGCCATGAAAGGTCTATCGTTACCCCCTCCCCTGCCGCCGCTGCCGCCGCCGTCGTACATACCCCCCGGCGCAAATCTGTCTTCGTAGTCTCCGGAGCCTCCTCCGCCAGAACTTTTATTACCCCTTGAGCTGTTCTGCGGTGGGGGGTTGAAAGGTCCGTTCCCCGCGGGGCTCGCAGTCCTCGAGCCGCCGAAGAGTCGCTGCTTTAGGCGATCTTGAGCCGTGCCGCCAGACGTGGCTGTTGGTGGTGCTGTGCCTGCATTATCTCTCCCAAACCCTCCTGCTGTCTGGTAGCTCCCTGCTCTTTGACTAGGTAGTGGTCTCGCTGCGACCTCTTCTCGTCCGTTACCCGCAAAGGGGTCCGAATTTCGGAATGGGCTGTTCCTCGGGTCGTTATTTCGCATAGGCGGTGGTGCGCCTCTGCCCTTTCGTAGACTCTGCGCGTCTTGCGGTTGAGACACCGGGTTATTATCCCATAGCGAACTAAGCCCGCCCTGGGGCTGCTGAGCTAGACCGCCATATCTCGATCCGACCTGCGACGGCTGAGAATAAACCGCTGCGACGGGCGGAGGCCCTTTGGGATCTGGCGGCAACCACGTAGGGAACGGCTTTCCTTTCTCAGTGTAATACGACCGAAGTACTCTGCAAACGTGAGTATCGTCTTCGGTGTCACCGTCGGCTTCGCTACTCAGGAACGTCCGTTGAAGGTTGGAGATTTTTGAAGTCGTCGCGCCGACTAGGTTGCTATACCAAGCCGACATGCTGTGCTTGTGGTCCCGAAGGGCGAAGGGAAGGGAAGATTACGTATCGGTTAGATGCGTCCGAGCTGTGGGCGCGTTTGTGCTAGTAGTTTGTGCGAGGATTCGCCTCGTTTCGTTGTTGTTTCGTTGGCGTGGAAAGTTTCGGATGGAAATTGGTATATGTCCAGGCGGTTGTTAAATTTCTATTACGAAGGGGAAAAAAAATTTAAAACATGAATGAAATAAAGTTGACCCTATTAAGTCCCGTCTTCGTGGAGTTTTTATGCTTGATGGGAGAAAAAAAAGGGTGTTGAGGAATCTGTTTCAAAAGGGCTGGGTTTGGTTCAATTGATTGAATGATTGACATCAATGCCACTCAATGCCAGGCTGGTGGGTAAATGTAATGCAGCAATTAAAGCATTAGCGGGATGCCCCGCCAATCCAGTTGGTTCTTTCCCCTGAATGTGAGTGTTTTGCTTTAAAAAGTCGACGATGACTTGTCCACAAACCAGACCGACCCAGTTACGAATTGACAAATCAGATGTATGACCCAAAATAGAGACACAATCAGTCACTATTTAAGATATAAGACATAAAATATAAGACATGAAGTGTTGGGCGGAACCGAAACTTTACACAAGAGAAGGTGTCTTGGGCTTCTATGTTTATGGGATGTGATGCCTAAAGGTATCGCAAGGGTATCATGAGATTTATTAATGCAAAGAACTACCATCCCATGCCATTAACTGCCCTCCAGAATAGCTGCCTTCTAGAAAGCCAGCTCCTCTCTGCGTGGCTCGAATTCGTGCTCGTGTTCAATCTCCCTTCCGCGGCGAGCCGTCTTCTTCGGCTTGTGTCGAATGACCCGCGCTCGCTTTCGCTTTTCACCCACGGCTTTCTTCTTCGCGTCCGCCTCGCTCTCTTCACTTTCCGACTCTTCATCCTTGTCGGATTCGTCGCTTCCTAGCCAGTCCTCGATATCTTCCAGGTCGTCTTCACTCTCGTCGAAATCGCTGACATATTCGACGGCTCCGTCTAGCTCTTCTTCGTCCTCTTGCTCATACTCGACCTCCTCTTCCTCTTCCTCTTCCTCTTCTTCCTCGTCTTCGATGCCTTGGTCGAGATCCTTGTCCCTCTTTCCTTCACCTTCGCGCTCCATGGCGTTGAGAACCTTCTTCCAGATCGTTTCGCTAACATTGAGCGGTTGGTCACCGTACGCACCCTCGCGTAGTCTGTTCATAAGCTCTCGTTCGATCGTGCGTTCCAGTTTGGCAGCAGCTTCGGCCTTGCGCTCTCGAGTTTCCTCTCGTCGCCTGATCTTGGGTGCTAGCTTAGGCACGAGCTTCTCGCCTAGGCGTGCCTCTTCCTTAGCTAGCCTTCTCATTCTAATCGCCACTTGCGTGAGTCTGGTGACTCTCTGTTTTGCCTTGTGGATCAGGAACTTGGGCCAGTAGATAAGCTGCTCGTCGATCTGCTTCAGAGCGGTCGCATAGTTCTGCGACAACTTGATTCGCTGCCATAATTTCGCTGGGGTGTGCGCTCGTTCCTAATTATAATTAGAACTTGTAGATTACCCAAGAACAAGAGGGTACCAACGATGGTCTTCATATACAGGTACAGAGTACCCTTGGTGGGATGGGCGCGGACGGTAGCATAGCGAGAGTTGGCGAGAGGGCACGACTGCCGATTGCATAGACCTGTTACATTGTACCTGAATTTTGGTTAGTACAACAGATTGGTGAGGAATCACAAATTTACTCACTCGTTTCGACAGAAAGTCTTCTCTTTGGTAGTTCTAACATCCAGGTCAGTACTGGCAATCGAGCACAAATATTATCGGAAGCGAGCTCACTTTAGCTTGAAGCTGCAAAACTGCTTGTCGATAACCTGCCAAATGATCTCGTCCGACATTGTGGTCGATTGATGAATCCGAACGGATTCGTAGGACAAGTGCGCGGGTCAAGTTAAGATGTTCTTGGTGAAGCAGCAATAATCAGCCTAACCTAGGAAATTTTTGGATTTTGGAGACATCCCGAAAAAAAAAAGTTCTGCCGTTGCGAAGGTGGGTCTTTGGTGGTGGGAGTTAAAAGCGGTCAAATGACGTAGCCAATCAGACACTGTGTAATACATGTGCTACCCTGTGTAACATGTGCATCTACAGTGACGCCGTACTATTTTTCTTTTTCAAAGGTTTACGAACCGGACTGTAGATGCTTAAAGCACAATTATCGAAAGAAAAAAAGTTCTAAATATTTGACAACGTGAACATTGAAACAAGCTTTTAGACAAGCATCGCCTATGGTCTTTTCACATAATTGAAGCTCCTTAGCGGGGTCTTGGGAGGTGCCAAGCACATGTATCGCGCTGCCAGGAGGTGTGTGTTCGCCTGTTGGAGGTGGCCTCAAAGTAGTATACAGAATAGTATACGGTTCAGACCCAGCTACCTCAATCGTCATTCTATCACATCTTCGATAACCTTCACACATTCGGGTCACCGCAATTTGATTGATTTTGGAGATCTTACTCGTCCTCAGTCTCTCCAACAGCGCGATGACACTATTTACGCATTGTCAACCGCCGAAGGTAAAGCCGGCATTGCGGTAATCCGAATCTCGGGACCCTCATGTAAATATGTAAGGCCACCTTGTATTTGATTTAAGGAATTTGGCTGATGGAAATGTTGAGATCTACAATGGGCTCTGTCCAAGTAAGCCATCACTGAGGCCTCGCTATGCCACCATAAGAACATTATATCATCCAGAATCAGGTGGATCGGAAATTCTTGATGCGGAAGCGTTAGTGCTTTACTTTCCAAGTCCAAAGACAGTTACTGGTGACGATGTATTGGAATTGCATGTGCATGGGGGCAGCGCAACCGTGAAAGCTGTTCTCTCGGCAATTCCTAAATGCGCCAGCAACGAAACCATTCGCTATGCCGAGCCTGGAGAATTCACCAAGCGTGCCTTTCTTAATGACCGACTCGACTTGGCCCAGGTCGAAGCTCTGAGCGAGACTCTTTCGGCTGAGACGGAACAACAGCGACGCGCTGCGGTTCGTGGTAGCAGTGGCTCTCTCGGCCGAACTTACGAAGACTGGCGCCATAAGTTGTTGCAAGCTCGGGCTGAGATGGAAGCTCTCATCGACTTCTCAGAAGACCAGCATTTCGACGAATCACCGGCTTCCCTTGTAGGAAATGTGACGAGGCAAGTTAGGCAAATCCTGCAGAGCATACGCGTTCACGAGGGGGCCAGTGAGCGGAGTGAACTTCTCCGAAATGGAATCAAAATTGCGCTCGTTGGGCCCCCAAATGTTGGTAAAAGTTCATTTATGAACCAGGTAGTTGGCAGGGAGGCATCGATCGTCTCGGGCGAGTCTGGAACCACGCGCGATATTATCGAGGCAAATCTCGACATCCGCGGGTACCTATGTACATTTGCCGACACTGCTGGTTTCAGAAGTGCCGCTGAAGAAGTCGCTAAAGAATCTGACCGGTCAGAAGTCAAGATAGGGGCTGTCGAGCAGGAAGGAATCCGCAGGGCTAGGGTCAAAGCCACGCAGTCTGATGTCATCATCGTACTCACATCGGTCGAGACGGGTATCCACGGCGGTCCGCAGATTCGCTACGATATGGAGACTCTGAGACTGGCGGCAGATTGTAAGGAATGCCTTATCGTCGTCAACAAGCGAGATACCGTCTCTACCGACGTGCTACGCTCTCTAGTTCAACAGTTCGCAGACAAGGTGCTTAGCAAGGTTGAAAAGCTTGGGACGGTCAAACCGGCTCTCATTTCCTGTAAAGAGGCGCAAAATCTAAGTTCTGACATTATCAATCCGGGGGGCATCCGGGGAGTGATAGATCAGTTGGTTTCGTCATTCACGAACATGACATCGCTCCCGGCAACTCTGCAAGACCTCCATGGCGTCACTGAGCGTCAGCGGCAGCTCCTTGTGCAGTGCCGGGGGCATCTAGAGGAATACCTTGACAGTGTGGGGGTCACTGATTCCGAGGACGAAGAGGGAGCTGACGAAGCTGATATCACCATGGCAGCCGAGCATCTTCGCTATGCCGCAAACAAACTTGGGCGGATTACTGGGCGTGGAGAAGTGGGCGATGTGGAGGAGATCCTTGGCGTGATCTTCGAGAAGTAAGTGCCGGCATATTACTGTTAGTCTATCACGCTAATTTGAAGCAGATTCTGCGTAGGAAAATGATTGAATGTAATAGCTATCAAAGAATAAAGAATAGAAGGTGAGCCTAAATCATCTAAATCGCCATCCTATGCTTTCGAAACGCCCATTACTATGCTTTTCCTTTTCCGTCGTCAGATGTCTATCCGGATCCTGATCCCAATGCATTGCTAGTCATACAGGTTGTGCTCGCGCACGTCTAATCTTATGTGGTTTATGTTGATGATGCTGATCCCAGGGGGTATCGTACAGCCCTAGTAGTACAGTGGCGTAAATGCTAAATGATGCTCTAACGCCGGTTCGATGCAGAGACAAAGGAAATCGAAGTAGTGTTGATACAAGGGCCATTCAGCTGTGGACTGATGAATGGTCCGGTTGAGCTAATGGGCTTAGTTGTAGCCGCTCCGGCCGAAGTTGAAGCATCGGCTGTCTTCTTCATCGTCGCCGTCTTTGTTGTAGCCACTGCGGCCAAAGTTCTTCTTGTCGTCCTCGGAGTCACCATCCTTGTTGTAACCACTGCGGCCAAAGTTGCGCTTGTCATCTTCAGAGTCGCCGTCCTTGTTGTAGCCGCTTCGGCCAAAGTTGACCATCTCAGAGGTAGTGTTGAAAGTGAGGCCAGCCATTGTATTTTCTTGTAGGTTGATAGTGGTATGAAAATTGAAGTTTGGAATGGTGAAGATGAAGATGATATATATATATATATATATAAGAGCAGTGATCTTTGTGTAAGAGTATAGAGGTTAGAGTTATTAGATGTTTGAGTTGTTGGATACTGGTGTTAGAGTAAGATGTTGAGATGGTAGTATTATTGTTCTTGTTGTTGATGAGGAGGAATGATGCCTTCAAAATTAGGAAGCTCTTGAGACTTATATATCCTCCATGGACATATACGGGCACAGCCTATCCAGGATGGATTAAGTGTCCGCGGCTCGTTCCTAGCTTGAGATGAGAAGGCACGGGGGCCTGGCGTGAGCAAGGCCCCCCCGGTCGAATTCCAGAGTGCCGGTGGTGGTGGTGGTGGAAGTGAATCGTGATGACATTTCGACTGCTGCGGCGGGTGGTCCCAAGCTTCAGCCTCGATAGGTAGTCACTCTGGGAGGATTTGTACCGAGCCAGTCAAGCCTCAGACATTGTGGGCTTGGGGGTGTACGCAAAAGTACTCAGTGTGTGTGCCAGCCCACGTGTGGGACCCCTGTCACAGAGGTTTCCCGGCGTAAGCAACATTGCATAAGGGCTATGAGACTTGGGCCAATTTTGGAATAGAATAAATTTTCCATTTCTTAATTAGGTGATTCGGTGCTTCGTGGTGTTGGAAAAGGGGGGGTCAGTAACAGAAGAATGTACCAGTGCGGCGCCAGACCGTTGGTAATCAAATGGTAGGCTGGGGATAGCTGTCCTGCAAAAGTCCTGCAAAGAAGACGCAAAGAAAAAATAAAGAAGCCTTCTATTTTGGGGGCCGCGGCGGGGCAATCTAGTCCATTTGGGGGGGAATTGCAGGCCATAAGGCTGAAGCCAACTTTCAGGGATGCGAGGGATGTGACAGGCATTACGGTCTCGGGTCCTCGTGGTCGGTAGGTGACTCTGTTTCGTTCTTCCATGGTTCAAATCTTACCTACCCTACTCCCCGAGTCTTACCTACCTCCCTACCCATGTTCATCATGTCTAGCAGTTACTACGTACATAGTAAAGGACTCGAATCTCATTGGCGAAGATAAACAATTATCAAGGATAATAATATTCTTTTCTTACTCGACATTGCATGCTTCTGAGCCAATCGCGTCCCTTTTCCCGAGCTAACGTCTGTTTCGCTTAGCATGCCAGTCCCCAAATGTCCCCAATGTCCCCAATAACAATGTCGTATCTTCCCTAGGTACTCTAGGTACGTTCCATTCTAAAAATTCTAGGCATGTGTAATGGTACCCTGTTACCTACCTACCTACATACAGCATTATTATATCCACCTGCGTCAGTTCACTGCAAGGCACCCCGATTTAGTGTTTCCAACGGCCCGTTTCCATCGTGACGGCATGGGACTTTCTTTTTGTAGAAATATCCCATCTGCACAACATGGCCCACTATTCTTGGATAGGAAACGAGTTGAGGTTGATTACTCGGACAATGCCGACCGGTTGTTGACTCTTCAAACATATTTGCGAAATGCATTGGTAGTAATTGTATCAATTCCACATAATGTTCGCCGATCTATCGATATCTTATTAATCACTCCGCTAGTTATCGGTATTCTATCCATGTATACTTTATTTAATCGACATTTGTCATATCCTCGCCGGTGACTCAGCCAAGGTCAACCTCGAACTAGGGGACGGAATTCAACCAATCCATCCCTAACGTTCCAGGCTTCCACATCTATACATACATGTAACTTGTAAGTATGTACAGGCTTCCCGGGGAGGTATGTTTCATCTCCGAGTCGTACGGGAAACCAGAGTACAGCTGATGCCAGACCATGGAATACCCGCCCATCCGCACCGGGCAGAGTGCAGTATACTATGTACCTTCTGTACCTAATGCAGGTACAGAAGGTACGTAAGGCACAGGACGAATTGCAGGGGCTCGGGGTTTTGACCAATGTCGTATCAATTGGTTAAGTGAGACACGATCTCTCTCATAGGGCTCACACCACGCAGAAAGCACGCGAACTATGAGATCCAAGCCGCAAAACAATCGTTGTGATGCAGCTGAAAATGCACCGCAATTGCTCAAACGGGCCAATCTGATGCCTTCGTCTGATATTCCCCCTCTCCGCTGGTATGGGTTACAGGGGGCTTGCCACGAGGTTGCCAAGAATATAATACCACACACACTCGTAGATTCGACTTTACAGCTGGGCTAATTATGGTGGGGGCCATTTTAGTGCTTACCTATCACCCTCCAGAGTGGGAGAGTTCAGGCTAACTAACCTACTAACCTACCTATTTTTAGCCCCGAATGGCATCCATATTAACGGTTGTCCGTAAGGTACTTAGCGCCCTACGCTTGTCAAAAGCAGTTCGTTAGGTTATCCAATTGTCAAACATAATCGCACTGCCACAACAACAACAACTTGGAACGTCACGGATATCTTCCGTCAACTAAAGACTTTTTATCCGCTTACATCCTTTCAACCTTCAGAGTCATTTTTTATTGTATTCTTACATGCATCCCACTCTTGCAGTATAAGACAGGTACGTAGACTAACTAGGCTACCTAAACAATTCCATTTATCTCCTACTAACATGTACATACAAATAGGTAAGCATTGTGTGTACCACCATCCAGTCCACTAAACAGATCTTCACATACATAGCCTTATGTAAGAGAGATCAGCTGCACGAGTGACAGCAGGAGGGCACTGCTTCGAAGCATCATAGGTAGGTAGTCATATACCACCGCAAGTCTTCGGAATTCACCGGCTCATATGTCCAAATTCCGATACTTATCGGCGTTTTCTTTACTTCCGTAAGTGAACAGATAGACGATTGACTTGTCATGTTTCAAATGAGCAATTTTTGACTGACGATGAGTCAGGACGACCGCCGGGTCTTCCGCGAATTCATGGATAGCCATATGCTCGTTTCCGCATGTCCAATGATGAGCCTCTGATTGATCGCGCATCATCATGGATCATATTGACGCATATCACAGTACATTTATAGCCCCCAAATGCCTTGTTAGTTGTTTCATGCTATCGCCACTCGCCACCACGAGGTTTGACATACAGGCATATAACAGACAATTCAATTGCATTCGGACCCCAAGGCCGCAATTATAAGTCAATATAGGATGTACAGCGGAGAAACTTCAATTGATCACGCAAGGCTCGGTAATTACTATCCCAGAGCGTACAGAATTGTCAGCCTCCGCGTGCATCCTTCCACGCCTAACACCAGAGTCGGCTCGTTGCCGGTTCCTTGGTCTGATTAGGGAATTAATGTTCGATCGATCAGGCAACTTTTAGCCTGTTATCATCCCCCATGGGTTTCCAGCTGCCACCAGAAATCTAATCACGGTACGGCCAAGGCTGTGCGTTCCACAATAGCTTGATAATCTACCTCGGTATCCATTCTGTTCGCATCCTCAAGGGGACCTCCTAATGTAGTGTCGTGCGCATAGCTGCAAGTCATGCAGTTACTAACTTAAGAAATTTCCTGATTCGGATGCCTAAAACAGCCATTGGTGTTCAGCCTTCCCGCGTATAGGGGCATGATACCAGAGGCGGGCATACAGAAGTGCCCATTTTAGTAAAATAGCACAACCACCGTCAAGCCAACTACTTTGAAGGTCGTCTGTTGAAACGGCGTAAACGTAAATGTGGGGATTCGGACTCCAAAGGGAGGTCCTGATTGCGGCTCAGATCCGCCAACATTCGATCTTCTACGTCCGTAGCACCGCAGCTGCGTCAGTTTAGGTCACCATAGTACATAGCAGCATTATGACGTTAGGCTATCGGATTCCAAATTAGCTATCACTTTCCATTGCAGTATTCACAGCCGAGGCATTGCCTACAACCTATCATTCCAACACATGCAGAGTGCTCTCTTCAACTTGTCACACGTGGACCCCGCGAGATTCGCATCAAGACTTGTTGGACCATGGCAGAGGCAGTACATTCACAAGCCACCACGAGACCGACGGGGCGGTACGACCTATGGTCATCCAATCGAAGACCAGAGACTCTTCTATGCCATTGCAGAGTTCAGGAGCACCACGTGGCATGACGCAAATGCTGTGAGACCTCGTCAGCCGATTATATAATAAGTCGATCTGTCAGTTTCGGTAAGATGCAATCAACGGCTCTTGTTTCTTGGAAGTTATGCAGGAACGCGGTCCTCGGGTAGGTCAGACGAAACCCTATGGCGAAAAAGTGCAATGCATGCATGCATGTCTCAGAATGCAACGTTATGCAACCCCTTATGCCATGTCACCCTATAGGATGCATACATCGTATAGTCAAGCAACTAGGCGTACGTATTCACGAATCCTACATCATATCATTAGACTTAAGCATACTTAATAGCAAGAATTGGAGTTAATCCTATCTATGCATGCTTTGTGTAACAACCACATTTTTTTACTACGCCGAGATCAGGCACGGAGGTTCAAGGTTAATAAGTATGCGGATGAATGGCACGCTGCAAATGGGCGCTTAGTCGGGACCGAAAACAGGTAACAGTAAGTTGAAATATTAATATTACCCAAAGAAATTGGATAAACGGATCTTGCAGGCATACTTGACATAGGGGTGATTTGGTCCAAAAATTTCCTATATCCTTTAGATTCTAAACTTAGTATAGCAAAAGAAATAGGGTTGAAATGATACTACCTCGTATTATCAGGCAGATAAAGTATGAAATTAATATTACCCCTTTTCGAAGCATTAGGATTAGCTGTCAAAGCCGAAGCTACCATGGTCCACGAAAGAACCATTAAAAGATCATGTTCAACATATTAACATTCATTACACATCAAGATATTTTAATTTCCCCATAACCATTGTGGAACACCCCAACTAGTAATACAAGGAAGCCGGATTGCAGAATCAATAAATACACTCTACTCAACTCTGCCTCTCCAAGTTCATCCTTTATTCGAGATTCGTCCTTTGATTCGTCTTGAAACTGAACTTGCTCTGTATGTAATTACATTTAATATTTTGCTATTCATACTAACACGTATTGAGGTCATCAATCCTCAAGGATTGGTAATTACCTTTAAAATCAGGAGTTAATGACTTACTATATAATATAGGTATATAAAGTAAATGCACATAGATAAAACAACTTCATCACCATGGATTCAATCAGAGAACATCCTTAATTCCAGACCCTCTTACACTAAATTGGTAGTTCACTAAGCTAAGGGTAGAGGCACTTTAGTAAGTGAAGATCAGAGAGCTACGCTACTCTGTTATTAGGTTCAACAACATTGAGAATCAAACTGAATAGGTAGGTATGTTTTAGAACCATAAATAGCACTGTGCACATCTTAGATTCATTTCAACTATTTCTTGTTCCAATTTAACCCATAATACAAAACTTTACTGCAATATCTTTTCCGGGGATGCTATATTTCATTCTGACCAGTCTTTCCACAGCAAGAGGCTACACTGAAGTATTAATTACTACATAAGCGCCGACGTCAGTTGCCTAGGTATTTGTCTAGTTAAAACTGTATCACTACGTTGTTTATTATTGCCTTCTTTTCCCTTGTGTAAGAAGGACGAGTTGCCTAAATCGTATTTTAGCCCCTATTTCAGAAGGTCAGAAGGTTAGGGCTTTTACTCTTAAATTTAAACTTCACCTACCAGACTGACAAAAGGCTCGGTGAGGTATTTTCCTCTTGTTTCAGTTTCACCGGTGGAAAGTAGGCCTAGCATTTAGCATAGGCAACTTGTCGGCTTTTCACCTAGGGCAATTAACTTGAAACAAAGCCGATGGCGCCGACGGAGGTGTCACTGTGATACCCTATCAACCGGGATGGAAAGTATATTGCCGAGGAGTTACACAACGATTTTTTTTTTGATTTGGTCCATAATACGCAGTATTTGTTAGCACGACATCACGGACGCCAAAGAGTTACGGAGGTTTGAGCATTAGTAGCCTACGGTAGGCAATCCAATCGCACAAACTGTTCGCCACCCGTATAGGCAAGGAATTAGGTAGGCAATGCATTGTCTAAACTCTCCTGCGTATAAGTATAACCCAAGGGTAGATGCATGAGTTCTAGGCTAGGTCCATGAGTGTCATTGTGCGACCATCTACTAGTAACGTTACTCAATCGGGCTATAGCCTATATAGGTATACCTACCGGTCTACCAACCAAAATCTGCCTTGCCAAGTCAAAATAGGATGGCTACCTACCTATACGGCGTCGGGGTTGAGCCTCAAGCCTCAAACTTCTCCAAACCTCAGACCCTCAGGTTTCGTTGTACCTACCTAGGCAACGAACGTGACACAGACCTGAGATGGCTAAATGCCCCAGACCCATATCACCACCCGCCACGTGCTTGTCGTTTGGTATTACCAAAAAAGGTGACAAAAAAGGTACCTAAGGATCTCACCGGGTGGCTGAACAAGCGCCATGGCGCCAGCCGGCCCGATAACTTGTTCGTGTAGGTAGTTGCACCTATCATAACCTCCAATGAAAACAGGTTTCTAGAATTCTAGAATTGTTGATGGAAGGATGGGTAAGCACGCCTTACTGAGTGACCAAGCCACAACCACTCCATCGGTACGAGATCTTGCATACGAATGATGCCTACATGAAAATGACATCCCCTATGGCACATGCAACCCATAAAATGGGTTATCCCACGTGACACCTCACCCTATTAAAATTGGATGCGGTTGTTGAATCTGGTTAGGTAATTTCAAAGGCGTCACTTCTTATTTTTTAAATTCCATGAAACAATTAAGTCATACGATACAATGCGATTATATACATATGAATATTACGAGATGATTTCTTTTTATTATGTCGTAAATATGGACTTACGATCTAGAATCTACGGTCAACAAGGGGAACGGCTATGGCGCTCGTGTGACGCTAAGCTCAGCTACAAAACGGAAGCAAACGGAGAGAAACGGTGATGTACCTATATTAATTTATAATATGGTAAATCAATCTGAACTAACATTGAACTCCAGATATTGCCGGGATCTTAGATGATTTCATATCACTCTGCTGATTCGTTGCGTTGGCGAAGTTCCTCTTGGAATTCTTGCAACTGTTGTTCAAACTCGGGTTCCTCTGGCTCCTCGGGTGGTTCGAAACGCGGCACTTTCCGAATGTCCCAACGCTCCTGTTCCCATGCCGTAACCGGAGGCATCACCTTCGCCACAGCTTGATCCCACGATTCCCTCACCTGCGGGTCCGTCGCCGATGAGTCTTCGTGCGCCGGCCTGACGGCGCCCCGTGGCCAGAGACGAAACTGATAGAGGATAGTCCGACCCTGGACGTCTTCCTGGGTCTGCTCCGGCTTCCCAAATTTCTCCTCCACCCAGTTGTCTTCCGCAAGCACCCAGAACCACACGGTCAGAGATGGCCAACCGTAACGGCTATGTAATCTGACAAGAGGTAGGAAGTGGTTTAACACGTCTCTTACCTTCTCGTACCACGTCCGCTCCTCGGAATCGTCTTTGCGCGGTACCAAGAAGGCGGTGAGGGTTACGCGGCCCTCCACATTCGCCGTCGGAGTCTCATTGACGTGTTTCAAAGTGAGAAACCGCGACCGCGACGGCGATGACGACGATGAAGCATTGCCCAGGGCTAGGCATCTCAGTGCTGAGCCGGACTCGATAGAGACTTGGAAGCTGTCATTTTCGGGGAGGTTCTGTAGAAACTCCGTGCAGGCAGGAGAGGACTGGAAATTCTTCAAGTCATCCAGCGTACGCCAGACTAATTAACGACAAGTCGGTCAGAAAATATGCAATCGCTCACTTTCCGATGCCGATGACACTCACCAATAATGTAGGCAGCCTGCTCAGGGGTTTCGACCATTCTTCCCAGCAATACCTTGCCTGCCACGCCAGCCACGCCAGCAAGTGGGCCGACGTGCACATCCTCGTAGGTCGCCGACCACGTCGGCCACTCCTGATCTAGCGGTAGGTGGAATCGCGTCCAGGTAATTATCCCTTTCCCGTACTTCCTCGCTGTCTGCTTAATACGAGCCATGATGCAGAGGCGCTCACTAGGCAGATGAGGATGGCTTTGTTACTTTACTGATCTTACATGTACTACCTAGGTAGGTATGGAAGCAGGTTCCATTAAGCTTCTTTATGCTCACCGGTGTATCGTTGGCTGCCTTGCTTACTAGATACCTCATGTAGTGCAAATCACCCCTAAATGCACACACGACGGTGCACGCCCCCTTAATGCACGTATATATTATCATGGGAAAGCGGATAAACCGTTTATTACGGGCTAATGATGGAATCAGAACGCCAAGGTCGGTTGGTTTGGTCGCGCCGCTGTTGTCCATTTAGCTTGTTCTGATTCGTTGACGATAACTTTGCACAACTATATGTACCTGGGTGTGTGCAACGGAGACTGGGGTTTCCAAGGTAATATATGACTACGCAGGTTAGGAAATATTTTGTTTATAAAGTCTTCACACATCTAATACATTCTAGGAGCACTCATATCGGGTTGATAGGTCTCATAATATTCTGACTTTGTTTGGAATTCTACTATTACTGCCTTCATAAATCTATTGCAACACTAAATCTAAAGGCCATTGTCCGTATATGGCTAATCTAGGATCTTCCACCTGATTCTCAACTTGTCCCTCAAATGTACGACATCCTGAGTGTTAGATGTTAACAGATAAATAGAAACATATTCGAAATATGGCGTGGTGGTACTGATACTAATGCCCGTGAATTGAATTATAGGCTAATGCTGAACTTTTGTTTATATAAGAGACTTCTTAAAAATGGTTTCGCGTTGCAACAAGATTATTGCTCGGGATTTTTAAGTCAATCACCTTTTTGAGCAAGTACATGCTTACTGTATGGAGGCAGGTCAATATTGTATCATGGTTGCTTCGTTGAGTGAGTGAATACGTAGGCCGGCCTATCACCAGAATCAAGGAAACACAACATTACGTAGGTACCTACCTACTAGGTATCTGCTGATTAGAGCCGATTACCTCTCTTTTGGTGATTTTTTTGGTCGTATTGGGAAGTTGCCATAGTCACGTAAAACAATCGGCCTGTATACGGTACCTACCTAGGGACCATCAGATATGTCTGATTTAGGAATGATTTGGAGCACGGCTTCCTATGTTCGTTGAATAATTCGGTACTACCGCTTAGGGAACCACATATTAGTCCAAAAAATGAGTAAAAGATGAGTAACCTTACTCATTACCTGGCGAGTGTTTATCATAACTCCCCGCGTAACAACTCAATCCAACTCTTGCACCTCAACATCAAAAAGCCTAGAAGACAAACGTCTACAAATTCCTTTCATCATCAACCAACCTTGTTTCTTCTCCTATTCACATTCACTCAACTGCACTAAAAATGATTCTTAATGTGAAAATTCTTATCACACATTACATTCGACTCAATGTTGCCAGAATTCCGATTACTTGGTATCTCTGCAATGCACTTACACACACGTGTGCGCACTGACATACATATACACACAATGTAATATACACCCAATAAGTGAGAGCACTATACTGTACGTGCTTTACTTTGTTTTCCCCTCAACATCTTACGTTCTGACACTGACAATCATAGCGGGCCGTATCAAGGACAATGACACTGTGGCAGCCGATAGCAACAAATTGTTCCCTCAAGGCAACGAGGTCATATTTCAGAGGGAGCAGCCCACTCACTCCGAGGAGGGCAAACTAGGTGCCGTCAAGTCAGCCTCCGTGGTTACTGATACAGACACCCTATGGAGCCTTTTCAGAACCGTCTACGATAAAGCCAATAAAAAGAAGCAACCCGAGAAGAGAAGAGACCGAGTTGGACTTCAACTCCAAAAGCATACTAATATTACCATATTCTGACCCTTGGGGCTCAAGAGGGGTTTAACACCAAGTGCGTTGTCCTTCCTAGCTTCTTGTCATCGATGGAAAGCGTGATATTCAGAACGCACTAAAAGAATTGTCACGCTCCCGAATGCATCGTTTGGAGATTAAATTGGCCACTAACTTCTTGAAATCAATAGGAAGTAGGGGTGGAAACACTATTCAAGCTATTCGTTTTTTCCAAGAATGATATTGATGTAAATCTGATCGAAGCCTGAATCACGCCAGAGTCATGCCCTGCCGATGGGACAACAACTACGAAGCTGAACATGTTTGGAAAAGTCAGGGTCCATCTGGATGAACCTGGCTTGAATGCTTTGCCACCAACGTGTGCTAAGTCGATTAATTAGGAGTTTACACACTACAGAGAACGCAGTCCGACTCTATGACTGGGTAGAGTACTTCGGTACTGCGGTGCAGACACTTGGCGAAGTTTCCAACCTCGCCGATGAAAGTGTACCGCATAACATACCGCCCAGCACTGCTCCCGCCAACGAGAATTTTGGTGGTGTGGACGTTAACGCTGAATGCATAGCTTAACTTGCGGAAAAGAATAAGGTTATCGAATCTCTGCGTAGCAAAATTATAGCCATGGTGGACCACTCCATGGTAAACCGAGCACAGCGGCAGAACACACCCGGAAGCACGTACTTTAAGAGTGGAACTCAACAATCTGTCAAGCAAAAAAACCCTCCTATATTCACGAATGACAAGGCCAGCAAGGGCGAGGTGGAAGTCAAATTCAATCAAGACTAAACAATGAAGAGATGGACGAAACAACAACTACTTGCTACCATAAATAAGTATGCCGCATTCTTCGTCTTCTTCACCGTCTTCTTCGCCGTCTTCTTCGACGTCTTTACCGTCCTTCTCTGTATTAACTTATGAAACGGCGAGCCTATGGAGAAGAACAAGGATCTCCAGAAGAAGTTGTCAGAAACGAATGAATACCTTCTCAACTCTTCAGACCCTGCAATTGCCAACGTAGCACGGTTAGAGAAGGACCTCGAGGAAGCAAAAAGCAAGATCCAGCACCTGGAAAAGAGACACGCGAGAAGCAAAACACTTACCGACATACGATTGCAGAATGACTCATGGCAAGGTACCTTTTGACGCATCGCCTTTATCTTCCTAGGCTGAAGTGCTTCATATTGTATCAATTACAGTGTCTTACTACCGAGGTATCTGGAAATAAGCTCGAAAATATCAGTGGACAACTTTTCAGATACGAAAACCCAAATAGAAAGGAACAAACCAAGCCCCCCTTATGCGTCAAGTTTGAGAGACTTCGCAAACTGCCATTGGTGGCGTGTATCGACGGGTTCGAGACCTATTGCCTTGGGTAACTGGTATCCATCAACCTCGCGGTTGGCTACGAAGTAGCAACTGGTGAGCAAGGTGTGGTTGAAAATCTTCACCTTAACATGATGGATACCCTGTGTGACTATGAGGCAAGCCCTACGACTAGGGTGCTGGCAACTGGTGATGCTGCTACTGCTGAATGCTCTGGCCAAGTATTGTGGCAGCCATACTCAAAGACCTACCTCGCATAGAGCGCCTGGATTTGATAATGGGTGGAATTCCTAGCGGCGGTTTAAATTGCGCGTTTTCCACCGAAACAATCCGGTATGGGACGAGATTTCGGTGAATGCCCTCGTTCTCACCCCCTCTGACGATGGTACCAAGGTCCTTCTCATCCAACAATCGCCAGGCTACAGCCCAGAAGGTCCTCGAAGAGCTCGTAGAAGAGACTCTGATGGGAGCCAATGCTGAACAGTGTTTAGAAGGTTAAGCTCGAAAGCTAACCTCTCGAACGCTGTATTCATCCTCTGGTGGGTTGGAAATTACGCCTTAATCCCAATCCAAACATAAACCTTGCCATTTTCCAGCGTCAATAAGGAACTTTCCAAAGACGACGAAAAGAAATACGACGAAAAGAAAGTTGATGACGGGAAACATTACTTATAATTCACACAAAAGGTACCGTTCGTTGGCCGAATATGGTCGATACGTCTACAATGCGGAGGGCATCTCCGCCTTCTACGTGTCTTACCCTACCACACTACTTGAAACCCTCCAAGCAAGACACATTCTGCTCGGTACCATATACAGATAATAACAGTAACTGTAAGGGCGGGTGGTCAACTAGCCTCAAAATCACCAATAAGGGGAATGCTAGAGGTTACAAAGTCTCTAGCACCGGAGGTAGTCGAACACGTCAAGCAGCTAAAAGATCCTCAGACTTTCAGCTGTTCAGCTTGCGAAACCGAAGCGCGAAACCCAACGACCATGTCTCAACCTAGTGACCTTGTCGGCCCTTATCGAGAGATTCAATATCGCCCCCGAAGAGCTCGAAGATAGGACCTCGACGATATCATTCTCCAACACGATTGTTAGATCTTGCGAGTACTCTAGTAAGCGCACGAGTCATGAATGAGGGAAGGTTGTACTCTCAATGTGTGCACCTGGAACTGCTTCGAAGCCATCAAGCACTGCGCCGAAGACCTCGGTAATGAAGGGTGGATATACTACTACAAATGCAGTTGCAGTATAATTGGCAATTCGATGATAGTTAATGGTTGCGGCAACCTTTCTGTCAAAGGCGGTGGGGTGAAGATCGTTCTGCTTGGAATCATGTAGACCTTTCACTCCAGTTCAACCAGACGACGCTGTCATCGTGTATTACCAGTGGAGCTTAGCTCCCGAGATCATCCCCAAGACGGCGTCGCATAGACTGCGATGCTAGACACTCCGCATTTTGTCTTTGGAAGAGGGTTCGGCCGAGAACTTCACCCTGACGAAGGATTGATCACGGGAAGTCCAGAAGCTAAGGGGAATACTAACGCAGCAGCGAAAGGCTTTGCCCATATTTTCTCCTCGATTATCAGTGAGAACCGAAGCTGGCCTGCGTCACTTCATGGGACAGCAAGTGATTATGCGCACACCTAGCTTCTTGTTGTTCTCAGGTGCCTATGATGAGATTCAGGCTTGCAACGCTACTAGGGAGGGTGGCAGAGTCATAGAATAATACGACGAAAAGGATGGATAAAATAACAAGGAAGGCAAATAAGACGACGAAAAATATGAAGAGGTCGACGAAGTAAAGCTAGCCGTAGAGGGACGGCAAGGAAGGGAAGACGGCGAAGGAGAAAAATAAAACGACGAAGAAAATAAAGACACCGTTTCTAAGCCGGTTCACTACACTATTTTTAACTAAGGTTCTCAAAGGAGTAACGTATTCTCTTCTAATGATGGTACATCAGTCAGTCATCAAGGATAGATTTGACTTTGAACATCGAGAATCGTAATGTGATCAAATCTTAGATCTGCCTCGTCCTTACCTGTACCTAGGTAGATACACCTACTCTTGACATATTTGAAGTCAAGCAAGATTCATAAGCCCCATAGCAATTTGAGATGTAGGCAAAGCAAGTACCTACTAAGGTACATTTTCAAATCCGACTCTAGGCTTCTAGTAAGGAAGACGAAATGGATCGCTATATCTGCGGTATAAAAAGCTAATGGCGAGTCCGAGTGGAATACTCACGAGTCCACCAGTCATGATAATAAAGTCGAAACAGCCGAGCTTCTGAGAAAGACATCACCCTTTCTATCCAGGCTCGCCGCTAGTTGTTCGACATGTGCTTCATGTTTCCCTGACACGTAGTAAGTGCCACTCGGCAGAGTTTGGCCTTTTTCGCAGCCAAGCTAGGAGCATTATCATCTGACATGGAACGGCGTCGTTCAGCCTGATTTTTCAGTTTGTGAGCAACGGGGTACATTAAAGAATGCGTTGAATTGTCAAATTAAGAGAGCCTGACCTCAAGTCCACGTTTCCTTTCCTACCATACTCCAGCTGAAAATGCACTTCCTGGTCATCCGACCTGCCATACGCCAAGCTCGTAGCTCATAACACTACGACTGTCGAGTCGGACTCAAGGGGCGATTGAAACCACCAACACGGTTCATGTACTGGCGGTACTCGGTCTTCTTCTCCTTCCTCACGCCGCCGGTATTGTTCCCCGGGATGTGGCTTCCCTTGGTGGTGCCGAAGCCGCCGAAGCCCATCATGGCCTGCATAGCGCTGAGCCCGTCATCCTCTACCACGAGTTCATCGTCTTCGTCGACATCGTCCTCGTCCATGGGGTCCCCTCCTTGGGAATTTGGCGCATCGGATCTTCCCTTGCCGCGGCCTCTGTCCTCGTGCTCTGGGCTAGCATCACGGACCTTGCTTCCCGTAGCGTTCTTCCCACCGCGGGTTGCATCTTCGTCGTGCTTTCCTACCTTGAATTGTAGGGATGTGCCTGAGTCTGATTTGCCGGTGCCGTGTCTCGGTCGCGTGGGGAGAGGTGAGTTGTGCGAGCTACTATCTTGTTTCTTGGCGGGACTGCGAGCGGGCGACGCAGAGCGACGGGGACTTTGGTCGCGCTTCGGGCCTGCTTCGTAGTCAGCCTTGTGTTTTCGCCGCCACTCATTTCACTGTAGAACATACCTTTGTCGTCGAGTCGGCGAGCATCTCTCTTGCGGTCCTTGCGTCCGTTATCTCGTCGTGCACCATCTCTCTCCCTCTCGTCGCCCTTGGGCTCCTGTGGCGGTCTGTTGCTCTGACGGCCGCGCTCGCGATCCTTGTCCTTGCCCCCGTCGCGACGATCCCGGTGCTTGTCGCGGCGGTCTCTCTGCGGCGATCGCGACCTTGATCGGTAGCGTCGGTCTCGTTCGCGATGGTTCTCCTCTCGATCTCGAACGCGGTCATCCTTCTTGTCGCGCGCGTTCTTGCCACCGCGACGCTCAGACTCATCCCACATTTGTTTGCTATCGGGGCGATTTCGGTGTCGACGAGGTTGGTCAGCCATGGTTGCTGCTCGTCGTGGAAGTTATTTTTACGTATGGATTTATTTCTGAAGGGTATGGAATGTAGTAAAATTTAAGCTAGTGGTATCAGTAGACTTTGACGTAATGACAAAGAAAGCTTACTGTATCGCGGTACCTTAAGGCGCAAATGCGAATACAGTTATGAGGCTGCGGAAGAAGATAAAGGACGCCAGCGAAGCTAAATATTTACAGTTGGGGTTTTTAGGTGGGGTCGCCCTGGAGCGTTGTAGGTATAATAGGTACGTACCCGGCCGGCACTGCTAGAAAAAGCGACAGGGGTGGCCCTGACGTCAAATTAACTTTGGAGCTTCCCCAAATTCCAAAACCGTGTTCACTATTTGAAGCTTTTCGTATTAAGGCTGGCCCCTGTTTGGAAAGCTCTAGAACTCGGGACATGAGTTTCTTGCCATTGAACTTCTAAGTTTCGAGAACTGAACAAACTACTAGCTCGATGCTGTCATGGCATCTCCGAGCCAATTGACAGCTCTGCTGTCGTTTCTTCTTCTCTCCTTGTTCGCTACGGTGTCGGTCTGTGAAGCTTCAAATGAAAACGTGCTCAACGCTGAGATCGGCCGATTGAATAATCAGAGTCTACTATGGGGACCGTATCGTCCCAACCTATACTTTGGCGTTCGGCCTAGAATCCCCAAGAGCTTAGCTACTAGTCTACTATGGGCAAAAGTCGATAACTATGTCGACGTTCAGAACAGCTTCCGCTACACGTGTGAGCAAAATGAGGGAATGGCCGGTTATGGATGGGATGAGTATGACACCCGTAAAGGTGGTATTCAGCATATTCACGATGCAGGTAACAAGGTCGATATCACTACCGAGTTTGTAAAGATCCCCGGCGGTGGTCACGGTGGTAGCTGGGCTGCCCGCATCAAGGGTGAGCCACGAGATGATGCACCCCCCGATCTCAAGACCACCGTGGTGTTTTTTATCACCTCCGAGGCCCTTGGAGAAACTGTGGATGTCGCCGAAGGGGGAGACGAGCATGGTTTCGACGATGACGTAACATTCGTCGGCCAGTCTGAAGCCTTAGGAAAATATAAGCTCGCCGTCACCAAAGGCAAGGGTGATCACCCCAGGAGCGAGCATCCTATCTCGGCCCAAAGAGATCTCGACAAGACAATTGTACAGTCGTTGAACTTTCCCGCCGAGCACCTATGGCAAGCTAAGGCCATACTATTTCAGCAACTCAAGGCAGGAGTAGACGAGATTATCAAGGAGTACGGTGCCGAGAATGCACCGCCTCCATGGCAAGTCTACCAGCTTGGAAATAGGCCTGGCAGCGGAAATGTGCATATGGTGCAGAAGGTCTTCGAGGGTCCTTTCGAGTTCGATATTCTATTTTCGAGCGACTCGTCTGGGAAGGACACCACGAGCGAGGATTTGACCCGAGAGATCAAGTCCACGACCGAAGCTTTCAACGACCGCTTCGCCGAGGTTTTCGCACCTCAGGCCCCATTCAACTCCGACAAGTATCGCAAATTCGGACGTAGCATGCTTTCCAACCTTGCTGGAGGTATAGGTTACTTCTACGGGCAACATGTTGTTGATCGATCATACGCTCCCGAATACGATGAGGAGAATGAAGGGTTCTGGGAAGAGACCGCCGAGGCTCGCGGACGTAAGCAAGAGCAGCTTGAGGGACCGTACGAGTTGTTCTCGAGTATTCCGTCTAGGCCCTTTTTCCCGCGTGGATTCCTATGGGACGAGGGTTTCCATCTCCTTCCTGTCGCCGACTGGGACATAGATCTCACACTCGAGATCGTGAAGAGCTGGTACAATCTGATGGATGAAGACGGTTGGATTGCTCGTGAGCAGATCCTTGGCGAGGAAGCTCGTAGCAAGGTACCGCCAGAGTTCCAGGTCCAGTACCCGCATTATGCGAACCCCCCGACATTGTACCTGGTTCTCGAATCCTTCACGGAGAGGCTGCAAAAGACAAACGGCAGCCAGCATATGGGCAAGGATGAGCACCTTTCGCAAGGTGCCGTTCTTGAAAGCGCTCATGTTGATAATCCTTCGCTAGGTATAGAGTACCTTCGTAGTTTGTATCCTCTTCTACGGCGCCAGTTCCTGTGGTTCAAGAAAACCCAATCCGGAGACATCAAGGGGTATGATAGGGATGCATATTCGACAAAGGAAGCCTACCGTTGGCGCGGACGCTCCGTTCAGCATATTCTAACCAGCGGCCTCGACGACTACCCTCGAGCCCAGCCTCCTCACCCCGGCGAGCTGCATGTGGACTTGATATCTTGGATGGGCATGATGGCTCGATCGCTAGCGAAGATTGCCGATTTCGTCGGTCTACCCGAGGACGTGCAAGAATACAACAAGGTATTCGACGACATCTCGCACAATCTAGTAGATCTTCACTGGTCTAAAGACGCCGGCTGCTTCTGCGACGCCACTATTGATGAGTTCGAGGAGCACAATCTCGTCTGTCACAAGGGTTACATATCTTTGTTCCCTTTCCTATTAGGCTTACTGCAGCCTGATGACCCAAATCTCGGCAAGCTTCTGGACCTTTTGGGAGACGAAGAAGAGCTATTCAGCCCTCACGGCATCAGAAGTCTAAGCAAGAAGTCCGAATTCTACGGCACGGACGAAAACTACTGGCGAAGCCCTGTGTGGATCAACATCAACTACCTTGCCATTGTACAACTCCGAGTAAGTTCTCGCTCAATTTATCTCTTTCTAAAAATTATCATTGCTAACATGTTGCAGAACTACGCCCTCAACCCAGGTCCCTACTCCCAGAAAGCCAAAGACTTGTACGTCCAGCTGCGCAAGAACATCGTCGAGACCGTGTACGAGAGCTGGGAGGAGACGGGCTTCGCCTGGGAGCAATACAACCCAGAGACCGGCAAAGGCCAGCGCACGCAGCACTTCACCGGCTGGACGAGTCTGGTCGTTAAGATCATGGCCTTGGACGATTTGAGTTGGTGGACCGGCAGTGCCAGCCACCAGCGTGATGAGCTATGAACGACCTGGTCCTAAGTAGACTAGACAGAATTGTCTGGAGTTGTAGCAAGCAAAAGAGTAGACAAAAGTTCGATAGTCCAGATGAACGGTCAAAATGAGAAATGATTTCAAAAGGAAGAAACGATGGTATGTATTTTGCGCGTGGGTGCGTGATATATCCTAGCTCTAAATGCTATAAGGCAACTCTATGATGAATGAGCCGCGAATCTCCCTCCCGTCCCAGAATTTTCCGTTGAGCTATGCAACCTTACTATAAACCAGAGTTGTCTCCCATCCTATGCCTATGCTCCAGACCTAAATGCCACATACACACATTTATACAAACGTATTTACCTCCATCCTTCATATCCACATCTCACATCACGCCTCGTCATCAAAAACCCCCAGGGGCCCCTTAAGCTTCGTAAACATCTCGTCGCGCTCGCCCTCCGCCGTGCTCAGCGCCGTGACCGCACCTCCCGCGCCGATATGCCAGGTCTCGACCTCGCGCTCCTGCCCCTGCTCCGCGTCGTTCGCCGCACCTTTCGCAGTCTCGTCGTCCCAGCGGAACAAGCTCCGGATCGTCACGCTCCAATCGCCGCGCCCCGCCGCGTCCATGTACCCCACGACGCCCGAGTACAAGCTGCGCTCGCGGCGGCCCTCGACCTCGTGCAGGAGCTCGCAGCTGCGCTTCTTGGGGGCGCCCGTCATGCTGCCGGGCGGCAGGCAGGCGGCCAGCACGTCGAGGCCCGTCTTCTCCTCCTCCTTCTCCCCCTCCCCGCTTTTACATGGCGGTGGTAGGCGGCCCTCGACCACGCTGATCATCTGGAAGACGCTGGCGTACTCCTCGACGATGTTGAGCTTGGGCACGTGGACGCGGCCGGGGCCGCACACGCCGTGCAGGTCGTGGCGCACCAGGTCGACGATCATCAGGTTCTCGGCCTCCTCCTTGGGCACGTGGAGGATGGCCTCGGCCTGCGCGAGCGTGGCCACGGCGCGCGACTTGCGCACCGTGCCCTTCATCGGCCGCATCGAGCACAGCCCGTCCGGCGCGAACTCGAGGAACCGCTCCGGCGAGCTGCTGAGCAGCGTGGCCCCGCCTAGACGCACGTACGAGCCGAAGGGGGCGGGCTGCCGCGACCGCAGGGACCGGTAGAGCTGCCACGAGGTCTGCGGCGCTATGCCGGGCTCGGAAGGGGCTAGGGTGGAGGGGGCGGCAGGGGAGGAGGTGTGGGATCGCGTGATGAGCGTCTGGTCCGTCAGGCAGAGCTCGTAGGAGTCTCCTGACGCGATGTAATCTTGACAGGTCCGGACCTTGGACTCGTATTCGTCGGCGTCCGGCACAAGTATGCGCGTCCTGATAGAGATAGATTTTGGCGTCGATGGCGGCGTGAGTTCGCTTAATTGTGCACGCTTATTGAAGTCTACGCGCAATCCATCAGACCAGATCGCCGAAGTCGAGAGCTTGTTGGCGATGGAGTCTGCCCAAGCTTTTCCCGCTGACTCCGAGGATGACAGATGCTGAATACGGAGGGTACCTTCTGTGTGATCTACGACGATACTCTTGGTGACCCAAGCGAAGCAGAGATCCGGCCGATCGTGGGATCTTTCCTCGTGCGATCTGACATCAATGCCTTCTAGTCCGAGCTCATAAGTCGTATATCCCATGAAGCCGCCTAGAAAAGGCTTTGAACGATCATCGGCCTTCAGTTTGCGTCTACTCCAAAATTCAGCTAGGAAATTCCATATGGTCTGTCCAGGACCGAGACTGATCGTTTCCAATGACTCTTGCGAGGAACCCCGAGAAGATGGGCAGCGTGCCGTCACATGCTTTTCTCCTGCTCTATATTCCAACTTTAACGCTTCGTCGACATCTAATGCGATAATGCTGTACCGCCCCCGCACGTCGGCTCCGATTCTATTAGCTTTCGCGCTCGCGGAGTCAAGAACAATGAAGTTTTTTCCATCCCCTTGTAGTATCTCGACGATATCCGGAACTTCGACATGAATTGGAAGTCTTAGTGTCCTTGATCCGTAACGGCGGTCTATCCCGAATGTCGCCAGTTCGCTGCTGCTGCTTATCCAACTGTGCGGGTTGCCCAGATTATGATCTGTACGATTCATACTCTCGTAAATATTATGTGTCCTAGACTTTGGCAGTCTTGTAATGGTACCAAGTGCACTATAGGCGGAGTTTCTTATGCGATTGTTGTTGAGATTCCATTGTGTTGCTACTCTGAACCAGTTCTTGATGACCTGGTGGCCTGTTGGCTCGGTGCATATAGATTCCGGGTGGTATTGCAAACCCCAGAACGGCTTTGTTTTGTGCCTCATGCCCATGAGAATGCGCTCTGTGCAGTCGCTTCGTTTTTCGTATACCCAGGCCAAGGGAACGACATCAGGAAGGTGAACGGGGGAGGCCCATTTAGACGCCACCCATTCGCTCGCGGTTATACGGTCTTGCCCAATATCCGCATGCAAGCTATGGTAGAGCGTAGCCTTAAAAGGCGGAACACCACAAAAGATATTTCCGTCGTTTAAGCCGGGCTGTTCAATTGCATGGTCGATTTCTCGGATCATGCCATGAAGACCAGTTGTGAGCTTTTTTACGACGCCACCGCAGCTAACAACTAGGCTTTGGAAGCCTAGGCAGATCCCGAGCACAGGAACTAGATGCGCCGGCTCAAGCTCCCATATGTACTTCATGAGGCCGACATCCTGAGCCAAGTCCGGCGAGCCAGGTCCCGGACCGCAAACAACAGCATCATAATGACGCAGCAAGCTGGCTAACTTTTCTGCAAATTTCGGCTCCTTCGGATTGAGCTCTGGCGGATCGATAGGTAGGATATCGACTTCAGCATCTAGAGTGGTCGTTAGAAGCGAAACAATATTGTTGCTGAAAGAATCATAAGCGTCGATGAAGAGGATCCTCGGGGAATTCATATTGGCGCCTGCGACAAAATGCCAACCCAGTCTCGGTTGGACATGATGAAGCCTTTACCGAAGCTCTGATGACCAAGACCCCCAAACTATGGTGTATAGAGGTATTTATGTCATTCGGCGGCAGCCGAGGAAATGATAAGCCAGCCTAAACTAGAAAAAAAAAATTGTAGCCAGGGATGAGAGCAAAAGTGCACTACGGAGTATTTATTTTTTAAGCTTTTAAAAAGGGGCAGGCACGGACAGTGGACCGGCTCCAACCGGCCACACCCACCCCGGACTCGCTACTACTTCCGCCTCATCACCGGGACCCTTGGATATAGTTAACAAGTGTCTCTAACTAGCTCAATTGACAGGAATCGAGGAGAATAAATGTATCATCATATCATTAATATATCATATCGTTTGCCCCTGGATGCCACATGATGGAGTCGTTTCTCAAGCTAGGAAAACAATCATGATTCAACTACCTTGCGGTAGGAGGCAAGCTAGCGTTAAAATAATTTACCTACACATGTATGTAATTCCTATCAGGTACATAGGTATCCATCTCTTTTCTTCTTGTTGTAAAAAATTGTCGTTATCTGTGTGATTATCTATTCTTCGTCTTTGTCTACCGTCGTCTCTTCGAGGAATTTTTTTTATTCTTTAGTTTTCGATGTCTTTCCTAAAGAGCATTAGCGGGAGTGTGCAAATTATTTTATTACAAGTCAACAATCACTCGAACCTTTCGGGACGCGGGCCAACAAGCGTGAATATCATATTCACACCTACGTAAGATGAGTAAGCTGTCATTCCTAAGTATTGATTCGCTTAGTTAGTTATAATTTCAAGACTCGAGTATACAAGCATTTAAATTTAAAGTGTCTTTGGAACACGCTTCCTCGGCAGTATTGAAAGATTCTTCTAGAATTTCGTCCATGAATTAAAAGGATTTGCGAGCAGGGGGGGCTTACAAAGAGAACAGGCAACTCGGGCAGACTCCGAGGCATATATGATATGCCGAGCATAAGGCACCAACAGTCACGTCAGACAATACCTGCGAATGCAATGCACACATTTTCGATTTGCATACCACATGTGGCGCTATCCAACCAGTGCAGATTTGACTCTGCGTAATCTATCTATACATCATGCCTGTAACTTCTGTCGTGTTCGATTCTGTCGTGGCCCATTTTGTTGTGGCAGCCCCTTTACTCGTTACCCCAGTTTAGACCGTACCGCGCGTCTGAGACCTTGTACTCCCGCAAGGCCTGGAGAGCACCTGTGGCATCGTTTGCCGTAACCAAGATATCGGCGTTGCCCGCCTTGATGAACCCTTCGTCGACGGCCGTTTTGATCCACTGCGTCAACCCATCATAAAACCCGTTTGTGTTCAGCAAGCAGACGCCCCTATCGTGGATGCCCAGCTGGTTCCATGTTGCGGTCTCGAGAAGTTCTTCCATGGTGCCGTAACCGCCGGGGAGAGCGATGAAGCCGCTTCCGGGTCCGCCCTCGATTACCTCTCGCGCCATCATCTGTTTCCGCGTGTGCATGTCTTTGACTACTGTCGTCCGACCGTAAACCTGCTCCTCCGGAACATGGTAACCATTGGCGTCTTTGGTCGACGAGTACGTTCCATCACGCTCCCACTTGACGAGTGCCTCGGGGATGACACCGTGAACCGCATCAGGGCCTGCTATGGACACGATCGTCTTAGCTACCTCTCCCATCAACCCGACTGTGCCGCCTCCATAAACTATAGGTATGTGATTAGTCATGTATTCAAACTGCTAAAGGTAAAAGTATCCCTAGGGACTTGAGGGTAAAGACGTACCGAGATCGATTTTATTCTCGGCCATGAGCTTTCCTAATTCCCGGGCTGCATCAATGTATGCCGGGTTCTTCCCCGGAGACGAGCCGCAGTAAACGCAGATTTTAGTCCGCGGTGTTGTTCCGTTGGATGCCATGGTTGCGCAGGCCTCGAGCGTGTAAGACAGGGGGTGGGGTCTACCAAAAGCAGCGATTTAGGCTATCGCAGCAATGCGACAAGTGCTTCAGGGAAGGTCTATAGATCTAAGGAAGCAATGGAATGGGGAAATGGACTGCTAGCAGCTAACTACCTAGAGCAAGTAGTAAGGTTGGGCATATGATAGAAGACGGTTCGAATTCGACAAGATAGAAGAGGAAAAGGCCGGAGCTATTTATCAAGACAGGCTAGGCACAACTTGGTACTATTGTGGGTAGCTTGCCGAATGGAATGCAATGGGTTGAGTCACTTTGCAGAAACCAGAAGTCCAAGCTCGCAAACAATAGCAACGTACGGAAAAGTAGTGAGGAGGTGCTCGCGTGTGGCGGGAAGCGGCATCATGAATCTAAGTCAATGTGGGACTTGGGCGTTTGAGGCATTGGACGAACCCTTTTGTATCAGTCTTTTTTTTTTGTATGCTACCCTCTTAACGATGCCAACGAGACTTTGGCTAGGTTAGACTAGAGTCAACTGCTGGGATCCATCTTACCCAATGACGTCGCTTAGTCGACAATAATGAATTTGGGTAGTTTACTCTTCCTCGTTCTACAGGGACCAATTGTAAGTAAAATGGGGCGGTTGTGCTGCGTGCATACATTATCACGGACGAGAGAATCCGAGTAAAAGAATGTCTTGGGCTCGGGTTGGTCAGGTTTAGATCAGGTTAGGTAGGTCAGGTCTCGAGTCATTGCTGTAATTAAAGGTGAAATAAAAAAAGAGCGAATCATAATTGGTACTCTCCTTACCAGCTGACACGGGAATACCTAGGTAGCTTACGAAGCTGCGAAGTGAAGTGAAGCTTCGAAGTGAGGCAAGGTTGCACTTGACAAGTCAGCGATGGGCACTGGGAATGGGAACCTGTTAGGTATGTACAGGGCGTACAGGGCCCGTACAAGGATATGTCGTGCACCATTGTCGGCTTGTGATTCGCCGATTTCCCCGCTGTCGGAGACGTACAAGCAGCCAAGCCCACCAACAATTGCCTAGAACTTCCTCTCACCTTTTTTTTCTCCTGGCGACGTCCTACATAGAAATTTCTGCTGGACTCCTCGCGAAGCCAGTAAAGTCTGACGAAGGTCACGTTCGCTTTTTGACGGGCTATCATATTACGTCAATTGAGTTGGTATCACGGTCTAGCAACATTGTCACTGGAGATGCCGCCTCAAGCAAATGCCCCCGCGGCTGGGGATGCTCAAGAAGAGCAAGGCGTAAGTTGACGCGTCACTGGAGATTCTCTCTAGCTTAGCTTGATCGTGGCAGTATATCGAACATGAAGCTAACAACTCGTGCGTCTCAGGGGCAATCAATGATCTGGAAGATCATCCAAGGTTTAGCGATGTGGTATGGTATGCAATTCTTGATGAAGCAACTTACGGGTGGCAATAAGCCGCAGACTGCCACCACCAAGGATGCCTCTGGAAATGTTGTCCAGGTTCCAGCGACCACCGGCGATATCCCTGCGTACCAGCTTCGACCGAGTAGCCTCGACGAGGGCGCCGTCTGGAATGCAGTTCCACAGCGACTCGCTCCGATGTGGCCTACTGATAGCTCCGTCGATATTATCATTACCCTCTCACCATCATTCGTCCCCAACAAGATCTCCACCGTGAAGGAAGAATACGTAGCCCTCAACGAGAAGGGCTTCAAGCTAGGAAACTCAAGTGAGAACCGAGTTGCTGAGACTACATTCAACGTGCCATCGTCTGTTCAGAAGAATGGAACACTCTGGGGACATTTCTATATTGGTCTGACAGGTTCTAATCTCGATCCCAAAGAGCCCGGCTTCGACCCAGAGACGGCTTTCCACTTCGTCTATCCCCTGACCCAGTATATCCCAAAGAAGAAGGAAGCGAAGAAGCACAACTTGCTGGAGGGAAAGGCGGAAGAAGTAGAAGAATCGGAAGAGCAGACCACCGGTCCTATCGTCGCAAACTACTATCATCCCAACACAAGCTTGTCATTTGTTCCTGATACTGGCATCCTCAACTTTCCCCAAGCCCATCAGGCTATCCGACAGTTTATACATGTAGAGCCTTCGGGAGCCCGTGATGGCTCTGGCCAGAATTCTTGGTACTGTACGTTACTCCCCTTTCACAGGTTTGTTTTATTTGGGTAGGCATATATACTAACCTATGATGCAGATCCCGTCCTTTATGTCAACACGTTTTGGCAAATGAGGAGTCACATGATGCAGCTTAATGAAACAGTCAAGACACTTCCGCTCCGTCTTGACCTAAGCAATATGAAGAATTGGAAATTCAATATCATGGCCTCTGTTGATTTCAACTCTAAGCAACAAGCGCTTCAGGCTGCGTATGGCGCCCCTATCACGGGCGGTGGAGACGGGAGCGAGATTGAGATGGTCAAGGAGATGCTCTTGGATACGAATCCTTATCTCCTCGGAGTCACGGCAGTGGTGAGTATTGCGCATCTTCTCCTGGAGATGCTCGCATTCGGCTCCGACATTGCCCATTACCGTAAGAAGAAGGACAACGTCGGTATCTCGGTTCGCTCGATCCTAGCCAATGTTTTCATGCAAGCGGTTATTTTCCTCTACTTGATCGACAACTCCCAGAACACGAGCTGGATGATCTTGGGTTCTCAAGGCATAGGTATTCTTATCGAGTTCTGGAAGATTACCACCGTGGTGGATGTCAGAGTGCGACCCGCTCCACCTGGATCCTTGATACCGTACCGGGTGACATTCGAAGATAAGTACAAGCTTAGCGAGACCGAGGAAAAGACCAAGGAGTACGACGAAATCGCTTTCAAGTACATGTACATTGCCGCCGTCCCTCTGCTCGCCGGCTATGCTATTTACTCCCTTGTCTACGATTCCCACAAGTCGTGGTATTCTTATATCCTCGCGACGCTGGTTGGTTCGGTGTACGCCTACGGCTTCCTGATGATGGTACCTTCGCTTTACATCAACTACCGCCTTAAGAGCGTGGCCCACATGCCGGGCAAGGCGATGATGTACAAGTTCCTAAACACGTTCATCGACGATCTCTTCGCCTTCACCATCAAGATGCCTTTATTGTACCGTCTAGCCACGTTCCGAGACGACATTATCTTCTTCATCTACATATATCAGCGTTGGGCGTACACGGTCGACTACACTCGTGTCAACGAGTTTGGCCAAGGTGGTGACGACGACGAACCTGAAGAGAAGAAGGCAGAATCGAAGTCATTGCCAAAGGTCGATGCAGCTACCAAGAAGATTGAGGGGGCCGTAAAGTCTAGCGGTGCAGACACGGGTGCGGCAAAGAAGAGGAAGTAGTCGGAAAGACTATGGTATTAGCTGTCCGGCCTTGAGTTTATAGACTATATTTAGGTATACTAGACGCCTGACAAAGTGTTAATGTTGAGATATAGAACGTCTGCACTTCCGATAAACTACTACTGAAAGTGATAGACCGCTTAGTCTCCTAGTATCGTACCAGGACCTGACTAGACCGTTGTAGGAGAATATGTAGTGTTCGGGACGGCTCAAGCCCGTACCGTCGCCAATCATGGAGGTCCTAAATATAGGAGGTATACCACTTGCGTGCATTTAATGATCTAATCAGCCCTAAAACGCTAGGGATTTTCCTGGGGTCCACGGGCAAGTCCGCGCTAGTTCGGATAGGCACTGACGACATGCATGTCTCAATAATTATAGTTCTTGGCAGTTAGAAGCAAGCTCGTACTCCTTCCTCTTCACTCTTCATACTTAATGCATACACGTAGCAGAGTTCGAACGATAACACAATTTCTGTTTCCTTCTCAACTCTTGTCACTTTCCTATTTCACTTCATCTCACACTCTTTTTCTACCGTCATACCTAAGTAAATATTATCTGGTAGTACCTAGTTGCAGCGCAAAGGGGAAAGCCATCATCCCTGTTACCGTACAAGTGAGTCGTGACAGATAACGGGTATCTTATCACTTGTCCCTTGCATCGACGATAGTCGGCAGAAAAGCAATCTTCCCGACCTGCTGGAACTTAATTAACGACACTTACGTACTATTACTAAGATTCGTCATCCGCGAACCTTACCTGAGGGACGGGACGCAACTTAAGGATACTACAGCCACGGAAGTACCCTTTTTTTTTCCTTCTCAGGGACCCCTTTTTTCTCAAATTCCCGCCTTACCAGAGGAGGAGGAGAAGAAGGTGGTGGTGGTGGCATACCGTAACGAGAAAGCCGGATTACGTACACACGACATCACTGGCGACTGCTACTATCGAAAGGGGGACGAAACTAGGTAATAGGACATGAGCCACGAGACCGTTGGCTCGCTCCTGGCCGTCATCGCGAACTCGCTCAATAATGGCCTGCGCACGCTGTTGTTCGCCGACAAGCGCGCTTGGGGCTCTGACGAGTTCGAGCAGCTGCATCTGCTCGAGGAGACCCTCGACGAGGCCAAGAAGGACTTCCAGGAGCTGCCCACGCTGGTGAACGGGCGGACATATTACGAGCACGATCGCATAAGTATGTTCACCAATCCCCCATCCCCCCATCCGTCTAGCCGTTTTCGTAGTGGTCCACGTCGTCTGCACGCTTTGAAAGAGAAGTTGACCTAATAAGCATGACTGTTCTTCGCGCCCCTCCAGACGAATCCCTCGAAGACCTCCGCATCCTCTGCACCCGCTTCGAGCTGCACGCGCAGAACTTCCGGGACTGGGTGCGCTCGGGCGGCGGGCCGACGAACCCGGCCTGGGCGCGCGAGACCGTCGACCTGCGCCGCGAGCTGCACCGCGCCCAGTGCCGCGCCGCGCGCCGCATCCACAGCGCCCAGCAGATCGTCGAAGCCAACGTCGGCGGCATATCGCGCTGCCTCGGCGCCCTGCAGGTGTACCGAGTCCAGCAGAACAAGAGCGTAGGCGTAGAAGAGGAGCGGCTCGCGTGCGCGCAGGCCGGACGGTTCGAGCGGTTCGGCGAGAACGATATCGCGTTCGTGTGCGATTTCTGCGACGGCTTTCTGGTGTGGGACGACCTGCGCGCGATGCCGACCACGAGGATACAGGCGCAGTCGCCTGCGACCGCGCAGAGCAACGACCACGAGCCCGAGCCCGAATCCGCGACGAGCACGACACCTGCCACGCAGGATAGCAGCAGCAGGAATAGCAATAGCAATAGCAATAATGGCGGTGGCAGTAGCTCAAATGCCGATGCTAGTCCGAACTGGCAGGCCCACGGCATATCCATGACGGGCAACGAAGGCAAGACCATCGTCTTCGCGCCCGTGGCCATCGCCAACCACCTACCGCCCAGCGCGGGCGAGTTCCGGTCCCGGATCTTGTGCCCGTATTGCGACGAGTACTACTACGAGGAGCAGGGCGAGGAGGACATGGAGCGGGTCCGGTACGTGCAAGACGCGAGCGGCTTCGACAGCGTGAGAGCTTTCCAGGAGCACCTCGAGTGGAGCCACGTGTCCATGGTGTCGAGCACGTCGAGCTGTGCGGTGATGTGAGAGTAGAAATGGGGGCGGGTGGTTTGAGAAGTTCCATGGCATTGTATTTCAGCTGCAACGGCGTTCAGATGGCCTACGTGTAGAGTGTAGATCAGGGTTTATCACATCGACGGCTACGGGTCGGAAAGAGAGCAACGGCGTTCAGGCGGCCACACACTGAAAAAGGGGGGTTTCCCTAGGTATTACGTCTAGAATACTAGACACCAAATTACTTATTTGAGGCTAATCAAGAGCAACTTCGGCTAAAGGAGCAGGGGATGAATGAATAATACATGATTGATCCTCCTGGCTTATTATTGATCTTGATTTGGATTTCTTGCTTGAGCTTCGTAGTTTATCGTAACATGTATCTAGGTGGGGGGGTTCCCAATTCCAATCCTCCGGATACATTGGAAACCTGAGCACGTGCTTCTCACCGGCTTCGGTGCTTGCTTTTGCTTTGCTGGTTGCTGAATTATTCCCCATGTACATAGGTATCACCCCTAATACACAGGTACATACACGTTCTCTCTCGACGAACAACACCTCTGCTCTTTTCTTCACTCATGACTGTCCCCGAGGTTCTCTCTCCTTCATCTCAGAAGAACCTCATCCAGACAAACACCAGCACGATCAACACGAACACGCCGATGGGCGCGTACTGCTTGATCAGCAGATCCCAATTGATCTTGACAGCGGCCTTGCGGTACTTCCTACTATCGTCCCTCAGCCTCGAGCTCATCTCGCCCATGCGCTCGAGGCTGTCGCCGCGGTACAGCAGGTCCTCGATGTTCTTGGTCATGACCTTGGTGACGTCGCGCAGCTCGTCGTTGAGGCGGTCGAGGTTCTGGGAGGCGCGGGCGTCGGCGTACAGGGCCTTGGTGCGGCTGATGAAGGTGTCGAACTCCATGAAGGCGTAGGGCCGCAGGGTGGGCGAGTGCAGCTGCTGCGCCGGGTACGACTGCGCGAACTCGGCCGACAGGTCCGACAGGTACGTGAAGGCCAGCTTGCGCGGGTACGACCGCTCGCAGATGCAGATGTACACCACGTCCGCCGCGATCACGTAGTGCAGCGTGAAGGCCCCGCTCTCGATGCTGGCCTGCTGCTCGGCGTTGCGGTTCAGCCGGCGGAGGATGATCTTGGTCTGCGACTTGACTTCGGAGAGGGAGGATTCTGTCTATATGCGTGGTGGCATGTTGTTAGCAGTGCATGTCTGTGGTATAGTATATATAGGTATATATAGTATGAGAGCTACACGGCAACAGCAACACATACTTGTTCGTCGTCTACAGATGCGCAGAGCATCAAACCGTCGCCCAGACGGGCTATCTGCGTTGACCTGATCATATTTTCCGGTATGTGTGATCTTCCAACGTTTCCGAAGCTAAGCAGGTGTTTTCGTCGAGTGCGGGATAGCACTAGTTGGGAATCGGTAGTGTACACCTACGGTGATAGTAGCGTACGTGTTCTAAAAAAGGACAAGCTGCAAGATATGCTCTAGTCTCCAACAAATAGACCCGAGGCCACTGCTTTTTATGTTATGCTGAATTTCACTAATTATTTAGCTTGACATTAAGATTCTGGTATCCATTAATGGTAGACGCTAAGATAGTTAACTTGACGAGGTGGCTTGTACTGGCTTCAGACCATTGTAATGCCAATTCAACGAAGCTCAAAGTCAAAAGTTTACTGGAGGATAATTCCAAGTTACCAGATAATGCAACGTCAGGGGACTACAGGGATGCTAAAGCATTAGGTTAATTGGCTAGGTTAGTGGATCTACAGCTAAGGTAGACTTCATTAGAGGGAGATCTCTTATCGATATCAAGGCACTAACGTCAGATTGCAGGATACCTAACCTTTATTTATTATCGTTTTACGTCTTTATAAAGCTTCCTGGTTTGTTACCTAAGAAACCAGATACCATAAACAGCACATATATCAAAAGAAAATAACCAGTTTTACTCCTAGTTATCGAGTGTACCAGATACGTATTCCCGTCGTGTTAAAATACGTCGAATAAAGAGCTTGATTTTAGGTAAAGTTGGAAAGTACCATGTTCAGACCCTAAGGTATAGGCGGGTGCCGTGCTGTACGCATTCACTTATATAAAATATAAATTCCATGTACTTGCTGCCTCGGCCTTCTTTCCTCGACGTTCCATATAGATGAACAAGCACAAAGAAAACGGTCACTGCTCGCAATATTTATGTTTATAGATTGTCGCCTTATGGCGACTTGTTACTTTCTTCTTCGTCCCTTCCCAGCATAATTGCGCAACCCGACGCACACTTGTCATTTCATCGGTCCCAACCAGCATGAACTTGTAGACGTTTCACACACACATATACACATACGAGCGCACGTATTTCACTCTCATGTTGTCACTTTGAAATTGCACCTCCGCTTTCAAACTTCTCCAGAGTTGTCATCGGAGAACTTATTACGTGCCATCTCACCAGCCTACCCCCTACCTACCTACCTACTCTATTCCTCCTATCATCATAAATATCGAGCCTGTCAGAACATCATGCCTCCTCGAAAGAAGCGCAACAGCGCTGCCGCAGACAAGCCCTTGGAGGCCACCCGAAGATCGACTAGGGCGAAGAAGCCAGTATCTGGACCAACTGTATCATCTTCAGACGAGCTAGCTTCTCAAAGACAAGCTCCTCGAGAGATTTCCGAGCGTAGTGAAGCCGAGAATTCGCAGCAAGATGTCGCAGACGAGATCACCGTACGCACTACCCGCAGCCAATCACCATCCAGCCGCCCCTCAACCGCCAACGGTGCCAGTGCCTCCCAGTCACAGAGGCAGAAAGTAGCCGTAACGCCGGTCAGGAAGGAAGACGTAGACATGCCGGACGCCAGCAACGATGAAGAGGATGAACTCGCCGGCGAGGCACCGGCTTCGAAGAAGATCAAGCCCATCATCATCAAACAGATCAATAAGAGCCCCGCGACCGCTCGAAAGGGCAAGTCCAAGTATGACAACCCTGACGAGATGCTGACCAACCCCCGAGCGCCCCTCGCTACGGCCAAACTTCGAGTAAGTGAATTCTCACCCTTATCACCCAGTCTCACCTAAAATCTCATATAATTATCTTCATATCCACTCATCCCATTACTCAAATTGACACATACACATACACATACAAATGCTAACGCCACCCCAGGACCTCCTCTGCAGCAGCCGCGCCTGGGACGCGCTCACGCCGGCGGAGCAGCAGCAGATCCTGGCCAAGTTCCCGGACGACAAGGAGGTGGCGGACGCGGGCACGGCGCGCGCGCGCCCGGACGTGGCCGCGCTGCGCAACAACGACAACTTCCGCCACGACGCGGCCCAGTACCAGACCAACCTCGCCAAGGGCTGGCACGACCCCGAGTGGATCCACCAGGCCCAGGCCGCGCATAGGAAGCGCGAGATCGGCGCCTACGCCGAGTACCTGGCCGCGCGGTTCCGCGACGACTGGGGCGTCGAGATGCCGCCGCGCGGGTGGGAGGACGGCGAGGACCTAAATCAGGACTCGGACGCGATGGAGGGTGTAGAGCAGAGCACTAGCACCCGAGAGAACGGAGAAGCCCAGCATCGAGGCAGGAAGAGGTCGGTTCAAGCAGGTCGTGGTATTCCCCCGGAGGCGCGAGGACCGGAGCATCTCTCCGCGTCCGAGGACGGTTCAGCGCAATAGGATGCGCACCGCGAGCTATTGGCCATGAAGGGGTTTCTCAGGGACGTGTAATCAGAACCGGAATCGGAAGCAGGGTCAGAATAAGGACAAGGATATTATCCATTAATACAGTGCAGTCCTGATCTTGCCTTGTCTGTCTATCTAGGTTCTATCCCTTGTGAACTTTTCCTCTGCCTAACATATGCACCTAGGTATTTCTACTACTACTTCTTGTTGATTTTCAGTCGGATCACTGCAGTAGAGGATTTTAGCTCGGATGGGGAAAGCCATCACCAAGGTTGTTAACGACGGTGAATTGCTAATTCGGCAGCATTTGGTCTGTCTAACGTCGAACTGGTCCTCCCTTATACACACGAATAAAAGAACGAAGGTTATGTTCACATAAGATGCCACTTTCATAACCTGGTGAAGTCAGGAAGTACTAAAAAGAGTAAACCCTAATACTGCTCGACACGCAAGCTAGATAATGTACCAACATAAATAAACAGCATAGCTGCACGACATTGATCCAAACACTCATCCGATGGGTCATTAAGATATAGTTCCAGATTGCGTAGGTATATTTCTGTATATTAAAAATAATCTCAAAGATCTTACGATCAGTTTCCTCAAGCCTCAGTTCAGTTCAGTTCAGTTTATTTTGTACATGACGAGCAGCGCTCTACTTCCACTTCCACTTCCCACAACATGGTATTACCCCCTTTCCTTCCTTTCCCTGCTCTCTCACACCCATCCTCACAAAAACTCTATCCTCGCACATACACTACTACACACACCCTCCTCTACTCTAATCTGCTCTGCCCTACTCTACTCCCGATCCCGCACGCACACCAAGCACGGGCGTCTCGAGTGCCAGATGCGCCTCTCCTTCGCGCCCAGGACCGCATCCATCATGATCTCGGTGTCGCTGCGCTCCCTCCTCCTCGGCGGCGCCGTCGTCGTCGTCGACTCCCTCTTATCCTTATCCTTACCCCCTTCCTCGGTCCACAGGCGCGTCTCCTCGACGGACGCCGAGATCTCGAACTCGCCGCGGCACAGGGGCACGACGCCGAGCACGACGTCGGCGGTGGCCCTGGCGCCCACGAGCGGCAGCGCCTGCTGCAGCGTGCCGTTCCACGCGAGCTTGCGCGTGAAGTCGAGCGCGACGTTGGCGGGGCGGTGGCGCAGCGCCGGCAGCAGGCGCAGGGTCGGGAAGACGGGTTCGCTGGTGCGGTTGGCGACGACGACGCGGACCTGCGCGAACTCGTCGGTGAAGAGGGTGTTGTCGTCGCACGAGCCGCTGTTCGGATCTTCGACGGACACGTCGATGCCGACCTCGTCGATCTTGACGGCCTCGATCATGCGCGGCGCGAGGCGGATCCCGCGCAGCTCGATGGTGCCCTGCCGGGCCGGCCCCGACAGCGTCTGCCAGGACCCCGAGAGCTTCTCCAGGATCTTCTCCCGGTACCAGAACGCTTCCCGGTTGCCCCGTTCGATCTCCGGCGTGATCTTGCTGCTGCTAACGACGAACTGCCGCTGCCGGGAGGGGTTGAGCGCTGGTATGGACGCGTGCGGGTCGTCTATGTACACCCTCGGGACCGGGAATATGACACGGTTTGTATTGCCTGGTAGGATGTGCTCCTTAATCATGATGCCATTTTTCGACTCGAGGCTAACTTGCATGTCGCTTGGCCAGGCGTTTCGGAGGTCTAGCAACAGTAGACAGTGGTCTTCCTCTGATAATGAAGTATCTTCTTCCGGATTTTTCGCACCCAGCCGGGACCAGATAGGCTTGGGTACCTCGCCTTGTATAGGTAGAACGTCCATTCTCGCGAGCTCCACGCTGGCATTGACGGTGATGGTCAAGTCGAGGCAGACTTGGCGAGTGTGGAATTGACCGGTAATTTCAGCTGGAGGCACACCAAGGTGCGCATAGTCGACCTGTATCGTTCCGTTGGTGAGGCCAGGCTTTCCGAGAAGTTCAAAGTCGAAAGTGGCCGTCCCTCCTGGAGCTATATACCTCTTAGAATCATCAATCTTGCGCAGTTTCAGAGCCTGTTTTCTCGCGAGAATGAGTTCATATTCGTATAGTTCGGCGGGTGTCGCATCCCTGCTTGTCAGGGCCGTCTGTAGAGGTCCTTGTGTTGAATCCTGGAAGGAGAAGAGTAGTAGATCCGCTGGTGTAGTAGGCGAGAGATTCTGAAGCGTCACGGAGAACACTTGCCGCTCTCCTTCTAGGATCATCACTGAGGATTGGAAGAGGCTTGTAGACTTGATGACAACGACAGGCTGGGCAGCAATAGCACTTAACTCGATGCTGTCAGGTTTCAGTGTCGGCCCCGGAAAAGGCAGTTTTTTATTCGCCTCCAAAGCGGACAGCCCAAAACCCTTAATTTTGGTTTCCGAATCTGGAGCCCATGGCTGAGGGAAGATGGGAAATCTTCTTTCCCGACAGCCGCGTACCTTCACGACAGCTCCGGTTATCTTCAAGGATCCCGCAGTCTTAGGTGTTCCGGTGAGTTTTAGTATCTGTGTACGATACGGGCCTATTATTGTGCTTGTTACTGAGGATTCTAGGTCGGCCCCTTCTGCATCTAATTTAATGCTTTCAATGTCCACGTCGATTTCGTAGGGATTCTGAAGCGTGACTCTAAAAGTGGCTGCTTCACCGGAAACGAGCGTCCTCGCCACCGCTGCCTTCTCCGGTGTCCTCATAAATGGGTTATAGATGAAAGGATTTACATCTTGCGAGGTGCGTGCTGTTGTTACACCTGGCAAAACATTTTTCGAATGGGGTATAGGTGTTCTGGACGATGGCAAGGGATCCAGCGTGATCCCCCGAACGAGAAACTCGTCCCAGTATTCCGCGGCCAGATGGCCCAGACCTAATCTTTGTGACAGGGAAGATGTCTTTGAGATATTAGTTACCAAACGGACCTGCTCATCTCGCGTAATTATAGGAGCTGCATCTTCCCGACGCGGGCCTGGTGCAACGCCGCTCCCGGCAGTGCGCAGCAGATCGCTTGAGAATTTCAGCACTCCATTGAAGTCTGGTAAAGCCTCGGAGAAGTTAATACAAGCTCGGAGGATGTTGAGCTTGACACTATTGATCCCGAACTGTCTAGTGGAGGCTTGACTCTGAATCCTCGAAATGACGCTACTATCCGTGTCACTTATCTGATGAGATTCGTCCGAAAGCCCACGAACGACATCGTCGAAGCTAACCACCCCATAAGTCTTGCACAGTAGCCCGAGAAACGCGTCGATGCCATGTTCTATATCCCCTTCGCCGAGCTCAAGAGCCCCTGCGCCATTACCATGACCATTCGCAGCATTGAGAGCTACTAGACCAGCTGCGGGATGAATGCCCACTTCAGCCGCGCCTCTCGTTCTCGCTTCGACCAGTCCACCGATTAATACCGACACTAGCTCTCGCACGACCATAGCTTTCTTCCTATGGAATCCCAACGAACCGAGGATAGATGCAATTCCGCTAAGAATAATGGCACGATCTACCGTCGTAAGAACTTCGGGCGCCGACGATGGGAAAGCCTTAAACAACAGAGTGGCAATTTGAGAGCGAGGGGGGTCGATGGTCAGACGTGGTGACGAAGTAAGGGGTTTTGCGGGCCATTTACCGGAGACTATGCTATCTAAGGATTTC
Organism: Hypoxylon fuscum; assembly: GCA_022578945.1. NCBI lineage: Eukaryota > Fungi > Ascomycota > Sordariomycetes > Xylariales > Hypoxylaceae > Hypoxylon > Hypoxylon fuscum. The sequence goes on along the minus strand of MU399809.1, from coordinate 418,282 downwards.
TTATTAAGCCTACCTTCACAAAGATGAAGGGCGGTGAGCAGACTGCAGAATCTGAGAATGGATTCTGAAAGTGGAAGTGGAGGAAGTTGTTCGCCAGATATCCGCGAATACAATCCTATTATTCTCTCCATTAAGTCCGGCAAAAGATTCTGCAGACTTCGCAAGTGCTTTGGCTGATTAGAGTCGCCCTCGTCCGCATCTGGCCCTTTGGATATGCTGCTGATGGACTTGTCATTTGGAGGAAGGCATACTGTGGGAACTTGGAATTCGACTCCAATCCAGCCAAGCAAGAGCAAACAAACTGCAATGAGTTCAAGCGCCTTGCCATGCCATAGGTGATCGTTAATAGACTTGGCAACGGTGGCACCCTCGACCAGCTCCTTTAGCGCATCCGTCCATCGACCAGCCTGGAGGTACAACGACCCAACTAGGATGATCGATCGTCCTCGGCCTTTATTTCTCCATCTCTCGTTTAAACCACCAGGCCCGAAGCCTTGAATGGAGACTTTGTCCTTAGCACCTCCGGCGGAACCTGGTCGAGTAGATTCTGGTCGTTCAGGGCTTGTCACATCAGGATTACTTCCGTTGACACTGGAAATATCGTCAAAGGTAGTTGGCGGGTTAGATAACCCACTGCGTACAGGGGTGGTAGGCCGCTGCGAGGGAGTCGAGTTGCTAGATCCAAAGGGGAGTGACTTAAAAGGCACTGGCATCGACATGCGGACCTGGCTCCTATCCCCGGCACCGCTAGTAGATGCTGACCTTGTCACACTAGACACAGCATATTGTGAGTTCCGCCGCGTTGCCGGATTCGCGTCGTCCGAAGCCCAGGAATTCCCGCTAAGTCCGGGCCTAGAGGGAGCTTGACCAGGAGAATCTATAGCCGTCATTCCCTCGAAGGATTTGGCTAGAGTAGTCATCTCGGCTAGTAGTAAGGAAGATATATCACACATTATAGTTTTGATCGTAGTTCGCTTCGAGTTTTCCACCGGCGGTATCGTCTTGATGCCTTCGGGGAGTGGAATCGTATGATCGGAAGTATGCGGTACATAATCGAATATAAGCACCTCGTGAGTGAGAATCTTCGGATACGTATCCCTCAGCTCTTCCAGTTCTTGGTATAACGTCCTGATGTTCCTCTCCGCAATGGTCGGCGCATAGCCGTTGGCCGACTGCCTCTTGCTGAATGCCACATTCTCGAGCTCTTGTCCGTCGGCTATAGCAATAAGGGCAAGCGGTTCGCGAAATAGTTCGAAGGGGGCCAGTGCGAGATGGGACGGAGGCGGCACGTGGGTGATCAGGTCGTAGAACATGGCACCATCCGGAAAGGCGAGAGGAGAGAACATGTCTAATAAGGGAGTCGTTAGTCTAACGAGATCTTTCGCGTACTCTACATATGAATGCATATGTTATATATAATATATATTGACATACTCCGATTGGGTCGCCCATCGGCGCTGATGTCGCGAAGGTGGACGACATGCTCCTCGTTTAACCTCTGGACAAAAGAAGAGAACCTGTCTCGCTTGATTTGGCCGACGGGCAATACTAATGCCCGTACCCTCGCCGGGGCGACGGGTATCATGGAGTCCAGGCTCATCCTAACATCTGTCTGGACCTTAGACTGACATGACAGAACAGCCGCATGCCTATCGAACCGGGGGTTGTCAATATCGACTATTTCGTTGGTTTCTTTCGCGCGAAACTTGGGTCGCAAACGTTGGTTCGATATAAATCTCTAACACTTGGTGAAATCTAATAAGTCCACAGACTTGCAGCTCGGATATCCGAGCTTGAATTTTTGCGTAATATACGCAGGTATCATATTCATACACAATGTTGAAATATCAAGAATGACGATGCGAAAGCCCAAAGTTCCAAGCTCCTGAGCCTCGTGCGCCGCCGCAGATAACCGACCAATCAGGTATCGGACCGACCGACAGGGGTACATAGTAATCCAAAACGAGAAAGTCCCGTCCGGGGTTGACAGGTACATGTACCGAGGTACCTCATGCACCTGAATTTCACAGTTCAATTTCATGTCAGAGTTCATCAATGGCATCGAGTCGACTCTCCTGTATAATAAAAATAAAATAATAATACGGAATTTTGAGAATGGAACCTATAAGTTTCGAAACGAGAATTTAAAATTTAAAATGAAGAGAGGAAGTCATTTTGTTGCGCGAATGAAAATTTTATCTCATCTGCGTCCTCAACTCGAGTTCTTTCAGGGGTCCCAACTGAGTCTACGATCCTAAGAGATGTAAGGGTGACATATCACATCGTCCATATTAATTTGATAAGCAGACACAATATAAAATTTGTCTATTCACTACGTAGATGTAGTGCTTGGTGGATCTCCGGCTCCTTCTGGTCTCCCTTCAGCTTTTGCCTTACCTTGCGTAACCTCGTTTTTCAGCTCCGATTCAAAAATATCAACAGCCACGCTCGCTTCGACAAAGTCTTCCAGCTCCTCCGTCACCGTTTTCAATTTCTCTTTCACAGCCTCGGCACCCTCGAATCCCACAATGTGCCGCGCTGGCGGGTTTTCATGTCCGCCAATCGCGGTAAGAGCATATACCGTCTCACCTACAAGACGATCCATGGCAGAAGGCGGAAGTTTCGGGTATCTCTGAATGATTTCCGTCTCCGAAGGTTCAAGAGCCGTCTCCGGATTTAGATTGAGCACATTTGTGAGCATGTCCCTAACGCTCGGCGCTGGGTTGTTCTCACTGTCGTAATGGGGCAACGATGGCGAAAATACAATCTTGTTAGTCAAAGATTGGATCTCCTTGTGAGGCTGCACTATGGTCACTTTGATATTGAATGGTGCAACCTCGTAGGCAAGCGAATCGCAGAACCCTTCCAGCGCCCACGTCGCCGCTGTATATATAGGCATTCCAGGCGTACCTATATGTCCGCCGATACTCGTGAGAATCATAATGTGGCCGGTATGTTGCGCGCGAAACGTCGGAAGCGACGCTTTAATGAAATTCACCTGAGAGAAGAAAATGGTCTCGAACTGGTCGCGCACCAAATTCTGCGTCGTCGGTGTCGTCGATAGCTCCTCGACTGTTCCAACAACAGCTGTTTGAAAAGAATCATCTTGTAAGAATTCCGGTCTGCCCCGCGCAAAATGTGTGTATGGTGTATGGTGTGAGTGGGCTGCGCATGGAAAAGAGGTTGCATACCTTCAGAGGTGCAGCATAATAGAATATCTATGCGGCCAAACACATGCTTGGCCTCGGCCACCGCCGCACTGCATTGTCCCATTACGCGACCATCGCAACGGATACTTCTAATGCGCTCCTTCCAGCCTTCCCTGTCCTTGCGATTGCTCTTACACTCATTGACGAGCTCGCGAAACTCGGAACTGCGATCATCGTGCTCGATTTCGTGCGGCGGCAAGCATGCGACGACGTAGTCACCGTGCGTGAGCAATTGCCTTATCAATCGTACCGCCAGAGGGGACAGAGAGGAAGTTAGGAACCATGTTCGCGGGGAATTATGTGTCGCTACAGCACGATTCATTAGTCGGGATTCCGGCAGCGAAACAGCATTTAGCCAAGAAAACAGGGATTACACAATTGCAGACGGCGCAACGTGAACGAATTTCTTGAAAGACAATGTTGTTTGCTTTTAAAATCGGATCACGCAAAGTTCGCGCAGACGGAAGACCGGGGGAAAGGGTAAGGTAAAAAAAAGAAAGAGAGCTTAGATAAGGAAAGACAAGGTAGGGGAGAGGTAGGGATAGGAAGCTTAAAGCTTAAACGCACGGAAAGAAGCTGCAGGAACAGAATGCGAATGTCGTGCCGGCCCTGACGACTCGGCGGTCTTCCTCTCGGACATTTCCACCTTTTTCCTTTCTTCCCTTTCGCTCGCTGAAAAAAAGGGATCGTTTTCGAGTCGCAGGTAGATCAACGACCAGACACTACGATCAATTCTCCCAACAATTCGGCATACCAAAACCGCAATCGATCGTATTGAGAAAAGATGTCAACCGAGTGTCGAGTTCTCTCAGGCGATAGCGTCCTTTCTTTCAACATGACAGGATCACGATAGTTATCGAAGGTGAGTGAGATCGACGAATCTAATAATTTCGAACCATTAAGACCAGATCAGATCGGATTATACCTAAATCAGTTATATTATGTCGTCGTATCACATAGCACACCGTGCTACTTTGGTAAATAGGTAAGGTTGGTCTTACACACATATGTTCGGTGACTACTTGCCAACCTTTGTACTGATCAGTTTACCTCGCCTTTAAGTCCCCCTGATTGGGGGTGCCCTGTGCCTCACCCGGCAGTTGACGCATCCCGAAGGCGACCCAAAGGAAACGCCAGGAGAATCATTGACCCCACCGCATGGGCTACAGCCGCACGAGGAGGTGGTAGCGTGGATATATGAAGACCTATGAGAAAAGATATCTGGTCCCAATATAATGAGGTTTGAGTGACGGTGGACAGGCCGGCATCGACAAATTCCGCTTACTACCGAATCTGAGGAACCAAAGTGTCAGGCATCCCTTACCTTATGTATGCCCTGTAATGACTGAGTAAGAATAAGAATTGACCTGTCGGGTGCTGTCCTGAGCTGATGGGGTCTGCGGGATCTTCACCACGGCCGAGGTAGTAGTGTCAGTTCAGTTTCGGCAGCCATCTCGGATATCCCAGATGCAATGCAACTACACCTCAATATAGTATCATATCATGTTTCGATCGTTTCTTGTCGTACCCTCTTTTTTATTTAGTCGAATCTGGGGAAACCTTGGCCGCCTAATCTTATTTGTAGAGGCATGTCGGTGTCGCAAACCACACACGCTGTTCACACGGGTGTAAAATCAGTCAAAAATATAAGAAACCTGACTTGTCGTCGTACTACATACATATTTCCTTGTATGAGTTGAGTAGGTAGGTACTTGCGAAGACTATTAATGAGGGTAACATTGGAATATGGTGCAGGACTTGACAATATTTCCATACGAAATTGTTACTATTATTACTGTTATGTTAGTTTCGACCCGCAATCTTAATTCTACCTGATTAAAGGTTAGTACGATGCGATGCTAGAGATGGGAATGGCAGCGCGATTTCTTTTCATCCATCTTCGTTATTCCGACGTCGGGGAAAGAATCTTAGGCGAGTCAAAGAAAGACGGGACTCTGGAGTTTCTTTAGCTGTCACCTGTTTCCACTTGCAAACCTCAATTGAGTTTTTATCCACTAACAAGACAAGAGAGTCATATGACTCAGCTCTTGAAAATTACATAACCTCAAGCATCGTCCTCTCTACATGTAAATTCTCTATAACCGTACTATCTCTTTCTTATATAGAAATATAATCCCTTCTCCTATCATCTATCAAAATGCCCGAACGGCATGACGTCGCATACTTCGGCGCGGGGCCGGCATCGATGCCGACTGCCGTGCTCGAGCAAGCTTCGAAGGACCTCTTAAATTATAGAGGTACAGGCATAGGCATTGCGGAACACTCACATCGTTCTGCATATGCTCTCGAGATCATCAATCAGACAAAGTCAAATCTGGCATCCTATCTTGACGTTCCTGACAACTATGAGATTTTGCTGATGCAGGGTGGTGGAACCGGCGAGTTCAGTGCTACTGTCTACAATGTTGTTGGCGCCTGGGTAACTAGAAAGAAGGCCGAAATCTTGAAGCAGATGGGTGCTCAGAAGGAAGAGGAAGCCAATCAAGAAGAACTCATATCGGCGCTGAAGAAGGCCGTTGACGATGAGTTGAAACTTGACTACCTAGTAACAGGCGGCTGGTCTTTAAAAGCTTATCAGGAAGCCGGTCGTCTCCTTGGCGAAGAGTACACCAATCTTGCTGCTGATGCACGGACCGCGAACGGGGGGAAATTTGGCAAGATCCCGGACCAGAGCACGTGGAAGCTATCCAAAAAGCCTGCCATGATTTACTGCTGTGAAAATGAGACAGTAGATGGCGTCGAATTTCCTAAGTTTCCTGAAGCTTTAGGTCCCGACTCAAATGGCGAACGTCCTATCGTTGTGGCAGACATGTCCTCGAATATTTTATCGAGAAGAATTCCAGTTGAGAATTATTCCATCATCTTCTTCGGTGCACAGAAAAACGTTGGCTCTACCGGACTAACCGTGGTCATCATCGAGAAGAGCTTACTGCCCCCGGCATGCCCACAACCGTCCCCAGCCTTGATGAGGAAACTCGGTCTTCCCATTCCGCCGGTTATATTTTCCTACGAGACTATAGCCAAGAACAACAGCTTGTACAACACACTCAGCATTTTTGAGTACGAACCCCTGTTACCTGTTAAGCGTGTCATGGTGTCTGACGTGACAATGCAGTGTCCATATCGCCGGCCTGGTGCTCAAACAGCTACTAGAGACCTTCCCAAATAAGGTCGATGGCCAGGAAGCAGTTGCCAACAAAAAGGCGGCACTCATATACGACGCTCTCGAGGCGCACCCAACCGTGTACGAGATTGTCCCGGACAAATCAGTTCGCTCCAGGATGAACATCTGTTTCCGCATAAATAAGGTAAGCAGAAGCCCTCATTATGATGTCCTTTTTATATTTTCCCACCAAGCACGCTAATTCCTATAACAGAACCTCGACTCGAAAACCGAGGCACAATTCCTGGAGAGCGCATCAGCTCGCGGGCTAACTGGCCTGAAGGGACATCGAAGCGTCGGTGGCATCCGTGCTAGCAACTACAATTCAATCAGTCTAGAAAGGGCTCAAAACCTCGCCGATTTTATACGGGGGTTTGCTCAACAGTAGTACTTCGACGTTCGGCGGCGGGTGATGGGCACATTTCCTTACGAATCGTGTGACGTGAAGTCTAAACCGTGGACATTACCACCAAAATGGAACATAGTACAAGAATTTTTGGACGATCCCGTTGATTCTACCTAGTTCCCATATTTTCAACTAGTCCTTTCTAAGAGGGTGGTATCTGTTATATCGCTCGTGTAAATTCAACTCATACCGAGTACACCATGTTTCCGGTTTTCGTTTTCTTCTTCTTCTTCTTTTGGCCTAAGGTCTAATCGGCGTCAGGTGCTCATGCAGCCACAGTACATGGCAAAAAAGGGGGCAAGAAAAGCATTCAACATGGGTCATCACATTGGTAAATTCATGGAGGTCTTACATAGCAATAAACAAAATAGCGGTTGTTTACCCAAGTTTCCAAGACCTGTATGTCTAGACCCTAATATCTACACTCATCGTGATCGTTACGCGCCAATCTCCGCTTTCAGCCACCCAGGGATCTGCGGCGGCTTTTCCCATCCGTCCAGATACGTCTCCTTCGGGACGCCCTCGCCGGACGGCTTGGCGTAGATGGCGGATACGTACGAGACCGTCTCCCCTGGTTTGATAGTGTGCTGCAGGGTCGGGATCACGGTCCTGCTCTCGACGAGGTTGGAGTTGGGGTCGGCATTGACGAGGTTCGCGGCGCGCTCGACCTTGTCCTCGAGCGCCTTGATGCCGACCGCGCCCTTGGACACGGCGAAGGCGCCGTCCTTGCCCGCGGACCAGCCGTCGGGCGTGTTCAGGTCGTAGTTGCCGATGATCTTGGGGCGCGTGCCCTCGTGCTTCGCGGCGTCGTACAGGTCCAGGTACCGCCCGTCGCCCGCGCGCTGGTTGCAGATGGCGAACGATCCGTCCGCCGTCATGACCTCGCGCCCGGCTTCGATCTGGTGCACGCGCAGGTGCCAGTTGGGCGTCTCCGACTCCGGCGGGATCAGCGTCGTCCGCACCGTGACGTCCGGGAACGGCTTCCAGATGGAGACGAGCACGGGCTTGCCGTCGCGGTGCTCGAGTGCCGCGTACTCGGACTTGCGCCGCGTCTTCCAGTACTCGCCGCCGTCGTCGGAGAAGCCGAGCTGCGAGGCCAGCGCGTATTGCTCTAGCGTGAAGAGGCCCGGCGGCACGGAGTAGGCGTACGCGCTGCTGTAGGCGAAGCAGCCGTATTTGGAGTGTGTGCCCTTCATGGGGTAGCTGCAGGCTTGGCCTGACGAGAGGAGCATGCAGTGGTTTCCGATGTAGCTAAGTGGAAACTGATCAGTAGGGGCTAAGGGAGATGCCATTTCGAGTCTTACCTCGCTATGTGACCCGGGTGTTTGAGCTCCTTAATCTTCGGGATGGCGTCTCCGGGAAACTCCTCTTCAGACGTCCAGAACGGATGGTCTGCGGGTACAGCTAGGCAGATAAAAGCTAGACAAGCCCAGTACGGGCTACCGGGGCTGTTATAGTTCTCCGCCATCTGTCTATCGTGAGCGAGGTCCCAGAGTCCAGCTTATAGTCGGGGGTCGCTACTTACATACATATTTGGGTACGAGAACCCAATGGTCAGCGTTCCGCTTGGGCTCCAGATATCCGGTTGCGTCTGCCACCACCGCAGGTGTCGCAAAACTACACCCTTGACCATTCCCCATGTAAGAGGTTTGGGGAGCTCAACCCCAGCGTAAGCTAAGGCACCCCAGAAGGATACCATGGCAAATCGATATCCTACGCTACGGCCGAAAGGGATAGACCGACCTGGGAGAGGTGTTAGATTGTGCAGAGGATCTGATTAAGTAATATGCTTGCCTTCGTTGTCATAGTAGTGTATCAAGTCAAGCGCAACCGTCTGAGCACGTTTCTTAAACTCAGCCGCTCGCTCAGGCTCATCCTCGCCAGCTAGCTTCGCATAAAGAAGTTGTAAGAACTGGATGGCAAAACTTGAGGAGTAGTAGTCCATCTCTGCTGAGAGTTAATTACCAGAATACGGGTTCCTCATATAGATAGATCTTAGACTTACGATGGATACCCTCCGGGCCGTCGTTCGACCATCCGCCTCCGCGATAGAAGGTGTTGAGGTGTTCAATATCGCTGTCTAGCCTCTCTTGCGAGAACTTTCCCCCGTTCTTCTTTAAACCCAGGTTGGCGAATACTCGGAACCAGAGCCAATTGGTGTTAGGCATACTAGGATACAATTAGTTCCACGTTTGAAGACAGGTGTCTGGCGGAATTTACTTCTTCTCATTAATCGAGTTGCCTAGCCAGTTCTCGACGTTTACTCGCTCCTTCTCGTTCAAGGACTGCCAGATGGTGGGTGCGACGGCCAATGCGTAGCCTGTTTACGGATGAGTTGACATCTAAGAGTACAATTCGGGGTGGTGTCATACCAAGGGGACACATCTCCACCATCCTCTGGTCATTGTCTCGAGGATATCCCCAGTACTCGGGATTCTCGGGGTCGGTGCCTGACTTGATCCCCTGGATCCACCACTCCGTCCCGTGGTATTCTCCATCGCCGGCTAGCAAACAAGCCAGACCCCAAAGTGGTCGACAGATACCTTCCACCTCGGAAGCAGTCTGATCGAACCTGACAGCAGTAGCGCCGGGGCATTTCACTCTAGCTTTTTGCGGGGAGAAGAAGGGCTCGAGGGGGTCGAGAAGAGTCCTCAGAAGCTCTTGGACGGAAGCACGGTCGGTGATTTTTACCTTGGAAAAGGGGTGGATTCCATTGTAGCCAAGAACGAGGCCAGTCTTGGGCTCCATTATGAGATGTTCCCAAAGAGGACTGGTAGTCAAACCAGCAGCAGCCTTGAGATGGAATAATTGCAACCTAGAAAGGAAGAAGCTAGGTAGAGAAAGAGAAAACGAACCTACCGTACTGCTCTATCATACTTGAAGTGTTATCCTACCTTACCTACCTACCTACCTTCTTACGTGGGGTTTAGCTTCGTCAGTCTACTACCTACGTTGCAAGAGCATGAGGGGCTTCCTTGGGGATTGTGGGGTGATAGAGCTCTCGCGGCTAATTTCACAGATGAACTCCATCAATCTCCACCAATTGACACAAGGTAGTTCTAGAGCTAGCTAGACATGTGAGCTTCTTCGCGGGAGGTGGGGAGAGATTCTACCGATTCGGCCCTGATTAGAGCGATGGGCCGCTTTGCGATTGAACCATCCACTTACTTATAGTTGTTTGCTGGCGCGAAATCATCATGAAATTGTCGGTTGCATCTGTAATGCAATGATCCCGTTTGCTGATACTTCGAGCCTATTGAAATGGTAGAAATACCTCGGGCACCCGATATCAACTGGTCATGACGAACTCTTGGTGTATGATCGGTCCGCGGATTATTTCATCTCTCTATTTTAATTGCCCTAGTTGTTCCCGTCCTTGATGAACTTGCGAGCCACGCGACATCGCATATAGCTTCGTCCAATACTGATATTCTTATCCTTCAAACAATAGGATAGAGGCGGGTTAGGTAGGTACCTAGTGCCTAGGTACCTAAGGTATTGCCTTCTTGCGAGAGGGCGGCGATCGAGTTAAAACCCCTTCATCATGCCTAAGCGCGGCAAGAGACACTACCTCGAGATCTAAGCCTCGGTGAAAGGACGGAAGTGTATCCACGGGTACTAGGCAGCTAGGTAAGTGGCTTTGGACTCTTGATTAAAAGACCGGCCGTACAGCGGTGTCGACGGTAAGAACGCGGGGTTTGTTGGGGTAATGCGGGATGCAGGGGCTGTGGCGGTCACTAAAGCACTCCGATTGGTGCTGTCTTAGAGAGCTCTGGTAACGGCTCCAATAACGGCTAACATTCAAAGGGGGATATACCGAGGAATACCTGCCTTCATGTTAGGGAAACTAATCAAATCCTACGCTGATTTTTGAACAAGTTCATCGTGCTTTTCAATTGGAAGTGCTTAGATCGTAATAACCGTGCTGAAAGCGGACTGGAGTTCTTCAATTGTAGGTAGGTACACGTCTTCTTGCCTGTTCTAGTTCCGGACGAAGTTAAAGATTTCCGAAGCTCTGGTAAACTTCTATTCCCTATTGCCTACAGTTAATTATGGCCATTCTAAGCTGACTTCTTAGTGTTAGAGGGATCGATTCAATCAGACGGCGAACAAATTACAGTCTAGGAGCTCATAGCCTAACAAATAGGTACTGAACGAGATGGCCTCTCCCGGTATTCCGAGGAAACTCTGGGAGCATCCCAATCCCGAAAAGACACAGATGTACGAGCTGATGCAGCGGCTGAACAGCAAATACCGTCTCACTTTAGAGGTGAGCAGCATGGAATATGAATACACCAATCAAGTTTTCGCTAACAGATATTAGACATTCCAAGAGCTATATCAGTTCTCTGTCACTGAACGGTCCAAGTTTTATGCTGAGGTCTTTGACTACGCAAACTTAATCCATGCGGGCTCCTACGAAAGGGTGGTGGATGAGAGCAAGCCAATCGACGCGCTTCCACGCTGGTTCGAAGGAGTAGAACTGAATTGGGCCGAGAATATTCTATGGTCTCGCACATCTCAGAATCCCACAGATTACCATGGCAAAGTGGGAAAAGAAGACGACAAGATTGCCATAACCGAAGTTCGGGAGGGCGTAAGTGAGATTAGGCATGTCACATGGAGAACGCTTCGGAAACTCGCAGCCCTCTACGCCTCTGCCATGCATGCCAACGGCGTAAGGCGAGGGGACCGGATAGTCTTAGTTGGTTCTAATAGCGTTGAGACTCTGGTTATCTTCATCGCTACGGGCTGGCTGGGTGCAATCTACAGCAGTAGTTCCACTGATATGGGTGTCCAAGGAATATTGCAGAGGACGGTGCAGATAAACCCCAAGGTATGATAGAGCCCCTTTCTCTTCGACTGTTCACAAACTCATTCGAACTAGTTTGTCTTCATGGACGATGCAGCTCTCTACAACGGCAAACGAGTAGATCTACGTCAGAAGATGGCCGATATTATTACCGGGATGAAAGATTGTGATCAGTTCTCCGGCTTGGTGTCAATTCGTCGCTTCAAATATGCCTTAGACACAAGCGACTTTCCCGAGATACAAACCCTAGAAAATTTCATCAAAAAGGGTGACGCTTCGTCTGTTCCGCCAATCACTCGGATTCCTTTCCACGAGCCGTTCCTTATTTGCTACTCGTCGGGTACCACCGGTATTCCGAAAGCCATAGTTCACTCAGTCGGCGCCGCTATCCTAAACTATGCCAAAGAGGCTCGTCTTCACCAAGACTGCAACTCGAATACCGTCTCGCTACAGTACACGACGACAGGCTGGATCATGTATTTAGTATGCATAGGCCAGCTATTGTCTGGCGCAAGGGTCGTCTTATATGATGGGTCGCCTTTCCAGCCGGATCTTGTGACTTTTATCAAGTTGCTTGGCGACCAGAAAGTAACAATGCTGGGAACCAGCCCCCGGTGGTTTCATGAGATCGCTAGAGCCGGAATCTCACCTAGACAGGTCACGGACTTGTCCAACCTAAAACTAGTGACGAGCACCGGAATGGTACTTCCAGAGCAGCTGTTTGAATGGTTCTACGACAAGGGATTTCCCTCGGATGTCCACCTCAACAATTTATCAGGAGGGACTGACATTGTAAAGTTCAACGTTCTGTAATATGACTGACTGACTGATTACTGACTTGACCATAGGCCGGTTGTTTTGGAATAGGCAATCCACTTAGTCCCGTATACGTAGGCGGGACGCAAGGACCTGTTCTCGGGATCAAAATAGCTTTGTATGACTCGCTCCTACCTCCCGGCCCCGGAGAAGAAGTGCCAGACGGGACGCCCGGGGAGCTTGTGGCCACGGAATCGTTCCCCAACGTGCCGGTATTTCTCTGGGGCGACGAGAGCCCTGACAAAAAAGTACCAGGACCGAAATTTCATTCTGCATATTTCGCTAGGTACGACCACGTATGGGCACATGGGGACTTCTGCGTAATCCACCCGGTCACCAAGAATATTACCTTCCTCGGAAGAGCCGACGGTGTTTTGAATCCTAGCGGTGTGCGCTTCGGCTCTGCAGAGATCTATTCGGTCCTCGAGAGGAACTTTTCGGACCGACTGGCCGACTCTATTTGCGTTGGGCAGCGGCGGCCTCAAGATAACGACGAGAGCGTCATTCTATTCCTGTTGATGCGACCGGGCCACAAGTTCGGCAGGACACTCGTGAATGAAGTCAAAGCAGCTATCAGAAAAGAGATGACCCCGAGGCACGTCCCCAAATACGTGTTCGAGACCCCTGAGATACCTGTAAGTGAAAACTACCAATATACATAAGCATTAGGGGTGGTTGTCTAGTGTGCTAACTTGTAAATAGACGACGATCAACTTGAAGAAAGTTGAGTTGCCGGTGAAGCAGATCGTCTCGGGTCATATCATCAAGCCGAGCGGCACTTTACTGAACCCGAAAAGTCTAGACTATTACTACCAGTTTGCCAAGGTTGAAGAGCTGGTCACGCCCAAAGAGAAGCTGTAGAGCTTAGTACTATGTAACATGCTATAAAGGTATTGTAGTGTCGCTGCCTACTGGAATGTTTGTCTTTGTTGGTTGGGTCTGTGAGTTTTGTTTATGATGATTCGCTATTGCTATCTCTCTCTCTCTTCGACATAAAAAATTGCGACAAGAGTGAGCCCATATCTATACGTTGGGTATGTATCGGGATTGGAGGAAAGATATAGTGGTGGGGGTTTATTATTTCAGGACATTCTTGGATTTCCATGTGATATAGTTTATGTATATGTGGTTATTATAATTATCTCGATATTGAAATAGCCGTTAATTTCCCTAGCTTAAGGCTTATATATAAAACTTCCCAGGGTAATATATTGGCGATTTCCATATTCCAATACTCTTGTACTATTTCGTTTGTCTTTGGGATCACATTAATCATCATAGTCGACGTGCCTTATCACAAGGGTCGTAATTTCGTCGGTCTAGAAATGGACAACACTAAGACATATCTCAGCAAGTACAAGTAGCCGATAAACAATCTTAGAAAGTGAAACACAATGCATTGAATCCGGAAACAGACGAATTCAAAGGAGCGGACTACTGGGTAACGACGGGGAAATGGCCAACCACATACCTCATAACAGGTCAGCTGCCCGTTCAAGTATCTAATCTGACATATAAAACATCTTTCAGCTCCGGTAGCGCCTCCTGCAGCTACCATGATCTCATTACCTATTATACGTGTAAGTGTAAGTCATCAGCAACATCTTGCCGGTCTACTGGGACCAGCAGTGCAGGTGGGGGGGAATGGGCCCAGTTACCTATCGTTATCGCTATTACCCCTCTAGCTCGGCAATGGCTTCCCTTGCTCTAGTAGTATCCCTGTAGATGCAATATAGATAGAGCAGATAGAGGTAGACACGATCTACTATGTAGATGCTGCATATTACATGTTTACTAGGTAGGCAGGTAGGTAGATAACTAGGAGCATTTTCTCATGTGAATGTGTTATTTGGAAGTTGATCTTAAAGAGTTCGACTACTAAGATAGGGCCTTTCTTTCCACTTGTCTCGTTATAATGCTCAAGGAAGCAAGTAGGGGATATATGTCATGGATGTTATGTAGGTAGGTTCTTGATTCTTCCATGTACCTACCTAAATTTAGGTAAGGTTAAGTAGTTAATTTTATTATGAACAGCTAAGATGTTATGAGGTAGGTACTCTTTCTTATTGACATTTTTCTCTCTCTTCTAACGTCTCTTTAATGCTTTCTCGTTGCTATTTCTACTTTGTCATTTCATTGATTTCATCGTTGTCTTGTAGGAACCGAGGGTAGAATACAAGATAGGTGTGGGGCTCCGTGTCCAGCTGTACACTGCGGGTAGCAGGGCCTTAAAACTTAAAACGATAGGTGCCGCCCCAGCAAGATCGAGAACGAATCAGCGTTCTTTCTGGTTATGTGGATATAGCGCAGTTGCCGTACCTGTATGCGCCATATCTTATCAGCTGGGTCCCTGCCAGTTCTGTTTTGGTATTGTACATATGTACATATGTCCCTCTGTAAGCGGTGGATACATGCATGCACTAATACGTCCACTGGACTGCACCGTGTCTGCATTCCCTTCCCGGGCATTTCCTTCATCCAATCCGTCTTACAGTAGGTAGGTACAGTACGTGATTGCCACATACCTCCAGTATACATGTACTACGTAAGGTACCTACATTCTCCCTTTAACGTTACTGCATTGACAGCAAAACTTCCAACACGAACCTTCAACATTGTACATTGCACACATTGTTTACCTCGACTTCGCTTTGGACAATCCTCGAAGCATAAACCAGACCCGTCATCTACTTTGCTCCGAAAGTAATAATCAGTCTCTTCCATGTTATCTGCCGACGAGCAACTCGAGTCCCGAATAACTTAGAGACTTTTAACCTTTTTTAACCAGTTTACCTTAGGTTCGGTGGCCCACCTGATATGAGGTCAGCCATCTCGACGGACTACCATAACCATTCATATATGCACCACCGAAAGCTATCATTTCAGCTTAATAACATCATCGCCTCCCGACCTTCCTTCTTAAGTTTACCACCCGAACCGGAATCAGAACTTGAACCAAAACCAGAACCAAAACCCAACCCAAAACTTGAACCGCCAACCCCGCGACCACAACGACACCTACCTACGTAAAAGGGTGTCCTTGGACGTATAAACGTCTTTTTATTATTTGAAAATCAACCAGTTAGCACCACTTTGGCGGATAAACCACACGTCTTCCATCCGTTCAAGACTGCGGGTGTTTCTAGCCCGCAGTGACGAGTAACAAGTCGAAGTGGCAGACCAAACCCCCCAGCAGCCTTCGTCCACCCCATCCGCCTCCGACCACCCATCCACGCCGCAGCACCCCCGAATTCCTACCGACACATTCCTCTCAGCCCCCGTCGCAACCACACGATCCACCACACGCTCTAGATCGTCTAACGAGAATACCGAAATCGATACGCAACCACATCCGGCAGCTGTCCCTGTCCCTACTCTGCAGAGCCAGGTCCTAGGAAGAAGACAACGAGCTTTAGACGACGATCACGACGTCGTCAGCTCGCAGTCGGACTTCTCGGGAGCTACTACTTCCCAAAACATCACTACAGAAAACTCTAGGAAAAAACGCAGACGTGCCGAAGCTACCATGTTAGCTGACACGGACCGGACCACGATGTCTAATGGCACCTCGCGGCCTTACACTAATGGTAAGACCAGTCAGCGACCTTCGGCCTCGGGAACTGCCAATGGCACCTACAAAACAACAGCGACGAATGGCTCGTCTAAGGCACGATCACCCGAGACTTATTTCGGCCACAACCGCGAAGAAGTGACCAGGATTCTTATACAAGCACTCACCGACATGGGCTACCAGTCTGCCGCACAAAGTGTGACCCAGGAGAGCGGATTCGAGCTGGAGGGTCCGACGGTGGCAGCTTTCAGAAATGCCGTGCTTCAAGGAAACTGGAACGAAGCAGAGCAGCTCCTATTTGGAGCGACAGTATCTAGCAATGGAGCTAGTGAGAATGGGAATGGGTTGGTTCTTGCAGATGGTGCGAACAGAGATCTGATGCGGTTCTGGATACGACAGCAAAAATACCTGGAGCTTCTGGAGCAGGAACAGACGGGCCGTGCTGTCATGGTGCTTAGAACCGAACTCACACCACTATATCAAGACCCAGCGAAGCTTCACTTTTTGTCCAGTCTGCTTATGTGCCAGAAGATCGAGGATATAAAGTCAAAAGCAGAGTGGGATGGTGCACGTGGAGAGTCTCGACATGTTCTCCTTTCCCAACTGTCGCGTAAGTTTATAACCATACTCACGGTGCTTATCTCTCCTGCTAATATCATTTATAGGGTACATATCACCATCCGTAATGCTTCCCGAGCATCGCCTGGCCGTACTACTGCAGGATGTCAAATCGAGTCAGATCGGATCATGTCTTTACCATTCTAGTGCAACTTCACCGTCTCTCTACTCGGATCACGTGTGTGATCAACGAAACTTCCCGACTGAGAATGTTATCGAGTTAGACGAGCATGACGATCAGGTGTGGCAGGTCGTCTTTTCTCACGACGGGACAAAACTAGCCAGTTGTGGTAAAGGGAAGACGGTCATCATCTGGGATGTGCCGTCTTTCGAGCCTGTTTGTTATTTCAAGGAGCACGATGAAGGAGTCGGTAATGTTGCCTGGAGCTGGGATGATTCAATGCTCGTCACATGTAGCCAGGACCGTCATGCAAGATTATGGGATTTCCAGGTAAGTCCACTCAGAATCCAGATTTGTACCCCTGACTAACGAAGACAGACTGGCGCTCTTCTGAAGAAGTTTGACCGATGCCAAGAGCCAGTTACTAGCTGCGTATGGGCTGCGGACAACCAGTCGTTTGTCATTGGAGCGCTCGATAAAAAACACAGCCTTAAACAGTACAGTGTTACCGGAGAGTTGGTGTACAACTGGCCTATGTGCGAGCACCGAACTGAGGACTTGGCTCTCTCGCCGGATGGGCACTGGTTAGTGGCATCGGATGGTGCAACTAGTATCCACGTCTACAATTTCGTCACTCGTGAATCTGCGTGGGCGTTGGATCTGAAGACACGCCTGACGTCCATCAGCATCAGCCAAAACTCCAGACACGTTCTGGTGAATCACAATACTGGCGTTGCTAACCTTGTCGACCTCGTTCTGCGCATGCCTGTTATGAGCTATACTGGCTTTACCGGTGGACAATTCATGATTCGAAGCACATTCGGAGGAGCGGACGAGAGTTTCGTAATAAGTGGAAGCGAGGGTAAGCGTCTTTGGAGTGAAGATGTGGACCTGTCACTAACTAGAAGGATAGACGGATCGATCAACATCTGGCACAAGTCCAGCGCTCAGCAAGTAGTAAAGCTCAATGGACATATCCCCGGATGTAATTCCGTGTCGTGGAGCCCGACCAACCCGTGTCTATTTGCCTCGTGTGGAGATGACGGCAAGATCAAGATGTGCGTCCCCTTTCCGCCAAGCTTTTTCTTTCGAAGGGTGGATACTAACCTGGGTATAGATGGTCAAACAACGACTGGCGACGAGCCCGACACGGACACAGAAACTCGAACAGTTCGTAGTGCACTCGCACTACTTTGTATTCCAGCCTTTTGATTTGTCACAATACTTGCATGGTCCCGGCGTCGTTGGATTGTGGTGGCATTGGCTCTTTTAATTTTCCCATCTCCTACGGTTCAAAGCAATTGCAAACTAGGAGTTGATGCTCACAACTTATATCACGCGGGTGATAGGAAGCACAGTTATGCCGTGTATTATCGAGCACAGGACAGCCGCTGTCGGCAGGGACAATTGCGCGGGGAGGCTAGAGTGTCTCGCGTCTGTTTGTCTTTTGCAATCCAGGCGGATTGAGTGGAACCCAGTGGTGGTGTTGTATATCCAAGCAGCCTAGGAGGCGAGTAGTGCTACAGTACCTACATAGGCCAGGCATCAATGAAATATCTGTTAGATGTAAATAAGCCCGTCGTCGTCGTCAGCTTTGCCCAAGGGTTGACGCGTGCCTTTTTCAGGCAACACAATAACATATCGCCACTACTCAAGCTTCAATGGGCGTCTACAATTCACTCTAATATTCAAATACTGTATGAATCAATGAGCATCACACTACGGTACCTATATGTACATAGGTAGGTAAGTATTTCCATGCTGGTTCCATATGTTGAGGTTATCGTCCATACATGTGTAGATGTGGCTAGTGAGTTTGAGCTGTAATGCACGAGCCACCTGGTTAGGCCGACGTTAGGTGTGCTGCGGTCACATGCCACACGTGGCTCGTCAAATAAGAGGGTCGGGTTAGGTACATACTGCATATGTTGTACGTAAGCAGGTAAGGTACCTAACCTACCTACGTATTGGACTGGCAGTAGCAGTCAAGTGCCACCCGCGTTGCGCCTGGCGATCTGATAATTGTCCCTAAACTAAATTTCCCAGCATTTGCATTTCCTCTTACACCTAAGACCACATTTTCATTTTCATTCCCATTCCCATTCGCATTCCCATACCCATACCCATACCCCTTTTAAAGAAAAGAAAAAAAACACAAGAGAACTGCGTTCCCTAGTGTTGGATTAATACAAACAAAAGCTTTTTGCCTCTGCCTCGAAATCGAAGAAAGGACTTGAAAGTTGTCGTCGAATTTCACCAAGGAATCGATACCCGAACCCAGATTTTGAAACTGATTATTCCCCCCTCCAACTTGGGAATATCTACATACCGTATCCTGTAGTCAACGATCTGTGGCCAGAACACGTACTTGGACGGACTACCAAAGATGTCTGAAACGCTGAGCACACCGGGAGGTATCTCGGATCCCGCCCTCATTAAGTACGTTATGTCTTTGCGGCATCTTCGTGTGTTGTGATGTGGTGTGTGTGTATGCGCGCAACCTTTTAGCTAACCTTCCGCCTCTAGACTCGTCAACAGGCTTCAGGATGTCTTCTCCACTGTCGGCGTTAACAATCCCATCGATCTACCGCAAATAGTTGTCGTCGGAAGTCAGTCTAGCGGCAAGAGTTCGGTACTAGAGAACATCGTGGGTCGAGACTTGTGCGTCACCGCTTCAACCCCTGAGTTTCTATTTACCTACCTAACTAACTAACTAACTAACCTACCCTTAAACAGCTTGCCTCGAGGATCTGGTATCGTAACGAGACGACCCCTAGTCCTGCAGCTTATCAACCGACCGGCGACGGGGCAAACGAACGGAGTCAATAGCGACGTCGCCAACTCTACCGACAAGGCAGCCAACGCCGACGAGTGGGGCGAGTTCTTGCATATCCCGGGACAGAAGTTTTACGATTTTAACAAGATCCGGGAAGAGATTAGCAGGGAGACGGAAGCCAAGGTCGGCCGCAATGCTGGCATCTCGCCCGCTCCCATCAACCTACGAGTCTATTCTCCCAACGTCCTGACCTTGACCCTGGTGGATTTGCCCGGTCTGACGAAAGTCCCCGTGGGAGATCAGCCGAGAGATATCGAGCGGCAGATCAAAGATATGGTTCTCAAGTACATCACAAAGCCAAATGCCATTATCCTAGCTGTCACCTCTGCCAACATCGATCTGGCCAACTCGGATGGTCTCAAGCTTGCCAGAGAGGTAGATGTTGAAGGACAACGCACGATCGGTGTTTTGACCAAGGTGGATCTAATGGACGAGGGCACAGATGTCGTGGATATTCTTGCTGGGCGCATTATTCCGCTACGACTCGGATACGTCCCTGTGGTAAACAGAGGCCAACGAGATATCGATAACAAGAAGCCCATTTCGGCCTCTCTCGAAGCCGAGAAAAACTACTTCGAAAACCACAAGGCCTACCGAAACAAGAGCTCCTACTGCGGTACTCCGTATCTAGCCAGAAAGTTGAACCTGATTTTGATGATGCACATTAAGCAGACTTTACCGGATATCAAGGCAAGGATTGCCAGTTCGCTGCAGAAGTACAGCGCCGAGCTCGACAGTCTAGGTCCGTCCATGTTGGGTAACAGTGCCAACATTGTTTTAAACATCATCACCGAGTTCACCAACCAATGGCGAACCGTTTTGGAAGGCAACAACGGCGAATTATCCAGCACGGAACTTTCTGGTGGTGCCCGTATCAGCTTCGTCTTCCATGAGCTGTACTCCAACGGTGTCAAGGCGGTCGATCCCTTTGATATCGTCAAGGATGTTGATATCAGAACAATACTGTACAACTCGTCTGGTTCTTCTCCGGCCCTTTTCGTTGGCACAACTGCTTTCGAAGTCATCGTCAAGCAGCAGATCAAGCGACTCGAGGAACCCAGTCTCAAGTGTGTGTCGCTTGTTTACGACGAGCTCGTACGCATCTTGACACAGCTGCTTACTAAGGCGCTATACAAGCGATACCCGCAACTCAAGGAGAAATTCCACGGCACAGTCATCGGCTTCTTCAAGAAGGCCATGGAGCCCACCAACAAGCTTGTCAGGGATCTCGTCTCCATGGAAGCCTGCTACATCAACACGGCTCATCCCGACTTCCTAAACGGACACCGAGCGATGGCCATAGTGAACGAGCGGTATAGCGGAGCCAAGCCTGTTCAGGTCGACCCTAAGACCGGAAAGCCTCTGCCGGCAACAGCTACTACTCCGGCCCGTGCTGCTAGTCCCTCGATCGATGGCAACCTGGACAACAACTCGGGCTTTTTCGGAAGCTTTTTCGCCGCCAAGAACAAGAAGAAAGCTGCGGCCATGGAAGCTCCTCCCCCGATGCTGAAGGCCTCCGGGACTCTGTCCGAAAGAGAGAATATCGAAGTCGAAGTCATCAGTAAGTTCACTAGAACATATTTATCCGAGTCGAGTTGTGTCATGCTAACGAATTATCGCAGAGCTACTGATTGCTTCGTACTTCAACATTGTCAAGAGAACCATGATCGACATGGTGCCCAAGGCTATTATGCTCACCCTTGTCCAGTGAGTTTATAGACCAGTCAGGTCCGTTGACAGATTACTAACTTGAGTTATAGGTTTACCAAGGATGAGATGCAACGGGAGCTGCTAGAGAACATGTACCGGAATGAGACCCTCGATGATCTACTAAAGGAAAGTGACTACACCATCCGTCGGCGGAAGGAGTGCCAGCAAATGGTTGAATCACTTGGTAAGGCCAACGAGATCGTCAGCCAAGTCCAGTAAGTATGTCGCCTTGGAGTCGACTAGGCATTTCTGGTCGGATAAGAGCAGAATGAGATGGGACTACGGCGCCGCGCGGTAAGGGGAAAGACGAAGCATACTCGGCCTCCACGTTGGAGGACCGTGGTAATTTTTGGCTATTGGTAGTAAGACTAAGGGGGATTAGGGTTTGTTATGCAACGTCTACCTACTTATCCGTCTGCCCCCAATCCCTCCCCCTTTTTCATCTAGGTTTTTGGACGAAGAGCCTCTTTTTTTTAAGTCACGACCCCTCATACCCCAACCCCGAACCAACCCCTTAGATATGCTGTCGGTAGATGAGAAATACCTTAACTATCTACCATAGGCATTCCCATTGGTCATGGTTGATAGTGAGACGTGGAATGAGGATGAGTTAATTTTACGTACTTGGCTTGAGAAATTGCCTGATCGAAGAGTTTTTTTTTTTTCGGGGCTGTCCGTGGCTTTTCCTTGCGTGATGTACGATGCATATCTTCCTGCTCTGAGAACGACCTATAGCTTCTCAGATGTGACTGTTGATCGAGTTTTATTATCTACGGCAGGCGACCCGAGTAGCTGGACATCCCAGCCCATGCAGCCACCGCCCGTTAACCTGCACGACACAGGGCAGTGGATAAGAAGCAAAAAAACTATATAAAAAAAAACTAAAAAACTGTAAGGATATATCTAGTTGCTACCTACCTAGGCAGGTTTCGAGGCGAGATCGTCGGCTCGCACCTCCCACGCTTGCCCACGCATATGTACACTCGCACACCGATTTCCTTTCTCGACCCGTCTAGAATTTGCCCCGGCTTCCAGGTTCTTGGTCCGACTCGAGCGGCCCGAAGCGGAGGACCTCGCTGCTACAGTCGACAAACCATGTGTATTATCTGAGATCTGAGACATGAGAGCTGATACTTGACCTGTGTATTATAGTGCAAGGTATGTAGTGTTGGTGTGTGGGTAGCACGAGGCGCAAGGGGAAGCACGCAGTGCATAAGTGTCAGTGCAAGTACATATAAGCGCACCTACCTAGTATAAGTATACCTACCTAGGTATAAGTAGACCTACAACACTGGATGTTGCCGGTCGGACTTTAGGTCGGTAGATACCACGCCACTTATCGCCGTGCAGAGATGAGGCTTAGTGGCTTTTGGGGGAGGGAAGATCCGAAAGGAGGAAAAAGGTACACATACGTAATTGTCATATCACCATACATGCCATACTAAAGGCAAGGTACTGGCTCCTAGCTCCTATGCACGCTCGGGTGCCGATCCCTTTGGAAGGGGAAAGCAGAGAGTACGGCACCCAGACAGGCGTTGCGAACAGCGCCGTAACTGGACTTACCTACATACCTACGTGGGATGGGAAACGCCGAAAAGCCATCCATGATAATGCAATGCGGATGCGGGCCGGCCTTGGGAGGGGCCGCACTAGATACGTAGGTAGGTATATATGTTTCTATGTACCTTTATACATGTATGTACGTATGTGTAAGCTCCAGGTTCCAGCATCTACATATTTTTGCTTACGACCTACTAAGGCACACGCACGTTACTAACCACTAACCACTAACCAGCTCGGACTAGCTAAACCCATGTAACCCGGTTCAGGGGACAAAAACAAACCCGAAAAAAATGCCAGCTTTTGTCCGGGCCTAGAGATGGCGGTCAAGCGGCTCTTGAATGCTTTTCCGATCGGTCCTGGAAGAATGGGGCAGCCATGCAAAGAGAGGATTCGGCTCTGAATGGGTTGTCGTGATTATCCTCGCCTTTTTAACACGCGATTGCACGCACGGATGACAGGTCATACTTACATATCCGACTGCACGTCTCCCGTGGTAAGGTAGCGGTGAGTGCATATAGGTTAGGTCTGGGGGTATGGGTGATACCGATAATAAAATTTTAGGAGGCAAAGTCGCAGTGCGAATATTCCGGTCTCACGCCGAGGGTTGGTTCCCCCTTCCTGGTTCCTGGGTTCCTGGTTGTAGGACTAGGACCGGCAGGAGGAGAGTAGAAGAGATATATACACGAACGATAGATCATTCTGAATCCTTCTCTTCTTCGTCTGGGGGTCTCTGAGCCCGTCAAACAAGACATTTTTTCCAACTTGCCAAACCGCTCCTTGCTTTCTTTCCCACTTTGAGGGCCACCTGCACCGCGCGTGGATATCACTAAGCCGTCGAGCCCCTGTCCGTTGCTCTTAGTCATTCCGCAACCATGGGAGACAGATCCAGAAGTGATCCCCCGTCTCCCCCGCCGCCTCCACCACCAAGTCCGGCCAGATCGTGCTAAATCGTCTGATTTCTGATCTGACGATGGGATTATCGGTGTCTTGGGCACGTCACGAGGTGAGATCCACGTCCCTTCATAGGAATTTTTCTTGAATCAGACCAGCTCATAATCATCTCCACGTAGCCAATTTTGTGTTCGTTGGTCCCTCGTGCCAGAATGAGTACATAAAGAGAACCAGGGCAGGCCCCCAGATTGCGGCCTGTGAGGAGTTGAAGTCCCACCCTGGGTTCTGGGTATCGTGTATAAGGTAAACATGGGTGGCATAGATGGTATTCAAGGCCGAGGTTATGGACGGGATAGAAAGACTGGGCGCACAAAAAAGGGGGTAAGGTGTCAGGAATTGCCGGATCGGAATAGAGTATACATGGCATAGACTTTTCTTCTTCGCGGCGCGTTCGCCTATAATTTGAATTTAGGCTTCAACACAACGCCTCCTTTCTCGACGTCGAAGTCCTTGCCCTTCGTCCAGCCAAACCAGTTGCTCAAAGCATCTACGCCTCCTTGGCCTGGAGCGAGAGATGTTCCCGTGTAGCCGCGCCCGTAGACTCCAGGACCCTGGCCGTGGGTGCTCGGCTCAGTAGCCTTCTCGTCAACGGCCAGGCATGGCGTATCGCGCAGCGTCACCGCCGGACGCTGGTCACCCTCACGGCCAGTATCCGTCTCGAGTTCAGAGTACTCCAGGATCGGAGTACAGCAAGCATCGGTGCCGTCGAAGATCTCCTCCCATTCCAAGCGCGTCTTGGACTTTAAAGCTGCCTCGAACAGCCGTCCCATTTCGGGCCAGGCTTTCCGGTCATGCTGTCGCTTCTCCCAGTTTTGACCATCCATTCCTAGACCCTTGACTAGGGCGGCGTAGAATTGCGGCTCCAAAGCGCCCACGGCCATGTATTTCCCATCCTTCGTTTCGTACGTATCGTAAAACGGAGATCCTCCGTCTAGCAAGTTTTCACCACGCGGATGGTCGCCCATGGGCGTCTTCAGGAGCTGTCGGGGGAAAGTAGCTAGATAGTTGGCGCCGTCCACCATGTTTGCCTCTACGACCTGCCCCTTTCCTGTCTTCTCTCTATTTATGACAGCTAGTAGAATACCTTGGAATAGTATAGCACCGCCGCCTGCAAAGTCTGCAAGAATATTGATGGGCGGGTGCGGCTTCTCACCACTCCTACCGAGTAGGGACAGCACGCCAGACACGGCCAGGTAATTGATATCATGACCGGCCATGGAGGCGTACTTGCCGTCACGGCGGAACCCAGTCATGCGGCCGTAGATCAGGCGGGGGTTCGCAGCGCATAAAACGTCCGGGCTGAGACCAAGCTTTTCCAGGACGCCGGGACGAAAGGGGTCGATTATGACATCAGCGGTCTTGGCTAATTCTCTTACTACTCTC
Source organism: Hypoxylon fuscum (assembly GCA_022578945.1). Classification (NCBI taxonomy): domain Eukaryota; kingdom Fungi; phylum Ascomycota; class Sordariomycetes; order Xylariales; family Hypoxylaceae; genus Hypoxylon; species Hypoxylon fuscum. The sequence goes on along the minus strand of MU399809.1, from coordinate 393,101 downwards.
ACGCCATCTGGCGATTTTAGATCGACGGATATGGAAGCTTTGTGCCTGGTGAGCATATCAGTAGTTGGAGGTGCCTGGGCGCCTGTGTGACGATCGATGCGCAGGACCTTGGCCCCGGCATCTGCTAGAAGCAAGCCAGCGAAAGGTCCTAATTAAATGTCAGTAAGTTGACGTATTGAGCTTTTGACCAGAGTAGAACATACCAGGTGCGAGGCCTGCGAATTCAAGGACCTTGAGCCCCTGAAGCGGGGGCGGTCCGACCATAGCTACAATTAAATTGTTCTAAGAGATCTGATGAGAAAGAGTCTAATTATGATACTCCTCCATTAGATGAGCTCTGAATTGTCAAATATTCATTATAGATTTTACATCCTGGTATCAAAGTATTAGGCTTTGGCATACCCAACGTTGCGGAATATGAAGTTTGGTGATGAACAGGGCAGCTTTACCTGCGCAAGGGCGCCCGAGTTGTATTGAAAGCGTGGAGAACCGAGGTCCATCGCCAGCCACAACGCGGCCGTACAGTACACTTAGCACTGTCATACGGTAAGGGATCCTCAACCCTTCTTGGAGCCTTTCTTCTTGTCTGTATTCTCAGACACAAGGCCGGCTTTTACAAATGCGTCTCTTGCAGTTTGGTTGATCAGAGCAAACCGGCGAGGTCCAAGCTTATGTCCTCCATACCATCGAGTGACAATCACCATGACGTTCCAGAGATCCATCAACTGCATAAGATGCAATAATCGCCCTCCAGCAGCAGTCTCGCCGTCGTCGTCGCAATCTTGAAAGGTGGTGTTATTGGGGCCCTTGATGCGCCACGCCGTGATGTTATGCGTGGCGGTTCGGACTTTCTTGTCAGAGGCGAGTAGGTGCTGAACAAACGCCTCAGCTTCCTCGGTGGATGAGACCGGGGCGCACCGGGCAATAAACGTCGATCTCAACTCGATGAAAGGCTCCGAAATGATCCACGGAGGTTCTGGCGTACCGACTTCCTTTGCATAGACTGGCGTTTCTGTCACCGGTGGAGCTTCCGCTTCGGCATCATCTTCAGGGGCAGCGTCTTGGTCTTGCTGCTCTTCGTAAGCTTCGAACTCCAACAACCGAGCTAGTTCCTCTACTGCGTCGAAAAGACACACAGCACCCGGTTGATACACGTTGCTTAGTGCCTCGCAGAATAGTATGAATTCCCGGTTTGCATCACCGCGCCTCCCACGTTCGCCAGTACTGTTAGTGCCTAGAACGACGGGGGGTACTGCGGGATACGTAGGGGGAAACTCGATACGGAGAGACGACGACTCCCCAGGTGGTTTTAAGATGTATACATTGGTATCTCCTGAGGGCACTAAGCAGCCGTCGCCGTATATGGAACTGATTGCCTCGATCTCATCCCGGAGCTCTTCAGACATTGTATACTCTTTTTGCCCGCGGGTCTGTGATCAATGTAACAAACCGGGTCAAATTTGCCAAAGGCTTCTTTGTACTGTGACCTCCCGTCCTCTAATTTATTTACGTCAAAACCTATAGAGATATTTGATTAATAACTTTGTGCTAGCAAACGGGCATCTGTGGCTTCCCGTTTCGCCGTTTGCAATTACACACCTGCGATGCCGGTAGTGAGATTATCGCTATGAGAATTAATCTCGTCCAGACGCACCCCTGCCGTAGATTGTTCTGTATCGGCTTATGCAAGGAACGAAGCATCGACGCATCTGATAAGAAAAGCTTCGACTTTAATTTAATTTAATTGATCACTTGCAGGGGACCCACCAAGTCCACTTGGTTCTAGTGGTGTCGAGAAAGCCCCGAAACCGTTGGATGCCGTTGGATTGCCCCTCCATTTTCCATGTCTACAATGTCGTAAGCTCCGAGTTCCGACCCCATTTCTTTTTCTCAGGACCTCGATACCTTTACATACCTAAGAATTGGATGCGGCATTCTCGAATACGCATCTACATAGCGTCTACCGTACAACTTGAAGCTAAGGCGTCCAAGTTACCAACCGTATTTTAGCTTCTTATAAGCTTCTTATAAGCTTTAGAAACGAAGACGTTTCTTCTTCGTTTTCTGTTTTATTTCTATTTTCTTCTTACAAGTTCAACTGTCTTATTAGTATCCTTCGTAGCCTCCCGCCACCTCCCCGCTAACCGTCACGATGGCATCCACCGTAGAACAGGCTACGGCCTTGAAGAATGACGGCAACAAGGCGTTTGCGGCACACGACTGGCCTAAAGCTATTGATTTGTACTCCAAGGCTATCGAGCTAAACGACAAGGAACCGACTTATTTCACAAACCGAGCACAAGTCTGTACTACCTCCCTGTTCGAATCATATGGATGCTCCCCCAGACGTGCTCGCGTGACTGACTTCGATCCGAATTTTAGGCACATATCAAGTCCGAAGCCTTTGGTTATGCCATTGCTGATGCTACCAAAGCCGCCGAACTGAACCCGAAGTTTGTAAAGGTACATTATAGCTCAAGCCTAGAATCGACTCCCCGTCAAGCACTAACAGGTAGAAAATAGGCTTACTTCCGCCGCGCCGTTGCCTATGCCGCCATCCTTAAGCCAAAAGATGCCGTCAAGGATTTCAAGAAGTGTGTGGAGTTGGATCCGGCGAACAAGGATGCCAAGCTCAAGCTTGCCGAGATGCAAAAGATCGTGCGGCAGATCAATTTTTATGCCGCCATCGAAGTCGGAGATGAACCGTCGGCTTCCGAAGGACTCGACGTCGACTCGATCGCCATCGAGCCAGACTACGACGGCGTGGAGCTGCTCAAGGATCACATGACTCAAGAATTCATCGACGACATGATGGAGAGATTCAAGAATGGAAAGAAGATACACAAGAAATACGTGTATCAGATCGCTATCGCCGTCAAGAATATCACCTACGACGAGCCTACTATGGTGGAGATGAAGATACCCGACGACGTCAAGCTGACGGTTTGCGGTGACACGCATGGTAAGTCTAAGGATGTCGCGCGTGTCAGGCCAGAACTAATATCGTTATAGGACAATACTTCGATCTCATGGAGCTCTTCAGATTAAACGGCCTACCGTCCGAGAAGCACTGGTACCTGTTTAACGGAGATTTCGTGGACCGAGGTTCTTGGTCAACCGAAATTGCCCTCTTGCTGTATGCCTACAAGTGGCTGCGACCACATGGCTTCTTCCTGAACAGAGGCAATCACGAGACCGACGACATGAACAGAGTGTATGGATTCGAGGGCGAATGCAAGGCTAAGTATAACGAACGGTATGGCTCGATTTCCAATTTTCATAAGTCTTCATTAATTCTAACTGAGCTTAGGGTCTTCAAGCTCTTCTCCGAAAGCTTTTCTGCGCTTCCGCTGGCAACCCTCATCGGAGCCAAGTATCTCGTCTTGCACGGCGGCCTATTCTCCGACGACAATGTCACTTTAGATGACATCCGAAAGGTGGACAGGCATGCCCAGAGGCAACCGGGACAAGCTGGCCTCATGATGGAGATGCTGTGGACAGACCCGCAGACGGCACCCGGGCGAGGCCCTAGCAAGAGAGGTGTCGGAATGCAGTTCGGTCCCGACGTGACAAAGAGATTCTGTGAAAAGAATGGGCTCGATGCTATTATCCGAAGTCACGAAGTCCGCATGGGCGGTTACGAGGAGGAACACGACGGCAGGTGTATTACCGGTAAGTCAATGCTTTCATTCCTGATTCATCGCCTTTGCTAACCTGGTTCAAGTCTTCTCGGCGCCCAAGTACTGCGACCAGACTGAGAACCGTGGCGCGTACATTAACATCGGCCCTGATTACAAGCTCCATTTCAATACCTTCGATGCCGTCCCTCACCCGCCGATTCGACCAATGGTAAGTTCTTCTATTCCCGCTCCTAGAAAGGAATCGTTAGTCTAACTCTTCCCAGGCGTACGCTAATAACTCGCTTATGTCGATGATGTAACGGGGTATCGGGGGGGTTTCGGGTTTCCACATGCTGAATTTCGCGAGGATCAATGGCATGAGATGGCTTGGCATCTTGCATATGTGGCATTACACCGCCACGGAAGCATTGGCGTTTTAGGAATACAGAAGAGGGAAGGGGATATATACCATGCGTAGGCACCACCATCGGAGGTATAAACGAATAATGAGATTCACAAGTGCGCTTTCAGACGCGTTGATTTGACTTGGCTTGGTTTGACTTCCATGATTTGACTTGATTTGAATTGCTGAGCTTCAACCCGTCCATAGCTTTTCTTGTCCGTCCCTACCCACCAGAGCACCTAGCCAGTCGGAGCATCCTCGTATTCGAAGCGTGGAATGCGTTCCATCCTGTACCGAGCCTTGCCAAGCGGTAATGGCTGCCGCAAATGCTCCTAGGTCGTCTCGTGGCATTCTCAGCCAGCAGTCCCTCCCCTCTACTTTGAGGATGTCCAGAGGAATTCCGATGCCCGTAGTTCCAAGGAACTGCTTCAGGGCAGAGGTACAGTACGATCGTACCTGGAGTGCATCAAGCTCGGGCAGCTTGGTAGAGTTGCTGAATACCTCGAGATGTGCATAAGTGAATCGAGGCGCTCTGATGGTAGCTGTGACCAGCTCGTGCGATTTCTTCAACTTGGCCGCACTCTGGGTGCCCGTCATTGATGTATCCGCCATTTCGGTCATGGTGGTCTTGGAGTTGGAAGGGACTTTGGTGAGTGTTGGATTGTGAATTATTGAAAAGGTTACGTTGAATGTCAACTGGTAAAGTGTAGGTATCTAAATAATATGTAGGTACAAATTACAATATTGGATATTGATGCAAGGTACGTGCATATGTATGTAGGTGGTACATGTAGATAGCTGCACGGCCACAGGGTAGCGTTCTTTACATAAACGGATAATTACATACGTACTTCGTTATTTACCCATAAATATATTTATTCTACCCTTACGTACTTGAAAGAAACGCGATCTATTACCAACCACCAAAGAGAAGAAATGGCCCATCTTAGCATTTCTCTTAGCCCGAGCTCCCAGGAAGGGGAATGCCAAGAATGGCTATTTCTTATCAGCAGGGAGCTGGCTCTCTGCTGAAGGAAGCGAAATAACACGGCAAAGATGGCGGCGAAGTCAACGATAAAGAAAACGGCAAAGATGACGGCGAAGAAGACGGTGAAGACGACGATGAAGAACACGACGAATAAAACAGCAAAGACAGGGAAGGTGAAAAAGAAAACATAAGAGACGAAGAAATTAACGAAGCAAAAGAAGAACGAAGAGTTGAAGTCAATCGCAAATATTAGGTTAGGATGCAAGCCGCACAGCCACATGGGGCGGCAGAATTTAGGGTTTGGTGCACACCACCTTCGCCCAAATGCAAAACTCGGTTAAGAGAATTTCTTTCCCCAAAAGTTTTACCCTTCTATCCGACCTTTTTTATCTTTTCTCCACCAATCACCGCCACACCCGCCGCCCACGCCCCACCATTGTGCCACCACTAGCTTCGCTTAACTACCTAGGTATTGCACTGCATTCAATTAACCGAATTGCCTTCTGCGCCACAACCACAACCACCGCCACTATGACTCGCGCTGGGGCCCCCCCGCCTCTCGGGGGCTGAGGTGAGGGCCAAGAAGAAGGCGGCGGCTAGGGCCGCCAAGCTAGCCGAAAACAGCCGATTGGCTGTAGAGGCCAAGGCGATCGCTGAGTCTGCGGAGGAAGCAGAGGACGAGAAGGCGGAGGTGGAGGACTCTTCCACCGACACCGACACCGACACCGACTCGTACCTCGATGATTCCTATCCCACCACAACGCCTTGGACCCCGGAAGAGCCCGACTTCTACAACAGCAGTCCTGTTCCTTCGTACTCCAACCCGTACTTCAACCCTCTTGCACAACTCCTAATGGCGACCAACAACGAAGATCGTGAGTACATTTATCAACATATCCCGCCCAACCAGCAGCGCTATGCCCGCGCCTGCATGGTGTGCTCCATCATCATGACGCAGGCCGTAAGTCCCTATATTTACTCCAAATATACTCCAAAATATACTTCACATATAATATATTCTACTTAGTTTTTCACTCACATTTGAAATTCTATCTTACTAACAATTGAACGCGACAACAGACGTTTCGACGCGACGGCTGTCCGAATTGTCCGTTTCTGGAGCTCAAGAACTCCCCCGACCAAATCGAATCATGCACGTCTTCCGTCTTCGAAGGAACAATGGCGGTGGCCGATCCTAGGCGCTCCTGGCTGGCTCGCTGGCAGCGCGTCGACAACTGCGTCCCCGGCGTGTACGCGATTAAGGTATCCGGCACACTTCCTGAGGACGTGAAGCAAGCTATGGCAGACGAGAACCACCCTTACGTGGCGTAAGTACCACTTCCCCCCAGATCAATATTGAACTACGGTGGCATGCGAAGAGGATGCTAATATAGGTACATATGCGCAGACGCGACGGGAGCGCTCAAGAGCAAGACTAGGAGATTGCGATCCGGGCGTCTTCCTCTTCCGCGCAGCAGTAGGCGCAGTGATTCTTTTCTGCTTTGGTACTTTCGACACGGCACTTCTACTGGTTCTTCTTACTGGCACGGTATTCCCGAGACACCTCGCACTCGGACCACGGCGTTTGGTCTTTTCTCAAAATTGCATCGGACGGAGTTTACGGCTGATCGAGGACAAACGCATCGGAATTCCGGATTTCTCCCTTTCTTTCTTTTCTTTCTTTTCTTTCTGCTTTCGGTCGACGGCACATCCGGATTGACTTGAGTTCACTTGCGTCTGGCGGCTTTCGGTCACGCGCGGGCTTGCGTTGGACTCAAGGATTGCTTCGTGCGTTCCCTCATTCGGCAGCACACCCGGCAGATCAATATGGACCGGAGTACGCTCGATCCCTCGCCCGGCTTTCGGTTACTTGCACAGGTCACGGTGCACGGCGGTTCGCTGCGTTGAGCTCAAGCAATTTCACTTGCTCGTCAAGGATTTTCTCACTTCCTCCGATCAACGGCAGATCAGGATGGACATGGGCCACGGCTTTCAGTATTGGCACGAGGCACGATGCGTGCGTTGCATTGAGTTTGATTTCGGGGTGGATGGATGGATGGATTCTCTCCTGCTTTTCAAGGATTTTCTCATGTTTCTTCATGTACTGGCAGATCAACCAGATCAGGGTTCCCTGAGGATGCTCGAGTCTCTTACGACTCTTGGTCTTGCCTGGCGGATTCGGAGCAACACATCATTCGATGTCAATCCTGCCTAGGTACATGGCTGTTTACTAGATCTTTAGTAGGATGGGCTTTCACGTCAAGTACCGCACTCGCTGAGTCGGACATAAATAATTGGACGAGTTTCCATTAAGTATCGGTGTTTTGGTTTCATATTCTCTCGTGAAAGTGACTGTTAAGTGACAATAACTAAAATATTATACTGCCTATGTACTAACCAAGCCGCCGGCATCGTAACGTATTAACTCTATATGAAGTAAGCTACATGTACCTAAATAAAGCCCCGTCGTCGCATCTCCACCTCCTCCGGCGTCCTCTCGTAGTACGACGAGATAGCGTCCGTCTTCCTGCGCTCCGCCAGCTCCGCGTCCGTCGCGTCCGCCTTGGTGTAGCAGTCGATGATGTCGTCGATGGCCTGGTACAGGACGGTGTCCCGCGACGGCGGCGGGGTCTGCTGCCGCTGTCTCGGACGCTCCAGCTGCACCACCGAGGGCCGGTTGTTGTTCTTCTTGATCTCGTAGACGAGCGGGGCGATGTAAGGGTGGTCTTCGTCCTCGTCTTGCGACTCCGAGATGGGGGAGGTGCTCTCCTCGTCCTCGTCCTCGTCGGAGCTGCTTCCGCTAGGGGGCGACGCGCTGGTCCACGAGCCGCTGCTGCGGTGGCGGGTGCGTAGCGAGTCGTGTTCTTCTCCGCGCTCGTCTATCGGCCTCGGCTGGGGCTTGGCGCCGAGGGTTTCCTGCGACGAGGAGAGCCAGCTGGAATCTTGGAAGCCGATGTGTTGCTGGCTTTGGCCCGAGGTAGAGAAGCTCCATGCGGAAATTTGCTTGGAAATATCTCTCTGGTCCTCGTTCCTCTGCTGTGGACGAGGGAAATCACGTCTCTTGCCCGGTGGCGGCGCCTCCAACTTCCAGTTGAATATGCTGTTGACAATCCGAGTAGGGCCCTTCTGGATCTCGGTGATACCAACTTTGGCGTCGCCGCCGACGAGGGCTTGAAGTGTCTCCAGATCGGCTTCTGCTACGGCAGGCAGCCGTGTTGAGCGGTTGGCGGCATCAAAAGTGCTCTGCCGGTACTCCATTCGGCAGTCGAAGCATACGTTCTGCTCTCTCTCTAGATATGTCTTTAAAGGCGCGTCGCATCCTGGCATCACGCACGTTTTCGGTTTTGGTTTTGGTTCCGGCGACGACGACGGCGCACGGCTACTTCTGTCGCTGTCTTCTAGTACCACTGTTGGGGGCCTAGCTGCAGGTTGTGGAGAGGAATTCAGGATTAGGCCGGGCCCTGTTTGGTTTGGCTCGATATAGGGCGGCGTACTCGATGTGTTGCGAGCCCCTCGTCCCTTGGATTGGCGATCGGTCAAATTACTCTGCCGGCTGTACCCCGAGTCCCGTCGAACTTGCCTCGCAGTAGATTCGCTGAGGTCGAACGCCCGCCTCGGGAGTATGGGTCCCTCTTCCGACTTGTATATGCGCTCGTCGCTTTTGGTGAGGCCGTGGTTGATGGTGCTCGCGCGAAAAACCTTTATAGTTATGGCCCCTGGTGAGACAAGCGAGCTAGAGGCTCGACCCCGACTACTGCGCTCTCTTGACGATGCCTGATCGCCTTGAGGTGATATTCCCTTCTCGTAGGAAGGATATCTAAAATCTAGGGGCGGACTGTGGGTAGTACCCTTGGGACTGTCGGCTGAATTGTTGAAATTAGGCACATTGATCCGCAAGCTTGGCCGCGTCGTACTTTTCTTCTTCTTCTCCTCGTGGCTCGGTTCGTCGTGCTTCAGGTTCCGGCCCTGCATCTCGTAGATTTTAGCGGCATATTCGGTGTTGCTAAGCTGCTCTCGAGTACGCTTATCGACTCGCGGTCGGTCCGGATGATGTGTGATCTTGAAGTTGGCAATCCATTCCTGCCGCTGCTCCTCGGCTAATCGTTGCTTCTTCTCCTTCTCCTCGCGGCGCTTCTGCCGGAAACTGCCTAAGACTTTTGAGATAACACCTCCGCCGCCGCTGCTGCTTCTGCTGTCTTTCCTGCCTGTCGTTGAAGTGCTCCAACGAAGTGATTCTGGTCTCCTGTTATTATGACGCTCCAGCATCATCTGCTGCCGCTCCTCGTGTCTCTTTTCTCTTTTGTTTGCCATCCTGATGGCCGTTTCTTCTTGTACCAGCAGACGGAAGAAATTAATTAAAATTAGAATTAAATAAGGAAATGAAATAAAATAAGAAACTCGCTATGCTATATGGGAAATGCTCTGCAGTCATGTGTATCGAATCATGGCGTCAATAATGAGCGAAAGTCATTAGTTAGTAGTAGTAAAAAGTCAAATTTACGGGAATCCTAGAACCAGCATGACTGGGTGTCCCAACGGCGCGGGCACAAGTCTCAAGTCATTAAGCACACTATGTTTTTGTTAGTTGACTAGCAGCATGGCGTCTTTGATCTGAGTCAGGTATACAATTGATTTTCTTCGTCACGGGCCTTATGATGTAGAGGGAGTCACAAAGGAAGCTTTGTCCTTTGTGTGTCAAACTTCTGAACCAACACATTGTGAGTCGACCAAGACGAGCCGCAAGCCATTGTCTACCTGCTGAATGGTCTATTGTTGACTTCGTCAAAGGGGAATTGTGATCAACCATGACGTAGGACGAACGAGCCGCATGGCTAACCTACTACTGCCCGCGGAACGCAAACGCGAATGATGCCTTACTCCAACTTGGATAGGAGTCGGAATTGGGTAGGATATGCTTAGGGCTTGCCAAAGCCAATGCGGAGGTGTGCTCCGTTCCCCTAGTCTAAGTGTCAGCCAAGTCTACCCAAATCGATGACCATCAGAGCGTTGATATTAGGGGCACTAAGAGTTACAACTATACTTACTAAGATCCTAGGTAATCAGTGGAGGCGGACAAGGCGAGATTGTTTCAGTATTTACCTAGGGAGGTAGAACCATTTCTCCAACTCACTTAGTCAGATATCAGATGGAAATAAAAGAGAATTTGCCACTTGGAGAGGAATTAGGGTTCGAATAGGGATAGAGTCTGGGAAATCTTGAAGTCGGGAAGTCCGATAGAGGGATAGAGGCTGCATAATTTTATGCAAGGAACAGGGGATAGGTACATGACTATTCATTCCTCGTTATTTACGTTATTTATCCCATATTCAAACCTGTGCATAGCTCTTTATCCGTATCATCATTAATCGCCCTTTATACAACCACATGTTACAAGCTGACCGTTACAGTCATGTTATTACTCAGAACCAGGAGAACAGGCGGGAGCTCGTGGCAGAGTACCTCGATGTCGGTGAGATATCTCAAGCTAGCCTCCTCGCTCTTGCAAGTCCCTTCCTCGGGAATCGGGAGAGTCGTGAGCAGAACCGCCGTATCGCTGCTATTTTGCCGCATTAGCTCGTTGAGAATTAGGTGTTGGGCGCGGCTCGGCAAGTCGTTGAACGAGAGAGGAAGGCTCTGCGTCGAGTACGTCGAGCGGGCATCATCTTCTGGTTGGTTGTCGAAGTGATACGAGGATAGTAATGCTGGCATATTGGGCTGTGCATCCGACGACCCTTCCTTGCGAGATGCCGAGTTTCTTCGAGATTTAAGTAGAGGCTCGGATGCGTTAGTTTCGGGTTCGGTAAAGGCGAGCCGCGGGCCAAATTCGTCCTCGTTTTCAACTTTGGTTTCAGGGACGGGACGGCTGGAGAACGGCCCAGCAGAGGCGTTTCGTGATAATACGGGACGTCTAACCCGAGGCGACGGTACGTCCTCTTCAAACATAATTCTCGGCCCTGTATCTCCTTCAATTAAGACTGTAGTTTCGGGCGTAGGCCTACTAGTAAACCGGCTTGCCGACGAATGGCGAGACAGGGCCGGCCTAGTGGGTGCTTTCGCTATAGTGGGCGTAGTTTGGCCTGATTCCAACGGAGTAATTAAGAGACCGCTAGAGCTCTGTGTTCGTGAGACGGGGGATTTTGGCGTTATTGTTGGTGCTGTTGTAGGTGCTGTTGTAGGGGCCATTGTACCATAGCCCGTTGAGCCAGTTGCACTTGAATATCCCGATCGCTGTACGAGAGGTTGTTCTAAATTCTTTGATGGCTCCGCCTTCCGCATGATATCTCCGTGCCTTCTCCTTCGACCTGCAAAAGTCAACAAGCTAGAACGTTGCGGTGCAGTCAAATCTTCGATGTCGCCACCACCGTCCTCACTAGCAACGTCGTTGAAGTCAACATCCGAGGGGGACGCTACGCCTTCGTCATCGTCGCTGAAATCAGGGGTATTGTTATATGTTGGAACATCAAACGCAGAGGAGTTGAGTTGGTGAGTATGAATACCAAAGTTGCCGCCCAACTTCGCAATAGCAGAAATTGTCGGCTTCTTGGATCTATCCAGCAACTCATTGAAATCTAGCCCCTTTGGCAAACTGTAGTGAGCGTCGGATTGAGATATCGAGCTGCCTCTGCGCTTCGTAGCATTGAGGGCCGCCTCTAAAGAAGCAAGTTCTTGCGATCGAGACAAGTCGTGGGACTCAGTCCTGAACCTTTGAAGCTCTTGCCACCATTCGTCATCCTTCAACACCTCGTTAACAACATACCCAAAATCGGAGTTACTTCCACGGCCATTAATGATAGCCTCGTAGCTTTGTAGTTGGCCTGCTGCAAGCCAGAACACTTTGATTGAAGCGTCTATTCGTAATTTTTCTAACAGGGCCTTTAATCTCGCTTCTTCCTCGTTAACTTCGCTCTCATATTCAACGAATACCAAAACGCGAAGTCGATATGCCTTCTTCCACGTTGGGACACTTTCTAGGATGTAACCCAGTTGTAAAATTAATGTGTCTTCATAACCATATTAGCCATACGTTTTCAATTTGGTGTTTGAAAGAAACTCACATGTGTCAAAGTTGGTTGTCAACAGTTTTTGGTTCCCGTCAGTGATTTCGGCCGACATCTGGATCGGCCAAAGGTCGATATACTTTTTGTTATTTTCTCCGTCACGGCGTGGGGTTTCCAACCTTTGGAAACCCTTACCAACGGCAACATTGAGACGATGACGAAGTGCAAGATCTTCAAGTATTGTAAGATAGTTTTCAGCGGACATCATACTCTCCGTGCGAATGGTATCAGTTGGGAGAAATCCCTCCAGAATGCGAGCGGAAGTATCTCCGCGTCGTCGCCTGTAAGGTTTCCCAAGATTTGCTCCAAAACTTGTCTGTGTGGGCGTGCTGAGCGTGCTAGGCACTTCGGGGATTTGAGCGAAAGGTCGGGATTTCCGTAACTCCTCCAAATTATAAAATCCTAAGACAGCTATATTAGGTCTCATCCCGCCGAGACCGGCTGAGAGGATTAGGTTTCGTACTCCCCATTCGATCGTCGGCGACATTGTTAACTGGACGAAGGCCTTGATTCTCGAAAACTCTGAGATGTATCGGGCCCATGCAGACTGTTGCAACTTCGCCTCGTGTATGCCCGAGTTAAAGTCATCTGTTACGATGACATGTCCTAAGATGTATAGTGATCCTTTCTTTAAAGAGTTACAGAACTGGATGAGCCTCGTATGATGCCGAGGATCGTTAATCAAGAGTATAATCTGAGGCCTCCAAAATTTAATATGCTCGGGTCTAAGACGTAATAGATACTTTCGTACTTGGTGGTAGATCAGATTTTGAGACACATCGCCCCAATGCTTCGGTGGACTCAGGAAATGAATGATGAGGAAGAGAAAGATAAGCACGCAGATAGCCGCGGCTGCATATGTCTCGTCTATGAAGAACATGGCAGCGGCAGAAAGAACGCTTCCTACGAAAGCCGTATGCCAACTGAAGAATTTGAATGCAGGACGAAAGTTGGGAGCCGATCCTATCTTGAGCAAGAAACACGCCAAATTCATAACAAAAAATGTCATCTATGTGGGGTATTAGAAGTGTAACTAGAATCTCGTGAGGAGATACTTACTAGGTAACTTATAGATATGAATGTTGCAATTGAATTCAGGTCTGCAAATAGAGCAACCTGTGCAATGATGTAGGTGACGAGTATGGCAAGTATGGGATCATCGCGTTTGTTCCCCTTCCCAAATATGGATAGGCCTGGGAGCAGTTTATCTCGTCCAAGAGCCTGAAGAAGTTTAGCACCACCAATGATTCCCATCAACGCCGAGAAGAACGTCGTTGCGCACTCTCCGGCAAGTACCAATGGCGGTACTATGCTTATCGTGGAGATGACATTGGTGTCTCGCAGAAAAGAAGGATGGGTGACGCTGGATCCTATCGACAATATCACAACGAAGTAGAGAACAAACGTCCCTGCCATAGCCCATAATGTTCCTTTTGGAATTGCCTTGCTTGGGTTCCCTAAATCCCCCGACATCGAAGCTCCGGCGAAGATACCAGAAGTGGCACTAAAGAGGATGCCGAATAATTCCCTGAATGTATCGATACCATGATAGGTAGGGCCGTCGGTGTGTGGGTATAGGTTAGAACGCATGGTATCAATACTCCAACCGGTGAATTCGAGTCCAGTCGTAGCGTCTACAAATGGACTTCCTGCAATCGCCGAAATAGGAATGCTTATGATAGCTATAACGAGTATAACGAAAAGAACACCGCTTGCTTGAACGAAGAGAGCTCGCCCGGCGAGGCTCAAAGCCGTACAAATGACGAGAGCAGCAGTCTGCAAGCCATAGCCCTCCCAATAACCCTGTGGCATGAGAGGTCCGAGATTTAATTTCAGACAGTTCATGAGACCAACAATATTGAGGGACGTGTTCACGACTTGAGCGAGGTAAAATAGGATCCCGATCGAACCACCGAACTCAGGACCTAGAGATCTTGAAATCAGATAGTAAGCACCGCCTCCTTTAACCTCTCCATTGGACGCTATAGCAGAGAGAGAAAGAGTGGTGATGAAATCGACGATATACGCTATAACGAGCAAACCTAAATAAGTGTTCATGTAAGGTTGCTGCTGAAGTGCCATGTGGTGTCAACAGGACCTACCTAGCATGCCAAGCAGACCAATTCTACCCATTATGGAGCCGAAACGAAGGAACATCAGAATACTGATAATATTGAGGACAACCGGGACGAAGACGCCAGCCATGAGGCTGAGCTTAGCTTTCTTGCTAGGCGGCGCTGGACTGGCGTCCGCTTTGTCTCGAGATTCTGGAGACATCTTGTCTTAATGTTGAGTAGGTAGGTACCCAGGTATAGCTACAAAGCTTCGATATAATAGCTAGTACTATCGTCGAAGGCGGAGCTATCAAACACCGAAACTTCATCTACCTCCCGCCCGGAGGCTTGTTTGTTAAACACTCATTGATAATGTTGATTGACGCGGCGTAAATGCTTTGTCTACCTATTCATTCTGCAAGAATTATGTAGCGACCCCGCCCAAGTTTCGAAGTTGAGAATGACATGAATCCTCAACCCAGGCAACCAGGGATAGTGAACCAGGGATAAAGGACGGCGCATCAAGAGGACTAACTAGAGTTGTTCTAGCCTGGTCCCCCATAACCCGTTTTTTAATCTTGAATGGAGCTCTGTCCAATGACGTTGGGTGACTGATCCAAAACGAGACAAATCCCAATGCGGTTTATTGGCTGGATGCAAACTGCCATAACAAATGACGTATTTTCCATCATATGTTTAAGCTGATGCATGTAGGTATGCACGATGTTTGCGAGTACAGCATGTGAAAGACTCAGGTGCATTGCTTGAACCGAAAATTTCTTTATAGTCATGACAGAAAAAGATTTATCTGCCTATGTGGTTTTCATTCGAGTCGTGTCAGGTATTGACTGTAGACTTCCTCGGAGTAAATACATACCTAGTATATACAGTTTCGTATTATCAATAATACTGTAAAGATGCACTGTAAAAAAAAAAGAGAGAAAAAAAGACCCGAAATATTACCGCCTCGAGCGCGCGATAATCGGAGTATTCCCAATTGGCCGAGAAAATCAAGGCGGCGCAGGTTCGTCCCGTGGGAGGGTCCCTCAGACGTCTCCAAGAGCCAAGACCGCAGCTGACCGATTTGGGTACAATTTCTTCAGGGTCTGCCGTCTGACTGATAAGAAATCACGAGGGTCTTGGTCTTATTACATACTCCAAGGTTACCTTACCGACTAATACCTAACATCAAGACGTGTTGTCTTTGTAGAGTCTTCTTCCTCTCTTGTTATTCTTCGCGATAGTCTTCGCATCTCGTGGTACGTTTAAGGCGAGCATTATCATTAGGGAGCCTTAGAAGACTTTTTATGTTTATCTAGAGTTTTGCAATTGAGTTTTTCCCATTGCATTGCTATTAGCTCAGATAGCTACATAGCTTCCGTTACCTCTAAACATACTCAAGTGCTTACTCTTAAGCTTTCTCACAAGTTAGCACCGACGCGCCCGGTCCTTCGATGGTCACTCTGTTTTAAAGATAAAGATAAAGACCAAACACCAAGCTCAACCGACACGATGGCGAATTCCGATCAGGAAAGAAGCACGACACCGCAGCCTGGAGGTCCTTTGGGTGTACCGTTGTCATCCTCTCCAGGCTCCTTGCGGGGTCGTACGTATGGGACATCAGTGCCTCGTGCCGATGTCACTGCTCGATTAGCTTCGCCGGTGCCGTCCCATGCCTTTGGCACACCGCCGACGCAAAGACCCCAAGCATCGAATCGGGATAGCGAAGACAATTCTGACAACCTTGGTCCTCTTGCTGGGCCTGGTCAAAGCTTCGCAGGTCCCGGCGTTTCCGCTCTTGCTGCAGCTCTGTCCAACTCGGTAGGGGCATCACCTCCAAGATTCGGCACGCCGCCGATACGATCGTCGTCGCCGGCGGGAACGGCGGGGACTTCGGGCCAGCAGCCATCTATAACACCGACCAACTACGGCTCCTTTGACGCGAGATCGAGGTTCTTACAAAATGGTGGCTCGGGGGCTTACGAAGATCCGGAAATCGTCAAGCGGCATTTGGTCCAACCCACAGACGCTGAAGACTCCGGGACAGGGTCCCACAAGGGCACTATTTCAAAAGGCAAGCAGGTTAGCGGCGCTGCGGAACCGGGGCACGACGACGACGACGAATTTTCCAGTCTGAGGTTACAAGGTGGAGATGTAACCCGCCAGATTTATAGATGGACGGAAGATGCGGAAGGTCGTAACCGGCATCAGCGCAGCAAGAGTTTCAGCCACGTTAGGGACGAACCCGAGAGCGAGGTGCTCGACATAAATAATATCAAGGTCCCCGGTGGGTTTAGACGGAATTACCTCAGAAGAACCGCGCATAGCCCGCCTTCAGACCCGCAGAGACTAGAAGCTGGGGAAGGCCTCTCGAGAGGTAGGCAGGATCCTCAGTTGTTTACTACCAGCTTCTTAGAGTTTTTGTCTATCTACGGCCACTTTGCCGGCGAAGAGCTCGAAGAAGACGACGAAGTCTTGCGGCCTGGCGAGTACTTTTCCTCCGGAGAGAGCGACGATTACTACGACAGCGAAGATGAAAGGGAACCAATGGAAGATAGCGCCCTCCTGACACCCTCTAAGCGCAAGAGAAGACGAAGGACCCGCGGCGGTAGTGGCAACAATACCCCTTTCAACGCAGCGCTGCTTCTTCTCAAGTCTTTCGTCGGTACGGGAGTCTTGTTCTTACCTCGGGCTTACTTCAACGGTGGCATGATGTTCAGCAATCTGGTTCTGCTCTTCGTTGCAGCGCTGAGCTACTACTGTTTCGTGCTACTCGTTACTACACGACTGAAGGTTGATGGGTCGTTCGGTGATATTGGTGGAATATTGTACGGCGATTGGATGAGGAAGTTAATCCTATTCTCCATCGTCGTCAGTCAAATCGGATTCGTCGCCGCGTACATCGTTTTCACATCGGAGAATCTGCAAGCCTTCATTCTTGCCGTCTCTAATTGCAATGTGAATATCAAGATTACCTATTTGATCCTTATGCAAATGGTCATATTTTTGCCATTCTCTCTATTCCGAGACATCGGAAAGCTCGGTTTCACTGCTTTGATAGCGGATGCGTTCATTGTTATTGGTCTTGCCTACCTCTTCTACTACGACGTCCTCACCCTGAGCACCTATGGTCTCGCGGATATCATTCAGTTCAACCAAAAGGACTGGACTCTCTTCATCGGCACGGCTATCTTTACCTTCGAAGGTATTGGCCTCATCATTCCCATCCAGGAGTCGATGAAGAATCCGGCCAAGTTCCCCAAGGTCATGTTCTACGTCATGATCATCATCTCTGTTCTGTTTATCACCATGGGTGCGGTGTCTTACGCGGCATATGGATCGAAAACGGAAACTGTCGTTCTCCTCAATCTACCCCAGGACAACAAGCTTGTCAATGGTGTCCAGTTCCTCTACTCACTCGCTATCCTCCTCTCTACACCTCTACAGATTTTCCCTGCTATTCGTATCACGGAGAACGCCCTCTTCACGAGAAGCGGCAAGTACAACCCCTACATCAAGTGGCAGAAGAACATGTTTCGTTTCTTCGTCGTCTTCTTCTGCGCCCTCATTGCCTGGGGAGGTGCAGACAATCTGGACAAGTTCGTTGCTCTTGTCGGGAACTTTGCCTGCATCCCTCTCGTGTACATCTATCCGGTGAGTCTATTCCATTCTACAGCACCGAGTGTTAGACGTTGCTAATCTTTTCACAGCCAATGCTTCATTATAAGGGGGTAGCGAGAACCAGGACCCGGAAAATCTCTGACGTTGCTCTTTGCATCTTTGGGTTTATTGCCATGGCATACACCACCAGCTTGACGGTGATTAGCTGGGCCAGCGGGCCCTCCGGTCCAAGTCTACCGAAATACTGCGATACCGGCAAGCTCTAAAGCTGCGAGGCAGCACCACCAAATTGGCTCTTGAAATATTTAAAATGTACAGTAACACTTGCATCGGCAGCATCGGAGGATGTCCACATATTCTTAGAAAATTCTTTATTCCATACGGGAATCGAATTTTGATCCACACGGAGATAGAGATTTTGCATGGCTATTTCAACATTGGGATGGAAACGAATCTCATGTTATGAGTACTCGGGTATGGTAAGTTGGTATTCGAGATGTAGGTTAGTTTAGGTATCATCTATGACTAGGTTTTTAATAGTACTCGATGATCCTATGGAAGACTTGAGATTCATTGTGAATACAGCTATGTAAATGCTTGCCTTCGTAGACAAACTGCACGTATTACAGATAACGTGTACGACATAGGGTTCGGAATTTAAAAATACGTATTATACAAACACAGTATAATACGTGTATCGATACTGCGTTTTTCACATCTACACGTATAATAGAGTGGATCCTAAATATTTTAAGTGGATCGCTGGCTTTCTACAGCTGTACTAGCCATAATAAAGCCACACTAGCCACACTAGCCACACTAGCCACACCAGCCATAGCGGCGCCTCTAATTTTAGATCCTATACATTTTGTCGCATAAGCGTTTTTTTACGGTCGCAATGTATGGAATTTCAATTTTAAAATACGTATATAATTTTTAAATAAATATTAAAAAATTATTAAAATAATAATAATAAATCTTACTTATATAGAATATTTTTTTTTAATTTTATTCGAGATTATTTAATTAATCAATTGGTATAATATGTATTACACGAATAACACAAGTATAATACGTGAAATGTATGGGTATAATTGGTATAATTAGGTATGTATATAGAATACCGTATTTTATTCAAAAACACGTATTTTTCCGATCCCTAGTACGACATAGGTGAGCTAGGCAGGTACTTAGATACATAGTCAGAAGCTAGCCCTGTGGGCCCTGTGCCGCTAAAGGCTAAAGGGTTTAGCGCCTCCATTTAACAGTGTGAAAAGTATATTTTGCCGGGACTTTCCCGATTGGCTCAGTTCAATGTCCTTTGATGACTTAGTACCGTCCATGCCTTAGAATTGATCACTCAATTGAACTTATTCTCAACATCAACTATATCGTTGGACGTCTTTGAATATTTCAAACGATCAGCTTCTCTTCGATTTGCTTCCTACTCTAGCCGTCGGTAATATTATAATAACGTATCTTCGTTGATATAAAGTAGGATCAAAATGAACGCGCCAGACCGGTTAGTAATCTTTCATATATCTACAATCGTTAAACGTCTGGGTGGTTGTTTGAGGAATTGGGCAGTCGCGATGTAGATTTGTATCGTACCTACATACATACCTACATGTACTTGGTAGAAGGCAGAGAAACATAGCTGAGAGGAACGATGCACACTACCTAACCCCCCCAGGTAGCATGTCGCAGCTGCCACCAAAAAACTCAACACCATGGATGTCCACATCGCTTTGGCAACGAGTTCTGCGGTCTTCAACGTGGATTGTTTACACATTTACACACTTTTCTCAACCCATCCATCATCCATTCTCGCAACACCATCATTCACTTCCATCGCCCTACCAAGCTGTGGTAAAGAATCCATCTCTCATCATCAAAACACACCAATCTACCATCGAATTAATCGCAGATATTCGAGATGAATGAACAATACTCTCATCTCTCGAACCGTCCGGACGTGTTCGCATATCCTGTTGACCTCAAGTACGCGATCATACGCTAACTAGTTTACAGCTTCGAGCTCTTCCTCCTCAACGAGGCTCTGGGCGAGAAGAAGATCACAGAGAAGCCCTTCGCGGGTATGTCCAACACCTCGGACTTCATCATCATGAAGGAGGACCATACTATCGGCAACTTGCTTTCGGAACACTTCAAGCAGCACCTCCACGTCCAAATGGCTGCATACAAAGGTAGAGCGCGCTCCGTACCAACCAACCTCTTTGTTGAAGATGAGTGTGTTAACGGCATGTCTAGTGGCTCACCCTAACGTCCCCGAGGTCTTGATCCGTCTACAGACGGATGGCACCATGACACCTAAGGAGGTTTTTGTCGAGGTTTGCAAGCAGCTTATCGCGCAACTTTCCACTTTCTCGCAGAACTTCACGCGCGAATTCGAACTGCGGAAGATGGCCACCGAGGGAGATAACGAGAAAAGCAAGGAAGGTGGCGCTAATGGAAGGCCCTGATTCATCCCGTTGCGACAACTACTTGGTCTTGCAAAAGTCTTTTCATTTTTTTTTTCACTCGAGCATGGCACTCTGACGATGGATGAAGGGAAAGGGTTAGGACAATACCCGGCGTTACGGCTGTTTCTTCTGTTTCCAGGCACCTTCGTGTTTGCATGAGACCCTTTTAGTGATTTAGGGGTAATATTTGGTGGTATTGATCACCCACAAATTGACAAGACCTCGATAGGTCGTCCTTCACCCTCCCCCCATATATTGGCCGGTCCTCCTGCCTTTGATATGATGCAATCTATGAGACTCGTGCCCTGAACCCCTTAGACCGGTGTACTGTTACTGCTTGAATGTACAACAAGCCGTAATCCCTTAGGGAGCTCCAATGTAGAAATCGCTTTCTAGCCCCGTCCTAATCATGTGGCTACAGGTCCTTCTCCTCCCGGTATTAACTACAGTAGATGATCAGCATCCTGAATGGCAGATGGTAGTAGATACTGGTACATACCATGCATATGTTGTTGCCATTGAGTAGAATCTTGGAGAGCTTCGTGTGGTTCCCCGAGTAGTCGCTACGGCCTGTTAGAGATAATCCAACCCCATCTCGTGTTGAAGGTACGCTTACAACTCGGTCACATCCTCTAGGACCATGTCTGGGTATGCTGTTAGCTTGCAGCATGATACGCGAGCTGACACATGTATGTGTTTACTCACTGACGTAGTCATCAAACCCCAGCAAGGTTCCGCTGAATTCTAAAACCCGTCGTGGTCAGTCTTGATCTAGGCTTGTAGGAGTATACGGGCTTGTAATAATACCCTTGTCACCCTTCATGATGACCCATATTCTCGAGCCGACACACTTGTCGATGAGTTCTGTCCTATATATGAGCATGATGCTTGTTCCATAGCCACGGTGATATATATACACGTACCTAGGGGTAGAAGTTGAGACGCCATCTTGGTAAATAGGTCTTTTTGATCTGGCCGTTACGATGGTTCGTTGATAGCTTTTGCAGGCCAACGAATTATAATTAAGTAATCAATTTGGCTTGGCCTTTGACTTCAATGTTCTTGGGTACACAAAAAATGGATCACCTGACATCGAGTGCTAATCGTGTTTTGACAGAGGGATGACTAAGCTACTTTACCCAACCCTGGAACCTGGAACCTCCGCATCATTAGTGGATCTACGGTTAATTGAATTCTGGCGCCGACTTTAATAAGTGATTCACGTTACCTTATTTATTCCCACTCGCCCACCCACATCCACATCCACTTTCACCGCTTTCACCTGTCACTGCGACGCGTCTGCCTAGTAAGCGCCCGCAGCTATTACAACTAGCTACATGGTCAACATGGAGCACAGCTGTGATTTAATACTTGTTGATCATCAATGATGTTCCTTGGAACCTCGGAGGCCGTTGGCAATGCTCTGAGATCTTCCAAGGCCCTGCGCGCATCTTTCGTTTTGCGGTTCGTCTACCTATGTACCTATCTATTTACATTATACTACAACTAAGACAACATATTGACAAGTATTTTTCCAATTCCATAGCTATTATATAAGGCGAAGCTCGAGGATGACTGCCACACCGCAGAAGAAGTATCAGCTATGGCATCCAACGCGGGGCATTTCCTTCTCGCCGTCTGCACGATCGCCAAATCTAGCCCCTCAAGATGCGCACGCCTCCAACGAAGCCGCAGCAACAGCCAACCAAGATCACAGTGCCGACTTCTACCCTAATGACCCCGAGGCATTCTCTTCGTACTCGAGGCTCGAGGACCTGCCACTGTTATATCCGAAACTGGATGCGCCGAACTCGGAGAGAGCTGCATCGGGAAGCGTGAAGGAGAATGGGAATGGAGCTGCATGTACTGTTCCTGCGGACAAGGGCAATGACAAGCAAAGGACATCCTCGGAGACGAGGATTCCCGATCATCCTCCCGTACCTGCCTTGCCCTTCAAGACGGTAGACGACTTGTTCTACGCTGCCAAGAAGGCCCCTGCCGGATCGACCAATTCGTTCTGGTCTTATACCCAATACCGCGGGACCGCCCAAGACGGCATCGAGCAGAAGGTCAAGGTGCACTACTGTCGAAGCAGACATACCATGGAGAAGGTCTGTCAGGAATACTTCGTGGGCGAGCCAGTCCTTGGTTTCGATCTAGAATGGGCACCGGACTCGTTCAAGTGGCAAGGCGTCCGGAAGAATGTCTCGTTGATCCAATTGGCGAGTCCAAGTCGCATCGGGCTCTTCCACCTCGCTCTATTCACCGACAAGGAACTCGAGCCTATTAGTCCTACCTTCAAGGCCATCATGGAAGACTCTAGCGTCACCAAAGCCGGCGTCGCTATCAAGGGCGACGCCACCCGACTGCGTAATTTCTTGGGAGTCGACTCCAAGGGCTTGTCAGAGCTTAGTCACTTGTACAAGCTCGTCACCTATTCCGCCAGGGGGCAGTACAGCGAGATCAACAGGAGACTCGTGCCCCTAGCCACGCAAGTAGAGCAGTATCTGCACCTGCCCCTTTTCAAGGGGCAGGACGTCCGGTCGAGCGATTGGACGAAACCCCTGAGCATGGACCAGGTCGTGTATTCCGCGTCCGACGCCTACGCCGGCCTGCAGCTCTACGCCACCCTCGAGCACCACAGGAGGCAGCTCGACCCCTGCCCGCCCACGCCCTACCACGCCGAGAGCAACCTCCCCATCCGGATCGCCAACGGCGTGGACCTCGCCACCGACGACGACGACCCCGTTGCCGATGCCGCCGAGGAGACGGAAATCGAAACCGCCGACGCCAAGTCCAAAAACGCACCACCTCGGAAACCCGCGAAGCCGCCCCCGGGCCCCAAGGACTCGCGCATCGAGATCGCCGAGGACCGCGTCGCGTGCTACAAGGCCGCGCGGCGCACGCGCGGGGGCACGCGCGCCAGCTTCGCCCAGCTCCGCGCGTACTACCTCTGGCACGACCAGGGGCTCGAGCCGGCTACCGTCGCGCGCCTGCTCCGCGACCCGCCCCTCAAGACGGCCACCGTCGTCGGCTACATCCTCCACACCGTGCAGCTCGAGAAGCTGCCCGTGGACCCCGAGAGGCTGCGCGCGGAGATCGCCGGGCTGCTCCCCGACGGCATGTTGAGGGCACGGTGGCCCGGCGTGGCGGCGGTGGTGGCGGAGGCGGGTTGGTGTTGACGGGGGTGAGGTTGAAATACTCATCTTAGAGCAATCATACCTAGATACCCTTATGATTATAATTATTATTATTATTACTAAGGAAATGATATTAGACGATCTAAGACAATCGAATTCCTAGGGGTGATACGGAGCGGCTTAGGATTTTCAAGCGAGTTCCTTCCTGCTTACAATACCTAGCTAGATCCCTGTCAACAGGTGGCCGTGGCAGAACAGATCCCAGATGATAGGTAGAGGCTATTGCGAGTTCGTATATATGGCCAGAGCTGTGACTAGATATCTAGATAGATACCTTGTACTTATAACGCGCTGGAATAATAAAGAGAATCCCTACGTACCTATGTATGTAATAGCGAAGTCTTGAGAACTAGTGCGAACATTCACATATATTGCCTTGCTATGTATATCACTTCTACAAGTCGTGAAAGTGTTAACTATTGTCTAAAGCTTTCCACCGTGAACTCGAGTGGGTGTTCGCTGCCCCGGACTTATTGCCCCTGCTTCATCCACTAGATAAGCAGTATAGAGATTCACGGAGCTTGCTGGAAGCTCCTTCCTAGCCACTGCCTACATACATACCTACGTAGACATAGAAGAAAAGGAGTATCAAGGACCGAGCCAACGCCGGCCACTTGGTCTCCCGACAGCAACCACCCTATTTCTTCGCCATCCGCTTCTCGATCTTCTCCAGCTCCCAGTCGATCTTCTTGAAGGACCACGACTTCCAGAACGGCGGGTACAGGAATGGCCGCAAGTCGAAGCGGTTGTCGTCGGGGGAGTAGGGGTTGCAGTGCAAGGCGGGAGTCAACACCGTCATCTTGTGGCGGTTGATGGCACTAGAAAATATGGTTAGCATCGGAGGTCTGGCTCGCTAGAAAGACTGCAGGAGCTTGTTTCCTTAGTTTTTCTATACTATACGAGGAAAACCAAGTTGAAGAACGTGGTATAATGACTCACTGCGAAAAGTTAGCTATCAGACACAACAGAAGAAACAGAAATTCAGGGTTGCATACCTAAAAGTGGAAGAAACGCTTGACCTTCTCCGCCACCTGAGCAGGCGTGTACTCGGGGGCGTCGTCGTCGGGGCCCTTGACGCGATCGGCGCTCCAGTCGTGCACGAGGCGCTGGAACATGCCGAAAGGGCCGAGCTTGTTCTCCTTGCGCAGACGGCCGAAGATGGTCAGCTCGGCGTAGGTCATGCCCATGTCGGCCTCGTCGCTCTGCACGTACGACTCCGTCAGGGGCTCGAGCTCGGCCGTCGGGACCGCCGTCAGGAAGTCGTGCAGGCACGGCAGCGCGAAGTTCGTCTCGGCCCACGCGATGAAGCGCTTTAGGTCGGCCTCTGTGAAATGACGGGAGTTAGCAAGTGCGCTTTACGGGTAACCGGATAACACTGGGCCTATGTCTGGGGTTGAGAGGTGTGCTTCACGGCTAGGGTTGAGGGAAGGGCTATAAGCCATGTGAGATGAGAAGTAATAGAACTAGGGGTACTTGCTGTCGATAGAACCGATGGGGTTGATATCGGCACTCGAACAATCGTATCTTTAGAAAGTGTCAGTATCACATTAACACGTAAAAGGGGCCAAAGCCGTACTTTGTCAGATAACCACGAAGCGACTCGCCCACATTCGCGCTCCCGAGGATGAGCAAACTCCCACCGCCCGGCCTATTCCGTGCCGTCGGCAGGATCTGGCCGAACTCGTACGCGGTGACCATGCGGATGCGCGCCTGCAGGCACTGCAGCGTGATGTTCTCCTGGTGGGTGCCGCCGTGGACCTTGAACCTCGGCTCGAAGGCCAGGGCGTCGACGACGAGGGCCTTCTGCGCGTGGTAGACGTCGTCGATGTCGAGGTCGACGTGGTAGCTGCCGATGGCCGCCGCCAGGTCCTTGGCGCGCTGCCGCGTGTCGCGCGAGCTCTGCGCCTTCATCCCCATGAAGATCGTCGAGAAGATCTGGTTGCAGAGCTCCTGCGGCGTCGACGGGAGCACGTCCTCGCCCTGGTACTTGGCGATCCGCTTCACGTCTTCGATTACCTGGGCGTTTCCTTCCTGGACGGCGTCCATTACGATGCGGCACATGGACTGCGGCGATGCTTGTTAGCAAATACTCTAAAGCCTTATCGGGAGGGAAAGATTATGTCTTGGTAGTAATAACGAGCAGAATACAAGGTCTGGAGTTGCCGCTCTTAAGACATACATAGACTATAGTTGCTGTGGCGCAAGAATCGATGCCCCCTTTTATGTTATGTTAGTGAAATGTGCCTGGACGAAGAGAGGGAGACAATGCGCACCACTTAGTGGAACCAGATACCCTGCCACGCCGGTCCGTCTGAGGTAGTCCCAGAGATAGCAGCCAGCCGAGAGGGCGACCTCTTCTTCCACAGTGTGATACCGCGGCTTGATCGGCAACGACGGACGCTTTTCAATATCGAAGTCGTCCTCTTCCGAGCTGAGCTCAAACGCGGTCTGGATACGTTGGTACTTGGCATTCGAGCTGGCAGCCTGCATACCTCGAGAGATGGCCGATCGATACGACCGAACTTCCTCCAAGTCTACGGTTGCCGTTATTACCTCGACGTCGTTGAGGCTGAATTGCGAGCCCTGGGCTACGATATTTCCGTTCACGATGATCATTGCTGAACCATCGTAGTACAACCGGTCGCCATCGCAGCCCTCTGTGGCTGAGTTAGCTCTGGCTCTCAAACTGGAATAGGGTTTTATTACGTTGATTGGCATAGAGGTAGATTCCTAGGCCACAAGGAAAGTTAGCATATACTATAGACGGATGATTTATTGACTCTGGAGTGTTCGTTGAGAGACGGAAAACATAGCTCATGAGCAAGATAAAGAATTTCTGCTTAAGAAGTGCTGCAATAGGGAATAATGGAATAATGAATTCTTATGCTGACCTCCGCATTTTCTAGTAGCCTCCATGATGAGTTGGAGCCGAGTTTCGAGCTTTTGCAGCTCGAAATGAGAACCGCTGGAGTTTGTGATGATTTCCACGCCATCGAGACTCATAGGGATATGGGGCGCAGCGGGTGTGAAGAGCTCCTCGCACGTCTCGGCACCCATGCAAGTGTCCGGGGTGGAAATTACCGCATCGCCGAAAGGCACGTGTGTGGCTCCTTGAATTTCCTGCAGTATGCGAGGCAGATGGTAGTCTTCGACTTTCTGGGGCTGCATCCACGGCGTGAAGAATCTCATTTCTCTGTAGTTGCCGTCGTTGGCGAGCCACATCTTCGGCCTGATCATCAAGATCCTGGAGTTGAGGCAAATGACTCGGCAGTTGAATCGTTGATTCCGATGCTGGATTGGCATGCCTATATCCACTAGTATGCCATGGCAGCTCTCATCAAGTAGGATGCGCCTCAGCATCTCCAGGGAGTGCAGGTAGAGATCCTGCTCCATCAGATGGTCGAGACATCCATAACCACATATCTCCAACTAACATAGCTCAAGTCAACAAACGACACCAAAACTGAAGACAGAAGCACAGTGAAATATTCAATCAAAAGCAACACGAAAGGTTGCTCACCTCCGGCCCAACACGTAGTCGTGCACCAGCAGCTTTGGCTTTTTGAATGCTCTCAATGATCCGTTGGGTGTTTCCCTCCCACTATGATATGCTGTTAGCTCCGTCCGGCGGGCCAACGTCTGATCTTCAGTTGCAGGTTACTCACGTCAAGAGCCCACTGATTTAGCGAGCAAGTTGCAACAGTCACAAGATGACCCATCCTGCCAAAGATATTGCAAACACAATGAGATGAGTTTTAAAAAGAATAGTTGTTGGTTCAAAGTCAAGTCGTGACTATTGCATCGGTTGTCTTTCGGAGTTTGGTGTGGCTTGCCTGTGGCTGTGCTTAAGTCAAGATAGTTGAGTAGGGGGATAGGTCTTTGAACTTGTTGAATTTTGATATATGATAAAAATTGTGAATAATTATGATGAACGTATTCAAAATAAATATGATCTTTGGAGATAGTGTGACAGGGAAAAAGAACACTGCAGGGAATTGCCATATATACTTATGGACGGAGCGAGAAGCACTATGTGATTCATAGATCACTGTACCTGTTTTAATATAAAACTAAAACTATTTAATAGCGTTTGTAGACCATCGCTAGTTCGATATTCTAAGGTTATCTTTATTCATATGTGTATTGCTCATGTAGGTTTAATTGCTCAGGTAAGTACCTAACTGACTAAAGCGTGGAATGGCGGCATCGCTCAGACTTGGATGACACTGAACTTTGGTAAAGTCTACCTATTCAACATGTGAACACTGTACTTGTATCTTTTTGTTACGGAGGTTAATAGGTACCTAAAGAAGGGTACCTAGCTTCGAGGCGAATTATGCATAAGTTATTGAATCTCGAGCTAGTAGGGCCGGGATAGCTTTTCCTGGGAGATATCACACGCATGTATGCATAGAGAATACTCATCATATTCAGGGGTATAACTAACCTCTCCTATTTTCTCTATAACCGCCACTGTCTACCTCCCACTCTCCCAACCCAAAACACCATCTCATTCTGCCGCGAGCAGGTCCCTCCCCCTATTAATCTGGACCTGCCGATCCTCGCCGGCGCTCACGATGCCCCAGCTGCGATCCCACGCGACGCCGAACACCTTGGCGCCACGGCCTGGCACGTCGCTGCTCTTGGCCTTGCCCGCCTTCGCCGTCTCGCGCTCGACCACGTACACGCTCTCGCTGACGGCGCCGCCGCCCTCGGCCTTGGTGGCGGCGCGCACGCTGCGCAGGTCCCAGATGCGGCAGGTGCCGTCGTGGGAGCCGGACACGAGGCTGTAGTCGTTGTCGGGGGCCGCGGCCAGGCAGCCGACCATGTTGCGGTGGCCGCGCAGGGTCATGACGGAGGTGGCGGCGGCGTTGGCGCGCGGGTCCGCGACGGTGATGTGGCGCGCCGAGGTGCCGGCGGCGAGCAGCCGGGAGGAGTTGCGCTGGAGGGCGCAGAGCGAGAGAAGCGGGTGGGAGGTCGTGATGACGTTCTCCACCTTGGAGGTGGTCAGGTCGAGCGTGCGGATCGTGTGGTCTTGCGAGGCCGAGTAGGCTACGGTGGCGTCGGACGGGTCGAAGAGCACGGCGGAGGCGGCGGAGGTGTGCGGTTGCATCATAGAGAGGGGACCCCGCTGGGGCGCCGACGATGTTATCTTGCGCTTCTTGGAGGCGTTGGCGTTGGCGCCGGGTATAAGGGTTGCAGACGCCGCCGGTGCTGAGGTCTTCGACGTCGTCCATAGTCCAACACTGCCGTCGCTTGCCGCGCTGAGAACTCGGCCAGTCGGCCCGTGGACGTCTAGGGATTCAATGCCTGTCTTGTGATCATACAGCTCTAACGTTGGCTTTAAGGTACCGGACAGAAAGTTGTCCGACTCGGTATACTTCCATATCCGGACCGTGCGATCCAGTCCAGCCGACGCGACCTGCGATGCAGACAGGAATTTAGCAGCCTTGACACTGGCGCTATGGCCGCCGATGCTCGAGGTGGCGACCACGGTTCCCGAGTTGTTCCATATCCTAAGGAGTCCATCATATGACGCTGACAATATCCTGTCCTGGCCCGTCGCGAACTTGTCGCCGGACCATATCCCGGCACGCGCGCTCTCGGACAGTACGTCAATATCGCTAACCCAGTCGTCGTGCTCAAAACTGGCTTGGTATACAGGTGGTATCAAGCTGCGCACGTACTGGACTGTAATGGTAGTTTCGGAGGATAATCCGTTGGCCTTGAGGTAGTCTTCTATTGAAGTGCGCAGGTAACTGCCGTTGATGAGGAAGTCGAAGGGGATCGGCGATGAGGTGTTGAGCATAGACTCGGAGTTGAGGACTCTGGATAGGCCATAGCGCTTGATATCTAGCAATTAAGTCAGTTTTTAGTATTGCTATATGAGAGAGATACTACGACAGACCTGCGGGAACAAGTAATTGCGTTCGGCCTTCTGGTAATTGGATATCGGGAGACGTTGTCGTGAAATTGACCCGAACTTGCTGGGGTTCGGGAGCCCCTGGCTGGCCCATATCCATTGGTGTGTCCATCTTGTTATGAGGGTATCCCAAGAGCACCGAGAGAAGTACGTTATGCCTAGAGCAGTAGAAATGGTGTATTACGACAATTTTGTTCTGATAGAAAGTTCAAAAGATGTTCTCTAGACTTTTTTTTCTTTCGTTATCGATAGGAAATCTTTTATTTTTAAAAGAAAGAGCCCCGCTAGATGTGCTGTATTCCGGGGTAGATCGCCTGTACTTAGGTGGGGGGACTGGGGCCAAAATTATTACAGTAGGCAGCATATAACCAAGCTGTGCTAACATTAATACTGCGAGCCATACATACGTGTACAAACAACCATACTGCCAGCCAGACTGCTTTTCAATCATTATTATATATTTATATTTATATTTAATAGATTCGTAACTTTGTAAAATTATTTTTCCAAGCAGTCCACACCAACTCCTTTAACGCCGCTGGCCAGCCTACCTTTTGACTACCATGAAACTCGACCATAACTAATCCAACTCGCTCGTAGTACCCCTTTTCAGATGAAATGGTCCCAAGAACGAGCCCAATCATATGGGCCCTATTCATATCCTGATCATAATTAAAAAACAGGGGCAGAAACTTGGCCCGAGCCTGCTCGAACGGTGTGGCAACAGCATCATCTCCTTCAGCCTGCGTCTTTCTCCTTCGAACCCCACCCACCTCTTGGCCGGTGTGCTTAGTTTTTTCAGATATCAGTTTAGAGAAGACATCTCTTACTCTGCCATGTATAGTATCATATGACATGGTCTCGTCGCCGCCAGCGCTCTCCAAGGGCCCGTCGACGTAGAGTGCGTAATATCCGCGATACATCTTCATTGAAGGAATGTGAATATCATAAATATCTTGCTCTTTCTCGTCTATGATCAAGGCGGCTGGGACCAAAGCGCCGCACAGGTCTAAGTACGAGCCCTCTTTAATCTCACCGTACGGGTCCGAGGAAGCAGGAGAGCAGTGCACCCGCAGAACCTCGCAGCAAGCCTGAGAGGACGGCCCAACGTGCGGTTCCTTGATTGTTACGCCTGATACCGACGCCCAAGAGAAGCTTGGTGCCACGTAGGTAATAGGGTATCGACCGGTCAGTGACGGGCTACTGGCATGATTCGTCTTGGCCCAGCAGAGACCGACCAGTATGTCTTGTTCCCAAAGTCCCGCAATGTATCGGGACTGGATGTACGGTGCTAGCCTCCGGGCTAGTCCGGCTATCGCGGGGAGCTTGTCTGTGTCAAACGATAGGCTCCGTGACGTGTACTGTTTAACCACTTCGTACCATGTTCGCATCACATCCTTGTCATCTAGCATGTGGCTGATTTGGACCATGGTATCCAACCTCCCGCGGCCACATTCACAGGCCCGCATCGTCCGGCACGCCCATTGCACCTCGAAGCTGGTGTAGCTGATGGTCCGGACCGACAGATCGCGTTCTTGGAGTGTCCACGCCCGAAGATCGATGGGTTCTACACCGATGGGTTGTGGTCCGCCGAGCAGGCTAGAAGCGACTCTATGGTGTCCAAACTCGGTAGAAACGCGAGCGTAGACCTGCACTCGCCCGCTCCCATTTCTTTCCAGGTCGCCAAGGTAGGGTCGTGGGAGACGTGGATGTGTAAGGAAGGACTCCTGAACCGAGGAACCCGATGCGGCGATGATGGTCAGCAGCGAGCCCTCATAGAGATCCGCCATTTTTGCCGCCTCTTCGCGCCAGTCGTCCGGACTATCCTGAAGAATGCACAGCGAATCGATCCACAGGAATTTCAGGCCTAGCCGGAAGCATACCTCGACGGCATCTTTGAGAGCGGGCGGGAGGTCTGACACGGCGATGCCGCTGTGCAGTCTCCCGATAGTCGAAGCTGTAGCTAGGAGTAAATCATCACCAGCACACTTACCCCAGCAATAGCTCAGCGCTGCGTACTCTGTAACCTGGACGTCTGACGAGTCGACAAGTTTCAGGGTTGATGATTGCGCGTCCAGTCGAAGATATCGCTTTGCCTGGGATCGCGGAGATTCGCTGACAGCACGGCACTTGTTATGGTTCGTGACACATTCAGTGAGCTGTTTCTGGACAAGTTCCCAGGTCTGCTCTGAGGCAGGAGAGGAAGGAACAGCTCGGTATGGCTTCAATGGCCTACTTGGGTCTGCATAATTGAATTCCGTCCACATCAGCGTTCCTTCTTCAAAGTGAACAGGGCCGGAACGTCAGGATAAGGTGGGCTGGATGGCTGAGTGACTGACCCTCGAGATAATACACTGAGATCATATGGTGATTCATATAATCACCATCCCTCCACTCGAGGGTACAAATAGTGTAGGCCTCATCTACGTCTTTTGTTGAGCGGAGCCGGATATTGATACCCTCAGTAATGTCGGTCCATAAAGACGTCACCGCCCTGACCAAAAAAACACAAAATTTGCAATGATATCGTGCAGATATTAAGAGAGCAGCGAATGTAATGTCGTGAGACGATTTCTTGTTTAATATGGTAAGGCTACGGGTATCGAACGAGCACAAGCTGCAGAGATCTGACGCCATGGTTAGACTAAAGCCTACCTGTGAACCGGAAATTCGCGTTCGACCGTGAAATTTACGAATTTAATGCTATGTAAAGTTATTTTAAATTAAATGTTCATATTACATTCTTTTAAATATAAGGGTACATATACACGGATCTGATAGAATGAGGAGGAGATATGAAGTTGTATTCTTTTAAGTTTATCTCCGACTGTCCATTTATGAATACAACTTCCATGATTACATAAGACACCCCACTCCCGTCTAAGCTTGCTGAGATAAGCTTAAGCCACTCACAGCCATCCGACACAGCCACGGTCAATTAACGCCAAAAACGCGTCGTCTTCACATGAACGCGTCTTTCAACATACCCCGTCAGGATAACTTATCCTCACTCACAATTCTAAGTCAGCGATGCCCACAACTGAATTTCACAATGGTTTCGCTTGATGACGTGCCCGGAAACCTGCTCCGGAAGCCTTCGTAAGCCCACAGCTACCCTTACACACCCCTTTAGCCTCTCATCATACTAACAACTAACAGGGGCAAGCCGGGCGACGATCTCAAGAGGGCCTCGTCGTCCTACAAGCCGATGCACTCCTTCAAGCTGGACAGGGACAAGTCGTACCAGCAGCAATTCGCCGACATGTACTTCCTGCGGCTGACCAAGATCAAGCCGGCCGTGGAGCAGCTAGCCTCCGCCGCCTGGGACGGCACCGTCATCGGCGACGAGCCCGTCAAC
Source organism: Hypoxylon fuscum (assembly GCA_022578945.1). Classification (NCBI taxonomy): domain Eukaryota; kingdom Fungi; phylum Ascomycota; class Sordariomycetes; order Xylariales; family Hypoxylaceae; genus Hypoxylon; species Hypoxylon fuscum. Next base: position 360,393 of record MU399809.1, on the reverse strand, counting down.
AAGGTCGAGCGCGTGCTGGACATCCGGCAGGGCGAGCTGTGCTGGGTCGCGGGAACTGTCTATATGGACATGCCCCTCAAGCCCAACATCCTCGAGGACGTCTCTAAGGACAGATGGCTCTCGGCGCCTATCACGGATAAAAAGTACTACTCGGAGGACGGCGGGGATGCCGTTACCCTCGAGGACGAGTCTGGTCGCATACGTCTCGTGGGGGATATACTAAACTCGGTGATCCTCGTCACCGGCTGCATCATCGCCGTCATGGGCACCGAGAACGCGAACGGCGAGCTCGAGGTCATCGACCTGAAGTTCCCGGATCTGCCCCCGCAGCCAGAGCGCTGGGCTCTACCCCAACCGCCCGCCACCAAAGGGAAAGCGAAAGGGGCCAAAGTGAAGTTCAAGGACGAAGACGCCGAGATGACAGACGCGCCACCGAAAAGTAGCGGCGGCAAGATCGCTATCGTCTCGGGCCTCGGCTTCTCCGGCAACGACGCCTCGCACGGCATCGAGCTGAGCCTGCTCCTCGAGTACCTGCTGGGCGAAGCTCTCGACCCCTCCACGCAGCAAGAGCTATCACAAATCAGCCGGCTGATCATCGCGGGCAACTCGATCTCGCTGGACGACCGCAAAGCCGCCGGCGAGGAGATGACGGAGAAGCACGCGCACAAGAAGTACGGCTACGACAGCAGCGCGTACAACGCGCTGCCCTCGCAGCTGCTGGACGAGTTCCTCGCGACCCTGCTGCCCAGCATGCCCGTGACGCTGCTGCCCGGCGCCCAGGACCCCGCCAACGCCAGCTACCCCCAGCAGCCCATCCACGCCGCCATGTTTCCGAAGGCGAGGCCCTACACCGCACACCCCACGTCCGCCGCCACGGGCTGGTTCGACGCCGTCACCAACCCCTGGGAGGGCGAGGTCGACGGGTGGCGGGTCCTGGGCACGGGCGGCCAGAACGTAGACGACATCTTCAAGTACGTCGGCAGCGACGATCGCTTGGGCATGATGGAGGCGATGTGCCGGTGGCGATGTTGCGCGCCGACGGCACCAGATACGCTATGTATGTCTTCTTACTCTCTATCCCTTTCCTCCCACAATACTCAGATGTACTAACCGTGCTATAGGGAGCTACCCGTTCCAGGACGACGACCCGTTCGTCATGCAGACGTGTCCGCACCTGTACTTCGTCGGTTGCCAGCCCGAGTTCGGCACCAAAGTGATCCAGGGCCCCGAGGGCCAGGCTGTGCGACTCATCGCCGTCCCGTCGTTTGCGGACACGCAGGAGCTAGTGCTGGTGGATACCGAGACCCTGGAAGTAACGAAAATCAAGATCGCCGCGGTTATGGCTTAGGAGAATTGCGGCGGGGTGGATTTCAGACACGCCAGAGCAAAGCAGAGCAGAGCATAGCATGGGCGTTGGAAGGGGATTCGGAAAACGAAATTATTTTACGGGCATCTACGCACAGGCGATAAACTCTCGATGGTCGAGGGACGTAACCGTGGCTGGAGGTTAGTGATCACTAGCTGTTGAAATGAATAAGCTTAACAACCAGTGTCTATTCTTGAACAGCTGAAACTCGCAGAGTAGACAGAAATACATCGCCTTTAACAATTCCAGACTCCTATAAAAAATCAACCCACGCAAGTAGCCTGATTTAGGCTATGCGAAATACACGTGTACAAGCCTGCGAAAAAAAACGAAAGCGTGGCAACCAGAACCACCGAGATGCCTGATCTCTTGCCATGATCATCATAATAAATCGTATCTTCCTTCTCTCCAAAGTTAGTCATTCTCCGTGACGCTCACCAGGCCAGTGTCCTCCTCGGCCATTTTCTCCTCGTCGATGTACTGCTCCGCAATGGGCCCCGGCTTGGCGTCGTTGACCGCGTCCACCCACTTGGCGATCCGGTACTGCAGCCGCTGGTTCGCCATCACATGTGTGAACATCGAAAAGGTTTCCTCCCAGTCGTCCGCCAACGCCGCCGCCTTGTACTCGGGAACGGGTTGTCGTCTTGGGCTCGGCGGCCCCAAGTTCTTCCAGTACGGCTCCTCCATATTCGCCTCCCGGTGGCCGTGGACGGCCAGCTCTTGCACGTGCTGGGGGATGTTGTACAGCTCCGCCCTCTCCGCGCGCGCCTGCACGTGCTCGTGGCGATTCTGCCGGTAGCGCTCGTGGGCTTGCTCCGGGGTTTGGACCGGGTCCTCCACATCCATCTGCTTCAGCTTGTGGTGGTTATTTAGTTCGATCACGTGCTCGAAGACGTGCTTGTTCTCCTTCTGGGCCAAGATGCGGACGTTCTGGACATTCAGGTCGTAGAGCGCCGTCCTGATCTGGTTGCCGTGTCCCACGAACATCTTGGCGCCGGGCACCATCTTGTTGTTGTTGTTGTTGTAGCCGTATACTTTGAGCTCCGGCCAAGAGAGAGCAGAGACCTTTAAGGTCAAGGTGTGGAGGTTGGCGGGCTTCGATAAGTTGGACTGCGGAAGGAATTTCTCGATCGCATTAGCAAACATGAACTGAACATCGGCATCTCCTTCGCGTTTGGAGGGGACATGGATCGCGGCGTGGCGGATCAGATGGCCGTATTTGTTAAACTGTATTAAGCACGTCTTGTAGATGCCCTCCCAGATTTTGGTGGTCGAAAGTAAGTGTACAGCGGGGTCGCAGATGTCGTAGAGGAAGGTGTTCTTGCCGTAGAGGACGCGGGCGCCTTGCTGATGGAGCATACTACACGTCGACATAATAGCGACGTTTAGGTTAGGCTTCCCGCGCGGGAATATGAGCGACCAGCCGAAAAGGACTCGAAGGTCGTTCTCGGACACCAAGAGGTTGCCAAGTATCTCGTCTAGGACCTCGTTAGGGAATTTGGCAAAGTCGCCCATCGCAGTGATGGGGTCTATGTCTCCCCCTTGGAGTGTCAAGCCGACATCAAAGGGCTTAGGCGGCTGCTCAAGCTGAACGTCCTTTAACCCACCGTGAATGCGTGTGGTCGTCTCTTCGTTGCCGTTCTCTTCGTCGTCGTTCTCTCCCTCCTTGGGACGCTTGCTTATGTGACAATCATCAAAGGCTCCTCCGTTGGCCTTTCGCTTGTGCGACGGATTTTGTGACTTGGTAAAAGCTAAGACATCCTCGTCGGGACGAGGCGGCAACTCCAACCCTCGCGCTTCCATACGTCGCTCTTCTTCTTCATGGACGATTCCCTTCAGGCATTGTCGCTTAGCGGCATTAGAGCGCTCAGCAGCAGCGGCAGCGGCAGCGGCAGCAAGCCTGGCTCGCTTGATAACTCTATAGTGATAGAAGGTTAGATCATAGGTCAAACATCAATTCACAGGCAGCTAATCAACTTACATTTTGACCATTGTTGTCGATGTCGATGTCAAGTATCGGACTATTACTAGTTGATGTAAAGGTGGTGGAAGATAGCGTAGCAGAGACACGGGTAGACGGAATGAATGTTGATAATAAGAACTTGATAAAGGTGGTGGAAGGTAGCGTAATAGTGACACGGTTAGACGGAATGAATGTTGATGATGAGAACTGGATAGTGTAACGGGGATGGGGACGAGTAGATAGAATGTATGTTGATGATGAGATTTTTCTAGGATGAAATGTTGAACGTGCAGGTAAATACCATTTAAAAGTTAACTAGTACGAAAGGAACGGTATTCAAGCAGTCGTGATGGATATTTAAACTAGAACTGAGGTCCAATGTATGGGTATTGTCCAGAGGGAAAGGGGAGTGGACGGGGGGCCCTTTATATATGTAGTTGATTGGAATTAGAGTTACCCTCAGGCCAGGTCAATGTTGAATATCTTCATAGCAAAGGTCATTGCATAGTCTTACCGTTACTGATGACTGTATATTAGGCTTTGGTAGTTACAGTATTGGAAAATCGAGAATGTCGAGGAGCAAGTGGTTAATGGAGGATGAATAGTTGACGTTATCCACTGTGTTCCTTCCTTCCTTCCCTTACCCAGATAGACAGATACATGTAGATACCAACTCATTGAGAATGCACTTAGGTAGCTTTCACCAGTAGCCAGCTTGGCCTTCACTTTCCTATCTCTGATTATTTTCCAACTTACCTTCCCTTCACCTTCAAGTTTTATCCAAGCAACTTTCCAGGTATTTTCTCCCCGGCTCATGCCCTCCCTTTTATGTACACCTTGAATTTCAGCGAGGACGGCATCTTGCTTGGCATCATACACTCGTACTGATTAACCAACCTGTACCGGTTTTCTGTTCTTTCTCTGTGCCCTTATTAGCACCATTGTAGTAGAGTTTGTTTAACGACCACTTGATTCTCAACCTCGGAAAACGCCGTGGATAACTACCTCATTTCTGGAGGGTAAAGAACAGAACCAACTTGGCCGTTCAGAGTGCGAAACAGTGTCTCTTAAAACTTAAGGGAAGGATAGAGCAATCTCGAAACTCAACTACCTAGGTGGGTATACTTCACACAGAGGAATATGGGGGAAAGATTCATACACTATTTAATTAGAGTTTTTTTATTTTATAATATGTATGTGTCCATAGAATCTAATCGTGTTTAGTGCAATTTGCAATAAACTTGCTCTGTCCGAGCTTTAGGAGGGTTATCAAACAGGTAATTTTCATTTTTTTTTTAAAATATAGTTTAACTCGGTTATTTGATTATTGCAATTCGACAGTGCCGGGTGGTTTGCTAGTGATGTCGTACACCACTCGGCACACGCCATCAACCTCGTTGACAATTCTTGACGAAACCTTGTCGAGGAATTTTGGATCGAAGTGGAAAACGTGGGCCGTCATGAAGTCCTTGGTCACAATAGCCCCTAAGCTGGGTTAGTAGTTTTCTAAAAGCATGGGCTCAGGAGTACGAACTCAGAATAACGATATACTGATATACTCGCTTGTCACCCATGACACCAACTGCTCTGCTGGTATCCAAAGCAGCATAAGCTTGCGAGATCTCATTGTAGAGACCTGCTTCCTTGATCATCGAAATATAGATATGATCTGCTCAGTTAGCATGTTATGTTATCAATGGCGCGTATTGTTTGTCTCTAAAAAGGCATTTTAGGGTCCAGGAGTGTAATTTTCTACATACCAGCCTTGCGAGCAATGGCCACATGCTCTGGACTCACTTCGCCCAAGATTCGAATGGCAATTCCTGGTCCGGGGAAGGGATGTCTCATGACGAGGTCCTCGTGTATGCCCATTTGACGTCCCATATCGCGCACTTCATGCTTGAAGCACTCTCGCAGGGGCTGGGAACGATTAGTGAGAACACGAACCAGTTGCAAAAGTTGATACAGAGATGCAGGGTCAACTAACTTCAATTAGCTTCAACCCTTGTCCGTTCACCATACGGTCAGGCAAGGACAAGTTGTGGTGAGATTTGATGACTGCGGAACTAGATCAAAGTTAATAAACCCATTACACAACCTCACGACAAGCACTCCGAATAGAGTTTCCCCAAAACGGGAGTCCACCAATAGAAATTTCTCAAAAACTTACGGTCCCTATGTCAATTAGTCACTGCGCACGTGGAAACAATAAAGTAGATGAAAAAGGGGGTTCGTTGATAGAGTAAGGACGAACCTTAAAGCTAATGGATTCTATGACATCGGGCTACCCGAAAGTTAGCAATGCTCGATTGGGGAAGTTTATCGTCCGGAAGCATACATAGAGCGTGCCTTGTAGGAACCATTCGACTTTGCCGGCATAGGGCGAGTTCTCGGCGTTCTTTTCGATTCGGAGAGCCTCTTGTTCGAAAACTTCAATCTAATAAACGATTAGTTTATGGCTCGTTGAGGCAGTCTTCCTCTAGAAAGACAATAACGCTTAAAAATATAGAAGACTAACAAAGGTGTGGCCGATCAACTTCCTCTTCTTCTCGGGATCCTCGACGCCCTTCAGAACGGAGAGAAACTTCTCCGACGCATCGACAACGGTAAGGTTAATACCTAGATGTTTGGCCAGTGTCTCCTTGACCTGGGCGCATTCATCGAGCCGCATGACACCATTGTCGACCAACACAGCGTGAAACCGCTCTCCAATGGCTTCGGTCATGAGCTTGGCTGCAACGGTTGAATCTACTCCGCCGCTTACAGCACCAATTACTTGCGCCTTCTCTCCGACTAGGGCTCGGATGCGTGCAATCTCCTGCTCAACAAAGTTGGACATTGTCCAGTTCTGGCGGGCCCCACATATGCCCACAGCGAAGTTCTCTAGCAGTTTGATACCACGAGGAGTGTGAGAAACTTCCGGATGAAACTGAATGCCGTACTGATATACAGTTAGCAGTTTTTCTAAACAGAATGAACCTTTGCATTTGTAAGATGTTTTCCCATTGCCAAGCATGACTCAAATTCTAAGGGAAATCTTTTTTTTAGAACTCGGAAATACATACTATTAATATCCAATGTCAGTGTTTGCTTTGCATGGGACGACATCTTCCGAGAACTTACCTATAGGCTTGGTCTGGTGGGCGATGCCGGCGTAGGGTGAATTGCTGGTGGTGGCGATGACGTGGAATTCGGCCGGCAGCTGGCTCAGCTTGTCACCGTGAGACATCCAGACCGTCATATCATCCTCGAGACCGTTAAACAGACGGTCGACTAGGTCATCGTGGCGGTACGCCTTGAGGTCAGCGTGGCCGTACTCGCGCTCCGTGCCGGCAACGACGTTGTCAGGGCTGAGACGCCACGCGAGCTCCTGTAGACTAAACAAGGTGAGCCAAACGAATATATGAGAGGAATTATAACAAAGGAGTCATACCCATAGCAGATGCCAAGAACTGGCACTCCCAACTCAAGAAAGGCTGGATCGACATGCGGAGCCCCCTTCTCATATACGCTATAGGGACCTCCAGAGAGAATGACACCCTTGGGGGTCCAGCCTAGTGTATCTAACTTTTGGGTGCATGGTAGCATTTCCCTGGAAAAATATTAATCAAAAAAAATTCATTTTTATTTAATTAATATGAAGTGTAGTGCGGTACTTACGAGTAGACATTGACTTCACGGAGACGGCGTGTTATCAGATGCGTGTATTGCGACCTAGAACCAAATCAGCAATGAAACGGACTTACGAGGGTGAATATCTTACCCAAAGTCAAGCACGATAATCGTGTCGAAGGTATGGTGAGGCGCGGCAGGTTTTTCGGTTTGGGACGCCATATTTGCTTGTAAGTGTGTCTTGGTGGTTGAGATGAGTCTTTCTGCGCCGATAATAGATGAGAAAAATTCGAGGGGTCCTAAAATAAATATTTAGACCTCACAGGCTTATCAAGACCAATACAGCTTAGTGCAGGGCAGCGTTTTCTTATCGTATCCCTGTCTCTGCATGTGCTTAGGGTCAAAGTAGGTACAGTACAAGTGAGATTGAACTAATAGCTAGGAAAATAATAGGTAATAATCTACTATGTATAATTATAAAAGCTCTACTATTGCCCAAGTTCTACTCTACTCGAGTTCTACTACAGTCTAGGTTTTACTGATATCCTAGTCTGTTACGATTGGATGCTAATTAGAGGTAGGTAAGTTGGGAAATATTCTAAGATCAAGTTGGCATTGGTTTCTGTCATGGTTTGTTCACGCGGACTACTAAAAAGAATAGAAGTATCGATCTTCTTTTCTCCTGTCAGAATAGAACAGTTATCAGGCACTCCAATTGCACTAAAATATAATATCAGAAAAATATGGATGCTATCCAGTTAATGGAGGCTGAACTTCAAGGTTAGCAAAAATAGTGGGACCTGTCAGTGGGCAGGTGGGCTCCATACTGTATTGATAAGATAACATATGCCTGTAACTTTTTTTTTCTTCTCGACCTGTCGACGTTTTTTGTCGCATCACAGCTTCCATCTGTGCATTCAAAAAATTAATCAATTAAACAACAACTATCAACTATACTTCTCTCTTGTCTTTTCTTTTCCAACCAGAACTTTCAGAAACCCACACTACTTCTCCATCAATCCACAATTCTAGTATTCCCAATCACCCATCCCAATTGATTCAATTGATTCACCAAAGATGGCGAAGGATCGAGCAGACAAGCCTCGCAAGGAGAAGGCCGACAAGGCTGAAAAGAAGGTGTCCAAGGACAAGGTGAAGAAGGAGAAGAAGGACAAAAAGGACAAGAAGCCAAAGCGCGTCCTAACTCCTGAGTTCTCCGAGGATGATGCCACTGGAGAACATGTAAGTATTCCATCACATGCCCTTGATCGCATTAAATACCCAAGCGTGTGACTTACACATCCAATTCTAGCGCTCCGAGTCCTCCGAGCACGACACACCCGATCCCGAGGCCGAGGTCCATAAGAAGCAGAAGAAGTCTAAGAAGTCGAAGGAGGACAAGAAGTCCAAAAAATCCAAGAAGGCAGCCCTCGAAGCCTTAGTAGCAGAGGGCGCCGGTGCATCCAACGGAGTCACACTTCCTATTCGACCTACCTCTAAGGGATCCGATGTTAGCAACGTCGACGATGCCGACGGCGGGGCTCCCCTCTTCACCATCGACGTGAACCCTACCCCTATAAACCCCGCCGCCATTGCCACGCGAGACGAGGCCATGGACAGAGCTTCGAGCTCCGACAAGGACACAGACGACGACGATCCTTCGCAGATCCCCCCGCCTAGCGGCATGAACCGCCAAGCCCGCCGTCGCATCCGCATGATCGAGACGCAGCGCGAGAAGATCCGGAAGGAGCTAGGCGTACCTGTGGGATCCAGCGACAAGGCCGACGAGGTACAGGAGCAGCTCGACAAGTGGGTGGTGGACTTCGACGGCAAGGCGGCCATCCGCATGGAGAAGAAGCGCAAGCGCAAGGAGCGCGAGGCCAACCGCATCAAGAGCAAGCGAGGCAAGCTGCTTACGGGGCGCCGCCTCAAGGAGCGCAAGAAGCAACTCGACAAGGTGGAGAAGAAGGCTTCCAAGAAGCAGGGGCTGTCTGCTGTCAATGCGTGATTGCATTTATTTCTTCGTTGCAATGCTGGTTCTTCTCTTGGAGATGAGCATACTTATTCACCTTGCTATAGTGATCGTTGCGCGGCTATGCACGCTGCAGCTTACTAACTACCTGTGATGAGTACCACGAGGACATGATGAAGTGGAGTATTTGTTAAAAGCGAGGTGGGCAGACGAACGAGTAGATATCCCTAAGGGCGTTACAGGCGTGGAAATTCTGTCTTGAAACTGGCATTGCTTTGCCTTACTTTAAAGTACGCCTCGACACTTGTCAGGCATCTTCCACATCAGATTGGAACACACTGCAAGGCTGATGTATGCTAGGTACCTACCTAGCATTCAGAGGAAGCCTACCTACCTAGGTACTCCATAAATAAATAAATAAAAATTGGACCAGATTTCAGCCTGACAAGTCATCTGAGCAAGTGATATGTTGTAGTAGAGATGTGTCGTACCACTTGCCCATGCTTTTCTTTACACGTGCCCGAAGCAATACCTAAAACTCCAACCTAGTATGCTCCTGTATATGCAGATTCCATTTCTTCCCGCATCATGTCCTATTACACAGTCCAGTTCGAACCTTTTTTGCCTTTTCCTTAAGACCGACCGGGATAAAATCAAGACTTCTTCGGCTCCCCGTCCGACGCGTCTTTCCCCTGCTTCTCCCCGCCATCGTCGTCTTTCTTCTTGCCCCCATTCCACACCTCGGCGATCTGATCCGTGATGAGGCCCCAGTACCCGCCGCCGCCCTCGCTCAGCGCCTCCTTCTCCCGCCGATCGCGCTTCTCCTTCCAGTCGGGGTCGCTGTCGCCCATCCACACGCGCTCCAGCAGCCCCTTCTCCCCTTCCCCCTCCCTCTTTCCTCCCATCTGCTGCCGCCTCCGCTGCTCCTCCAGCAAGCGTCTCTGGTCCTCCGGCACTCCCGCCGCCGCCGCCTCTCGCAAGCGCTCGCGCTCGGCGCGCAGGCGCGCCTGCGTCGCCTTGGCCTTGTCGGGCAGGTCGGAGCCGAAGGCGCCCTGGACGCGCGCGCCGACGCGCTGCAGCGACGACGTCCCGCTGTAGTCCAGCACCAGCTGGTTGGTGCCCCACACCGCGACGCCGCCCAGGATCGCGAGCCGCGCGTCGAAGCGCCGCGGCGGCAGGAACAGCGCTATAAGCGCGACCGGCGTCACGACCAGCGCTACCTTGTGCACGAACGGGTTCGGCGCCGGCTTCTGCTGTTGCGTCTGCATCTGCGCCGGCGGTTGTGGCGGCGTCGGTTGCCCGGACGCCATGGTGTTGGTTGGGCTGATTGGCCAGGTGTTAGGCGGGACGGGTCGGGATGAGGTTGTGTTATGTGGGATTGTGGATTGCGGGTCAGAGCTGCGGAGATAGGTTTCAGAAAGAACGTCTCCTCGATCTGCCCGTATGTAGGTCAGGAATAATTTTGGCTTCTCCGGTCGTTGTCTTTGCAGCTGCACGGTGATCCGATGGAGGTGGAACGGGAAAAACGACGAACGACGTTCGGCAGACACACAAAACTTTCAGCAAGCTACGACTTTTTCTGCAGGGATGTGGAGGGGTGATTATCGCCTATTCGAGCTAGTGGACCGTGCTGCTGGAAGATCCCCGAGCGAGCGAATCCACCCTGCCCTGCAGCGATCCTTTATCCAATGGAACCAATCTTTCAAGCTGCAGCAAATAAGCTGTAGGTACCTTCACCTTACCTACAGTACCGAGGCAGCGAGGTGGGATGATAGCTCCAATAAGACATGCATGCGTCACCCGAGACAGCAACCAAACCAAAAGGAATTCCAGACGACCGAGACCTACCTGTATAGACTCATAGAGCCGCACATGTAAGTCTTGATTTAAAACTGGATCTAGCAGAAGTCCAAGAATGCTAAACGGAGGCTGCTGTCTTAACGTAGTCGCAAACACTTGACTTCCATAGTTTGATTCAACGGCAACGACCTTCTTCTCATCGAGGTCAATTGGTGCGCGGGCTACGTGACTCCCCCATGTCTCAATATTTACGACTCATCTCAATTCCATCGGAATTATATCGAAAGGTGTATCGTACGCATCCCCAGTTGCCCATATGGGGCACGCCGAGCTACGAAGTATAGGTAGGTAGTGACCTTTGACACATTGACACAGCCGCAATCTCCAATGAAGCGTGTGATATATCGATGGTAGCATCGCTGCCTAGATCATTAGCAAACTATCATAAGGCAGATTTTTGAAATGGCGGCATTGTGACGAATATGCAAATGCATTCTGCGTAATTTCTGGTCACCTCGCGGGAAGTGAAACCTCCCCAATGTGAGCTATTCTCCTCCCAGAAAGCGGCCCGCCATTGTAGATGGATGTTCATTTTTTCGGTCATGTCCGGAGGCTGCTGCGCCCTGCTCGCCAATCTGCCGATTCGGTGGTCCACACCCCACACCGTTGTCTTCCGTAGGCAAGGGCGAAAATGTTATGGCAGAAAGTCGGTCTGTTAGCGCCAAGAGCACGGGAGAAAAGCGGGGGTCCGCAACCCTGTCTAGGATGGCCTTGCATAGACGCACTTAGGGTCCCATAGCGAGGAGGCTGAGTTGCCAAAATGATTTGTATCCCCAAAACCTATTCTACATAGGTAGTTCTCTCCACACTCGATGATGAAACAAATCGAGGTCTTTTAGATGCCATGATCTCATATACGTTGTATCCATTATGATCTAGCTGGTATGTACCTAATTTGTATAACAACTAAATTGGGTGCATAAGTAAGCCAACTAGTGTCTTGACCCTCGGTAGTCTCTAAGGCAGGGAATCTTCTTCTGGGAAGATTCCCGGGGGAAATATACCGCAGTGGTGCGCTAAATATCCATGGTGACTCGTTGTGACTAGTAGCCCTAAAAATCATCACGTAGGTAATTGGCGCCCTCGCTGGTCTAGCGCATTCGAGCCCTGGGGTTAATAGTACCGGCCAAGCGGGCAAAGGTCGATTGCATCTCCGAACCACTTCAATAGCCTATCTGAGTCTATCTGAGTCAGATCCCGAATACCTCTGGTATTTGCGTCCTCCCTGGCACCATTCCCCGGTACAAATACCTAATCATAGTTGTGGGCGTATCGGAAACACTGTATGCGGGGTGTTGTAACACCTACTTAATATCTAAAGGGCCGAAACAAGGGTGTTCCATCGGTGTCACTACTACAATGGACACAACCGCATGATGAGGTTTCCGCGCCCTATCGAGGAATTCGCATAGCAGACTGCTGTGTCGCCTGTCATCGGGGACATTACGTGACGCGACAGTTGGGTTACCATGATTACGAATTTCCCTGCCTCGGTTTAGAATCTCTGTGCCTTTCGCCACCGTCAACTGCGAACAGAGTTTCACGTCGTAGATGCGAGAACGGAAAGGAACGTGGGGGTTACGCTGGCTGTCTTGGTTTGTACACGCTGGAGCAAAAGAAGCTATCTCGATAGTCAGCAAAATCCTATTCCAGATAAATTACGCGCATTGAATTATCGTTGCCAAGTTTCTTAGCAACGTTGAATCTGACTAAAACACAAGCTGTTGTTCGAGTCACGTCGATCTGGTACGTTGCTGCCGATGAATATCATTGGACGGTTGAAGAGTGGCGGATTCTAATGTTTGATGACGATCGTGCGGGAAATTCCCAATGTCGTGAAGCTACGTGCCAGATTAGCATATGAAGATAGAAGTTAGATTAATGAGCCTCCTCTACGCCAAGATCAACGTAGTGGCCAAGATCACGCCCTTCCGAATCCGAGACGCAAGAAGTCGGTGGATGAATTTCACCGACGGTTTATCCCAAAACAGAAACAAACGTCGAGCTTCAGTTCACTTAGGTCCTCGGTATCGTTTTGATTGGATAATCTCGATCATTGTACAACCACGGCTACCCCTCGTGCCTCGGTGGCTTGCGTACCTTTGACAACATGCAGAGCTCCTTGAAATGTAAATTAGATAGCACCCAAGAGCAAGTACAAGACTGGGGAAATGATTGTAGTCTCGTAGTATTGCGTGTGGGTGTGTGGCGGCCTCCCGCCGATGCGTTTTGGAGACTAATGCAGTCTGTGTAGGGGATTTGGACGAATCAAGATATACGACGGGGTTGCACTATAGGGCTGACGGATCAAGAACGAGCATGAAGGCCCAGATCAATTCCCTAGATTCTCCGTGTTGGTGCAGAAGATACGACCTTATACCAACCCTGCATGACTTACCCTTGGTAGTAACGGAATTTGGTGGATAACGATTGGTCTCGAAAAATAATGAGTCTGCAGTCAGATGGACTACTAGGGAGATCATATCTCCTCGTAGGGCTGAGTTGGTGGGTACTATTATAGTACCTGGATAGGATGAAACCACCTCCGAGACTTCAGAGTGTTCCCCAAAGGCGGGCCGGTTCCGCGAGTGAGCTCGTAGCGGCAACATGCCCCAAAAGATCGGACGATAGGTCGACTAGACAGTCCCAAATAGGGGGTATAAGGTGGTAATGATAACTATAATATTCAGTACCATTTATAGGTATGTCGAGGCCCTAAAATTTCTACGGAATACCTAACGACTGGCCCCTGTTGGGAGAGTCTACCTAGGTAGAGTTGTTCAATTTAGTCGGATGACGGAATGAGATGACGGTGATGTTAGAGAAGGAAGAGTAAGCCTTCGTAAGCACTTCAAGCAAACTACTTGGGGTTTCGGAAATGAGGTAACTTGCTTCTGCATGATGATATGGAATATTAGAGAAAACATGTACATAGTAGGTCAAGTTGGGGCGGAAGAAATGAGATTTTGATAAGCTGTATGTTTGAGTTGAAGCCCGAAGGTTTGTTTAACAGAAAGAAAGGCGAGCTCCACTGTTAGGGCTTCCGAGTGTTCAACTGTCCGCTAAATCTAAACCTACATACCTAGACCTTGTAAGATTCCATAGGTTCTAGCGCCCGGTACCCGACCCCTCTTTAAAAGTTGCTTGCAGATGAGATAATTATACTAGCTTCAGCACAGGGGTAAAATACTCGTCTCTGTTTGCCCTATCGCAGGTACCTTCTGCCTTACATACACGACTCCAAATTAAACAATCGTTTTGGATAAAATCCGGTTTCGCTCGCACTCGCATACCTGACTGAAATTCAAACAACTGTCATATATATTTTGTGTCGGTTGAACGAACCATGACGGCTACATGATGATGACCAGCATACTCCACCTACCTGTCAGCTTGAGGCTTGACGACCCCGGACATGAACTAAAATCGTCTCCCCTGATAGGGTCTCATTCTCAGCCAGCCGCCTCTCGGCCAAGACATGCCGGATTACGAGAAGAACCTACACATATGTAGCATATGTATGTGCCTGTAGTCATATACATAGTACGATACCTTCTACTGAATAGAATAAAGGAGATATGCATAAACACTAGGTATAGTGACTGTTTATCTATTGGGTTTATGTTTGTGCCCTAGGTAGAAAAGCGCGAGCAAGTTTGCCTCCTTAGACAGACATCGCCAGTTCAGGTAGCCAAGTATCATCAGTTCGTGCTACCTGAACATTTGAACCGGCGGAATTCAGATATGTTTCGTGAGGAGAGTCCGACTCTTAGGTATGTATGTTGTCGTTGTCGTTGTTTCTCTTCTCTTACCGTGACGAACCAGGAACGGTACCGGTATGCCTAACGGCTAGGTACCTACCTGACCGAGCACCAGTATTGGTAACTCTGGGTGTGTAACACATGCATGTGTCTGAATAGCTCCAATTGCCTAGGCGATCAGCAGATGCAATACTTGCACAGCATTTTTGATAGTGACTTAGAACCCTGGTTATAGTTGAAAGTACATCTCCGTAGTCCTTTACGTACTTAGGTACCTCAGAGACGTACATGTAGGAGGTTAGGTAATTGGCCGCCTTTATGTAGGCACTTGCCGCATGTGAGGTGAGTAAAAATGTATATACCAACGCTGTGCCGCAATCTAAGCCCCCAATTCCAATTCCAGATCATCCCAACCCAGAGAGCCCTCGTCATCCCCTGGTCCCTCCGATCCTGCACTCTGCACTAATGAAATACCTTCAAATACAGCCCGCCCACCATCCATCGGCATCTGCCTTTAGTCCACATACCACGCCATAACTTTTAGAGATCATTCACCTCGAACGACAACGTCACTATTCCTTTCTTTTCCTCTTACATGTTTTGATTGCCGCCGGCCACACAAAAAGAATTGCTCGATACCCTTCAAAGAGTGTGCTTGGACAACTCAAAAGCCGTACCTATTGTATTGTTAATGTTGATACATTCGCCACTTTCTTTCCTATCGATATCTCCAGTTACGACAGGTCAGTAACACTCTCAGCCTTTACATTGGAACCACCCAAGCTCAACTAATGCTAGTGTACTCGTTCTTATATTCCAAGCGCAAATAGATATCACCCAATAGCGGTTTCTATTTTCAGATAACTACTACTTCTTGGGGTTTGAACCGACTCATATAGTGATAACCCTGTTATGAAAACTCCGTGTGGTTTTACCTTGGAGTGATTGAAATCCTAGAAGATGATGATAAGCACAAGCAATTCTGCCCGGGCTAGGGCGCCAGCCCTGCCATCATCCTCCAGCGATGCATCTCAACGGCCGAGGAGATTCCGTACCAGCAAGCCCAAGGTGAAAACGGGCTGCAACAATTGCAAGTACGTGCCCCCTCTGGAACATTTCAATATATTCATTCATTCGTTGCGCCATGCGCATGATGCTAAGTAATTGCTCCGTAACTTTAGACTTCGACGTATTAAATGCGACGAGCTGCGACCAGCTTGTACTCAGTGTGTTCGGTCAAAGAAAAATTGCACTGGCTACCCGCCGCCCCCACGAGCCAAAGTCTTTGAGGAAGTCCCCATTGCGCCTAAGCCGGGAGCTGGGCATGTCGCCCGAATATCACCAGCAAATAATGCAGTAAGGGCGCAACTGTCGCCTCGAACTCCACCGCAACCGACTGCTCCGCAACTGGTCCCTCAGACATTGTCCGCTAGGGGGCTTACTCCCCCGCAGACGCCGACAGAGACCTCTTTAACCATTCATCGACTATCTACTCTCCCCTTCGACCCGAAGGAGGGTCAGTATTTTCAACTCTTTAGGGAGCGCACAGCCAACGAGCTATCAGGATTCTTTGATTCGTCTTTCTGGACTCGGAGCGTCTTGCAAGAATGTCATTCGGAAGAACCTATCCGGCATTCAGTCGTAGCTCTAGGGGCGCTCTATAAGACGTTAGAGAAGATGTCGGAATCACCCCCAGGCTCGCCGTCTGATGTCACTGACCCAGTAGACAATGCGGTTCGGCATTGGGAGGTTGCGTTCAAACATTACTCATTAGCATTGAACTCAATGGTATCTTCTACTTCTCAAGACCAGGGGTCGCAGAGGATGAGTCTCATGGCATCAGTATTGCTAGCTTGCTTCGATTCCTTCATTGGCGACCACAAACAGGCTATCGTTCAAATTCAGAGCGGTCTCAGGCTTTTGGAGACATTGCGCGCCCAACGTAGAAACGCTTTTCTCCCCAGACCCGAAGAGCCGGTCGAGCAGGATCTCGTTCAGATGTTCACCCGTCTAGCTATCCAAGCCAAGTCTTACGACATGGCTTTTCATTTTCCCCAACCATACGTCATATGCCTCACTCCCCAAACCAGTAATAACCCTGCGTCTCCCTCTACTGACAATGGATCACCAGTGTCGACAGGCCAAACACAAATACCAGAAATATTTCAATCCCTGCACGAAGCAAGGCTATCGTGGGATATTTTCTGCGAGCAAATGATGAGATTTACCGAAAATATGTTTACATTTACGACTACGATGAGTCCCATGGGTGTTCTACCAAACTCAATGAAGCAGTACGGTATGGGTTTCGCCGACAAGCTCGATGCGTGGTCGAGAGCTTTTGAGCCCATATTGATTTCGCGCAATTTCCCCGCCAAAAGCAGTCAAGAGAAGACGGCAATTGCGGTTCTAAAAATGAATCAGGTCATGGGTGAGATTTTATTCTACATGACATTTAGCGACACCGAGTTGCAATTTGATGCATATCTACCACGATTTAAGGATATTGTCAATTTAGCTATGGAGGTAGTCAGAGATGAAGAACAAAGGGCCTCTGCGAAAAGATGCCCGAACCCGCACTTTTGCCATCACCAACCCACTCACCTAGATGCCTTCGGCGGACAATATACTGCTAAACACATCAAACCAAGTTTCAGCGCAGACTTGGGTATCGTCCCCCCTCTCTTTGTTGCTGCCACGAAATGTCGAGATCCCCCGACTCGGCGTGCAGCCATCCAACTGTTGCGGACTAGTTCGCGGAGGGAAGGTATGTGGGATAGTGAACTCGCGGCTCGAATAGGTATGTGGATTATGGCGATAGAGGAGGAGGACGAAGGTACCGACGACTATAGACGTCCCACGTCAAGCTCAACCGACCATACCCGGCTATCCGTATCGAGTCCCAGTAATAGATCTGCGAGGTCTCCGAGCTTTGGAGATGACGTCCCGCTTGGCCCCGGTGGCAATGCCCGTTGGGGTCTTCGAAGGGAGAGTACGTCGGCATCAATGCACAGCAGAAGAGGGATACCAGAGGAAAAGCGTGTTATGGTTCGAGCCGTCGAGTTCGACCTTCGCGAACGTCGCGCCACGCTTCAATGTGGCACACGAGGACTGATCCCTGGCATGCAGGATCCGCGAAACCGTGTCACCGAGATTCAGTGGTGAAGCCTGCTTCGCTGCTTTAATCCCCACAAATGACTACCTACCTTACGGTAGGTACATGAGTAAGAGCTGGTCTAATTGGTGTATTTCACAACACCCACCCACAACCCCAGAGGGGTTTCGCTTCGACTTGGATATTAGGATTTTACTGGCAGGACCATATTCTTCAACACTGTGAAACTGGCTACGACGACAAAAAGGCGTGACGATTAATGTTGGAATTGCAGGCAAACGAAAAAAAGAAATTTAATGTTTCTCAAGCGATTTGCCCTTAAGCATTTCTTAGGCAAATGACTTGGAGTCTACCCTATTGGGGATTTCTATTGGATGTTAGTCATTTAGATGATACCAAAGCAAATAACAGACTTGTTGATGTCTGGATAATTATAAGAATACCCAAGCTGAAATACTTAGAGAAAGAGTGATGACTAGGGGTTCTCCTTTTTCCTTCCTCATTCTTTGTTTCACCTTTCCTCCCCTTTTGCGAAATAGATTGCATTGGGAATAGTTAAAAGATGCAATTATATGGCACAGCGGTAATTCATATCTGGGGGGAAAGGGATGAAATTATTTACGAGTGGAAAATGGGATGTCTCTACTCAGATAATCGGTATATGGACACAGATCACTACCTAGGTAGGTAGTCATTCCAAGAATTAAAGCCTCAGATCTACACCATATATGACCAAACCAACTTCCTGGACTTGGTCATCTTCTAATTATGGCTCTTGAGTTTTCTGTCGATAGGAAAGATCTCGTGAGCAATTTCCTAATCCAGTTGTTCTGGTTGATTAGTCATCATGCATCCTGCGCATCGTCATTGAGGCTCAGCCTAAAATACAACTATCTGACACTACACCAACACTATCCATTATTTCGTGTAACATAATCCCCAGGAGACGCCCCTAAATACCCTAAATATCGATCGGATATAAGACGGAATCCATATAGCATTACTCGCAGTTAGACTTGAAGCCAATTCCGAAGTTGACTAACCGAGAGAGTTTACTATCAAACGCTTGCGCATCGGCAGGGTCTCGCATAAGCCTTGAGGGAAAGAGTGATACTAAAAGGAAACATGCAAAACGGCGGCCCTAACGACTTGGGGGGAGGAGTAAATGGCCATACGAAGCGCACGCGTGTCTTGCTCAGCTGCGCACCATGCCGCAACTCCAAGCTCAAGTGCGACCGAGCAACGCCATGCGGGCAGTGTCTTCGCAAAGGCAAGCCGGACGGCTGCCTGTATGCGCCACGGCCGGAGAAGCACAAACCAGCTAAGAGCATGGCCGCCCGCTTGAAGAGGCTCGAGGGCAGTATGTACACATATTTCAGAACTACCCTTTACCTATTTTGTTTATTTTCATTTGTTGCACTTGAGCTTCTCGAAGGAGCTTTTGATTCCAAAGTAGGACTGCCTCGGAAAATGGGAACTAAAAAAGGCACAGTGGTTCGCGAGATGATCGATACGGATGGCAACGTGCACACTGTTCCTGCGGATGAGAAGATACTACAGGAACCAAGCGCCGGGGCCTTCGTTGTCCACGGCCAGAAGGCCACGAATTTTGTCGGGGGCACCCACTTCATGGCTATCTTGGAAGACGTAAGCCATATCCCACCCCTTTTAGTTCCTCAGTATCTAAACCTACGCTCTATAGATCGAGGACCTCAAAAACTTTTTCGAGGATACTGACGAAGATGGCGATGAAACGCACGACCCATACGAGAACGCAGGACCACCTGAACTGCTTATGTTTTCACGGGGCGTCCCCAAGAATAAGGAAGAGCTACTTGCTATCCTACCAGAGAAACCAATTGTTGACCGTCTTATGAATCGCTACTTCAACTCGAACAGCCCTTCTCAGCGTAAGTCGCTGTCACATATATTTTGTTATGGTTTCATTTCTGACGCTTGCACGAAGACACTATCCATGTCCCCACGTTCTTGAAGGAGTACAACGAGTTCTGCAAGAATCCCAAGGGAGCACCTCTACATTGGATAGCACTACTCTATATGATACTGGCGCTCGGTATCTTCTTATCTGCATTCACTTGTCCACACGAGCTGGAAGGCGATTCCCCTGTGCCGCCGATGGATAGGTTCAAGCAGTTCAGGGGCGCTGCTGGTTGGGCTCTCATATGGGGAAAAGTGAGAATACCTGAAACACCCCATGAGGAACCAAATGCTAACTTGTTGTAGTATTCTCAACCAGGCCCTCACACGCTCCAGGCATTCTTATTATACGTTGAAGGAGACTTCATGTACAATCGTGAAAATCGGATGAACTGTTACCTACTCTGTTCTGTCATGATCCGCATGATGCTCAAAATGGGCCTTCATCGTGATCCTAGTAAATTACCGAACATCACGCCTTATGACGGAGAGATGCGGCGACGTTTGTGGAATCTGGCTACACAGCTTGACTTACTTGTAGCATTCAATTTAGGCTTACCTAGCATGATGCACGGTATCGAGAGTGATGTCGGACTTCCGATGCATTTGATGGATTCCGACTTCGATAAGGACACCAAGGAGCTACCTCCAGCTCGCCCTCTCACAGATTACACGCCGCTCACCTATCCGGTCATTAAATCAGCAATCTCCCGCGTCTTCTTTCTAGTGGTGCGACAAGCTCATTCCTTAACGGCGCCGGCGTACGCCGAAGTCATGCAAGTCGACGCAAAGCTCGCAGAAGTGTGGGAGAATGCACCGACATTTATGAAGATGAAACCAATGGAGGAGTGCGTGATGGACCCGGCTATCCAGGTCATTCAGCGGTTCGGTCTTGCGTCGATGTATCAGAAATGTCGGTGCATTCTTCACCGCCGGTATCTTATAGAAGGCGTGCCAAAAATTGAGCATGACTATTCCCGACGAGCGTGTCTTGACGCGGCACTGGCGCTACTCGACTATCAGAAACAGATGCATGAAGCTTGCCGACCTGGCGGTTTGCTTAGTCGAAGCTCCTGGTTTGTGACAGCACTGGTAGCTGTCAACGATTTTCTTCTCGCAGACATGGTCGTTGCTCTCGTGCTCCAGAATGACAAATTCTGGGAAGAAGGTGGCGATTCTAACTGGATGGCACGAGGCGTGCCGATGCTGAGTAGGGACGAGCTCCTACAACACCTCAAGCGATCGTATCGTATTTGGAGTGAGATGGCAAACGACGCACCAGAATTCAAAAAGGCCGCGGAGGTCGTACAGACCATGCTTCGTAGAATTCAAGCGCAGCTTGGGGTCGAAATGGATGGTCTCGACATATCGGGCTCAACGACAAGTGCCAGTGGTGAGACGGCGTCACTGGCAAACCTGTCGCTACACAACAGCGGCCCATCTACCATATCTAGCAGCATTGGACCTACAGCCGAGAATTTTGTAGATTTTGGCATGATGGATCTGAATTCCATGGCTACGACTGATGGTACAGGTACATGCCAAGAAGACCCCCCTTGGATGATGCAAAATGGCTACGACTGGGTAAGTCCTTTCTAGCAGCTTCTCCAAGATGAGCCTGCATTATTAACAAGCCAACCTATAGAGCTACTTCGATGCCATGACACGGGAGCCGCCCGAGGGCATCCAGCCTGCAACTGACATGGCTCAAGACGTCTGGATGGATGAAAAGACAATGGGTGACCTTGCCAACTTCTTGGATGAAAAGTCGTGGACCTTTGCTCCATCGTGATTGATGGATACGTGGGAAGCGGAGCTCCGAGACCTTGATGTCCTACGCAGCGACAAGTTCCTTTCTCAACCAACCCCCTTATCTCTTGCATTGTGCCGCAAAATGCGAAACATGTTATCTCCCGCCAACACATTGTCTTAGGTTAGATGACAACTGAACTTACAGCCGTAATAGCCGTTCGAATCTAAGGTGTTTAGGCCTAGCGGAATCGCCCGATCCGCCTTTGATAAGGCATCAAAACGTCAGAGTTACTAATTCGTACATAGCCACTCAGCTTTTCCAAAGTGAGAATCCTGGGCTGGCCGGCCTTCGAAGATGATGTGGAGACGTCAAGAACCACGACCTATTCGCGGGGTATTGTTAACAACCCCGCATACCCCTTATTGGTTGGCCCTATGAATTTATTTTCTTCGACTTATCGTGGACTACTAGTTTTTTTTTTAAGTGTTGGCTCGTATTCCACTCAAGTCGAAACAAAGCACGCAAAAGGGAGCGAACAACAAACATGAAGTCATTAGGTAGAAAATCCTCAATGGAAAAATTCGTGCCGCGGAAATGTTAGTTCGATCTAGGGGGGGCATCCTTGGCGCTAGAATCGTCTTGCTGAGTGTGATGACGGCAACGTGATGATTGAGCCTCCAGGAAGGATGTTCGCTTGACTGTTTTGTACGTAATAGCACGCAACAACCGGCACGACTATTTGTAAAGAGACCGTTCACACAATTCATGTTACAAGGTAATCTGCCAGGGCCTGAAAAACGTGCTCGATTGCATCAATACGACCCATACCTTTCTATTTACTAAAACATACCTAATGCCAAGATGCCGTCGCCATCGGATTCCACACTTGTATAACAACAAGGTCTCAAATTACAGGTGCGACGAAAAAAATACCTGGATGGTCGCTACCTAGCTGTCAAATGCTCCAAACTGGCGATGGATGAACACGCACGAATTGTTATAAAACATATTAGATGATTGGTTTCACAGCGTAGACCGGTCTGGTCTCGACCGACCGGTGCTGAATCGGCGGATTCGAAGAGCCAGAAGCGAATGCTGTTCGGAAGTACCTACCTACAATGTATAAATCAAACGCTCCACGACATGGTCATCTGGGTAGACAACTTTTGGTAATGGTTATTTATGAACTAATGAAAATGTAGGGAGATTATGTATGCAGCTTGGTTATCAGGGACGCTCCCGTCTCGTTTATGTCCATGCACACCTGTCGCTGTAACGGTATGCAAGATCACAATCCTCCAACGGTGATCCGGGATTTGCGGCGTCGACGTTCACGTGCCTCTGCGATTTGCCAGTATCACAATAAGAGAATCGGTCTTCACCGAGTCGGACCCTCTCTTCGTATATTTCTCCTCTTTCTTTAGTTCTGTTCAATCGAATCGAAGTGACACGAGTTCTTACCAACTCTCAGGACTGGGGTTTTGCCCTGGCGCAAAACTCCTCTAAAGGCAGATATTGTAGATTGAGCTGGTGGTCACAGCAAGCATTGCAAGCATTATGGATTTGCGCGCTATCTCGTTGCCGAGCAAGGATTCAACATCTGACCTTCTAACTATGAAATAAGACAGGCCTCCTTATTGGTTAATGGTTATCGGTCGATCCTTGGAAAAAAGACAGCGCCCCTTGCCCATCCTGCGGCTTAACTGGGCGCCAGATGCTATCTATGGCATACATTTCTGTCTCATCGCAACCTGTCTGTACGATTCCGTCATGTCAACCATGTGGTTTTATGAAATTAGAACTAAGCGCATCCCACTAGCACATCGGGCTAAACGGCCTAACCTTCCTAACTAACCTCTTTCTATCGGTCAAGGTATGTGGTAGTGGGAATGTCTGCCTACCACCCTGCTACCTTAGCAGCTTAGTTACATAGGTGCATGGCAGTAAGGCTGGTATGGTTAGGTATTCGGTAGAAACCGCCTAGCGTACGAAGGTCCGATTAGGACCCTATCCGATGATTATTTAAGACCGATATTTCATATCCCTCCCTTCCATCATTGGAGTAAAAGAAAACGGATATGACTCCGGAAGTTGGGTGGACTGGGACAATTTACGATAGAAGGTACATCGGTAGGTGCTATGAAATTCATGTTGCAGATGGATCAATGAGAGACTGTTATGTAAATATGTTCTCAAATGCAATGCCGACCAACCGTATTTAATATTTTTACATAATCTGAATCATATCGTATCCAGTTTGCCCGTTCGATAGAGGGCAAAAATAGAAGGAAAGCAAAATTTTTCCCTTCTTGATAAGCTGCACCATCACGAAACCAAATCTTGGAACCGGCTACCACCACCTACATGTAGGTACGCCCGAAAGAATCGGACGCCGCGCAAAAAATTAGAAAAACCAGCTAGAAAATAGAATTAACAGCTGTCATATAAATGGGCCTGGCAATTCCTATTAGCTAACTTTGCGAAGCCGTCTCTATTAGTTGAGTGATATTATTATGCACATACGTAGCTTCTACTAGGCTGCTAGGGTACTTACACGTAGATAATCATCCGTTAATAAAATTCTTCCACTTGGCTGCGTAGAAGCACGGTTGATAGATACATGCGCATACCTTGCGTGTGATGTTCGGTCAGGCTCCGATCTCGTTCCATTCCAGAAGCAGACCGCATAATTGTCGACAGACCAATCAACCTTGACCAACCGTCTGGTTTGAGTTACTGTAGA
Source organism: Hypoxylon fuscum (assembly GCA_022578945.1). Lineage (NCBI taxonomy): Eukaryota > Fungi > Ascomycota > Sordariomycetes > Xylariales > Hypoxylaceae > Hypoxylon > Hypoxylon fuscum. The sequence goes on along the minus strand of MU399809.1, from coordinate 336,310 downwards.
TACTGTATGCGATCAATCGCGTATCAGATCGGCGAATTAAAACCCGCAAAAGGCGATAAGAAACCAGAGGACTTGATTGATGAAATGGGTTGATTAAAAAGTCTTATTTCATGCAGCGCACGAAAACTAACGTGACTTTGGGCAACGTGCTTTGAATAGATAGAGATATGTATGTAGGTACCTGATGGTCAAAGTACCATCCAGGCTTTTCATACATGTATTTCACCGCTCTCTACCACGTCATATGCAACAAGACTTATACACATCACATCCTATCTATCCAGACCTGGTAGGTAGAGTAACGATCCGGATCTCTTCTTCCTTTCCCCTTACCTGAGCCGCTTAGGTTCCGACTAATTACTAATGAACTAACTCTTGCTGTATTAGACCCTATCCCGCCCGCCAGACTAAGGTCAAGGTCATCCACGTACTAGTCTGCGGCATTCTCATTGGAGACTGTTTGTGCAACGGATCCCTATTTCAGTGTGCTATCTACATAATGTACATAGCTACTTGTACACGTTACCGTCAGCCTCTCCTGTTCAGGCTTACCTTAACCTTGCCATATCTGATATCTTTGACACGTGCACATGTCTATAAAGTTGAGATAAGAGTAACATCACCTGGCCAAGTATCTTCGAGGGAGAAGGTTTCTTTTCAGACCTTTGCGCACGCAGTCGATGTTCGGACTATTTGCTAGTGCGTACATAAGTACGAGCTCGCTTCCATTAGAACAATTAGATCAATCGCTGGGGGCAAGTTCCCCGGATTTCCCAAGAGCCCCTGCTACCCATTAATAGTCCGTCGTCTCGTCATACCCTCCATGGAAAATGGATGCTCCATGTTACTCCATGCCCTCCTAGATTGATATGTTAGGTAGGTACCTTACCTACCTAACCCTCCCTTTCCTGGCACTGACTAAGTAGTACATATATTGAATTATTTGACCCTTTATTATTTTTCTACGGAATTGATCGATCCACCGGAGACCAACTGCACGCAACCCTTGTACTCCAGCTCATCATAAAGCTTTGTGGAATCCCCAAGCGAAAACCCTCTCACCAGTCACAACCTTATAAGTGGTTATCTGTTTTCGCTCTGGACTTGGATGGACCTGGACCCTTAAGTCCCTCGCACGCAAACAAACATCCATACATGTATCCATGTACTAAGAGGTACTACCTACCCGTCCAAAGGGTACCTCCGTCAAGGTTCTCTCACCTAACTTCGGGACTTATTTGCAGATCCTCTTAAAAATTCCCATCCGCAGTATATCCACTTTTCAGACTTCTAGATAGTAGTCGACTAAAGATATTGCGTGCCTGGGGCCTTTCCCAAACAAAGGCACTTATCACCCTACCACCGGTAAAATTAACTTGTATTCGTTCATATTTCAAAAGTCACCTGAGCTTTTCTGGCTCCACGCTATCTACCCTTACCTTGTCTACTTTTTTCTACCCACCAGCCCACCCGGAACAAACTATCGTCAACCCTAGAACCGGTTCGGCCCATACATCTTTTACCTTACTCCTCCAAGACAACCCACAAGCCTCTTTGCTATTACAAATTCCTTCAATGGACTTACCAGCTTTCTTTCTTCTTCCCTAGTTGCCGCCTTATTCTCTTTGTTTCTTGCATCGTCGAGACGTTACGCCACTATATACGACAACAGCATTGACGATCAATCAGTCACAGTCCCAGTCCTGGTTCCAAATTATTCTACCTATTAAAAAAAGCCGAAAAGCGTCCAGGCCCTAGGTGGGAACTGGGCCTACTCCATCATGCCTTCCTCTACTCCCATCCCTATTCGAACTGACTTGGCTTTTCGTCCGGCACCCGGCGAGAACGGCAATGCTGCTGCTTCTCCCAAATCCGCAGCGACAAATGGAACGCGGCACAAGCACACCCGATCTTCGTACTCAGAAAGCTCGCCTCTTACCGCCATGTCCAGAAATAATTCGCTGAGCTTTCGCCCCCTGAAGCGGTCGACACCGTCACCAGATAAGACGATTGCCATTATTAATGCAAGTGGCCGTCAGGCGGCCTCCTTAATTCGGATAGCCACCGCAGTAGGTTATAAGGTTCGCGCCCAACTGCGCAACCTAGAAGGCGTCATAGCAACCGAAGTTGCATCCAACCCGAACGTGACGGTTTTCGTCGGAGAGCTGTACTTACGAAACAAACCAGATGACAAGAGAGACGTCACTGCTCACGGGCATCTGCCAGGGATTCCTGTTAACCATGCTCTAATATCGCAGCTCTTCAACGGTGCGCAGTTAGCTTTTATAAACACGACTTTCTACGGCAACGAGATACAGATTGGGGAAGCCATCGCAGACGCTGCCAAAAAAGCCGGCGTCCAGCATTACGTATACTCGTCGATGCCCGATCACGCAGCTTATAACTCGCAATGGCCCTCGCTACCACTTTGGGCAGCTAAGCATGACGTGGAAAAGTACGTTCGTAAAATAGGACTACCTGCCACCTTTGTCTATACCGGTATTTACAACAACAACTTCACGTCGCTCCCCTACCCACTATTCTGCATGGAACTGTTGACGGATGGCTCGTTCAAATGGCAAGCTCCGTTTCACCCAAACGCCAAACTACCCTGGTTAGATGCCGAGCACGACGTTGGACCGGCCATCATCCAGCTCTTTAAGGATGGTCCTGGGAAATGGAATGGGAAGCGTATTGCGTTAGCCTACGAATACCTATCGCCTTTGGAAGTCTGTAGGGCATTCGAACAAGCACTTGGGAGGCGAGTACGCTACAAGAGGGGGCATATCGAGCTGAAGGTCAAAATTCCCGAAGGTTATCGGGAACAGCTCGAGGCATTAGAGAAGCTCTTCTCGGTAAAGAACGAAGACCCTAGGAGGCAACCACCGTACTTCGGCGACATGGATCTCGAAAGCAGGTGCCCTGATGATGCCTTGGCATTATGGGAGGGGCCGAGAGGGCTAGAAGAGTATGCCCGCGAAATCTTTCCATTAGAAGAAGAAGCGAACGGTATGACCTGGATGTTCGATGATGAAGGTGAATCCGAGTTCGAAGGCACTACCGAAGAACACGTAGAAAACGCAGGCAACGGCGAAGATGACGATGACGGAGACGATGAATCTTTCGACGAAGGATTGGTAATGGTAAGGAATTTCGGACTCTTTAAACCCCAATTTTCCACACCTCCAAGACGATACGTTACCGGCATTTTCGAGGCGCAGCCATTTCTAACCTTCTCTTAACCCGCCTCATTCTACCGACTTAAATAAAGGACACGAATACTAACCACGAACATTGCAGAGGGGGCTCAAGAGAGACGAAGAGTCGTGGCTAGCATAGTTGTTCAATCACCACACGCACTATAGCCTTCCTAACAACCAAGGACCTAGATATAGTATAGGAAACCCTTACGATACATCCTACAGCTAGAGAACGGAGTTCAAGGCTCAGAACTGCTATCTGGACTCCTCTTCTTGCATGTTACTTTCTAATGCACTCGCATCGGCCTAGTTGTTTCATCGGACTTCTAGTTTGGCGTAATCAGCAAGGCGAATTTATTTAAACGGCACAAACGCATTTTCAACCGGTACCATTTTACGGAGCATTGCATATGAAAAGGGGTAGCGAAACATCGGGTCCTCGCTAGCGTTTCATTTCTCGGGATATCATTTTCACGATTAGAGCGATTTTCTCAGCGAGTCCCTCGAAGACATCTCGGTCCATCTGTTTGGCGTTTGGGTTATAAAAAAGGTTGAAAATCTTGGGGCGTCGAAAGAGATCTGGGTTGCCGGATTACAGAACGGGGTGGGGGCTCGCATAGAGGAACGTTGTTGATTTGCTTCTCAGACTTATCCTCGGCTACGGAGAGTTCAGAAGGCATGGGTCTTCTAATGACTACACCCAAGGTGGATTTTATGAAGTATATCTGGACTGGTGCATTCATAAGACGGTGTTGATTTAAATCAGAGTTGTCATTGGCAACTTGTAGGGTTTAGAACGCGGACAGATTACCCAAGAAGGGGGCTGATCAGCTTAGCAAAATTCAACTTAAATTAAATGCGATGACCTTCTTTGGATTGTGAATGTTGCGGTGAAGGCACGAACGATGCGTGCAGAATGCGTGTTCAGTATTAGGTCGGTATGATTTATGAGGCTCTAAGTCTACACTAGTTTAAAGAGCAGCACTTGTTTCGCAGTACTATAAGGTCTATCTCTTTGCATTCAGCACGCCAATACTCGAGTACGTAGATGATGAGTATTTAATAGGCCAGAACTCATACATACCTTACCTAGGTAGGTAGTCATAAATACCTACTTGTGCTTACTACATTCAACCCCCTTTCCCGGCCAAGATGATCTGGCCGGGATAAGTGTCTACCTCAGCGTCTGTCCAGCTCCCTAAGGGTGGGCTCAATGGCAGAATAAAATCTCTCCAGCAGAAACACTGAAGTCCCAAATAGGAGTTTGAAGCCTTTAGTCTACCATGCTAGACCCAGGTGGCTCTACTAAAACGAAACCCATTTTAGGGCCTTCGTCTAGATATGACGAAAACTCGCCTTCTCGCACGTCATTTTCTTGTAGCCGCTATGACATCTCATAGTGGCTATCATGATATTGTGAATGGGAAAAAGGACTAGGAAGCAAGATACAACTAAGATTGTTCTTAAGCGCTTCATCCTGGAGACCACTGTACCATGTTGAGAATGTGCGTGTAATGATAACATGATCTACCTACGACCATAGACTTGCCCAAAATATACGACACTTCAAAATCAGAGGTTTAGGTATTCGACTGACCACCTCTTCCGTCAGAAACTTGCTTGTATACTTAGGTAGAGAGTTTGAATGTAGTTACTCCTTCTACCCTTATTTCTTCTTATCATCGGCGTACATCTGGAGGTAAGAAGCCTGCAGACGCATCTGCAGGTGCTCCGCCGCCGTCAGCACCTTGCGCTCCGCATACGGATTGGTGTCCTGAGCAGCCCCGCCCTCCTCCTTCCGAAACGCCCTGACGCGCTCGCTCGGCACGGGGGCCAGCGGCGTGGCGTCGGCCGGGTGGCAGAAATAGACGACGGAGTAGCGCGGGTCCGCGGAGGACTCGCCAGTGCCCTCCGTTGCCGACGGCGAGAAGGCGACGCGGTGCACGGTGCTGCGCAGCAGCCCGTTGGTCCAGTACGACAGCAGGTCGCCGATGTTGACGAGGATCGGCGGCGCGGCGTCCGCCTCGGTGCCGGGCGGCGTCACCGGCACCGGCGCCCAGGCGTTGCTCTGCGGCGAGAGCAGCTCCAGCCCGGCCTGCCCGCGCAGCCGGAACAGCAGCGTGATGGACCCGTAGTCCGAGTGCGCGCCCGCGCGCACGTCGGTGGGCTGCGCGGTGGGCGTGTGGGCGGGCGGGGGGTAGTATAGGAACCGCAGGATGGAGCCCGAGGCGGCGGTGGGGGAGTGCGCGGCTGTGAAGAAGTCTGGCGGGCTGACCTGTTGCGTTGGTTAGGTCAAGCTAACCTCAAGCACATGTACTCAGGTAGGTAGGTAGGCAGGGTGGGTGACTCTGGGCGATCTTACCCCCAAACCGATGCCGAAGAGCAGGAGCAGCTTCCGGCAGAGCTCATGGCATGCCTCCCGGAAGGCGGCCAGCTGCGCCTCGCGCGGCACGATGCTCTGCGGGATCGGCTGCGTGGCTTTGCCATCTTGGAAGGCGCCGAAGTTGAAGCCCCTTGACAAGTTTCGGTCAGCTTGGGCTTTCTTTGTCCTGCGCCAGGAGGGACGGTGAGATGAGACATGAGGGTATCACTGACTCTTTGAAGTCTCCCACCTGAAGATGACGTTAGTTGGGGGCTCTGTTTCATGCGGGTATGCTGGTGTGGCAAGGCGGACTTACTCGTTGCGTTTTGGGGTCCAGCGTCTCGGTGTGCATCCCAGACCACCCCTGGTTATTCTTCTCGATCTTGCATCTTTGCTTGTCCTCGAGGGGAGAGCTGAATAGGGTTCGTGACTAGGTGTACACGTCAGATTAGATAAAATCAGATTGGAACTTGATCTTATTCATATCCAGATGCTCCAAGATAAGAAACAGTGATATGTCTGATTCATTACATGTGTATGTGTGACATGCCACGACGAGGATACCAACTACCTACCACGTTAAACGCATTTTCTATCTGCTCAGCCGAGATATCTCGTCCGGCATTCTTGATGTAAACGAAGCCGTACTCAACGGCGGCATCGACGAGTTCCTTGGCAACTTGTGCCTGGTCCGCACCCTCGGCCGAAATATCGATGATGGGGATCTTTGCCGTGCCAGCCATGGCTAGAGGGTATATACCTTATTCAATCAACGCTCGTTGAATAAGATTGCTACTTGACTAAATTTCAGTCGAAAGAACTCGGATAACTCTTTGCACAGAGATGTATATGAATATTGTATAATATACGAGGTTAAACTTATTCTTGTTGACACGGTAGGTTTTGTAAAATGTAATGTTGAATATCTTCATTCTGTTACTAACTGGGATATCTTGGTGGTGGTGGCACTGATAAGGTACATTTGCCCGTTTGGCTTGATACAAGATTGTGAGGTAAACATGAATGCCAGACAACAGAAATCAGACCTTGTCGTCTATATACAGCTAGGCATTTATAGTTAATAGTAGATTTCCAAGATTAAAACAATTCCACTTCCTTCTCCTTCAATTTCTCCTTCAGTAATAACTTCTACGTAGCTTTCTCTAATTGTGCACACGTAATTTGGCAAGGTTCCTTAAGCTCTAGCTAGCTGCTGTACCCAGCAGTGCCCAGCTAGGTTAGCGTCTCTTCATCCAAACTGAAACCGCCGCCCATCTTTTTTTTCTAGGGTCCGATGTGCCCGCTAATCGATACCTACCTGCACACCACCTACCCTAATCCTGGTCAGCGGCCCGTTAATTGTTTGCACGTACCTGACGCGAGGCTTGACATTTTGGTCGCACCTCACCTCAGAAGCTCACCATCGTCTTTTCCCAAATTCTTTCCAACAATAATTTAAAACCGGTGCATTTCGCCCTTCCGCTGCGCCGCCTCTCCCTCTTCCCTCCTCCTACACCCATCTCTCACTCCTGCCACATTCATATTTGTTCATGCAAAGCTCAGTCACTCTTTAAACATCTGTGAATTCCATCTGTCCTTGTCTCAGTCTGCGATTTCCCATTTCTCAGGCGCACGGCGATTAGAATTTCAAGATGCCGAGTAAGTTCCTGTCTACGTTCCCTTCTACGAAGCATGATATGACGCCCCTACCTGTGAGGCGTTTTGGTGGTTCCTGAATTATGCTGCATCGTCCTGCTTCTCATATACTCGCACATTGTTCAACCGCCTCAAATCACCATTGAACCGCCGCTGCTGGTCACACGGATTGCGATCGCTGCTCTAGACGACTAAATACGGCCTGAACATCCCGATTCGCCGGCACCATGTCGATTAGACACTATCTAGTGAACCAAGCGCCGTACGATCCTGTGACTGGCATGAGGGACAGAGTTCTGCAGTGGTTCATACGGGAAAGGCTCGGGGAGACTATTGCTAGTAGCCCTCGTCACAACATTAAACATGCTGTTGACGTAAACGAGTGGTGGAAATATCTGGAGAACTGTTTTATACCAGATGGTACTCCAGAGACGGCCATCTTTCCTAAATAGTTTGTATCTATTTCTTGAAACCTGTCGCTAATTTTGCTTCGTAGGTTCGTACGAAGATCAATGGATCAACGACCAAGCAGCGTGAGTAACCCTCTTGTTACTGACATCTTGGGACCATAGGGCTAACTAACGTCCTATCAGAACTGTCGAGATTAGCCAGCTCGAGAATTGCGCCATTGCGGTTGACGCCTCTTACTACCTCCAACTCTTCCTCGACAACGTCCCATACCACGAGCCCCTCCTCCCGGCTCTGGGCGGCTTAACCGGCATCCAGTCCCACATCGAACATGATCTAGACAGCTGGAAAGCCAACAAGACTACTCCGTTCTTCATCTTCAACGGCCAGTCGATCGAAGGCCAAGACGATGTTTCTGTCCAGAGGGGAAAGAGAGCCATTAAGGGCACCGACGAGGCTTGGGGCCTCTATTTCCAAAGCCAGGCCAACGAGGCTGTCACAGCCTTTGGTAACCACAGAGGTATAGCCCTTATTTATGAAAACTCGGCAACTTGGGGCGTATTGCTGACGTGATATAGGGGCATACCCGGTCCATCACCTATTCCCCATGCTGCAGGGTATTCTCAAGCGCCGCGGGCTCCATTTCTTGGTGCCCCCTTTCAATGCCTCTGCGCAGGTTAGTTGTTTTGCCTGTCACTCAAACGTCCCATGGCTGATCAACTTCTAGCTTGCGTACTTTGATATGATCGATTCGGAGCAGTGCTCGGCCGTCATGGGCTCTCAGGAATTGCTCCTGTATCCAATCAAGGATTACGTCATTCGAGTCATCGACTGGGATAACGCAAATTTCACCGCAATTTCCAAGAAGGGCATTATTAGGACCTTGGGTGTGACTGAGGCTTTGTTCATCGATGCACTCCTGATGGCGGGAACTACTTTCCTCCCCACGTTCCCTCCGTTGAAGGAACCTCAGATAACTGCCCGCCAACCCCCTTCCGTACAGGACGCCGTTAACATGCTGCGCACCTCGGAGAAGTCGGTCGCCAATGCTTGCAACTCTTTCAACGACATCCTGTCCAAGAGCAAAGACTCGAACTGGTTGCAAAAGTACCGCAAGGCTAGAATGAGCATCGATCACTTCATCTACGTAGACGAGTCTGGCGAGATCAAGGTCCATAACTTTGACACCTTGACACAAGATAACTGGGAATATCTTGGCTATCAGCTACCCGCCGAGCTATTTCATTACCTGAACACCGGTCTCGTCGGAGCACGCATGCTTAGCTGGATCTCACATGGCCAGATCGTCATCGGCCCGACTCTTGACGGTGTCAGGTCGGACGAATACAAACGCCTAGTCACTCGTCAGCTTATGCCCTTGAGAGAGGCCGCTCTTTGTCTTCTGTTGCCTCGACTACACAGAGGTATTCAGTACAAACCCATTATCGTCAAGGTTTGGTACGACGACAAGTATTCTCACAAGATCGAATACCGTCCTCAGGACAATCCGGCTCTGACCCGAGCACACACTTGGAACCTCGACGGTACCGTTGTCAAGAAGCAATTTCCCAACGCTAAGCATGGTTCTATCCTCTTTGAGGTAACGGCACTGAAGAATCTTGAGTTCGTGAAGAGCACGGTCGCCAAGGACAAGGTCAGGGGCATCGCCTCCGCAGATATGGTTTCATCAATCACGCTGTGGCGCTTTCTCCACTTGCGCGGCTACGTCGACGACAACCATCAACTCACACCCTGGGGTACGGCATTGGCAACGTCTCTCGAGGCCCTTGAGCCTACGGTCGAGAAGAATAGCCAAGTCCCCGGCTTATTCGAGGCAGTTCTTCTCGCCTATGAGCTTCTGAGATTCGACCTCCTTAATACCCGCAACCAGCATCCCGAACTAAACGGGTTGCCCATGAACGGCAGCGACGATGACAAGGCCAGCTTGTTGCTAATCAGCCGTTGCTCAATCCTGTTGAAGTTACGTCACCAGGCTAATGGTTATACCGGTCCATTAAGCAAGAACTTCCTATGCTTCCGATCACTAAGCTCGTCTATTCGCGAAGCTGGCCGAGACCTTATTGAAGCGATCGTGGCGTCTATGCTCCTCTTTGCGCAAACGAACCGAGACCGCGATGACTACCTAGACATAGGGCAGAGGTATGTTTTCGCGCTAATTTATAATAATAGGATGAACGGACGATTCACTAACATCATGCAGACTACCTTTCTTGACCGATACCGATGTTGCTCTTGGCATTGCCGTGAAGACCTTGTTGGATGACATCCATCCTAATGAGACCCCCGAGCAGAAAGCCGTAAAGAAGCAAGATTTCCCCGGCACTTTTGTCCCGTTTGCGACTCACTTTTTCGAGGATCTGGAGATTGCTTGCGACTTCTTCAATTCACTCCACGCAGGTGTCAAGACATTGACAAACGAAGTGACCGCTGCCGACCGAAGCGCCTGGGACAAAGCTGCCGTCTATCTTCAGCTCCGCCGATGAACCAGCAAAGGTGTTTGAAGCTTGAAGTTTTATCCCAAGTTCTAGCTAGGAGCCTTTGCCAATGGTCATCTGTTTAAGCAATCGACAACGAAATAAAGATTTGCAGATGAACGAACCAACCGCACCACTGGGTCCATTTATTGCATACGCTAATTGGCATACAGCCCTTTTCATCGCAACTGCTTATTAGTCTAATTCAAGTTGGCCTAATATTGTTGTGGTGGAGGGTCTACTCTGCCTCCTAATGCCTTACGCTTTCTACGTATTTAAGACACATCCGGTTCCTGCAAGGCGTTTATAGGTCGGAAAAAAGTCACAGTTGCGGCTCTAGACAGCTTCGTCATTAGCATCTAATCGCAGGTCTTCGTCTGGGAACGCTCGAGAGGACGTTGTGTAAGTTATGAAGGCGGGGCCTATTACGAATGATTGAAAAATAAAATAAAAAGGACCACCCTGTTACTATCCCTAGTCCGCCTAACTCGTATGCTAGATTAGGTAGAGAAAACGAAGCACGTGGTATATACAACTCCGGTTTCCCCTACTCCTAAGCAATAACAGTGGTATCAATGATTATCTCTTGCAGCCCGGCCGCTCACCATCGTTGACGTCGGATCCAGTAGCGTGTTAGTATGATGTGAGACTGAAACCTCAGGAATTCAGGGGCCAAAAGAGGCGGGGACAGTATACGTATAAACCCAATCCGTGTATTCCGTCGAGCCGCCCCGGTCGCACTTCTCAATCTCCTTCCGCAGGCCGTCGCAGCACTCGTCCTGCAGGATGGTGCGCTCCGAGTCCAGCACCGTCCGGCCGATCGGGTACGCGAAGGTCCGCCCGTTGTAGATGTAGCACTCGCCCTTGGTGGTCCCCACGGCTGAGTTGCTGCAGAGACCAGAGAGGCCTTCCCTGCAGGCGCGCTACGCGAGCTCGAGTGCTTTGCCCCAGGAGGCGTCTTTGTCGAAGCATTTCGCGGTGATGATGGGGGAGGACGGAGATGGGCCAAAGTTCGTTTCTAGGAACTATTGACTGTCCCATTGCCCATAGGAGACCTTTATTATTCGAAGAAAAAAATGGTATTTTTTATCTATATTGTGGAATTCTCAGATTCGGCAGGGAAGGTTGTTTCGTTTTGGAAACTATCGCGTATCAGACGACTCTTATATGCGCTGGCTTCCTTGGATACCCCGGGTATCTAGCCGTTCCTTCCTTACGAATGAAACAACCTTCCCTGCCGAACCTAAATTCCTTCAAATTAAATAAAAATTAACGTCAAACTATCTAGGTAGTACCAAACGGGGCTTACGTAGTGCCGCGACTAGGAAAGGCCACCGCCTAGTTAAAAACACTGACCTGTCCCACGGACTTAGGAAAAAAGAATTAAACCCAACAAGATCATATACGACCCATCATTATATTCGATGTTTGCGCGACTGGAAAACAGTGACCTAAGTGTTAGGTGACACATTACGACAGTCGGACTCTTGACATCTACCTAACCTTCGAAGATGGAAGAAATCTTTCGCTTTGTCGCCCCCCGAGCGAAGAGAGCCTTGCCTGAAAAAGGGACACTTGGAGAAATGCATTTCGGCGGGACAGCCAGCATACTCGTGCAGCGCCTCAGTGTCCCTATCCGACCGTCGAATCCTTCATCTACACAGGCACTTTCGGGATCCCCGCGAAGGAGCAAGAAGAGACAATCTCCAGATAGTGATAATGCTGTTACCTTTTCCGACCTTCCTCCGGAAGTTCATGGCCTTATCTTTGATCAACTCGAGTTCATCGAAGACACCATTTGCCTCGGTCTCACGAGTCAATACTTCTGGACACTAGCCCGAGGTCATGTCCATGATTATTACACATCATTCCTGGGGACTTGGCCGGGCAAGAATATTGTCTGCGTTGAAGAGGATGTTGAACCGGATGACTACCCCCCTCGGCCTTTTCTCAGCTGAAGAGCAAGATAGGTTGCGTCCGCTCAAGAACGATGTAACCCGTGCACACCGTAATAGCGAATACGTCTTTCATAATACACCATTCTCGCTTTCTCAATTTGCCGAGTCTGGCGTTTCCATCATAGAAACTGTCGTCGACCCTCAGGCTGAAGCGCCGCGCCTATTCCATCGTTGCCAGGCACGGGACAAATCTAACGACCCAGCATTTCAAGCAAGACGTCGCGAGATACTCGTTACAGAGTCGACGTACTTCCCTCGAGATCAGCCGTGGATTCTCCGCAATCTAACCACGAAAGAGTTTGTCCGCTCGGAAGCCGTCGTCATAAAGCCGGAGTACTGCAAGTGTGCCGAAGCCGAAGATCGCGTCGTAGGTCGCGTCGTAGGCTTTGGCGAGGTTGTAATGTACCGCACCTGTTGGTCGAGTTACTCATCTGACGTCCTTCTTAACGATACGACTTTCATTTCTAGGGAGGTGTGGGCTGGGCACCGCTTCGACATCACCACGCTGGCGAGACACGAGGCTGAGGTTGATAGCGCCGGATGGAGTGATGTAAGCGAGGAGGTTTCAAAGGAGATTGCTGCCATCTGGAGTTATGAATTCGGCTCTGATATGCGTTAGGAGCTCTAGTACTGGCATCAACGACGACCAAACCGGGGCTTCTTCGACACTACACCACCTTGATGGCAGGGTCCCGAAAGCGCGTGTCTTGACTCGATGTGCCGTAGAACTTGCCTCGCGACGCTACTACTGACTGCGGTATACATCACATCGACCCCTGACCAGCCGAGCAACCAACTTCTGATCAGTCTCCTTAGCATGAGGAATACATAAAGTTGCTCTTGAAACATCGCTTCGTCAATAATTGACAGAATTCTCAAGAGGCAAAAACTGGGCTTCGTACGACTTGTTTTTGTGAATATAACTTGAATAATGAATGACCAATGTTCATAGGGTGCAGTGCAAGCTAATGGGTGTATTGCTGATCGTGAAATGCCTTGGGTCGTTTGTACAAATTCATATCTTCCAGATATATCCCTAAGTTAATACTACATGACGTTGAACGCTACGCAGCTACCCACGTCGTGCCACAGGCATAAAACCTTGACCTCTACAAATATCTCAAGATCTCAAGAGCTTCTACGATAGCCCCAAGCCTGTCGAACGACACAACCTCATCCATTCTCATATGAGTAGGCAGTTGATCACTACTAAAACTAAGAGTTGCAAATACTGAGTGCCAAACCAAAAACCAACGCCTGGAAAACCACATACGTCTGGGTATCATCCGTCCATCATTACCACCATTCCAAAGTCCTATGTCCATTTTCTGACACCAATACTGAGGCGAAGGAGAAAAAAAAAAAAAAAAAAGCACGGCTACAAGGGTTGCGCTCAGATGCTAGGTGTGTCGGTCTAGACTAGAAGGTTGCGCTTAATAGGCTTGGGCAATGCTTGGCCGTTAAGCTGCACCTCCTCGCGCCGTTGCGTTTTGTCGCCCATGCGGCGGATCTTCTCGAGTAAGTGACTGTCATTTGTTAGATACGTGGATCGTTGCTACGTTGCTATCGCGGGACATATGCCACGTCTATGCTGTAGGGGACATGTCTACGCCGATACTAAACATGCTCCGAGCACGACGAAGACCTAAGGAGACAAAGTAGACAGCTGGGGAAATGTCTCGAGGATTACTCTGTAGGGAGACGGTGAGTGCTGGTCTCTGTGTAATGGACTTACTTGATAGGTAGGTGGCCCCTTTGGGATTCCAGAAGCGCAAGCTCCATGATGCGCGACTTCGACTGGTTCAATGCATCTTGCTCGGCCTCCTCTTGGGCATCCTGCTCGTGCGCCTCGAAGTGCTCGTTTATGAGGGCCTGGCCTTCTTCTTCGTTGGCAGCTCGAACAACGTAGCCGCAATCAGGCTCTTCGCAGGTCCACGTCTGACTCGGTCCCTTGGGAGTGGTAGAAGGTAGCTCTTCGGCGCGAATGACTACTCGAGTAAGTGGCTCTCCCTTATCCTCAGCCTCTTCATCGTCACTGGAGGAAGAATCCGTGCCGAGTGCCTCGTCGTCATCGTTTTCGATAGAGTGTCGTGACCTCTTGGAGTTGTTAGGCACACCGTCTTCGTCCAGATCCATATCGTCCCCTTCGTAATCTACTTCGTGCCGCAAGCGTTTCTTGCTGCCGGTGGAAGGACGTAGCCCTCCTACTGTGCCGCGACCTCTTGGTTTCTTTCCTGCGGGTTTTGCTGAGAATTCGTTACTCTCTATAGTAGCTCTGGTTTCTTCGTGAGGCTTCTGCTTTTTCTTGCGCCGCACGATATTCTGCATGTCTGCCTCGGTGATAAACTCGAGTTTAGGGTTCGTGTTAACGTTGTCGTTCAACCACTTGTAAAATTCGCTGTTCTGCCACTCTGGGCCGAGTAGTCGCACAAGATCTGATGCGAAATATTCGCACACCTCGGTAAGTGACTTAGGATTTTTAATACTCAGCTCGAGGTAAAGTTTAGTGCACCATGTCTTGGGGCCTATGTCGTCGGGGTGCTTCTTCTGTTTTCTCTCGTGCATAGACTTTAATAATTCTTGTCGGATGTCATGTAAAGTCTCTAGTACAATAGACAAGGAAGTATTAACGCCTGAGTCAATCTTGGTATTGTATCCCGCATCCTGCGGGGCTAGCTGCGGTATATCAGTTTCAATAGATGGGTGGACTGAACTGTGCTCCCTTCTTAAGCTTCCCGAGGCAAGCGCTACATCTGAACTAAGCTGCTTGTCGGCGGGAGCATCAAGCATCGCTACGTCAGGGCTAGGAACCAACTCCGGCTGCGGATTCATGGGAGACTTCCCCTTGGCCTTGGTAGATTTGGATCTTCGACTTGGCTCGTCACTTGATAGCTCAACCGCTTCAGGGCCAGTATTCTCGCTATTACGCACAGACCTTGAAGCTGAGTTTCGCAAGGGAGGTCTACCCTTCTTCTTGCCCTCAGTGACCTCGAGAGAGCTAGATTTCTCTATCTGCGGATAGGGCACTGCGACTAAGGTGTTGAGTTTCGAGGCCGCGGTCTTCTTAGAACCGTTGGCATCTTTAGCGGCAAGCTTCTGTACAATATCCTACATATAATGTAAATTCACGAATACACTAAGTAAGTGGAGGGTGGTCTTACGGGAAATAAGCTCGTCAATAATTGATAGAACTCGGTGCCTTTCGGAAAATGAGAAAGTAGAAAGATAGCTTGATGCCTCAGTCGCAGACGGGCTTCTGGTAAGGTGATACCATCGCCAACAGTGACGGCATACTGCATTTCGAGTTAAGCACGATAAACCAGGGTAGATTGGAACGTGCACTCACCTTGAAGAGTATTGTGTCTAACGGCAGTTTGACGTCGTTCAGCGTCTTGCTCTTATTCTTCTTCTTGGTGTGAAGCATCTCGAGGGCGGCTTCGTACTCATCTAGTACGGCATAGTGAAGACATACGCCCTGGAACATGGTGTCGCATATGTATTTATATGCATCGGACGGGACGATCTCAAACCAGCCTGCTCCACCACTAGCCCAGAGCACAGGCATCGGTGGTTGGTCGTCCTTCAAACCGATTGAGAAGGACTGGGTATTCTGGATCTGAATCCAGGGTGATCGATTTTTCATATGGCGGTTGACCAGGAATCTCTCTTGGTCTTTCTCGATTTGTAGTCTTCCGCGAACAATGAACGGCCCTTCTAGGTCAACATGTAGCAGGTTTGCTAATGTGCCATCTCGGTGGTATACGGTCGCATCGGTAAGCTCGAAACATGGCCAGTCGTCGGTGTGTGCTCGAGTAGGAGCACCTTTTAGAATAGACTCTTCTTTATAGAATTGTATAACCGATTGGTCAATGGTCGCAACTGTTGAGTTGGACAGCGCTCTACGTCGACGTCCAACCATGATGGCGACGAATTGAGGCTAAGGGTACCAACGACGATACTAGATTCGGATATGCGCACTCGGATGGAGGGGTTTCGTAGCTTCGTCTTTGTTAAGAATGATATACTGCGGGAAGGAGAAAATTTAATGAGTTTCAGAAGGAATACCTATATAGTCGTCATTTCTCTACCTGTAGGCAGTTGCGAAGTGAAGGAGGGTTTGCTTTTGGTGAAGTTGGTAACGAAGGGAAGGTACATTTCGAATAGAACGCGCTCAGCATTAGCACGCGCGCATTCATGTAGGTACCTCCCGATGGTTAATTGGGATTAATCGGGAAAGGCTGCAACGGATTGGTGCAGGAAGGTGGGTAGGCATAGACCCGTCTGGGTGGGCTTGGTGAGAACTGGCCAATGACATCTTTGGAGATGACTGTACAAAGTACATTGTTGGAGGGGTCAAGTGAGAAACTTCGGTACACTACATGTACCTATGTAAATGACACCCAGTTGATAAGATCCGCTAATTTAGGAGATGAACCTTGTCGATTAACCTTATCCCTCTAATAGCGCGTAGGATTTTTTTTTTCCATGCCGCAAAGTTCAATCCTCTGTTCCCTCCAATTCAACAGTCAACTTGTTGCGCCTCACCTTGTAGACGGCCAGCAACACACAGCACAGGAACCACACCTCGTTGTAAGCTTCGGAAACTAGTCTACAGCTGTAGACTGAAAATAATTCCACCAATTGCATCGAATGGCCGTATATTATTACTGAAGCTCGCGAATGAAAACCGCAAGATTCGTGAGAATGGCGGCTTCTAGCTCCGTCCTCGACGGTGTCTTTGGTACGAAGTCTCCTATATATGCCTATTTTATCCCCTGCCACTACCTGACTATTGCTAACTTTCCCTACGCGTCTAGGCATCAACAAGCCGATGGGCATGAGTTCCGCGCAAGTCATCCGGGACTGTCAGCACCACTTCAACCCCTCTGCTTTTTTCAAGCCTATGATCGATAAGGATAAAGCCACCAAAGATAATGAGTCCAAGTCCAAGAAAAAGCGCCGCAGGTTCGGCAAAAATGACATTCGAGTCAAGATGGGCCATGGTGGCACTCTCGATCCTCTCGCTACTGGCGTCCTAATATTAGGCGTAGGGAAAGGCACCAAGTCTCTTCAATCGTTCTTGGATTGTACCAAGACGTATGAGACTGTAGTCCTCTTCGGCGCCAGTACCGATACCTACGACAGGGTCGGCAAGATTCTCAAGAAAACATCCTACGATCACATCACTCGCCCCATGGTGGAAGAGGCGCTCAGTTCCTTCCGAGGCAAGTTTCAACAGATGCCCCCTCTGTATTCGGCGTTGAAGATGGAGGGAAAGCCTCTCTACGAATACGCTAGAGAAGGAAAGCCAATCCCCCGAGAGATCGCAACTAGAGAGGTGGATGTTTCTGAACTTGAAATTGTCGAGTGGTATGAACCTGGTGAACATTCTCATCGCTGGCCCGCTGAGGAAGCCACCACGTTCGAGCGCAACTTTGCCGAGCAAGTCTGGAAGGTTGAAAAGCAGCAGATGACTTCTAAGAAGCTCACCCCCGAAGAGGAGGAGGAAGAGACCAAAGCACTGAAGGCGCACGAGAATTTTAAGCGCAAGGCCGACGCGAGTGTCGATGCACTCGTTTACGATCGAGTCAATAAACGCAAAAAGATTTCACAGCAACCCCCCTTAATGTCAGGTGCACTAGGCGACCTCCCACCAGCATCGCCGAAGCCGGGTAAAGGGTCCAATCTGATTCCGGAACCCTCGGACCCGAATACCCCGCCGCCCTGGGAAGGTAAGGGACCGCCAGCAGCAAGAATTCGAATGACTGTAACCTCTGGTTTCTACGTCCGAAGTTTCTGCCATGACCTTGGTGTGAAGATTGGATCTTCAGCGGTAATGGCGGAGCTGTGTAGAAGTCGGCAAGGTGATTTCGTCCTAGGGAGCTCTAACTGTCTAGAGTATTCAGACTTAGCAAAGGGTGAATCTGTATGGGCCCCTCAAGTGCAGGACATCTTGTCTCAGTGGAACAACAAATCGTTCAAACAACCCTCCCAGGCCCCTCTCAGGGCAAAGCAGAACGAGGCGTCATCTCCAAAGGATTTGAAGGGCAGCATCGAAAGCATTGAAGACAATTCCCCAGTCATGGTACAAGAGACTCCGGCACTGATACTCCCTACTCCCAAGTCCTCTTCTCCAGCTCAAGAGGCCAAGTCCGAAGAAGCAACCGTCTCCGAATCTCAAGAAGTCAAGGGTAAAGGCGGTTTAGAAAATGGCACCCAGGTCCCCGGAAGCGCAGACCTACCCCCGCCCGAAGCAACTGCCAAACTGGACACCACAAGTAAAGATGCCGATGAAGTCTCTTGGAACGGATTTCCCGACACACCTGCTACCTCAGCCACCCCCAAAGCATAGGTTCATCTCAACAATCCCTCCAGTGGAGTAGACGCCTTACGCATAGACCCTTCTGAAAGGGCATCTATAGAGGCTACTCGGCATCATCACCGAGAGTCATATTTGTATTCCGTGCATAAGCTAGGCGTTAGAGGATTGCTTATTTTGCATGTAACGAGGAGTTTTCGGCGGGAAAAAACGGCCTGCATATCTAGCTAGACGCTTCACATTTGCTCATGACTGGTAACCCGGCAAAATCCTTAGTAAATAGCTAGCAGCGAACATTGCTTGACAGACACAGTTAATAAATCGCTTCGGCCTTGTCTTTAAACAAACGTATGTGAACAGTGGATTAGGCCTACAGTGGATGAGTGGTCAGGCTAGATACCGGCACTACGGCGGTACTTCATAATCATGTACGAGGCTTGATTGAGAACCAGCTATTAAATTAAATGAGCTCGACGAGATGACAATAGACAGGTAAGCCAGACAACTCTTACTTTAATCTTCATTTTTCAAGTTTGTCAGCGAAATAAACATTCGATAGGAAGAGCACTACAACACGTTCAATCTAATATACACAGGTAGCAGCAGCATAAAACCCCGACAAAGTTTAGATGGGCGTGTCTTCTTTGCAGGCGACAACGAAAACGAATCTATATCGTTCTACATCATCGTCTGGGTATCATGAACTTCGTGTCGTGATCGCGTGCGCGATCGATCATTACTATTACATTACCAAATCCGTGCACCGGCAACTCCACTCCACTATCCTCTCCGGTGTCCCGTGCTCCAGGCGTTTCATGCAAGAAGCATAGGCCAAACCAGTGCCGTAATCCCTAATCCCTAAAAAGCCACCTCACTCGCAAAAACCCCCTAACAACTCCTCGTCCAACATCGCAGCGACATGTAAGCCTAGTGCTGCAGATCGCCCACCCCGACCTGAGAACACCTTCTAATATGTAGTATATGCAATCGCGCAACGGTGTGTACGATATTCGCGCCGAACATGCAGAGTCGGAGTGGCCGTGGCCGACGATGGCAGCTGCTCCAATTCCTCTAGATCAGAGACTCGGGCTCCTCCGTCGGCGACGACAGGCTCTTCTCCCACTCCTTGATGAAGTTGGAGGTGGCGTTCTTCACGTTGCTCGGCGTCAACGGTGTCAGTCGGTTGAGGATGGCTTGCGGCAGCTCTTCCAGCTTGCTCGGCGTCGGGGGCGATGGCGAACGGAGTTCGCTTCGGGACTGCTTGCGTCTCCTGTCGCTGCAATGTTAGCCCATGTGACTTGGAGGGCGGTTGTCTCAATAAAGGAGGGTTCATTGGGTGGTCGCTTTCTTACAGTGTGCCTTCATTTTCGGGGATCGCCGTGATGATATCCCCGTTCACTGTACTACCGCTCCATCGAGCCGTCTTGACGTTCGGCGAGTCCCAGTTAGACCAGTCCTCATCATCGAAGTTGTCGAATGTGAGCGGCTGCCACGAGAAGCGTTTCTTCTCCTTTGGCTCTGGTCTGGATGCGGTGCGTCTGTGCTGAAAACGGTCGCTGAAGCTTCCAGTAGACGACCGGCCTGGCGTCTCAGCTGAGGAGTCTGGCTCCGGCTGGAATGGTATGCGACCGCGGGTGACTGCGGAGGAGGCACGGATTGTGTCCTGGTCACCGTCCATCCTACCTAATCGTGAGACCATTTCACTAGTCCTGTTTGTAGTCCCGGAAATACCTTCATCGCCCACCGTGGCCTGTCTCAGGTCTTCGACAAACGTCCAAAGACCTTGCTTAAAATCATTGGCTATCTTGTTTACGCCGTTTGCAGGCAAGCTCTGGCGAGGAGCCCAAGTTGCGCGCTTGTTGAGCGGAGCAGGACTGAGAATTGGTGAAGGCTTAGAATCAAGTTCGGCGGACCGACGCCCATCTTCCTCCCCGTTGATGGGCCTCGTTGGTGAGAGCAAGGACAGAGTGCGAGTGTGACCACCGCGTATAACTGTCCTCTTATGCTCTCTCGGGGTTCCTTGGCTTTGCGCTAGGAGGATGGCTTTCCTGCGTTCAAGTTCACTGGTGAACCTATCCGCAGCATTGTCATCATAGCCCCATTGTCCATCTGGTACACGAGCCATTGCTCGAAGTGGGTCAATATTTCTATTGTTTGATGCCCGCTTCTTGTAAGCGTCAGAGGCCGCCCATTGCTTCTTCAGCCTTCTCAATTCATCTTCCGCCCTGCCAAGTTCCTCGCGAAGCTCCAACACTCGGCGCTCCTGCGCGGCGATTGCAATGATGAAATCATTCGGGTCCGTTGGTGAGCTCACCAATGAGTGATCGATCGGAGTGGGAGGCATGGAGGCAGCAGTTGGCGTAGGTCTCGAAGAGAAACCGTTCGGAGGCGCAATGGGTAATGTTAAGGACAGTCTGTTGGAATTCCGTGATGCCGTCGAGGTAGAACGATTAGAGCGTGTCTGGCTCTCACTTATTGGCGGCGGAGAGTACACCAAGCTCGAATACGCATCCTTAACCGCATCTCTGCTGTCTGCAACACTCTCTGTACGGCTCGCACGTGGCGATGTCGGATGGGCTGAAGTTGGAACTGAAGAATCGCCAGTAGAACTTGTGCCGGCAGCCACGTCAGAGCTTCCAGTTAGGATTGCATCCAGTGAAAATGGCGAGTCTTGTAGACTGCGATAACGACGCTGTTCAACAGCCATGTTTACCCAAATGAATGGCTTGACGACTTTGCGTATTGAACGAGACTGTAAGATTTCTGTTGCGAGATTTTCCGTCGACCGTCGCCTCTGAAAAGGAGTGGCTGGAGAACTAGTGACACGCCGGTGTCCCTTTCTCACAGAAAAAGAACGTCTAGAATATAGAGCTGTGATTATGTTTTTAAGCCTCTTGTCATAAAAAAGAGTGTTGGAGTGAGAAGTTATTAAACAAATTTGTAAAAGTTGCGTTGGTTTCATAGACATAAAAAATTAAAAAAAGGAATCCACCACGAGGCAGATGGCGATCAAAATTCAGGGCGGTGACTGGAGCTCGCTTGGGGAGCTGGGAAATTGGGGGGTACGCAGCACCACTCAGATTCGGCATACAATGGGAGGCCAAGTACGGTATGGCCGTCCGGGGTAAGCTGGACCTTGTTTACTAGGCGGCGAATGATAAGAGAATGTGCTGGGGTGTATGAGGGCCCAGGGTGCCCATATCTTCCAAAAGAGGGATAAGTTGGACTCAAAATCGGTGATTCACGCACGTAAAGAATGTTAATGTTTTGAAGGTTCAAAAAAGGAGGTCATTTGCATTTGTTTGGAAATGTTGGAGAAACGAAAGTTGGTCATTGTTCGATAATAAAAATACGGCAAGGAAGTTCATAAAAACAGACTCGGGCCTCGCGTTTGCTTTAATTTCATTTCGCAGTCTTTATTGTGAATGATTGTTTTGCGTTCGATCCCCGGTCAACCAGACGGGTGGTTCCACAGAAGAAATCGAACCCTCATCTCTGCCCTGCATGGGCCTGTTGTGTGCATTCAGGGGCAAGCCATGGAAGGCGACGGCTTGGACGGGTGTTCGCTGCGGAAAATTGCTTGAGATTTGATTGGGACGATGTTTTGTGGCCGAGAGTGCCAACCCTGCAAGCACGAAATGACGTCCTCTTAGCAAGTGGAGACCCTAGTATACATAGGGCCCCATGTGCTACATAAACATCAATACCACCAGCTGATAAGTGCGTGGACAGCCTTGCCAGCTGGTCACTTAGTACCTACCCTAATTATATCACGTGAGCACCCGTCGAGTGTGTCGCGTCGCACACGCGCTAACGCTGTAACTCATTGCCTACCACTTAATTGGCTTACTACTCATTGTTCATCAGACATACAATTCAACGAAGGAATCAGGACATAACTTGGGGCATCACAAAGACGCGTAGTATTGTTTCTTCCAGCTCACGTACAATGCACCTTTTGCTGCCTGCTGCCTATGAGTTTGGATATACATATTTCCTTTCCATGACGCTCTTCCATTTCTTCTTGAAGGACCGGTTTCTTATCGCGTTTGCTTTCGCATCTTAGACGTGACTAGTCACGACTGCTTGCAATGCCTTTTCCGTACAGGTATATATGCGACCTACTACAACAACTGGAAGATGAATCTCGCAAAGCGGAGAACAAACAGACTCCCGCGAAGGATATCATCAAATCCTGGTTTCTTGAGCATCGCTCACTCCTAGATGCGCCTGACAATGATGCATGTGCTATATTGTCTACTCTGCTGCCCGAGAGAAGGACAGACAGAGTTTACTGCATACAGGTCGCGCGACTTGAGAGCCTCTTCGGCAAAGCCCTGCTTCTTGGAGCCTCAAGAGTGCAAGAGCTACGAAGATACCTAACACCCGGTCTAGATATAGACCTTGCCGACTGCGTTGAACATATATTGAAGCGCACAGTAAGTAATTTTTGTGCTGGATATTGAAAGCTCACAACAAACACCCCTGCTCCTCCAGAGATTTTCGCCATAGTTACTAACTTTGTCGAAGCCTAATGCCCAGGGTAACAATGAACTTACAGTAGAGGAGATCGACGACACCTTGAGCTGCATTGCAGCTGCCTGTAGGTTCAGCTCACCTTCAGTGAGAGCCTTGCGTAGAACCCAGAATCCAGGGGATCAAGACAAATCTATAGCCAACATTTACCGACGACTCAGCCCACGCGACGCGAAATGGTTTACCAGACTGGTGTTGAAGAATTACCTACCAGTAATCCTAGATGAACAACTCGTGTTTCGTTGCTACCATATTCTTCTGCCCCAGATGATGAAGGTTCGAGCCGATTTAACTATGACTACTGCGTTCCTTCAGCATATCACCCAGTCGCCGGACGACCAGAGCGCCATCGCAAGCATGCTCAAACCATCCATTGGAACCAAAGTCGGAAGGCAGACTTGGTTCAAAGGCAGGAGTATCAAACATTGCCTAAGTATGGCTAGATCGCGAGACATGAGCTGCGAACAGAAGATCGATGGCGAGTATTGCCAGATTCATATCAATCTTCGTAACCGCTCCTCCCCTATTCAAATATTCTCCAAGAGCGGTAAAGATAGCACCGAAGATCGAGCAGCCCTTCATCAGTAAGCTTCTCACTACGCCCGTTTATCGACATCTAGCTAATTGAATCAAACAGGGTCATACGAGATTCTCTAAGAATAGGAAGACCAGACTGCCCACTCAGGTTTGGATGCATTCTCGAAGGAGAGCTGGCAGTATATAGTAGCAAGGTATTTATTATCTGTCATACCTTTTCAATTCGGAAAGCAGGTACTAACTGAAACAACAGGAAAACAAGATCTTACCATTTCACAAAATCCGCAAACATGTTTCGCGGTCCGGTACCTTTATAGGAACCAACCACGACTCTCAGTAGGACAAGACCCCTTGTTCCATCAAAGCAGCTAGCTAACTTTTGCATAGACCACACGACTCCGAGCACCTCATGATCGTTTACTTCGATGTGTTAATGATCGACGACGAGTCATTACTAGGCGCTCGACATTCGGAACGTTTTAGGCGCCTTACTAACCTTATAACTTGCCGAAAGGGCTGTACTGAGTTAGTACCGCGCGAGGTTATATCTTTCTCTCGACCATCTGCCGCATCAAAATTGCGCGAGGCCTTTGCAGACTGCATAGTATATCGCAGAGAAGGTCTCGTATTAAAACCAGATGAGCCATATTTCAACTTCAGCATGGATCAATACTTATACAAAAGCGTAAACATCAAGCTGAAAAAGGAATACGTCCAAGGCTTCGCCGATGTCGGGGACTTTGCAGCCGTCGGCGCCTCATACGACGCAGCCAAAGCAAAAGAGTACAAGAGATCCAACATCAAGTGCAATATCAAGTGGACTCATTTCTATATTGGATGCTTGGAAAACAAGGAAAAGGCACGAGCGAACATGGAGAAGCCTCGGTTCATAATCACCAACATCATTACACTTTCGGAAGCCCTCTTATCCACCGTCTTGACTCGGTGCGACCCATCACCAGTTCCGTTCGAATCAAACAATTCTATCACCCTGGACTTTGGGCGAAGAACAGAAAAGCGACCAACAGACGTTTTTCAGGAACCGGTAGTATTCGATATGCGGTGCTTCTCATTTGAGAAGGAGCCCAACACAAATTTTTGGGCCATGAGATTCCCCAGTGTATCGAAAATGCACCATGATAGATCGTACTGGGATACGATTACCTTTACCGAGCTCCAGGAGGTTGCAACAGCTTCAAGAGAGGCGCCTGAGCTAGAAGATAGCCAGGAGATGCGTCGATGGGTAGCAGCTTTAGAGAAAGGTAATCCACAGGGAGTGGCTGTTGATACTACGAGCCAACAGAGTACGTCGACGGAGACAAGAGTGTCTCTTGTACAATCCCGCGATAAACGTTCAGAGGCACCATGCGCTTTAACACCGGAGCCTGAGAATTGTGCACGTGCTCTAGAGCAGGCCTCTTCATGTCAACACGATACAGAACCACCTCAAAACCCACTGTCACCGCCAAGGTCATCTGCTATCGAGAGTTCAGAGCACAACGTCCCCATCAAGGCTCCTGAGAGATGGGTGATTAAATCAGCACGTCCGAAACGACCCGCTGAAAGTAGTATAGTAGCCGCTAACAAGTCACGAAAACTTTCGCACACAACCTCTGTACAACCCGGGTCGACAGACAACTCGGCTGGCCTACCGCCAAGTCCGTCAAGGAATAGAAAACCCCTTAGCCAGGTCGATACGAATTCCGCC
Source organism: Hypoxylon fuscum (assembly GCA_022578945.1). Lineage (NCBI taxonomy): Eukaryota > Fungi > Ascomycota > Sordariomycetes > Xylariales > Hypoxylaceae > Hypoxylon > Hypoxylon fuscum. The sequence goes on along the minus strand of MU399809.1, from coordinate 311,131 downwards.
ATGGAATATCGCGGCGCAAATATGCAGCCTCGAACATCCGAAGGGCCCATATCTATTTCGTCCACATCTGAGCCTGCATATTCACCCATAAATAATGATTGTGGATCATCACCGGCAGGTGCTCGAGATATGACACCTAATACCAGCCGTCCACGAGATGCGTCTAGTCAGGATTTGGACCAGGATTTGTGGCCCAAATGCTCACTAGTTAGCAAGAAATGCGCCTTTGCTGCTTGTTCTGTTCTGTTAGCACCATGTATCTCTCAATATGCATGGGTGGCCGACTTGCTGAAAGAACACGGTATTGACACCTTTCTCACCGACCCGAAGTCGTGGGTCCATACGCCGCTGCCAGCTACCTCGGGATATAAATGGGTTGCCTCGACTGAACAGATGAAGAAGGTTCGGGTCCGCAAGATCTGTCTGGTCGAATCGAGACGCCGGGATGCGACGATTGCCTTCACTGGAGAGATCGAAGCAGCTGGCCTTAAGAGACGGAATGGCGACCGTGAGTGGGTGGACGTCTACGATTGGCGAATCCTTGAGGAACTTTCAGATATAGAGTCTGGAAAGAAAAAGCCCGAGATGAATCCGTGGAGGAGGTATTACGTTGGGATTGCATAGGGGAAGTCGTTTTGAGCATCAGGGCTGCATTGCATTGCGAAGGCGTTGTGTTTAAAGGGCATCGTGCTTTGACAATTCAGGAGCATTGCATTAAGGGGGAGATACCCGAGATACCCTGTATATAGATGACAAGACCTGGCCTTGAACAAACGCCTAGAAGTCGTAATAAAATCATTAATATGAAGGCTTTATCGATTACTATTATTCTATATTTTTCATTTGCTACGTTCTACACTCATCACTGAAGTAGGCATGTATAAAATTCGATATGCACAATGAAGCTTAAATCTCGGTCTTATTCAAGCGCTTATACTGTTATATGAAGAGTTGTATTATCATTATGCGATATAAAATGGTGAGCTATATCGCCTTCTAGCTTCCAATACTCTAAATGGCAGGCTTCACGGTTGTACTAGACCAACCGCCAAGCAAATATTCTTGTACACTTCTCAACTCTAAAGAGAGCACAACCGTCGGAGTTTCCCACTTAAAACTTCCCGATCAGGAGGTTTCCAATCATCTCCCTGCCGGTGACGACCACGGTGCGGTAGAGGGTCGGTATGTCGAGGGTGCTGGACAGGCCGTCGGCGAAGCCGAAGAAGAGCATGGGCGGGATCCAGCCGCGGGCGTACTCGAGCGCGAAGCAGCCCTCGGGCATCTTGTACTGCTTCACGACGCCCCGCTTCAGGTGGTGCACGCTGCCGGCCGGGTAGACCTCGGGCTGGAACTCGCCGGGGACGTAGGCCCACTGCTCGCCCGACAGGATGTGGAAGTAGTCGTCCGCCGTGTGTCGCCCCGAGTGGCCTTCGGTGCCGACGGCCGTGCCGAAGATGATGAGATACTCGGTGATGCCTAGGATTTGTTAGTCGACGGTAGCTCCATTGATTCGTATATACTACAATGTGGAGATTATAGATATAGGGAAATAACATACTGGCATGGATGATGTACATGCCGCCCATCGCACCGCCGGCATTGTTGAAGAACCACTCCTCAGCAACGTTCCACTTGGGGTTGACGTGGTCGGGGTGGTTCTCGTGCAGCTCGGCGACAATGTACTCGACGATCTTGGCGGTGTCGTTGCCGTGGGCCTTGACGCCGCGCAGGGCCAGGTCGTGCAGTTCGTCGGTCCGGAAGACGTAGAAGCTCTCGAGGTTGCGCTCCAGCAGGTAGTAGACGGGCGTTAGCACGCCAATCAGGATGCCGATGAACGTGAGGAGCCTGGACGCCATGGTTGCACGATTTTTGAAACAATGACGCGCGAATGAGCGGAGAGGCGAGACAAGCTAGACTAGACTACTGGACGCAGGCTTCCCTTTAAAAAGAGTGCTGGAAAGCTTTTGCGCCGGGAGCGAAAGGGAGAGATTGAAGCTCTGTCAGCACAACTTTTTAGTGGATACGCGATAAAAGGGGTCCAGTCTTGTTCCTGCTGTTCCTGAGCTGTCAATTTATATGTGGGTCCGGAGCCCAGCTAACCGGATCGCACCATGGGTACGTACCTTTTCTGTCGTCCAGCTCTCCAAGTGCCCATTCGCCATTGCATCATCAACAAAAAAAATAGTGTCGCCCAATCACACCAACGATTTTTCTCAACCGCCGATTTTCTACCTACTAAGTAACTCAGCCACGACAACGACCACGAAATGGCGCAAGCGGTCGTCGCTGTCCCGGGGCAGTTGCTAGGGCCCGCAGATCAGTACGTCGCCGGTGCGGGAACCCACGTCCACGAAGCGAACCTGTACTCGTCGCTCCTAGGCGCCATCACCGTCGCGCAGCCGGAAAACGCGAACGTCAAAAAACCCAACTCCGGCCCTGCGAAGCGGTTAACCAAGCTAGAAGTCCTGGCGGGGAACAGCGGCAACGGCGGTAGTAGCAATGGCGTCCTCCCTACGATCTCGGTGTCGCGCGCGGTGGGCGCCGCGAAGCGCGAGGTCCTGCCCGAGGTGGGCAACACGGTGCTGTGCCGCGTGACGCGCATCACGCCGCGGCACGCGACGGTCGCGATCCTGGTCGTCGGCGACACGGTGCTCGAGGCGGAGTGGCAGGGCATGGTGCGCGTGCAGGACGTCCGGGCCACGGAGAAGGATCGCGTCAAGATATACGAGAGCTTCCGGCCGGGCGATATCGTGAGGGCGCAAGTGGTGAGTACCTTCATATACCCTAGTCTGGCGGGGGAGCCGGGTGGGCTAATGTTGGTTGTTGCGTTAGATCTCGCTAGGCGACCAGGCCAACTACTACCTCTCGACTGCGAGCAACGAACTCGGCGTTATCATGGCCACGAGCGAGGCGGGGAATACCATGTATCCCGTCAGTTGGAAGGAGTATAAGGATCCCGAAACTGGGATTAGTGAGCCGAGGAAGGTTGCGAAGCCTTTCTGAGCTCCCTACCTAGTTCTCAGGGGTATTAACGAGGGACACCACTACCTATGTTCCCAAATGCTCAGGACCTGTGCTGTCATGATTACCGGGTTGAGAAATGCTCAATTTGAGGTTGAGTTTGCACTCCTGCGGGGCATAGTCCCACCCATGCAAGCAGAGAACCAGCAATTGGCGTTTAGTTGTCATGCTCAAGTCACTTATTACGGCTTCATCAAGCAGAATTACATCAAAGATGCGCATGAAGCTAGCATCGTAGGCGTATAAAGTATGTCCATGATCACGAGATCGAGGTTGGCCTTCAGCTACGCAACACTTGAAGCGTATATGAGCTTCGAGGAACTGTGCAGTAGCTGGTCCTGCTATTGTGGAAGAAAGGCATACCTTAGATAGGAGGAAATGAGCCGTCCCTCCGAACATTCCATTAAAATCATCTATGTAGATGGTCATGGAATGTGCAGGCAGTACAAACAAACCACTTGAATATAACAAATCTACTACACCGAATCTGTTGGGAGATTCGTAATATAAAGTCTGGTGATATTAAATCATGACGAATATATGAAATGCCATTGTGCTGCACACTGATGTTCATGTCACTAAACTTTTAGTATTTTCTTAACCTGGCGCATAACAAAGCACTTAATGGACATCAGCTTGGAATCAGATGGGTTTTCTGTTTGAAGATGTTTCATAGGAGCCGATGATCCTCCACGACGCCACAGTGACATGCGAATCTTCTCACGGCTGCGCCACCATCAAGGAGCATGCACTATGTAGGTAGAAGAAGTATGCGAACTTTGGCTTTTGTATGTATCGTGTTCAATAGCCTATATATCTGTATTAGGGCAGAAGACGGGTTTGACTTGAAATTGAAATTGTCGAGTTGTACGAGGAATCTTAAGTTTAATATCGGATCCGAAAGCACGAGACAGGAAAGTGCTTAAGACCCAAATACGCATTGCAAGTACCCCACCGCCTAAATTGCATACGCAAGGTACATGGGAAGACGAATATGACGGAGGCGCAGCAAAACTTTTAGCCCTTTCGCAACTGCTGAATTCAGGGTCCCGGTGAAAAAAGAGCCCCGCCACCACAAATAACTTGGCCTCCTAATGGCCAGCCCACCGCATTGTGCTTTCACTTTCATAGTCGGGCCCCGATATCGACGGCCCATCGTAAAACGTGGAATTCGTGAATAAAGTTAAAGAACAAGAATGTCTAAGAGGGTCCAACCACCTCATTAATTAAACCATAGCATCTTGTTGCTACCAATTCTTTCAATCAAGAAACTCTGTTTCATCCTCATTTATCACTTTCCGTCCTGCTGGAATTCACCCGGAAAGCAAACAACATCTTCGGTACCGCAGCCTAATTGGAACCGAGAATCGAGAACCAACACCAGCAAAGACCAAACAATACCCAACAGCGAACCTTTTACACCACAGCCGATACGGTTACGAATTGAGGCCATGTCGGCGACGATGACTATGACATTTCCACCCATGACAGCCACACCGATATCCAAAATGACGACTACCACCACAACCACGTCCTGCTGCCCCAATTGCGGGCTGTCTCTCCCCGCCGCCTCCGCCACCGAAACGCAAGATGCACTCGTACGCGCGCAGAAGCAAATAGAAGACCTACAAGCCCAAGTGCGGCTCCTCAACCAGAAGGCCACGGCGGCCGTCGACCGCTGGGCCGACTACGAAGACGAGCTCTCCAGATTACGAGCCGCGTCCACGACGTCCGTCGCCACGAGCAACACGCACGCCGCGAGCCCGCCGCCGCCGCCGTCCAGCGTCGCCACCAGCAGCCCGCGGTCCTCGTTCCTGCCGGCGGGCGCCGCGGCGCGCATCTCGCAGCTGCTGACGCCGCGCAAGTCGGCGCCGAACCTGGCGGCGCAGGCGCGGGGCTCGGTGTCGTCGCACCCGAGCCTGAACCCGCAGTACCAAAACCAAAACCAATACCAGAACCAGAGCGCGCGGACCAGCGCGACGCCGAGCACGGACGACCTGCTGGAGGCGCTGTCGCGGGAGAAGGAGCTGCGGGCCGCGGCCGAGGGCAGGCTCAACGACACGAGCAAGGAGGTCGAGGAGCTCAGCGCGACGCTGTTCGAGCAGGCCAACGAGATGGTGGCGTCGGAGCGCCGCGCCCGCGCCAAGCTCGAGGAGCGCGTCACCGTGCTGGAGCGCCGCGACGGCGAGAAGAGGGATCGCCTCGGCAGGCTCGAGGGCGCGATGGAGAGGCTGGAGAGGGTCAGGTCGTTGCTCGACGAGCAGTGATGGGGAATAGATGGATATGTGGATGGTTGGGTGTTCACTTCTTCGTTCTAGTTGATGGAACGAACTAGAATTCTTTTTCGATCACGAGTCACAACGTTACGAGTTTTCTAATCCGGGAGTTTGGCGCCTACCAGCTAACCGAGTACAGCGTTACCCGACGAGATTCCTAAAGTGACGAGGGACGATTATGCAATAGTAGATATACTTGTAGTTTTTGCGAGCTGTCAGACGAAAATTACATCCGTGTACCTATTATGGATACAAGACGCGAGCTGATAGTTACTTGTAAATATTACTAGTTATCCACTACTGCTGACCGTCATTCATCATCTCCTGTGATCTTCATCTAGGTTGGTACTTATGTAGTCCGAAAATTTGCTCGAACGGTCATATCTACATATCGAGTAAGAACTTTATCGGATCAAACGTAGCGGTGCAAATACCCGGGTCGGGTATTAGGAGTCGATAAGATATACATGGTTTAAAGGAGGGCGTATGGGAAAGAGTGGGCGTCGACAATACTGTAGCCCAACCGGCCCCTGAGCAAGCCCGGAATGCAACTTAGACGGTGCGGCACGTCTGACGCCAACGATCGAACGATGACAACCTGGAGATCTTCACGAGTACCTAGCTTGAGTGATGCGAGAGGCGTGGATATAGTCGGTAGGAACGTTGCTAGTGCATGGGCGGACTGTGTAGCCCGTCGAGGTTTAGTAGGATATCACAGTCGATGACGATCTGTTCACAGTGTCTAAGGGACGGACTGCTGTGTCGGTCAATGTATACGCCTAACAGCAGCGCCAGACATCTGTACAGCATCTCTAGGGGGCTTCAAGGGTGCCTATTTGATTCGGGAGAAAAATGCCGTGGGACTGGGTGGCTGGCGGTCTTTGTACACCATCCGAACGCATAGACGGGCTTCCGCCCGCGTCCTATCCTGCATACCCTAACCCCTAACTTTGGGTAAGTTTATACAAGCATAGCAATTGCCCGGTCAAGCCATAGATTTACTGTCCAATAGGACGCGAAGATGCTGTCCATTTATGTCCTGCAAGATCCTTTAGGTCCAAAATATGCATATGTCTGGTCGTCGCACATCGGTACATCTTCCATAGTACCTGTAGGTGGTTAGCATTGTTGTCTGGTGAGCAAATAGAAGGCACGTTAGCTCTGGTGACTTGGCGTGACCTTCTTGCGCCGCGAATAACCTGTGCGGGCAGAGGCCGCAGTGAGGTTATATCCGGCCAGAGCCGTTCCGCCACGGTACTGAAGCATAGGGGGGCTCCGGAAGGCTAGATCCGACACGGCCGATTGTCAGAAGCCTCCCTCCTTTCTACCGCTCTATATCCTCCGTCATCTCACGACGGCGGCAAAGCACACGATACCACATGTCCATGGCCCTTTCGGCGTCGGCGGCCGCCTAGAAGGTAAGCTGTGCGACTGAACGCCACTGTGCTGTATGCTGTATCTGCACGCTGATTGTGGCAACTTGTGGCGAGCGCGCTTAAGTGTAACGTCTCATAGGGCTGCATCGCGCTCTGATCCCTTAAGATATCGATCTTCCGTCAAAACTTCCGATCATGATGGAACGGAGCAATAGCATACCTAGCTAGCATGAACACGACAAAATGGTTTGAGGCCTCAACATAAAGATGGCTGAAAAGTGCCCCCGTTCCGATCGGTGGGGGAAAGTAAACAGCGTCAATCTAAGAATAGATAGCCTCGTAGCAAAACCTCGTATACCGCGGCTGACCCCCGGCTCCGGGTGCATGATTGGTCGCTCGGGCTAAAATAGCCCTATTGTGATAATCTGAGGATACCGGCGTCCTAGCCTAGTTGAGCGCCTTAGCCTAGTTGAGCGCCTGTCCGCCTAGCCATCAAAAATCCTGAATTGAATACCTAATGTGTTGTCTGAGAAGATTCCGTGACAAAATGTTAGGCCGGGTAGCTTTGCTGTGACCTGTGACCCGAAAAGAGATGAAACAGCCATCTTAGCGCACTGGTCTAAGTCTAACAAGCATCACACACACCAGCCTCTTAGGTAGTCGTCTAGTCTCAGGATGCTCGGTCCGCTCATCTGTTTGTCTCTTTAGCGAACGAATGTAATGACTAGTCTGTTTGGATTACTGATATCTGCCTGCCATGTCGATTCCGCTCTGGACGATATAGTTACAGCTGGCTGTTTAACTATTTTAACCGTTGGGGAACCCTGCGCGCATGCATGCAATTGACAATGCAACGTCATGACGAATTCCTCGCAAGAGTAAGCATGGTAAAACCGTAAAACCCGGGGCTGAGCACCTAAGACATAACGCGGGTCGTCCCGATTAAACGACTAGGTTGCATTTCTAGAGGTTGAGATAGCTGGCTGTGTAGGTACATAGCGCACGACTTGAGAGATTCGACATTCTCTCCTGAGCCATAACCAGCCTACAGAGATTATGACCCTTGAACCGAACTCAAGATCTAGGATATAGAGAATGGTAGCACAGGCATAGATGCGAAAATACATGCGATATTGATGGAGGAAATGCATTTCATGTATTATAATTAATATTAGTTATCCGCGAGTTGACGACACCGACCATTGCTGCCGTCTGCAAGCATCCGAGGCTAACAGGGTGGTCGGTTCGTTTCTGCAAGCATTAAACCCTCATGTCCTCCTCTGAACAATGGAGCAACAAGCGATAACTATATGCTCCTGCTTTGGTCTTCCGTTTCGTGAGCTCCCTCCTATAATACTCCTTTTGCTCGATTCGGTCCAGATTAAACAACACCAATAACTCCTAGATTTCCCTTTTCTGCATCGGCCCAAAGGTGCCAGTCTGCAAGACAATCCACTCCTTGATCCTCAACGTCAAACCATAGTCATCACGATCTTCTATATTCCAAGAAGAAAAAAATCAAAAAAAAATCAAAACAAGTATAAAATCCATAAAAACAATAAACGCCGTCCCAATGCATGATGACAGACCGCCCGCGAGGTCGTCAAGTTTTTGTTCCCAGATGAAGAGTTGTAAACAGTCGCTATGCAATTTGGTGGTAAATGGGGTATCCTGATGATTCAAAACAATGCGATTCCGTAAGGAGCGGCTGAGATTCTATTCCGTATGTATAGAAATCGTCGTAAAAGTCGTAAGGAGTGTCTATGGTCGGTCTATAATAATGCGATGTCTTGTGAAAGGAGCGTCTATATAGGGGTATCATTGATAGTGTCGTAAAGGAGCGTCGTAAGCTTGTTCATTATGCAATACGTATTATGCGTTTCGTGCAACAAAAAGGGATCGTGGGTATCATTGTGTCGATAGTGGACATGTGTGGTCTTTGAATCCTGTCAAAGGAGTGTGGTATGCAATTGCGTCTGTAAGGTCGAAAAAGGGATATTAAAATGTGGTTGGGAAGAATCGGGCTTGAGGTGTTGCAGGTGTAAGTATTGTCACTCTTCGCGCTCTCTCTTTACGTGAGCAGGGGCCGACGAGATGGACGAGTTATGCCGATGGTGGTGGGGTGGAAACATGTGGGGCGACATGAAGGTAGGCGACGGTGCCGACAGAGAAAGAGGAGTGGTAGATTCCATGGGAGCGCCGCCGTGCCACTGCTCGGGGTTCAGGAATGGAGAGGGCGCGTTGTGAAAGGCTGGAGATGGCACCTCAAGCGGGAGGTAACTTGAAGACGAAGATGCAAGATGCTGTGTACTGTTGTTCCTGAGCGCCATGGTCAATCACTTTTATCCTCTTCCACGTCAAAACGGATAACCGATGTGGGAGTTTTGACAGCTTAGATCCACACGGACTGGATTGGAGAGACGAACCCGACACCAAAGTTGCTGGGCCCAGCAGAGCCAAGAGGCGGATAAGCCGTCATCCCCGAGTCCCACGAGCCAAACTCATCGTGATCGCTGTAGGTAATTGATCCCTCCCCAAAGGTGGACGACACCGGGCTGTAGCCCCCGTATGATGGCGACGGGATGCTGAGATACTGCTGGCTCGAGTATGGCGAGTTCATGGCCAAGGGGCTGACCGCATTACCGTTCTCCTGCTCGGGCACCATCAAGGAGAGGTCTTCGGTGCTCCAGCTGAAAGCCGGGTTCTCCTCGTAAGGCAGATAAGAGGTCGACGACTGCGGTGTACCTTGAGACTGATTATCGCCCATGTAAAAGTTGGGCGGATCAAACTGCGGGAAGGATGGCGTGCGAGTCGGGTGGACCCAACCCATACGCGATCGAAATTCGCCAACAGTGTCGATGGGAAATTCCATGAGCGTCAGTGGTGTTTGCGAGTCTCCGTCGAGGCTTCCGGAAACGTTGATCGAGAGCAGCCGTCGAGCTATCTCCTCCACCGGTCCAATTGCAAGGCTGCCAAAGTAGGCGGCACCGATCTCAGGGAAGAGGCGTTCCATCATAATCGCAGCAGTGTAGTAGTGTGCAACCACTACCAGGGCGCTTGGAGAGGTGCCGTTTTGCTTGAAGCACATGACGGGAAGCCAAAAGAGCCAGGTCCGAAGCGGCCGGAGTCGATCGAACTGATCCTCGATGGACTGGATCGGGCTGACCTTGCGAGCCCCCTTGAGGAAGCAAACTAGCTGGGTTGCTAGCTGAGGATCCTCCTTGTTTTGCTTCAGATGAGCCTCAACCTTGCTGATCTGAGTGATGGTTTTCTGGAAGGCATCGAGATCCTCCTTGCGTGGTTGATGAGGCTTGTGGTCCGGAGTCGGGGACGGGGGCGCAGTAGGGAAAGTGCTGCTTTCGGCAATGAACTCTCCAAACTGGGATTCGTGCTTCCACGGCTCCATAGCGTCGATCACCTTTTGCGAGTTGACGTTAGTATAGAACTCATCTCAAACTTATGCGAACTCATGCGAACTATTACTTACTGATGAGGTTCCTTGCATCAATTGGGTCCAGCTTCGCCTATCATTTCGTCGGGTTAGCTCGTCTCTCGGCTACGTGCATTTTTATTGCTTACCAATCTGTGGCCTGCCATGAGAGCACAAGCGAGGCAGCCAGAACGGCATCCGAGTTTTCTCGCGAGAATGATCCAATGGCTTCCTGTAGTCCTTTAAGCGCAGCGCCACGATGTTCGTAAGCCATGCTGCCCACATGGGGGCAGTTGGTCAAAAAGGCGATGTGCTCGGCCGAAAATGCGAGCAAGGCATGCATAACGTAACCATTAGTAGCGCCGATCTTGAGGATGCTGCATAGGTAGTTGTTAGTATAAATTGTCGTCAGGGATTAGCGAGGTGACATGAGACATACGTAGGGATTTGACGAGTCCAGAGGATGAACCCATTGGCATCCATGGCACTCATCTCGTTGCAGATGGCAGCAACGTGGAAAATCAACCGAAGATCTTCCACCGAAAGGAACTGAGGCGCTGGCGCTGGGTAGATGTTGAGACTCGGGAATGGGAAAACCCCAGTTCGCTGCCACTGCTCGACGGCGGCCTCGATCTCAGGAGTCCACATCAGATCGGGCTTATCGGGAGTTGCAGCCCTCTCATCAGGAACAGGCACGTCGTTGTACGGGCATCGGACCTTATGCTTGGTGCAGTTGCGGCTGCTAGGGAGTCAGCAAGTTGCGCAACACAAATCAGGGGACGCAACAAACCATTGTGGGAAGTTCTCATCACATCGAATGTGTCGACGTTTGCTACAAGAAAAGTCAGTTGCCGTCTGATATGATCACCACATGCTCATGCATACCAGTTTTCGCAGCCCTTGCGCGACTTGGTGTGACTGAATACAACCATTAGTATAAGACAAAGCTTTGGTTTGCTAGGGGTGAACACACCTGCGTCTCGGGGGACCACCACCTGGGCCAGCCATTGTAAAAGCTGTATTATAATATAAAGTAGAACGAAAGAACTAAGACATTGGCAGGTTAGTACACTGACCAAGACATCCATATCCAGCATGTGACTCTTTGCTTGCGTATGACAGGCAAGCTGGTCAGAAAGGCGACTACTTACGTGAATCAATGCACGAGGGATCACGATAGATCTCCGTGCTAGATAAAGCGAGTGAATAGTTGTAGGAGCGGGGCTTAGTTGCCAAACCTTCCTAGATGGCAGCTGGAGGTAGGTATCGGATATGCCTCCTTCTTTTCAAAGTGTTCGATCAAGGCGAGAGGAATAGCCGGGCCTATATATCAAAACATATATATACGAGTGTGCTGCGTTGTGTCTCAAAAGACTCCCCAAGATGTCCGAAGGCTTCTCGAGTTTGGCGGGGTTCTACACACACACGCACACCGGACAAGATGCTGACGTCGTTGATAAAAGGTTGGTTTATTTGATAGTCTTGCTGGATGTTCCCTCTTCCAGGTGTTTTAAGCGATTGAATATCTTCTCTCGAGACTCGGGGAGTACTAGTCAACGGGCGTAGACAGACTCTTAATAAACAGGGTGCGATGTCCAAATAGTAGTTTATCAGCGAGTGATGGTTTTCTTGGCTTTTTGAGACTTCGAGATGACCACTGCGAGAAGACGAGCCGGTTTACGATTGATGGGATAATCCCTTCGAGTCCAAATCTCCAAACACACAAAAAAAGGAAAAAGCGAATGACAGGAGCCAACGAGGACTTCCTAAAGGGTGGTGAGGTTAAAGCGAGTGTGTGGTTGAGGTTAGAGCAAAGCTCAGGGCTGAAATTGTTGATGATGGGAGACTAATAGGATGGAGAAAATCAATGGGGGACCGGAGGCTTGTTAAATAACTACCCGAGACGGTGATGTTGGGCGTGGGCTTTGTTGCGGGTGTACACTGTGTCAGTGTGCCCGGTGACTGTTCGACTTTCCGCAAGGGGAAAAATACAGTACCTGGGATACATGGGATACTTTTCCAAATGGTCTGCATGGTTCTACCATCCATAGCGAGCATGCTAATTGAGGGCTTTGCTATGGTCTATGGTGGGGGATGGGCGGACAGGCGGGAGGCTGGCATGGGTTGGGTGCATCTTAGGTGCTAATGGAACAACCTTCCGCTCAAGTAGGTACCAATACAGTACAAAGACCGCCGTCACAAATGTAGCTCACTTAGCCTGAGTACTGTGGGGGAAAGGGATGTACTGTACAACACATAAACTAAAGACATTAAACCCTTCCATTCGCAACCCTACAACCCTACAACCCTACCCTTGAGATATTACCATGTACCCAAGTATGTTAAGTAGGCTACTAGGCATTAAATGCATTGAATAACAGCAACCAATCCGAGTGCAAGTTACCGTCGTCGAACGATGCTACCTGTGCTGCTAGCACCAAGGAGCCCGGCGTCTTGGGTGGGCGGTGGTTGGGCCATAGTGTCTTTTTTTGCCTGTCGTGTACCTGACCGCGCGCAGTTGTGCAGTTGCATCTTGCTTGACCTGGTAGTATACTGAACCGAAAGATCATCGAGGGTGGAAATCATTCGCAGCGACTCCAACCTTAGCCAGCAGTAGCCGGAGCAGCAGCGGCAGGCGCCTAAGGCACGATGCTTTTAGCTGCCCTACAAGGTAGGAGGTAGTCATTTGATAATCATTTGATAGCCATTTGATAATGGAGGTATTCCTAACGTTGAACTACATAGCCTAGCTACTACTGACCGGTATATTGAACGATGCGGTACTTGCGTAGACACGGCATTTGACATGGGTGTGGATGATGCGAATCATCCTTTAAGAGGAGTGAGTAGAACAAACTTGGAGAAGTGTGAAAGACCAGAGTAGTATTTCGTCCCCTACCTCTCACCGTTCCATGATCTCAGTCAGACCCCTGCCAATGGGCATCTTATGGGTGTACATGAGTAGCATGCGTCTCTAAACCTTTCTGGGCTTAGGGACGACAGAGGCGAAGCCAACTGCTCGGCCCCATCGGACTGGATCCTACAGCTCACTGGGCAAAGGTCAGCCGTCGCATCAACCATTTTTTTTTCTCTTTCGCGCTACATGTATCCATGACAATTTCTTGGATGCATTGCCTATGTATGGATTAGACTAGGCTGGGTTGGCATCGTCCCATCGTCCCATCTCCAAACCCCCTTTGGACCCTTTGAAGGCAAAAAGATGCCGGTGGGCGACGGCGAACAAGCAACCACGTGTAGTCCGTCAAACGGCGTCTTACATTATGAATGTGCTCTTGTCATACCACCGGAGCTTTCTCGTCGATTCTGTGCTGGGCATCGAGATAATATTACAATAATAAACTGGATAAGCCCGAAAGCCAACACCAACTGGCTGTTGGACATGTCAGCGCGGCGGGGCTGTGAAGAACCCCCGACTCCACTTGGTTTGCAAAACGGCCATAGTAGCCGAGATATTGTTATGCGAAAACGTCCAGTCAAGTTGAATCGTGATCTTGTACATCGTAGGAAACAACGCGCTCACTAGACGCGATCGCCAGAATGGTTACCGGTAGTCGATAGGGGAATGCAAGATATTATCCAACTACGATCATCCCTATACCTAATCACAGGACAATCTTGGCGCTATGCCAACCTTTATCGGCATAGTGTGGAGTGGCATGCATCGACGCCAGGACTACATATGTATATTGAAGCCTAGTCCGTAGGAATTAATCCATAGGGGGTAGAAACCATGATACATGGATTTCTCCGTTATGGGTTGTGCCGTGTGTCTATGCAACATATGCACGCTTCAGATCCTTTGACGAGGAACCAGTCAGTTGGCACACTAGCGATGCCACGATGATACAGGGACTATTACACATGGTACAATAGGCTACTCTATATGAGGGAAAAAAAAGTTCACCGTAGCCTCATGCTGAGCTAGGTCGCATCATCCAGACTGTTTGGGCATGGTTGACAGGAAACATTCAAGCAGTTGTGTCTTTAGGTTTTAGGGAGGTGCATATCGACTATTGATACACGTAGATTGGAGGGTTTACAGGTCTTCTTTAACTAGCTACTTGGAGACGAAGCAGAAGTTCCTTCATCTTCAACTAAAGGTGAGTAGAAATTCGCCAAGAGTGGTTTGAAAAAATGGCTTCGAAGAGAGCCAGTGGTTTCAGGTGGAAGAACGGACATCTAAGCCTCAGGTGCGGCTTGTGGGTTACGTTTCGAGCAGTGGCTAAAAACTTGCATCCCGATGCCCCGTCGCAGACCAGAAGTAAGGTCCCGACGCTCGGGGCAAGTCACGAAGAATTAACTGGCTCCGATTTTGTCGCGTAGTCCGTCACGGTAACATAGGTAATTAAGACAGGGACAGGCCAAGAACAGCAGTTGAAATTGAAGAAATTGAAGCTATACCTACATAGACCTAGACAGGTAAGGCAAGGGCGCAATGCCACGATTAGTGTAGACAGCATTATAACAACGTCATACCGAACTCGTCTTTCTTAAAATGTCGAAAGCTCCCGTCCTAGCTCCACAAACTTGCGCGCAACGTTAAGTTAAGGAACATCTATCCCAAAAGGATAGAAACCCCGAAAGTACGTACCAGGTAACGCCAAGATCGAGTTTCTATTGTCAATTAGGTCGCGGCTAAGAATTTCGGGAACGCTAGGCTAGAAAAATACTATGTAGAAGAGAAGTCGCAAGATCCATCCGTCCGTTCTTCCAATTTTGGTCCACAAACTTACAAGCGTTCGGAATAAATCCCTTAACCTAGACGATACCAGGTACATAGGTAAATGGTTGTATGTATATAACATTAATAAGCATAGGCGCATAACTCCCTCCGCTACCTGCTATCTAGGTATACATACCCGAAAAAACTCAGGGTCCCGCTCCGGGCGGAGCATCCACAATTTTCGGGGACGGGGTAGAAACCCATTTTTGCCAAGATGCCCTCGACATGTTGACTATACACAAATTAGTAAGGCCTCGGTAAGGCTAAAATAATGAGGAAGCTGAGAGCCATGATGCAATAGTATCTACCTGCATAGGAGTCTGGAAATCTTTAGGCTCGTCAGCCGGTACTAGTTCGTTATTAGTCTCCTCCACCTACGAAGTACATGTATACTATATCTTAGTAGGTAAGTAGGTAGCCTTATAGTACCTAAATGGATTAACAGATTTCTTTCTTTCCTGCATGTTTGCATGGTACGGTTGCTTATCGCGTTCCTAGAAAATGCGCATTCATTATCGTAGGATTTCCCATGATGGATAGAGGAATTTTGTAAGGGTATTCTACAAACCCCGATCTGAGGTTCATGCCGACATGCTCGACGTGGTTGGCTGAAACAGCGGTTTCTCGTGTCCATTTTTGGAGCGCATCTGAAATGGGTTGCGTGCCCAGCCAACCCAGATAGGCTCGTCGCGGAACGTGTAAACTGACCAGGACCCCTGGCCTGCCACCCCTCGTCGCTATTCTCTACCCCTGGCTGCCCCGGAGCCCTGAGCCCTGAGTCCCTGACGTTTTTATGTCCTGACGTAACATAGTATGCAGTGAAGTAGCCTATTCCGAAGAGGAAAGCGTCTCGGTCAGCGGTGTGGAATCGAACCATGCTGGTTTGAGTCTCCACCAATTCCGGAATATTTCTCATATTAATTGATTGGCGAACTACCGCGTCGATTCGCTAGGCACAGCCTCATTTTCGTGGTCTCCATCGCAGGACCCTTAAGGACCGTCTCGTCAACATCGCATGCGCTGTCAGGGACTTGAGTCCTCACTCGCCGTTGGCTTGATAGGCGAAAATACATACAGTAGGCTAATGGGTCCGGCACTGAGGTTTGCGTCAAGCTTGATGCCGAGTCCCGACACATGTGCACCTGCAAGACCCATAGGTCGATCCTCGAACATCCAGGGCTCAGATCATCACATACACTCATTTACTACATCCAGAACTCAACACTACTGTGTTTACAATCGTATATACTATGTTGCAGAATTCAAACGTTGTTACATGATCGAAACCGATGTATCTGGCTTCGTCAGCTCGTCACAGGCAGGCATCTTTGGCATATCATAGGTGCCATCACCAAATGAGTTCCTCTTGGAATCACAGCTCAGCCACGAGAAAGACGACGATAATGCATACATGTGATGAACAGGCAATTAATATTAAGAACAAACACTAAAGGTGTATATTTCAGTCTGGACGTGTACTATAATATGCGCATAGTATTGTACATACGTCAATAGCGCGTCTACATCTTCGACCCCTATGGCAACTACCGGCAATCATTAAACTCTAAGTGAAAACGTCTGTCCATCGAATTGTTCGCGAAAGCAAGGTTCTCCTTGTGCTTAGAAGAATACTTGTCCATGTATCCAGGGTACTGAGATAAGTACTGTACATTAGCCAATGAATCTGCACTTGATCTGCAGCCACCTGCGAGTCGGTTAAGCACGGACCTTACCTGATTGGCTTTAGCGTGTTTCTATTCTTGGTTGTTGCATTTGAATGATCCCTGTCTCGGCCAATGTTTTCTGCGAGAGCCTTTCACAAGATTCGCTAGCTGTTGTGCCGGTACATGTAGAGGTAGCAGGCTAGGCCCTAGCGTTCAGTTGTCGAATGATCACTGGAGCGCCTGTAGGTTAGAGCATAGGTACCTACCTACCTAGAGGTCTATTGTAGCATCCATTTTTTTGCCCTGACGTCCTCACATCTTTCGGCAAGTCATCTGTCTATCTATCTGGTGTGCTTTTTGAGATCTGACCTCGATCCTCTTTTGATACAACGTTTCATGATCTTCATGACTTCGCCTTCACAAGATCCCTTTCTACCCCTCCAGATTAACAAAGGCGAATATAGCACGCACAGAACAGCTCTAATGCCACTACACAAACGCGCGTTGGCTAGTCAATCTCATAGTGTTCGATATCGTCGTGCATGCGACTCAAGGCAATCCCTCTTTCTGACGCTCATCACTACGCTCTTGCATCTTACCCATTTTACCCCCATTTGGGTCGTTTTGCTAGGCAGCAAACCCCCAAAATTATGTACACTCCATCTGGCACTTTCCGTGGCGTTGCGGTCCCAAGCCCACTGTCTGATCTAGTGTAGTGCGACTCCATCCGGTTCGGACTCGGTTAAGACCCCGAGCATCTTTCGGTGGTCTCATGGAATTCATCGGGAGACTTTTAAGTTTGACTCGTCTCTTGGCTCTTAAATCACAAACAAACCTATAGGTGAACTATTATTTCGCAACTTGAACATTACACAACAGGAGCTATCTACTTGGGCCAGGTGGCTAGGTAACCTCGAGTTGATATTCTTCTCTATTTTTATTCACATCAGTTTTCGCCTAATACTCGAGCCACGTATCGCGGCTTCATGCCATTTTCAGGGGATTGGCAGATGCTGCTGCGTGCCGTTAGCTATTACTATGCACGTGAGAGGCGGTGAGTGATTAATTCTCTGCAAGATAATCGCGAATTGCAGTTTGCTTTCAGCAATATTATGGCTGACTTCGCTTCACCTACGCCCTCCATTTTATTTACCCTTCCCTTCGTAAGGGTTCTGCTACATCTCTTTCTACTGTCCAATCATATTTTCTCCTCCTCACTTCCTAAGCGATAGGAATGCATTCGACAAAAATCTCTCGAGTCCAGTCTTGTATAATTCGCACTGTGACATGGAGGGTTGCTTCGAGGCACTGCAAAATACAAGAACTTAACAAAAACTCTGTCAGAACATCTCAACGCGAGGGGTTGGTCTCGAATGCACATGCATCGACAAACTCCCCAAGTTTTCATCAGAACATACATATATGTATCCACATGACCGCAGTGGGACCGAAGGTGGAGTAGCGATAGAAGCTCGAAAGAAGGACTAGAAAAACATCGTCAAGTTTTCTAACCCCATTCTACCCTACAAGCTGACATGACGACACCGACGCAAGCAGCCGATTCGCCCAGCTTGGGGTTCGGCGCAACTATATTTAGATCCTTCTCCTAACGTGACCAGCCCACGGGTAACTGACAACTGAGCTAGTCTTGATTTGTCTTTGGTTTCTTCTTACTCCGTCCCTTACTATCCCGCCACGGCTTAACCCCTTTTCGGAATCAACTTTAAATCTTGTTGACGTAGGTATAGTGTAGTGGGCTCATCTAGATCGCGCTACATGCAGTCCATCATCCTCGCTTCATGTACGAATTCTAGCACTTTTAAGGCAGCCTCAAAAATGATTCGATTCTTGTTAGCGAGAAAAAGCGGTGTTCGCCTCCTCCAGAATTATCGCATTACATTTCTGCGAATCTCCAGACCTTCTTTCACCCCAACTATTAACCCGACGAAGATTTACGCCTAACTATCATTTTCTAAAGGCGGAAGTACCACCGGATTTGAAATCAAGTCTTGAACAAGTAATGACATAATAATGATTTATGCCCGGTTATATGGCAATTAAGGTGTGTTATGCATACAGCCCTTAAGTCATTGTGATATCGACCACTTATTAATGCCAAAAAGAGTTTAGACCCCGGTAGGAAGCATATACATGCGGGTGCCAAGTGTGGAATTATCAGGGCCAAACTCCGTAGAGAGTAAGCACAGCTTGGTCGAAAGCCGGCACAGAGCTATGAGACTAGACATTACAATAACATGAATACCAATATTCTAGTACTGTTCTATCCGTGTATTCGGCCAGTATATAGGTAGCCAATCACGAGCATATATATTTCCCAAGTGGAGAGTCTTAGTTGACTTTGAACAAATTTTTTTTTCAGACGGAGATCCCCTTTGTCTCCTCGGCATTTGGGCTATGCCTTCGATATCCCGACTATGTCACCAAAAGTTCTATCCAAATACTTCTTGGTGCGGCGGCAATGCTCCACCTATCATTTGATCCAGGGGAACGGAACAGAGAGGTGCCTGGCATGTTTACCGTTCTACATAGGTAATGCGACGCCTAGCTAGACGCCACGACACTGATGGCTTTATAGTAGTATGTATGCTGTGTAAGGTCTATCTTCTAGTTCATGGCTGGCTCCCCTGGCTAGGAAAACAGGGAAAAGATGGAGTTGGGACGGTTGTCCAGCATTTCGCGGTACCCGGTGGCCGATCTGGCCACGGTTGGATGCTTTCGAGCATCGCCTTCTCCATTACAGTTGGCCATCCTTAAATTTCCTACAGTTTTCGCGTTCATGCACGCCTATGTTAGTTTGTGAAACCACGACGCACTGCCTCATAGGTCAAGCAGGTCGGAGGCGTCGACATAATCCTGCCCTTCTGGGCCTCATGCACGCATCAAAAGCCGTCCAAACAGCGCTCAGAAACCTCCTTAGGCGTTGGGTATCTGCGACGGTCATTGGCACTCAGTGAGTTCCCTCTCCATAGGATGATTACTGTCTTTCAAAGGACCCCACAGATGTATATGCGTCTTCGCGGCCACGAGGACGTCGCAGCAAACACGGCACATCGATTACAGCCCACGTGTTCTATTAAGCTCCGTGCCGTGTCATGTTGTCGGTAGATTTTCAGGAACAGCGCCCACGCAGCGCGCCTGGGTCAGATGCTACTTTCGTGGAACGACACAAGTATCACGGCGGTATACTTTGTACCACTCCTCACCGCTTCATACAGGGTCCCGTCCATAGTAGTCTAATACCTAGTTCGAGGGTAACCCCTTCATGCTGGTAACTCAGGGAGATGAAGACATAGTCATGTTAGGAGATTTACTTCATCGGGTCCGGTGGTGGTGAAACCAACTACCGTCAGTATAGCTTTCACCGCAGGAGGCTCGGAGCCATATCCTGGTTCTGAGTAACAGCAAAACGTGAAAACAACCAACTATGTACCTTTATTATGTACCTTTATAGTAATAACATAAGATTAGGTTAGTAGCACTGGACCCTCCTTGCTGCCTCGCTCAGGGGTAGTCCATCACTATGAAGTAGATTTGGCCTCCTATTTCCTATAGATTCGCTTAAGACTATGCGTTGTCTAGCAGGACTCTTGGCATCCCCCAAGTGTACTACGTCAATGAATTTGCATGGCGTGTTCGATATCTGTGCCCAGCATGTTAGCAAACTAATCCAACTGGCATCGAAAGCACCCCTGACCCCCAAACCTACCTACCTGTGTATGTCTCAGAAAAGGGGGATACTTTGACATTTGAATTGGGGGGACGGGGGGTAAGCGATGAACAAGTCAAGCGATTCAGCGACCAACTACGTGAGGGATGAACATACGGTGAGACTTGGCTTCGATCTTGACAACTTCAAATCGTTGGTGTTGGTTTTGTAACTACTTCAGATGAGATTCGTTGTACTCTACAGTTTACAGTGCTGATTTCGATGGTAGGATACCTTGACCTAGTAGTACCTAGGCAATTGCTCATCAACACTACGATTCTTCAAATTGCTGCCTAAAATCTCATCGAATCTCGGGTTATCCGGTCTATGGTACTCTACTTGAAAACAAGGACCTTGGATATATCCCTAGCTTAGGAGTTGGTGCTGGCGGTCGATATCTGGTGAGATTTCGAGGTCGGGGGATTTGCTATGTTTACGATCGTACCTATCTACTCAAAGCTACTAGATTACATTCTAACTCTATCGGTAATTAATATTAGCTCCTATGTTTATAACACCGGAGGAAATAGTCCTGTGGATCCAACGGCGTAGATGCCTCGAGTGAAGGTACCTCGACGTCAACCAAGCTAACTATGCCATGTGCAGTTCCCACGAAGGAACGAAATAATGTCCTCGGCACTCCTCGGCACTCCACAGCACCATCGACCTCCTAGGCCCCTAATAGGTGTGCGCCATCACCTTGGGCTAAGTCTCATCACAAATCCCATCAACCAGATGGATAACAGGAACTGTCACATCTCGGTAGATTGAGAAGCTTCTTCCTAGCGAAGTCCCATGGAGTAAGCAGTTCAACTACCCTTAAAGGCCCGTTATCTGATGTGGATGACTATCAACTGCTCAGCCTTATGTTATGCAGGACCACGGGCCAGGGCCTAACGATTGAGCGTGAAGAGATGTCAGAAGTCCCTGCCTTCTCCAGATAGCCGGCCAAGATCCTCACATTGCCGGGTCCTACGTTGCTGGGGGCGAAAGCCGCAAATCGCTTCGGCTGGGTAGGCCGGCGTTGGCTTTACCGCCAAGCTTGGTAGCAGCTTGGTAGCATGACGAATGCGCACCAGGACTCGCGCGTCTAAGCCTTCCCGTCTTACGTATCCCCATAGACGCGCCACGGCTCCTCATTGGAGGTGCAGGCACGACGACTTATAAACAATCCGTCACGTCTGCATTCCCTCTCCAAAGCCACGCCGACGAAGACCCGGTGGCTCTAACAAGCAGGATTTCCATCTTAGGGGTGATGGCGCGAGATGACTATCGCAGAGATTAGCGTTGAGATAAGCGCCGAAAACTGATGGTATCATCTCTCGGCGCCTGGGCTGCTTACGTGTACACGCGACAGAAGGTGCTAGCAGTTCCAGTACCGGAGATATTGTCAGCGGAAAAAGATCTGACATCTACATAGTAGTTCACGGGCCCACTCATCTGCACGACCGCAATTGACCTTGCTCTGCCCCCAATATTGATACACGATAATGGGAAACGGTTTCGACGATCGTTCACCCTAAAATTCAACGGAACTTGACTTCACGTTCTGCTTCGAGGCGGTCGTGATGGTTGAGATGTGAACGCACTGTGGTTTGCGCCTGAAATACCGTGTCGAGAGATGTGAGGCGCCCAAACCCCAAGGTATTTCCATCATCGTTATTTCTTCCTTACTCTATAAGCTCACAACCATTGCAAGCACATTGGTATTGACGCTTGTCGTCAAAGAGTTCTTGAATTGCTATCGTTGTGCACTACTTCATCGAAGTTCAGCTGTATCTTCAGGCAGATATGTGTCGTTCCGTCGCATGAGTTGGAGATAATTTATTAGAGGTGCAAAGGGGTTAAGCGCGCTTCAGTCAATAGTCCAGTAAGGTAAAGCTCTATATATACTTATAGACCTTAAGACTATTTCGATTTGTAAAGCGAACCTCGTCATTTGCTTTCTCGCAAGGTGAAATTCAGATGCTCCAGCTATCCTAGGAGGGTTCGACGCCACATAACGTATAGGGCGGCCTGGAATGCCGGTGATTGGGTTGTACGGTCCGGTCTCTAGAAAGAAGAGCCTGCCACAAATGCTCACCTATAATTGGCTAGATGTGCATGTAGTAGTTAACATTATCTAACTGGCGGTGGCTTAACTCCAAAATGTCTAAAGAACTCCCAGTTCTCTCAGACTCCGTTAGGTTGCCTGAAGCCGATCCTTTCGTGGTCTTTCATATATATTTGCAAATATATGTTGCCACTATGATTATTTATAAGAAATTTGCCAAATTGTAGCCATTTCAGGTAGCTCGCCGCCTACGCCTACCGTTACTATTGCTATCTGCCTCAAATCGTTGCCATCCAGCCTTACGGAACAGCATAATACAGCGCAGGGCTTCACACAGACATGCTCAACACGCAAAACGATAATTGAAAATGGTCAGTAGACCCAGCATGTGTTGAATGTTCTTCTCACATTGGAATATAGCCTCTTCGACAACTGTATCCTAACCCAGATCCGGATAATTCCGCCCCTACCGCCAACATTGGGCCAGGCACCAAAGTCGATTAGGCTTATACCGTCCTCAACAGTAACACGGTTAACGCTCTTCAGTATCATTGCCATGCACGGTCTGAACCCTCGTGGTAAAAGTGATGCTGGCCATGCGTGGGACACATGGCGTACACCTTCCGGGCCAACAGGACACCTTTGGCTTCGCGAGAATCTTCCCCGAGACCTACCCGAATCGCGAATATTTCTATATGAATATAACTCGACAGTGGTCTACGGAAAGGATCAAAGAACCTTCATCGATAAAAGCGGACAGGTTGCTTGAGGACATAAGAACAGAAAGATATGGCATCGAATCGAGGTCAATTCTGTTTCTTGGTCATAGTATGGGTGGACTATTGATCAAACAGGCGTTGATAAATGCGCATAACAACCCAAGATATACTCCAATTAAGGACGCGACCAGAGGACTAGTATTCTTCGCCACGCCACATCACGGGGCGGATGGAATGTTGTTGAGCCTGGGCGATGTGGCATTCAAGATCGCAGAATCCCTAGATATCTTGAAGACTCTGAAAAGCAACAGCATCTTTTCCGACATGATGTCAGAGCACTGGAGGCACCAACTAGAGCAATATTGCATCGTTTCCTTCTGGGGTGCATATGACAATGTAAGTCTGCCGACTCATGAGAACTTAATGCCGTATTTAACATTTTGTCACAGATCGTGCCTAAAAAGAGTGCAGTCCTCAATCTACCCGGCGATCGAGAGAGTATAGTATCATTAGACGCAGATCACAGCGGAGTGTGCAAATTTGGTTCGAGTCAAACAGACCTGGACAATTTCAAGCTAGTGAGAAGTAATATCAAGGAACTCTACGAGATGGCAAGGAAAGCAGTTCGAATTGGTTAGTTCAGTAGTCATTCCTTCATCTTATTTAGGAACAAGCAACATAAAAAGTGGCGTACCCTAAAGTAGGCATAGGGAGGGTTTTGTCTTGTGTCTGAAAATATACATCCCGGATTTTGTCAAGGCAGTCCTGGTGGATACATGAGACCTTCTCCAATCTTGAAACTAAACTCTCAAATACTGAATAACTTTTTATTAAATACCTAAGGTGGCCACTAACTTATACATTCAAGGGCCAGTTAAGAATCCCCAGACATTTGAAGTCCTCAAGAAACTCGATGTTCTACCCTATAAAGATCGCAAGAATGTGAATCCCGTGCGAGTCGACGGTACGTGTGGATGGTTTACAGATCACCCATTATATCAAACTTGGAGGGACAGCACAACATCTGGCTTGCTCTGGGTATCTGCAGATCCAGGCTGCGGGAAATCCGACCTGGCGAAGTACTTGGTCGATGAAGTACTACTAAGTATGGTGGTCGCTGCGGAGCGACCATTGTCCTTAGCAGAGATGGCAGTAGCGTTAGCTGTCAAGGAACATCACCGAACATACGCTGACCTGAAGCTTGAGCCGGAAGAACGATTTCGCCAGACTGTTCGAGAGCTATGCGGCTTATTTATAACCATTGTAGACTCGAAGATCTACCTGCTTCACCAAACAACGAAAGAATTCCTAGTCAAAGGCCAAGCATTGGATGCTCCGACGAGCCCCGTACTCCGATGGAAGCATTCGTTAGAACTGGCGGAAGCGCACCGTATACTCACTAGAGTTTGCGTTGGGTTTCTTCTGATTTTCAGCGATACCTCCAAGGATGTCCATTTGGATGAATATTTCGAAGATATAACATATGAGTTCTTGGACTACGCAGCTAAACACTGGGTTATCCACTACCGAGAAGCTAGATTTGAAAACGACGACTCAATTCAAGATTCGGCATTGCGTCTCTTTGATCAAGAACGAATCCAGGACTGGTATTACCAGGGAGATTATGATAAGTTTTCATATCCGCCAAGTTGTCCCGCACCCGCATTCACATTGCTGTCGTATTTTGGATTTGACCAAATGGTGAAACGGCTGCTACGCCGAGGGGGGCCGATATCGAGTTTCGAGAGCCCAAGTATAATGGTGATGGCGCAACACCGTTAATACGCGCAGCGAAAATGGGACATGACGTAGTCGTAGGGGTACTAATTGATCATGGCGCCAATATAGACGAAATCTCTGGTTCTCGTACAGCATTACATTGGGCTGTCCTTTATGGCCACCTCGCTACGGTACGTCTACTGCTCGAGAGAGGCGCTAAAATTGAAACGAGAGGCTATACACCGCTCTGCGATGCTTCTGATATTCATAACAAGACGATTGTCAAGATGTTATTCGAACATGCCGATGCTGAAGCTAAGGACAACTGGGGGAACACGCCATTACATTATGCCATAATATCATTGGACTATCATGGAGATGAAAGTATTATACAACTATTACTTCAGCGAGGCGCAAACATCGAATCGAGGAATGCTAAAGGCACTACGCCTTTACTCTGTGCCATTAGCTACAGACGTTACGACACCGCCCAGTTATTACTCGAAAAAGGTGCTAACATTGAAGAGAGGGATAAAGAAGGCATGACCCCGTTGTTATATTCGAGCGGAGACCATAATGGTGACATTGTTCAGCTGTTGCTTAAGAAAGGTGCTAATGTCATGTCATGGGATTGCAACAGCTACACGCCATTGTTTGTTGTTGCTTCGTATGGGAGTCATAGCATTGTAAAGATCCTGCTCGAAGAACTAGGCGCTGATATGTTATGACATAACGAGCGCCAGGTACCATTATGCGAGCTTGTCAGGTCCGTCGTTTGGCTATTGTTCTGGAAGTCTCAAGTTAACCCCGAGGCTTGGGATAGTGAAGGACATATGCTATCATCATCGACCATTGAAAGCATTTTGACAAGAATCATAAGGCCTACTAAGTGGACTCGTCTAACAAAACCTGATCTATCAATACCGGCTGAAATATATATGGCTACATGGCTGTTAATTAGAATATTTAGAATAGTGGATAACGAGCTAATTTGTGCACTTCTTGAAGTCGCAAGGCTATTAGAGCATCAGGAACTAAACCAAGACATCATGTTAGGCAACCACAGAGTCAGTTACTTCAGGCACCTAGTCAGCCAGCCTTGGGATGAAGAGGGTCAAATAGAGATTTCGCCGGTCATCAAGGCCATTAAATCTGTGTTGGGATCATACCCAGATATATAGGGGGCTTATCGTTAAAGACTTTCTTTTAGTTGGACACTCACAAAGCTCATAGTTGGCTTTGATTCTGTCAGGTATCCTCTTGCAATAGAAATAGTTCCTGACTTGTCACTTGAACAGCTTAGAACTCTAAGAAACTACTTTTACATTGCAATATATCATACCAATATCTTAGATATGTATGGGCCGGTCCTTTCTGTTGAGTTTCGATAAACAACGTAGCACACCACCCACGCCACTAGAACCATGTAGAGAAGTAGCTGCGTAACTAAGTAAGTACCTATCTAAAGAAAGTGCTAACAGCTGTAGTAGCGATCAGAAACTTCCGCAAGTTGTCATTAGTAGCTTGGGAGGACGAGCCACTGTTGATTATCTGACTTCTGTTACCGGGTCTTTTGTTCGGGCTGACTAGATCTTCTAGATCTCCTGTCAGAATAAAAACGGAGGAAAAATCGATATCGAGCCAAGATTTAGTTGTGATATGGAATAACCTCAACTGATCAGGGGCCTCTATCTTGACCATTCCTTGTTTCCATTTACGACATCTGACCCATGATTTCTTATGGGACCTCCTTGTTCGGCTACGAGAGGATGCGTTAGAAAAGCTGTTGCTCATGGTGGTACGGTGATGTGAGAGCCTTTCTATTAGTCTTGATCTTCTTCGTTCTTCTGTAACGATATTCGTAAAAGCACTCGTGCCTGGCCAGTGGCGGCGAGTGATAGATGTTGTATAAATGAATAAGAGACAAGTGGGCTTGGATAGGCGTTACTCGGCAATGCGACTAGTCCTAGATTAATTGCTTAACAATATGGCCCCTTCCATATATATTATACGAAATTGATTCGTTGTCTCTAGATGGTTAGCTATTAATTTTGCACTTATAAGTGAAGAAGGCTGCCGTTCCCTACTCTTGTATATTGTTGAAGCAACTGCCTTTCCCCCCTATTATCAAATCTAATATACTAAGAAAAGCTCCATTCACTTACAATCATTAAGGGGCTTCAGGGTCACTAACCTCGGCAATCAAGAGCCCAAAGCAACTAAGATGGCGGTTGGGAATCCGGTCTCTGTGGCTATAGTTGATCTCTAAGATGTTGCAACCATACCATCGTAAAAAATGATTTCTTCATTACCCAAGCTTTCTTGCGCGGCATCTACTTTCTCGACGCCAGCCCTCTTCGGTGCAGAAATCCTCTCGGTGAAAGCAGTCCTCGTTACGAACTATACTTATGACGTTCCAACAGGCTGGCGATTTTCTCAGCTGCCCGTTAACGTTCAGAATGCTACGTTCTGTAACGTTATGGTTACCTACTTATACTCACGCAGGCCTAAATGATAGCATTGATGTTGAGACGTGGTTGCCCGGGCTAGGGTTACATATTCCAATCACTATAATTCACTGAATTATAGCGCATACCCTCTATAACTTATAGGGGAGTGCAGAAAAGTGGGACAATTGTACAAAAATACAACCCCTGAAAAGACGACTGTCCCTCGAAATCATACATCTTGTTGTCCCCACTCGACAATACCATTGAATCAACTTGATCCCTGAATTCGAGAATGAGAACGAGAGTCTTTGATACTAAGAGTATATCAGCATGTAACAAAACCTCAACCATAACATGAAGGACACCAAGCACCAAGGATTCATAGAAGTGAATGCTGTATTTATACCGGCCGTGATGCATTTGCGTTGTACTTTACGTATGTATGTATTCGACAGAGCATAGCCTAGCATAGCCTAGCCTGGTCTCGCTACTAGCTAGCTACCTCTTCTACCTTTGGTATCGGCTACCTATCTTCAACTCCCGAGTCCTATCTGGAGCAGATTTCGATCCGTCCAGCAGTCCTGGTTATTTCCTCCTCTTCTCTTCTTCTGTTCTCCCTATCCTTCTTAGCTTGTATCCCGTCTCTTTCCCTTGACGAACGGACCCTACGTGCGTAGCCAGGAAAAGCAAAGTCCGCCATCCCTGTCCTGTCCTTCCCATCCGTCCATCCTATTTCCATCCCAGCCCGCTGACGCAATGCGAGCGATAAAAAAAAAGGAGACGGGACTCTTGTCTCTTGAGTGTGGTATCATTGTAAAAAATGTATGAAGTGATTTTGTTTTCACCTGAACCCGATGCCAATGTAAGTTGTTGTTGTCGTTAGCCCAAATCAGGAAAAAACAAATAAAAAACTAGCAGCTGCTGCAGTAGTAGTGTTGGTTTGGTTGGCTGTTTCCCTTCCCTGATGACCCGTTGAACTCCCCTTTCCATGTGTGTGATTTGACTCTAGTGAATTCATGCATGCCTATTTTATGCTTGCTTGCTGGTCGTGAAAACTACGTATAGACAGTAGTTGTAGCACACGCAACCCGAAACTCCATTTTCCATTACTTGGACGATGATACACGGTTGCTACACAATGGCTCTAGCTGCCATTCCGCCTCGTGATACCAACCGACGGCATGGCGCTGTCGCTACGGCTTCTGTCCCTACCAGCGCCTTGTCGAACAGCGTCACTATAACTCGGGATCGGGGGGTTATTCGATCTTATCGTGACCGCGGATGCACCACGACTACGTCCCGCCCTGATCAATGGCACGTTATCGCTATCGCTGCCGGAACTGTCGTCTTCCGAGTGTTCTGGACTCGTGTACTCGGGCGGAGGGTGAGAAGATTCGTGGAGACCTAGTCCAACGACGTCGACCACGTGATCACCCAAAGGACCAGGACCGTTGCCACTAGTGCTCGGTTCACCTGCCTCATCTGAGGGGACCAGCTGAGCAAGAGAAATATCAGTAGGACTTCTCTGCGGGCCTGGACTTGTAGGTGGAAGCACTCTAAAGTTGCCGCTTCTCGTTCGCCCATGCCCCGTATCTAACAGTGGACCATTGTTGGTAAACCTCTGGACGGATTGGGTATAACCATGATTTCTGGACGGGGACCCAGAATACTCGTCCTTTCTTCGTCCAGTCTCGAGTAAGATGCTTCCTTGCTCGCTTCCGTACGGTGGCGGCGGTGCCAGACTGCCGGTGATAGGAGCTAATCCCCATTTCTTGACATTGGCTTCGATGAATACGAAACCGGCCTGTCCAAAGTTGACGTGTACGGTACACGGTCCGTTTGCGCCGACGGATGGGAAGAAGTTTTGCGACTTGAGACCGTGTGCTACGTCGTCGAGTCGCTTGCCGTTACGGGTAAAGAAGATGGTGCCTGTTCGAGGACGATAACCGACGCCGATAACGTCGCCCTGAACATATTGAGGCCCGTATATCGTCGGATTGAAGGGTTGGTTAAATCGTCGAGCACCTGTGGACGTGTAGGCAATGGAATACTTGTGGTATCCTGAGATGGTTAGCTTCAATACATATATATGTCAATGGAACTCGCATACCTGGAAGCCTGAACAAGGGATACGGTTTCGTGCTCATGCCGATGCTCAACAAAGTGGTGTCGGGCTTGTCGTAGATCTTGGCTTCCCAGTAGTATACTTCATTCTGTTTCGGCACGGGTAGGTTGCTCATGACGGTGCATTCGGAATCGAAGAACTCGATCTCTGTTCTCGCCTCGACGAAGCAGTTGGCGATTTCTAATTCGGGCTCAAACTCCCACGCCGACACTCCCTTCTCCTGTATGGCTAGGTATTGCGATAAAGAAATATCCGTCTGGAGCGACTCGGGCGGATTCGCTTGGATAAATGCTGGTAAGTTTGTTAGTTGCATCGTTCATGACGATAAGACAAAGCAGGAGCTCTGCTGATGGATTACCTTTTGCTCTTAGATATTCCGTCCTTTGCATGTCATCCATCGTCTCCAGTGCCTCGGCCTCCTCCCGAGCAAATGCTTGTTCGTCGTCATATTCACCAGGCCGACCGATCCGATCGAGGAAGATGCGACCGGATGTCGTGTATCTGAAGAAATAGACGATAAGGAATATGAGAGCTATGAGAATGGCGGAGCCAAAGGAGGATAAAATCCCGATGACGATGCCGTCTAGATTCGACATTGTCATTGATGGTGATGTTGTGTAAATATCGATATCGATCGGTGTGGCGTTGCGAAGGGGTGGGGGGGATCTGAAGATATATGATATATATTTAGGACCGGGGGACGTTTCCGTCACCGTCCAACTTCGAGCATTCGGAGGGGGGATTCGTCGAGGATCAAGTACCCCGAGATGTAATAATCTGAGAGTAACGAGCTGAAAGAATAATAATAATGAATGTCCTCGTGTTTCGCAGGACACAAGCTTGAACAATACTCTTTCGATCGCAATGAAATCGATTGGGGAGGGATATTGGTTGGTTCTTGGATCCTTTCGTCTATTGATGGGATGGGATGGGAATGTGTGTCGGTGTCTGTGTTCAGTGCCTGTTCAGTGTCTGGTAATGTGTCGGGTGTCAAAAAGTTGTGTCGTGTGTCGTCGTACTACTGACACACCCAGCAGCACACCTCCTTCTTTTCTTTTCTTTTCCGGGTGCACCGCGCGCAAGCACTTGGCACTGGTCGCAAGATACCTAGGTTACCTAAGTGAAATAAGGTACGCAATGTTAGGTTGTCGTGGGGTTCGCTATGGAATGCACTGTTCAATCCTTCGTATTGGTGTAATCGACTCGACTTTGATTGATCCAGAAGAATGGAAGCAATGGAGAAGGAAAAGCAAATGAAAAAGAGGAAAAGAAAAAAGAATGCCCGCCTCGCAGGTTACCCGTCGTATCACAAGATTTGGAGAATGAGGAGAGAATAGAATGTAAATGCAAATGCAAATGCAAATGCAAGATGCAAGAATGAACGAGAAGAGAGGAAGGAATGGATACAGTACTAAAGTTCAGCTACATTACCTTGCTACATTCATACGCAGATACGTTATCTTAGTACGCAGGTAACGGCAATGCACGTATAATACATACGTACGCAACTAGGTAGGTAACTGCTAATTCCCACATCACACCGCCCTAAATGCCCTGTACCTTGCCGAAAAGGTTCCATCCAAGTGTGCGCGTCACGGGACCGGGTCACTTAGTACGTCCGGATTTGTCTGGTGCCCGGGCATTCTGGCATTTCAAGACGCCTGGGCCGTGGACGTGGGTCACAAGTTACAACCGATAGCCCTGATAAGCATTATCTCGCAACTTTACTACAGTACCTGTTTAAGTCGACCTGACGCAATCATTTGCAACAGCGCCGGTGGCGGGAAACCTTCGAGCTACGGTTATTTAACGATTCAGTTTTCCCCTTCTTGGACTTGGACCCCTTGGCAATCAAACCAGACCACTGACTAAGGTAACGCCAATGAGACTATGTACGTATTGTACACACTGGCGATCCCACCCCTTGGACCAGCTTCTCCCTTGTATCATCGTCACCTGGTTCCGTACCTAGCTCGCCAATAATTGAACTTACTATACAACCGCTAAACACCAACACTCGTCTCCTTACTGCGTCCCTCCTCATTATTTATTATTTCGAACGATAGTGAATATTGTCGTATGGAATGTATATAGAAACGCATTCCATACAAGCTCACACAACAACTGCCAGATGTGATACTGTATGTACGGCGCATTGGCATAAGCGCGGCAGTGCCAGGGGCTTGTTTCAGCAAGCGCATCCGTCGCAAAGACAACGCCTCTAAGCGCCCTTCCGGTCTCGAGATGTCTTATGAATTATGAACCTGTTGGATAAGCCGGCTTGAAAGATATGCCACTTTATGCGCATTGTCGAAGGTAACTCATAGGAAACACTGTAAATTATAGCAAGAGTTCCATATTAGGTAGTGTTTACAGAATCACCAGTGCTACTCAAGGACAAATGTGATCATGTGTAGAAATTGTTCATTAAGCAGAATCCCCTATCCCGAAGTCCTTCCTTCCTTCAGCGGATCTGCTATCGGTCTGTCTCTCCAGATTGAGACTTCCTTGCGAAGAATTACATTCAACACCCAACATATTAGGGTATTATAGCCATCGTGCTAACCCGTTGACATCATGGTAACTATTTACCTAGTTACTCTGGTTGCAAAACCCTCCAAGTCAGATAACCCCTTTCATGCGTAAACAGGTACCAACCCTGAATAGCCATTCCATCCCCTTTCTCGCCTTTCTCTTGCATTGGGTCAGAACCGGAAGAATATCTGAAGACGACAAGCGATTCTAGTGTAGTCCTTTGGGAATGTGTTCCGTAGCAATACCAGACGACGAAGGCTGTGGTCCTCGAAACTAACGAGGACTCCGAGTTCGTCTGCGGCTACGGCTCCGAACTCGTCGATCCCTTCGCGATTCAACACTTCGCTCCCGCTTGTCTCTTCTCGACTCTGTGCTGCGGTCCCGACGACTTCGCCTATCCCTGTCCCTGTCGCGATCATGGTCCCGGTCCCGGTCCCCCACGCGATCGCGGTCACGATCTCTCTCCCGGGCCCCATCTCCGCGGTACCGGTCACGAGAACGTGGACGTTCGCGGCTCCTGTTCCTATCACGACTTCGATCGCGGTCTCGACGACGGCTGCGACTCCTACTACGACTGCGCCGACGGTCCCGTCGATCGTCTCGCTCCTTGGTGTCCCTATCTCGATCTCGCTCGCGATACGTGTCGGCTCTGAGATCGCCAGGTCTGTACCGATCAATTTCGTCGGGCGCACGCACCCTCTTGATCTCGGGTGAGCGGTCACCCGCATTACTACGCTTGTCGTCGACTCCCGGAACAGGCAAACCCTTCTGGCGGGCCTCGCGTTGAGCAGCCAAGTAAGCCTTCGCTTCCTGCTCGCGTTTCTTGATTTCTCCTTGTTTCCAGGCTTCCGCATCGGTAACTTCAAGCTTGCTAGACGTTGCAGGTCGAGAACGAGAGCGGCTTTTGCGGGGCCGGTCTTTCTCATGATCTCTCTCTTTGTCCCGGTCCCGGTCCCGGCCACGCTCGCGATCTTTGTCTCTCGAACGGCTTCTCTCGTGCCTGTCGCGGTGGGATCGGACTCGAGAACGGCTCCTTTCTCGGCGCTCAATTCGGGGCTTGGGCGAGCGGGTTCTCTCTCGGCGGTCATCCCGTCGGTCAGTGCGGACGCGCGAACGACTTCGCTCACGTTTATCTCGACCTTCTCTAGGCCTAGAACGGCTTCGCTCCCTGCGGTCAGGCTTGTACCTATCCCCAGAACGACTTCTTTCATGCCTATCGCGATGAGACCGCACGCGAGAACGGCTTCTGTCTCGCTGCCCGGGCCGGTAAAAGTCTCTGTCTCTCTCTGGAGCCCGGTCGCGGTCTCGAGAATGGTCGCGATCGCGGCGATCCGTCCTGTGCCTTGA
This sequence comes from Hypoxylon fuscum, assembly GCA_022578945.1. Lineage (NCBI taxonomy): Eukaryota > Fungi > Ascomycota > Sordariomycetes > Xylariales > Hypoxylaceae > Hypoxylon > Hypoxylon fuscum. Next base: position 277,945 of record MU399809.1, on the reverse strand, counting down.
TCTGCTTCGGTCTTTTCTTACAGATTTAGCAACAGAACGACTGCGTTCTCGGACACGATCGTGATCGCGGTGTTTACGGTCATCTTCGGGGACACGCGGTCGCTCAGGTGGGTGTCGAGAAGAAGCTACACTACCGCGTCGTTCGTCTTTAGGTTTGGCATCCTTAGAATCTTTGGAATCCTTGGCATTCTTATCGTCCTTGACCTCTTTAGACTGCACAGGTGGTTTAGAGGCAGGTTCTTTTGATTCCTTGGACGATTCCTTGGATGGTTTTGCTTCTTTCACCTCCTTGGAGTCTTTGGCATCCTTCGGCTCTCTCGTGTCCTTAGCCGAGTCCTTGGATTCGGATTTTGTGAGCTCGGGCGTTTTCTTAGAATCTGGATTCTTGATCGAGTCGCGACGTATAGGTTGAATGGCCGAAGCGGGCTTGGTCCTTCTAGGGGGCGGCACAAGTGCTTCGTCAATCTCAAGCTCGGGTTGCTTAGCAGTGCTCTTTTTGCTCTCTCGCAAGAGATCCTCAAGTGCTTCTCGCTCAAGCCTCTCGTGGTCTTCCTTGGTAAGCTGTTTCTTGAGTTCCTCGGGTTTGCCACGGCCGTCCCTAGATCGATCACGACGTCGTCGTTCCCTACTGTCGTGGCGTCGACTACGGTCGTGGTCGCGGTTGCGTTCTCTATCTCTGTCCCTATCCCTGTCGTGATCACGTTCTCGGTCCCGATGGCGCGACCTATCACGAGATCTATGCCTCGATCTAGTTCTAGACCTACGTCGGCCGTCACGCTCGAAGTCCTTCTCCCGGTCACGCTCTCTAGCAAGACGACGTTCTTCCCTCTCCTTGTCTCTTTCGCGTTCACGCTCTACTTCTTTCTTTTCGCGCTCGCGTCTTCGGGCATCTCGTTCCTCTTTGCGCTTAGCTTCGGCCTTCTCCAGCTCGCGCTCTCTTTCTCGCTCCCGTTTCTTTCTTTCTTCGCGCTCAATCTTCCGCTTTTCCTCCTGGATCTGCTCTTCCTTAGCTCGCAGCTCCCGTCGGATGCGGTCGCGCTCATCTAGGCTGCGGGCTGACTCGGCAGCATATTCGGAATCTGTCTTAGAGCCGCGTAATTGTTCTTCTGTAGCGGCTTCAACACCGATTTCGGCTTGGCGTAGTTCACGCATACGCGTCTCGATGGCTTTTACATCGATGAGTTGGTCAATAACCTCCTCAGCTTTCTGATAGACTCCGGACCGGTCGAGAGCGCCATCAATCAGAGTAGCTGCCTTTCGGCGGTCTAGGGTGAGAAGTTGGGAAGGGTTGCGCTCGAGTTCTTGTTCGGCGACTTCGAGAATAGATTTGGTGACTTGCTCCTCGTAGGCCTAGTGAGGAAATCAATGAATAAATAAACTACTTTTATCTAGGTAGTATTGAGATGTCAAGAAATTAATTAAGACAACCAATCGTCAAGACTCACACTTTGCTCGAACTTGTCCCAGATCTGTTTACGAATGGCGTCGTAGCCGCCCTTTTTCTTGAAACTATGTGTCAAGCCTTCGATCGCAGATCGCGTAGCAGAAGTCAGCGGCAAGTCCGAAGCCTTGAACTTTCGGGGTGCGAGTGCCACAACGCCGGAGGCTGGTACGGGCGTCGGCTCTGCAGAACCCATGGTCGCGGTCGCAGTCGCGGCCATCTAGGCCGCACGAGAATGAATAGTCCAGTCAGAGAATGGACATGTAGATTTGGAGTGGAATCAAATCATATGAGGTCACGAGTCATCGAATTAGGAGCACACAGGTTGAAAGAAGGAAAAAAAGATTGAATGAGGATGAAAAAGGTTGAAATTAAAAAGAGTTGAAGGTTCAAGGATATTAGGATAGGTAGGATATTGGAAGAATCGCACCTGCAGCCTTGGGTAAATCTTGGGAAGTTCCGAGAGTCTATCGATATCGATAGATGACCGCGTTTTAGTGGTTGTGCGGTCCGTGCGTCTAGCTTAGTTTCCGCTTTGCCTGATTGGTGGCTTCCAATTCACAACTGACGAACTTCAACTCGAGCAATCCGATCCTCATCTACGCTTGCTATCTCCATAAACTAGCAACTACGAAGCCCGTCACCATTCGAGACCTTTTCGGGAACCTACACCCTACAAAGGAAAACCACGAGATCGGCCCATTGAGGCATCCCTCCCCTCCAATCTTCCACAATGGTGCACAGAGTCCTTTTCTGGTCGGGCTTCGGTATGACCTCAGAGGACTCAAATCTCATTCCCATCGGCTATGACTGACTGTCAACCTAGGCGTCGCCGTCCGCTTCTGGCAACTCGGCCTTGAGATGCGACCATTCTTCAACCGAGGTTCTCTATGGGCCTATCCGGTGTTTGCCGGCGTCGGTGCAAGCTTCGGCTACTGGCTACAGGGTGTCGACGAGAGACAAACAGCCATCCTCCAAGAACGAAAGCAGGCTATACTTGATAAGAGGGCAAGAAAGGCGGCAAAGGACTCAGAAAAGACGACGGCAGCTGCTTGAGGGATAGAGACCACAGCACACCTACGATGATTCAGTGTATATATAGAGGGGGGTTTACGGAATAAAAGGTCACACAATCAACAAGAGCAGGCCGACATGTTCACTTGCAGATACGATACGCGAGTTTTTGACTGACGGTCAACCAACTTTGCATTTACCACTCGTCAAGGGGTATTATTAGAAGCCTTAATATACTTCATTTAAGGCTCTCAGACCAGTTCAGCCTATATAGCTCATCGTCCGATTACAACGGTTTCCTTGGGCGCAACCTCTAGTTGGACTCCTCAAGTCTTCGCAGTAGATCCGGTACCGATGTAGGCTGCACCGCTCCCAGCTCCGAGACGACCACTGACAAGTACTTGTCCGGAGTCGTGTCGTAGAGCAGTCTGAAAGAGGCGCTCGAACTTCGCTCGGGGTCGATCTCGTTGTAGGTGAGCGAGTCTGTAGCGACTCGCTCCGTGATGTTGATCGTCTCGCAGAGGACGACGACCGATATTCCCAACTTCTGTGCGGCGATGGCGATGTCGCAGGTTCCTGATCGTGCGTACAAGGATCCATTGTTGAACATGGACTCGGCAGAAACCAGAATATTTGTGACACCTTGTAGATGGCTGCTCAGACCACCAAGATCTCCGCAATATGACACTTGGATGCCCTCTGCAGTTAGGTTCTTCGCTAGTGTCTGACCCTTTCTCTCATAAGGGTCATCAAGAACAATAACCGAAAACTTCCTTCCGTTGATCAGGTGAGCTTGGAGAAGGGTACGTTCGACGGTAGTGCTTCGACCGAAAGTTAAGATGACATCGCCGTTCTCGATCTTCTCCGCAGCCTTCTCAGTGATAACGAGGTCGGCCATGCTGATCCGCTCTTGTATGAAGGTGTCTATGCTGTCGCAGAGCTGCTTCTTCGCTTCTATCTCAGGAACGTCCGGGTCGATCTTGCTGACTTGCAACTTGAGCCATCGGATTGCATTTCCCATAGAAAAGCACATCGGGCGACATGCCGTGAGATACTCGATCTGGGGATTCAGGACATGTGGTGTTAGGTGTCTTGCGAGAGTATTACCGGGAGGGGTTGTGTACGAGTCGATGACCTTGGTTCGCTATTAGCCTAGGCACACAGTTGAAAAAAATGGGCGAGGTAATTCAACACACCTTCTTGAAGGCTAGTAGGGTAGCTTTTAGTCGCGTGATGCTCTCGTCGATCGCGAATGTAGCCATTTGCTGACCAAGTGCCAAAACGGACGGGTGGACATCCTTGTCTGCCTGTGTTATAGGCATCCTCTTGGCCATTGAGAGATGGCTGAAGCATTCGGGGATCGTGACCTTGGGTTCGGTTACGACAACAGGTGTAGGACCCTTGGCTACTGCTGGCCTTCCTGTAGTTCCCGGCGCACTGCCATCTTGCTTGCCCTTTGCTTTGCTACCCTTCACTTCGCCTGCAGACGGACCTAGTTGACCGGGGGTAGACGAGACAGCAGCTTCGCCTTTAGCGACCTCTTTGGATGCCTTTGCTTGCGCTCGTCGAGCGGCCTTCTCCGCCTTGGCTTTTGCCTTCAATTCTGCGCCAGAGGGTTTTGCTGGTTTCGATGCTTCGGTTGCTTCGTTCTTGGTGTTATTTTCGCCATTCGGAAGTGCCTGGGCCTTCTCAGGTGCCCCAGCTTGCTCGGGAATGGTCTCTAGAAGAGACCCATTCTGCGCCGTTGACATGGTTAAACGGTCACGGATGCTAGTCCATAAAGAATAGACCCAAGAAAACACCGTCCTACGAAAAAACCCCCCAAACAGCATAAAACGGTCTGTCGAATAAATGCGATAGTTTGCGCGAGAATTGTAAGCTTGGAAGGGAAGGAATTGTAAGAACTTTGAGAAGCTCCTTCTTTTTTCTTTTTGCGATAAATCGAAAGACGCGCGCAAGACGATTTGAGTCACTCGCAACGTGGGGTGTTGCAAGGAGCCACATCCTTATCTGCAATAGAGGGGTGGTACTACATAGGTACATAGGTACATAGCCACAAAAAGCCACATGGAAATTATCGTCAATTTAGTCCTTAAGGAAATATTGTAAGCCTCCAGCTATAACGTCCCATGAAACAAGCTTCATTACCATTCAATTTTCTCACCACCTACCAACTTAGCATCACTGCATCAGTCATAGCAAAAACGACCACTCTCCATTATAGTATCTCCGCCCCCAAGAGGAAATTTATGCCTCAGCTCCTTTTGATTTCGTACGTTAGGAAGATACGGTGACCTGCTGCCTCTAGGGTCTCCAATAGGTTTGAAGGTAACGCCCAACTTAGCTGTATATGATTGCGAAAGTACGATTTTCCTGCCTCGTCAAAATCGACCACCCAGCGACCGCAAGTGATGGCTGAATCAAGGATATCGGACACTTCCTTGGTTGTATCGCTCTATCGTATCACTCCAGGTCCATAGTAATATATGATCGCTTTTTGAGGGAATCGACATATGAATTCTTTCAAGGCCGACATTCGGACTACGGCGCGAGCCATAGCGGTGATGAAAGGATTGAATGTCGTAGGATCGGGATGATAGCGGAAGCGAACCTCGGGCTTTTCCCCGTCGAGAACATCCCAGTCAATCGCCGGGACGAGATCGCTAGTAATTGCATCAGTCGGGTCAGTCTCCATATCTGAATCGCTTTCTATATCCGCTAATGGATGATCGCCGGTGAAATACCAACCTCCAACCGGCGTCGCCATAGAGACCTCTAGCGTTAGGTACTCAAGGGATTTCCAGGCATTTGTGTCTTCGTTACTTGGCAGGTCAAAGACCGCAGGTGAAAAGGCGAAACAACCGTATAACTCTAGACTCTCAAGACGTGGTAACTTTGAGACGCGGTTCACGGCCAAACTCAGACGGTCATTCCCGCTTGAGTCGAGGAGATTCTTGGGCTTCCAGGTTTCGTTCATCGGATCATAATCCTCAAGGTGGACATCCAAGCGCTCCAGTGTTGAAAAGTCACTTTCTAGCAGAGTCGAAGCCAAGGAATTTCTCATGCCAACTCTTTGAGCTAAGAGTCCACGGGGCGCAGCAGGAGGAAGCTCGAGGCATAAGAGCCGCAGGCGAGGTAAGGCCTTGTATAAAACGGCTAAGGTACTGGGATGATGGTTCTCGGAGTTACTGAATTCACAGACGCACGATACTGCCGGAAGCTCTTGAAGCCCATCAAATTCGACATACTTGTAGGCCAGGTCATCGTGCCGGTTTTGGTTATGTGCTTCGGGTATAGTTGGTGGATAAGAATAGATAGCAAAGCGAAAGGATGGTGCTGTTTCGGGATCCTCGGAGATGCTAGACCACCCTTCCAGGCGTGTAAACAGAGCATACACGGCCTTGGTGTATACAGCATTGGTTTCGGCTGTACGTCTGTTGCGCTGTATTTTCTGGTACCTATCCTGGCTAGGAAACTCCACGACCAACCGTAGCTCCTTAAGTAGGTAGCGACGACGAGTATCCGAAAATATGGCGTCAAACTCATTCAGTGTTTCTTCTGCGCTACTGCGCTACTGATTTTGATGAAACGGAATGTCTTGGCTTCAATCACTTGTTGGAACGCGCGAGATACAGAGACATAGTGAGCCAGATCCTTGAAGCTGGGTAGGATATCCTCCAGGTCCGATAGAATATGCCGTAAAATTTCTAATGGGATCTTATCCATTCTGATGTTATAGGTAGGCGAGTGCGGTAATAAAGATATGATGAACTCAAGCTTGCCGTACAATTGGCTCTTTATATGTAGGTATGTTAGGTATATTTATAGACGTGAACGGATCTGATGTATACAGCTGCCTACCTAGGTAGCCAAAAGTAATTTAACAAGAACTGCTATAAATATCTACACGTAGTTTTACTATCTGTCATATTAATACGCAATATTCGTTACAGCAAAAAGCAAAGTTCACCAAAAGTTCATTTTATACGAACATAAAAGGCTGGCTGTGTGATACCGTACGATTTTCTAACCGTTAACTTACATTCACCCTTATTACTTCATATAATCAAGTATTCGAAGTAACACAAGTAACATAATCACGTACTATAGCACCTGCTTAACTCGAATAAGCTCTCCTATTATTAAACCCACACGATTAATACTTTCATGTTAACAAATGTTTTTTTATTCTTTTACTTAAATTTATTAGTGACGTTTCCTGGGCTATCTTCATTAACAACCTATTATTAGTGTGATGTTACCGTCTCCCCCCTCCTTCTTGCCCCTCTTACACTGTTTAGTACATGTAAGTCCAACCCGGCCCCTCGGTACATGTACCTACATGTAGGCTTGACGTCCTACGGACACCGGAACCGTTCCCGCGATAAATACCTCTCAATGACGAAGGCAAATACTAACGTCATACCTTTTTTAACCACGTCCATATCCGACGCTAACTCTAACCCTCAAATTCCAAGAAATAACCCCGCGTTCTAACTTCCCAGGCAGTTTGCTTTTCCGATCACGATCCTCTCTAATGTACTTCATGTCAGAGCCGACATCGTACTTACCGACCAAAAGAACAACCTAGGGATTAGCCCTCGAGCGGTAGACCACGCGAATTTGTCTTCTTTGAGACCTTCAAAATATAAATATTACCTAACCCACGTCCATTGACACTATCTTTTGTCTCAGATTACTCATTGCATGCCCATGTCATAACTTTTGCAACAAGTGAAATTCTCGCAGTATCTACTCCAAGATGTCGGCCAAGCATTTCATCAACGACCCCACTCTGCTGGTGAATTCAGCTCTCCAAAGCCTTACGCTGACTAACCCTTTGGTGGCTCTGGATGCCGACAACAAGATCATTTACAGGAGACCTAGCCATGAGCCTTCGCAGGTCTCGATTATCAGCGGCGGTGGTAGCGGCCACGAGCCGAGCTTCGGCGCCTTCGTTGGAGCTGGCTTGCTCTCCGGCGCTGTGGCCGGCACTATCTTCGCATCGCCGAGTGCGGAACAAATACGCAAGGCGATCACCTCCAGAGTCGACACCGACAAGGGTGTCTTGGTCACCGTCATGAACTACACAGGCGACGTCCTGAACTTCGGCATGGCAGTCGAGAAGGCGAAGGCTGCCGACCTGAAAGTCGAGATGGTGGTCGTCGGCGACGACGTCGGCGTGGGCCGAGAAAAGGGGGGCAAGGTGGGTAGGAGAGGTATCGCCGGCACCGTGCTAGTGCACAAGATCGCCGGCGCCCTAGCAGCACAAGGACGCAGCCTCGAAGAAGTGTACAAGGTGGCGAAACTCACGGCCGCCAACCTCGTGAGCGTCGGCGCGAGTCTCGAACACGTCCACGTGCCCGGCCGAGCTGCGCCGGACCCGAACTCTGCTGAGAGTCTCCAGGCCGACGAAGTGGAGATCGGCATGGGCATCCACAACGAGGCTGGGTCCGGGCGGGCCAAGGTGGAGCTCCCCGAGCTCGTAGGCACGATGCTGTCGCAGCTGCTGGACCAGAACGATAAGGACAGGGCGTTCCTCAATGTGAACTCTAACGAGGTGGTGTTGCTGGTGAACAACCTGGGCGGCGTCAGTGTCCTCGAACTGGGCGGCATTACGGCAGAGGTTGCGAAGCAGCTCGGGGCATGGGGCATTCAGCCGGTGAGGATCTTGAGCGGAACCTACAGTGAGTACTTCTAACCGCAAACAATTATGTGAAATGTGATGACTGACTGTAAGCGCTATAGTGACAAGCTTGAATGGATTGGGTTTTAGCATCTCGCTATTGAATGTGGTTAACACAGACATCGGCGGACCAAGCATGATTGAACTACTGGACTACCCATGTGAAGCCACTGGCTGGTCGTCACCGATTGCAAAAACCACGTGGGAAGCAAAGAACACTGCCACCAGGGAAGACACAACTGGATCTGACCAGAGCGTTAAGCCGAGTGGTCTCAAGACTGATGCATCTGCCTTCAGCAGCACTCTCACTTCGGGCTTACAGGCTGTCATTGCAGCGGAGCCTGAGGTCACGAGATACGATACTGTCGTCGGAGATGGCGACTGCGGAATTGGCCTGAAGCGCGGGGCGGAAGGTGAGTCAGTGCTATAAACATACTAGTGAGACACGATGCTAACACATCACATTATAGCCGTTTTGAAGCACTTGAAAGAGAGTTCTATGACGGGTGATGTTGTCGTCGACGTGGCTCATATTGTTACGGTCGTCGAAAAGGAAATGGACGGCACTTCGGGGGCACTGTTTGCCATCTTCCTCAATGCTCTCGTGCACTCACTCCGAGTGCTAGCACCCGGAGATGCCACTTCGCAGGTGTGGGCCGGCGCTCTCAAGCAGAGTTGTGACGCGCTGTCAAGATACACGCCCGCTAGACCAGGCGACCGCACTCTGGTGGATGCCCTATACCCCTTCGTCGAGGTCCTTAAAAAGACAGGCGACCTCAAGAAGGCCGCCGAAGCTTCAAAGAAAGCCGCTGAGGATACCAAGGTCATGGCGCCTAGCCTGGGCCGGGCAGTATACGTTGGTGGTACTGGGTTCGAGAAGGTACCGGATCCTGGCGCTTGGGGCCTGGCAAGTTTCTTCCTAGGGTTAGCTGGCATAAAGCCTGACGAGGAAGGCTGGGAGGCCATATAACTGGCATTCCATAAACGGGCCTTGTAATGATAAAACGAACGTGATTGAATACTCGGAACATGTAATTAGATTTAATAGTATTTGCTCTAATCCATTTTACCTATGACAACGACTTTTGTTTGGTGCCCAATCTGTTTCTTCAGCAGTTTCTGTTAGACTGCCGTTGCTGCTAGGGGCAAAACCACAAGACAAATTGTTGCATTTCCTGGTATGCTGTTTCGATCTTCACACCCTGTCTCCCTATTTTGAGACTCTGCATGATGAAGGATAAGCAGTGTAAGGTAGAACCGGACCGTATGGTTGAATTCCCTCTGACTTCTCTAACTGAGCAGAACTAGAATGACCGAATCTCCTCTCAGGAACCTGCAGAAGACACAGTATTAGCACTGTCAATATTAAACCAGGGGATACAACACGCTTGACGTACATCTTGCTGATGAACCGGTCCTTGTTGACGGGTCTACCCTTCTTTCCACCGGCAAGCTTAGGCGTCTCAGTCCACATCTCCTTGACGTTTTCCAGCACCATGTTGCAGTGTCGATCGAAAGCCTTGACGCGTGCTAGAAGCTTGCGGTTGTTGCGACAGGATATGAGAACTTGGGTGTGACTTCGGACGGCAGTCTGGAGGATGGAAAGAGGACCGGCGCTGAACTCGTGCTCTTCCAGGACCGAGATCTCGTATTCACTGTTTCTCGCTTGTTAGCTAAAGTGGAAGGCGACAGCTGCGATAGATTTGCTCACGTCAATTCGTTGCGCGGCTTCGTCAGAAGCTCCCTAAGCACAAACGATTAGCTATTATTCTCAAAGATGCTAGTATGTGTCATTGAGCTTACTGAATTTTGTTGTCCGCCATGTTAATTGACTGCTGTGGTTGTGCTGTTGAATTGAATAGCAGCAGTTTTTATAAAGGTCGGCACAAGGCTGAAATGTTTGGTTCACGTTCAGCTCAAGAAATCTCCAAAGTTGTTGGTGTAATGTGGAGAAGGGAAGATTTAATTCGTTACCTGCACCTATCTGCCCCATAGAATTCCCGTAAAGACCTCGATATTTGAATAATACACGTTAAATAAGCTGTCAAGAACCCCACTTCGATGCAGTGACGGACTGGTGCCAAGCCTAACGGAAGCTGCGTGGAAGTACCCTCGTAACCCCGGCAAAAGATGACAAAATTTAGGACCGAAGATAACCACGGAAACCTACCTAGGTAAACGGAAAACAGCACCCCCCGCGACCAGACTTCGGACCTTTGAAGAAGCTCTTAGCACAGGTCCCTCGGTGCGCATGTAGCTTTGAGGTTGCGCATCGAGAAAGAAAATTGATTTATCAATGTCTTTACGAGTTTTAATAAGGAGAGCTGGATCAGCAGCTTCTACTGCTACTTCTCCTTGCTGGAGGACCAGTTCTACGATGCCATTGAGAGCCAAAATACTAGACCCTCGAGTTGCGGCACGAGCACAAGTATGATCAGCAAATCTTATAATTCTTCCGGAACCCTACTGATTTCAATTTAGATGTCTACGAATGCCGTCAGAGATGTCCCGAAGGAGCTGGATACAGACGAACCGGAAGATGTCCTTTTCAACAACTCATATGGTCTGCGGACTATCGAGCTTAACCGACCGGCAAAGCTCAACTCTCTCAACGGCTCTATGATTCGAAAAATCTTCCCGCGACTGGTCGAGTGGGAGAAGTCAGATATGGCAAATGTGGTCGTCATGAAGGGTGCTGGTGATAGAGCTTTATGCGCGGGAGGCGATGTGACCGCACTCGCCGAGCAAAACATGGAAGGCCCCGAAGGTCAGCGCAAGTCGGTGGACTATTTCGCATTAGAGTACCGGTTGGACCACTACCTAGCGACATACCAAAAACCGTATATCGCCTTCATGGATGGCATCACTATGGGTGGCGGCGTTGGACTTAGCATACACGCCCCTTTCCGAATTGCCACCGAGAGGACAGTCTTCGCCATGCCCGAGACTACTATAGGCTTCTTCCCTGACGTCGGGGCCTCCTTTTTCCTACCGAGAATGGCAGGCTCTGTAGGTACTTACCTGGGCCTCACGAGCGAATGGGTAACAGGGGCGAATGTATTCTATTCTGGGATCGCGACGCATTACTTACATTCAACGAGCTTACCGAACTTGGAATCGCGATTGGCTGAATTACGATTCAAAGATTACGATAGCATGGAAGACCGACTGGCTATTATCGAAATGACCATCGAAGAATATGCAACCGGCCTGCCGCACGGAGAGTCGATTCACTTGGGTGGTGAACTTCGGAAAGCCATTGACAGATGTTTCAGCAAAAACAACGTCGCTGATATCATAGCTGCTTTGAAGGAAGAGCAGGGCCCTACCAAAGCCTGGGCGGAGAAGACGCTGGAGACTCTGCATCAACGATCGCCAACTTCGGTGCACGTAGCCCTTAAGGAGATGAGATTAGGACGCGAGTGGTCCATCACCGAAACTTTCCAAAGAGAATATCAAATGGCCGCGAGATTCATGAAACACCCCGATTTTGTCGAAGGTGTCTCGGCGCTGTTAATTTCAAAGGAGAAACCGAAACCCAAACCGAAATGGCAACCAGCTACCTTGGAGGATATTGAGCCTGGCAACAACATCGCCGAACCGTTCTTCTTCACAAGTGGGGGCCCGCCAAGACTAAACTTGTCGACGGACAGGGACTATACCGAATACCCTTACGAGTCCTTCGGTGTACCTACGGAGCAAGATGTCGAAATGGTCATTAGAGGAGATAGTTTGACTCGCCACGAGGTCCGCGAAGAATTCATCAAGAGGAAGAAGGGCAGACAAGGCATCAGAACCATAGTGGATGAGATCCTGGCTAGGAAAACCACCGTAAACGAAGACGGCAAGGTTGAATGGGTGGACGAATGATGGGAACACCCTACCATGATGCACCAATTCAAGTTTTCGTGTATATTATAATCGGTCGCCGCTATCTAAGAGTCGATGGCAGTGTACCGGTGCTGAGCCTGTACGAGTGTATCTCCAGGGTGAGTGCCATGTGCCATCTATAAGGAGGATAAATAACTCCGAGATAGATACCTAGGTACCTAACTTATTCAATCACGTTGGAACAAAGGGGGGTCAGTTCGACATAAAAACACCCCTATCGTCTGAGTCATATTGTAAAATGTGGGGTTTGCCGGAAGTTCGGCAAATATAAATATGGTCTCTGGTATCCCCTCACCGAAAATTCTAAAATCAGTTGAAACTTTTTCCAACTTTTTTTCCTGGTCGGATTGAAGGAATCTTTCGAGCAACTGCGTGTTGGTGGTGCCTATCTCTTCAACCTGTGTTGGATCTGATTGGTGCTAGCGTCATCAGAAATCGGCGGACCTGGTCCATGCGCTACGGCCCCACCTATGCCCGACATCTCTCGCATCTGGTCCTAGCGCAGTACAGGGCTGCATGTACCCAGCCACCCTGCCACCGGACGTGACGTGACGTTAAGCAGCGTTTTCCTACGCGCTTCAAAAAAGCTGTTTAGCGCGACTCCTCCACCACTTTTCAACGCGTTGCTTAGGGTACTCTGGTACCACTAAATACTGCGTTCTACCCGCCCTACCGTCGCTCTCCAACCATCGCCAAATCCACAATCCAAACTTCAACTTCTTCAATTTCCTTCCCCTTTTTTTCAAGAATTGTTTACCGTTGTCAATTTCAATTGCCACGAAGAGCACTCATTTCTTCGTCTCGATCGAATGAACGATTCAAACCCGCACTTCAAGATACCCTCAGTATAAATTCTCAATCCATAATACATTCTCGATCAATCTCAAATCCTCCAATCCTGCAAAATCGCGAGCGCACCTTCTTGGGTGTCTAGGTGGACAGAAACCCAAGGCGTTGAGCATCTCTACGTGGGCACTGAGTCCCCGTCTCCTGCATCGTGACATTCTAATTTCGCATACGCGACCCGGAACCTATACATAAACACGACTCATTGAAGCTACGAATATGACACGTATCGGATAGTGATACCTACGATAATTCGAAACTCCAATAAGTTTAGTCGAATCGCCACGGTTTTGGTTTACCGAACCAACTAAGGCGGAGGCCTTTTCGTTATCGAAATGGCCGGCAATACCAATAATTGGGGCGGTAACGCTCCCGAAGTCGACGAGTATGGCATGATAGTAAGGCCTATGGGACGTATGTAGTTTTAGGTCACCTGATGACTTTTCAACAACTAATTCAATGCTATTTAGTGAAAGTGCTGTACACGTTCGACAGAGACTGCCAAGATCGCTGTCTCGCCCGAGGACCTCCTATTAACAAGATCCAAACGATTCCTTTAGACGAACAGACGATTGGCATAATTGACCTGAAGACATGCCTCGGTGCTATCACGTGCCACAGCCCCGAGTTAGTTGGTGACGTAGAGAAGGACTACATGATCTACACCATTGACTACTCAGAACCCGACGGCCCTTGGATCGGACAGGGCATGCTCAGCCAGGGTCTTGGAGAACAAGGACTCAATGGACCTGATGGCCTACCGAAACCAATTACAGGGCGTATCACTAAGAATCCTCTTGCTGTGATTGGAAATGGCATTAAAGATATGCTCGAGGTCCGAATGAAGTTGACTCCTGTTCTGAAGACCAATCAAATCAACCCGATGCCGTCAGCAGAGCTTCAGAGAACGTCTACACCCACCCCTTCGGAGAATGGCGAATGGAACACTTTCCGCCAATCCAACCCGAACTTGGGTCCGCCTCGAGGGACACCTACCAATTTCACAACCGCAGCTCCTGCACCAATTCGACCATTCCAGCCCACTTTCGAAGCGAGAAATGACATGTCGATGTCGAGGCCGGCAAGTCAAGGACAGCTACCAATCTCGGGAAGTCGACCAGGTTCGGTTGAACCACGTGCAAGAGAGCAGGGTGGCATGACTCCTATTCCTATTCAGGCTTTTAATGCTCCGGAGCAGCAGCTTATAGGTACTAGAGAGGTGGCGATCGCACCAGCGCCGACTAAGGGAGGCGGCAAAGCTCAATCACGTCCTACTTCTCGAGCATCGAGCCGCGCTCCCACAGGAAAACCCAGAGGCCGACCGCGTAAGAAGCCACTTCCAGATCAAGCTGGTAGTACGTCTGGCTATGAAGATGGGACTGATGCAGATGATGGCCCGCCGCGAAATAAGAAGAGAGCGACGATGACTAGAGTCGAGCGTAACAACGCTGCAACCTTTGGTTCCGTACCAGACTCACTTCGAGTTGCTGCTAGTACCGCAGGGGCGCTTCGAACTTTCCGACCTATCAGCATCGCAGCAGACGCAAATACCAGCAACGGCGGCCAAGAAGTCCCACGAGCTCCGACCCCGGTTCCTGATATGCGTTTTCCACATCAACAAGTGCGAGCCACAGCTTCTAGCAATCTAAGACGCGAATCAATACCAGGTCCAGGACTAGACCGTTCTTTCACATCGTCTTATCTGGATCTCAACCGATCCATGACTTACAGCCAGGATCGATCCCCGGTAGAGTCTACTGGAGTTTCGCCGTCTCAGACATATTCTGACGAAGCCAGTCCCGCTGACATCGGATCGTCGCCTCCGGTCCCACGCTCTGTACTGTATAGCGCCCAGTCCAGCCCAGCTCCATCCAGTCCTATCTTGCCTCCGATGCCTATAGCAATGCCGGCACCTGATTCAGGATTCATGAGTGGAGGACTAGAGGAGAGCCGAGAAGAAGTCAACAAGGGACACAAGAAGAATACGACTAAAATTCCTACAACAAAGCCGCCGCCGAAGCCGCGCCGAAGCCGTGCAAAGAAATCTCAAGCCAAGACTCATAATGATCTTATCATTCATACAGAAACACCTGGCCCTCCCGAGTTACTGCCTCAAACATCACTGTACAACCCTCCCCATATGAGTCGCAAGAATAGTGAGACGGCCAGAACGCCCGTGGCTTCAGAACCTCCGAGCTTACCAGCACTGCCTGAAGTATTTCCAGGAGTGACGGAGCCTAAGAAGGTTGCCTCGCCAGAACAAGCAGAAGCGACACAGGGGGGTTTCAGCTCAGAGACGCCTGCAATGAACAATCTTGTGGACGAACAAGACAAGCAACAAGCAAATGATACAAATCATTCAAATTATGATGATCCTTCTCTGACTCTTGAGGGTTCGATGGAAAAGGAACATACACAGCCATCTAAGGAGGAAACTAACAGCCAAATGGTGCCACCTGCACTTCCTCAGCCGAACCAGGGTATATCTGCTGAACAGGAGCTTCCTATGGTACCAGCAAGTGATCCGGTTCTTCCCCAGCTCTCGATGCCAACGCCGTGCTCAGAGCCACCGCACCCTGATACCGATGGTGCCAGTCTTGCAGATGCGAAGTCAAACAAGAATCAGATCAAGAGACTGACAATCAAGCAGAGATTGGAAGAGGATGTTACTAAGGGTCGGTGCCCACAATTCTGTCGCAACTGCGGCGCTCTCGAGACACCGACATGGCGAAAGATTTGGAAGCAAGTAAAACAAGGTTCTCCGCCCTTCGTCGAGTATTCCGAGAAGCCCGGCTGCATCACCGCGATCACTATCCTGCAGAGAGATGTTGAAGGTAATGCAACTTTGTACGAAGTCGTCAAGAAGTCCCTCGGTCCAAAGGATGACAAGACCAACTATGCCGAGTTCTTGCTCTGCAATCGTGAGTGCAATAATACGGATATCATGATGACGTGACGGCTAACAATTTTTAATAGCTTGTGGGATCTGGTTTAGCAAATTCAAGGCCCACCGTCCTGAGGAGAAATGGGCCGGTGACTTAGAGCGACTATCCCAAACGAGAAAGAGAAAAGCAAATGGCAAAGATGGTACCGCGCTTCCCCGTTCGAAGAAAGCTCGGGCGAAGAGCGATGGTCAGACCACCTTGACGTCTGAAGCTTGCCTGCCCACGGATCCTTTTGGACCTCCCTCCCCAAAGGATTCAGTAACAACTGATCAGTTGCAAGAGCGAGAGCGAGAGCAAGATGGTACCGTTCAGGAGATGGGACAAAAGATGGGACGAGACATGGGACCGCGCTCTAGCCACTCCAGAGGAAGTGGAACTTCCGGTAGTCCCATTGCTGTGGAGGATGATCTTGGTGATACGCGACGCCTCCTTTTCCCGTCTCCACGCAAAGAAGGCCAACCAAAGGTTCTAGGCGAAGTCTCTGTTAATCTCGTGCAGACTTCACCTGAGTTCCATGGTAAGGGCGACTACGAGTCAGGGAAGGAGAACAGCGTCATGAACGACGAGCCCTCGGATATGAATTTTGCTGACATATTCGGCACATCGCCTCGACCTTCAACGCCGCCTCCCAAGACCAACAGCAGTGGTCCCTTCAAGACCCCTACTCATCCAACCCCTAGCCATCGACCGATCACTAGGAGTGTTACCAGGTCCATGCGCTCGGTTAGATCTATCAACTCCCCTAGCCAACTTCTAGGGTTGGAGGGCACCCCGACGAGGACTCCTCACTCTGGGATGTCTAAGCGACACTCGCCAAATGACTTGCTGTCCTCGCACCTCTTCGAGAACCAAATCATCAATACTCCCATTTCCAGGTCTATCAACGAAATGCTATCTGAAGCTAACAACTTCATGATGCCGACTCCCCAACGCGCTTACCAGCTGGATTTCAGCTCTCTGCAGGGTATGGAGGATAATGACTTCGGGGGAGACAGCAACTTTGATTTCGGTACCTTACTCAGCACGGACGCTCCACTACCCAGCTCGCCTCCGACTCTACGGGAAGGACACCATAAGATGGGCTTCGGCCGCGAGCTCACTTACGATGGCGACGCAAACACGAGCCAATGGACACAGCCCGGTGCAGCAATCCCCTTGGACGAGGACGGCTTTGGTGCCTAGTTGGCGCAGGCCTCCGACGAAGCTCTTTGCCAGGCTTTCGATGATGTGGGAAACATGGAGTACGATGATGTTTCCGAACAACAACTGAATGGTTTCGATGAAGCACGTGGTTATTCAATGCTACTCAACGACGTTAATGCTCTTGACCCCATTTCTGACGACGCTATCGATTCGGTAAACGCCATGTTGTACGGCAACCAAACTGGCCAGGCTGACTCTGAGACACCTGGTGATGCTTCTAATCCGATCGACTTGGATTAGTACGATTACCGTCTTGCTCAGTGCTTCCTGGAAAGCTTACTGTGTCTAGTATAGTAAAACTCGCAAAGTTCGTTGCAAGACACACTGATGACGTACCTTCCACCATTCTAGACGTACTAGATTCCGTAATTCAAGCATGAAAAGTCCCACAAACACTTCACACAACTGATGGGATCCAATTCCATACCGAGTTTCTACAATATATGCCCAGAGGGGCAGGCGAATGGATCGTCTGTGCCTTTGGATGTTTCCAGTTAAAGGCTGCCACCACTTGGTTCGGTTGGACCCCGCTGTCGTTCTGGTAATGCCTATCCTTGGCTGATGAGACTATGCGGCATATGATGGAGGCAATTGGCAAGATTGTGTGTTCGAGGAGGCTAGGATCGGCAATACGTGGTACTTGACTTCTCAGCAGCATGGCCGAACGACCACTGGTTACCACCCACTTTGAACCGCACATCTATTTTGCTTTATTTTTCCTTGGCTTTTATTTACTTCGTGCTACCAACTGGCACGAGGCATTGTTCATTTGCGACACATCGGCATAGGAGTGAGAGGAAACCCCGCGAGATGATACCCCCGAAGATGGAAATGATGTCTACTTTGCTTTTGCTATTCTTTCTGCGAAGGCGTAGGCTTGAAGGATGGCCACGATCAAAGGACAAAACCAACGATGAAGAATAGGGACGAGGATAGGATCGAAGACATGTATATAAGAATCCAAATGTTGAGGAGGTGGCACTATGACCGACTGCAGTTTCTGTATCGTCGAGTCTAATGTGTTTCCTCCTCAACTGATCATAGTCGTTGCCACGCCTACCTTGCTGTTGCTACTTACTAGGCCGCTTCTAACGAGCCGACGAAGAAAAAAGATACCCGATTACTACGAGATTATGAGACAACTCAGGTCAGATAGGCATCGAAATGCAAAAAAACGTTGATTTTTAACTTCTTTTCAATTTGAAATATGCATCGTGACTTGTGTGATGGGCATGAATTCTACGTAGGCTGTAATTATGTACAAGGGAGTTGATTTAAGAAACTGCCAAGATGATAGGTTCCATGGGGGTTGCAAAGAATGGATTCAACTTAGAGTACCCTCTGGGTGTACTAGTACGTAAATGTCTACCTCGTATGTACGGCTCTTAAGCAACTATGCCTCTAGAAGATGTAGAGTGAGTGGCCCAAGTGAGTCTAAAAGAAATTGAAAATATCCATACGGCAGTCTACATAATGCCTCAATTATTCGATGTAACGCAGTATAAGCGACATCCATGCTAGAAATACTCGGCGGCCACCTAGGCTCTCAGGGAGAAGAATATGATAAATAGGGGCAACGAGAAATCACAATCCTCTACAGCCTCAGTCAAGACAAAGGCAAATTCTCACCCGTCATGAAATGTCTCATGATCATAATCCATTAAATTCTACCTAGCAAGCAAGAAACCTAGGTAGTCTAGGCACACATGTCAAAATTTCTTCATTTTCATTTCCCATTTTTATCTTTATCTTGGTACTCCTCAAAGTCGTAAGCCTCCGGCCTCACGATGCGCCAGCGGCCCACCTCGTCCATGCAGAAGGTGACGATCTTGGATGCAGTGTCCCCGAAGCCCTCGAGAACCATCTGCAGGAGCTCGTCCCCGTGCCGCTCGAGCTCCCGACGCCGCCGTAGCTCGGCCGCGCTTACTAGGCTCCCCGATTTAGTGCGGAAGAGGCGGCCGGGTCGCCTTGTTGGGGCCGGCGAGAAGGAGAAGGGCGGGGATGAGAGGTAATATGGTTCTGTTGCGGCTGGGGGGTCGTTCTTCCTGCGTGGAACTGCTGGTGCCGCCTGTTGATGAGGGGGCCGGGGCGGCGAGGAGAAGGGGGAGGATGAAAATTGGAATGGGTCTGTGGTTAGTTCTTCACTATTCCCTTTGCCAGGAAAAGGGGCTTCCCGCGGTTGACCGGATGGTAGGAGTGGAGAAGAAAACGGAGACGAGGAAAGATACGATGCTTCTTCCCCTGGGCTTTGAAATTGCGGACTGCTGCTTTTATTGTTAGGAGAGGATAGAGTCAGCGCGACAACTTGTTCCGTCGTAGAAGGGGACCAGAAAGGGGAGGATGAACTGTAGGACGATTCAGCCGGCGCCGGAGATTGTATATTGCTGCTTTTGTTGTCCCCGGGAGTAGAGGGACTCCGCTGGCCCGGGTTTTGTGGCTGTGGAGCAGTCTTAAGGGGGGTGGTGAAGGGGGACGAAAATGGAGAAGATGAATAGTAAGGTGACTCTGCTAGAGCCGGGGATCGTGGACTATCTTCGATAAACGAGGCTGCTAACGCCGCTCGCTTCTGAGAGGGTGGTGGGCTTTTCTTTTGCTGCCGCTGTGAGCTGGTTGCCTCTTCCGTATGTTCCGTATACTGGGTATACTGGGTGTCTTGAGTATCAAAATTCGGCTGGGACTGAGATGGTTGGGTACTAGGATAAGTGGATTGCGAGGACTGCGGCGTCTCCCGGATAGACAATTGGGATAGCTGGTGAGTTAGGGGGTTTATCACTCGAGAATATTGAGAGCCAGTAGTAATGGCAGCAGCATTATTAGATAATTCAGCAACAGTTGGTATTTCTTTTTGTGATTGATTTGGTTTCAAAAGTTGAGGCTGGGGCTCAGGCTGAGATTGCGACTGCTGAGACGAAAATTGCTGCTGCGAGCCAGCCGACCACCCCAGAGACACGCGTCCGCGTGCAAACCGTCAGTTCATGCCGCTCCGGTCCGGATACACGAAGATATCCTTGAACTGATGCGTAACGTCGACGACATTCTGACATATTTGGAAGTCTGGCACGTGAAATTAGTTGTCAAATATTTTTAGAGCAGAATAACATATTCGGCGATGAGATAGGTGATAATCAAAGAGAGTTCCGGCAAGCTCCTATCGGCGTTTGGAGCTCAAATCCCAGTTATAACTAAATAACTTAAATCTTGAGTGAGGTAAGGCTGTAGTGAATCCCGACATAGGAGAGGTATGCTACAATACTTACCGACGTTATTTCCGAGGTCTGTGGCGTTTAATACCTTAATGGTGAGATCCGGGTTCACCTTGCCAATGATCTGGGCTCCATTTCCAACCATGAGATGACAGTCCTACGTATTTCAGTGGAATATCAGCTTCGATTCTGTTACCTTGTTCTCATATTCGCGGGGTTTGACGGGCCGGGGTCTGAGTAAAGGTATAGGGGGAAAAGTCTAACTACATCGCTGGTATTTCTTATGATTTCCTATCCCTACGGCCGACGTAGTCCCGAGATGGCCCGACGGGATCCAGCTAAGTAAGCTCTACTTACTCGGTTGAGGTTGGCATGAACCTGTCCGTCAGCCTCAATAAAGGCAGTATCTCCACGGAGCTGCACCACCTTGCCCACGATAATGACGTTGTGGCCAACATAGGTATCCAACAGAGCCGCCGAAATGCGGGGTGTCGAGGTTGGCTCCATTCTGCAAATTTGTGAGTGGTCTCAGACCCCTGTACGGTAAAACGAGATACGGTCTTGAGGCTGGGAAGGAAGCTGGAGGTTTGATTCGTGGTTCTCGATGAAGATGAAGTCAGGTGGGTGTCTTTTTGCAAATGTCTACTAGGTACCTAGGCAATTCAGAGGTGAGCCCAGGCCTACCCGTGCTCCGCCCCACTTTATTCGGATTCGCTAGGGCTCACCAGCTAAAGCTGGTGCTCACCAGTATTTCGTACAAACCACCATTTCGTACAAAACACCATACATTAAAAATAAAATAATTTTTTAAAAATCGTACTTAATTCGTTTTAAATCAAGAAAAATGGAGGCAAGATTAGAAGAAGCTCGCGAATACATATAAGATCACCCCGATACGAGAGAGGCTGTTGTGGCTCGAGAATTTCATGTATTGCGACGTCGGTTTCGTACGCGATTAGAAGGTGGCTTTAGTAAAAAGGGATTAAAAAAGCCCTAAACCAAGCTTTCGGCTGCTGAAAAAGCTGCTATCTATTAATAAAATGATTACTTTCATTATATTAACCTTGCTGTATGTGTTGAATTAATTATAAAAGCTGTAGACTTGGTTTTTAATCTCTTTGACGAAAAGCTCAGAGAAAAAACACTCGCGATTTCTAAAAATAGAAATCGCGAGTGTCTTTTCCTAAGCTTCATACAAAAAGAAAAGAAAAATATATAAAATAATCGCAATAGGTTCAACACATATAGCAAGGTCAAAATAATTAAAGCGATTATTTTATTATTAAATAGCTTTTTTTCGGATGCTAAAACCATCATTTAATGATTCTATACCCATTTTACCTTAGTAGCTTCGTTAATTATGTACAAAACCAACGTCGCGATACATGAAATTCTCGAGCCATAACAACCTCTCTCGTATCGGAGTAATCTTATATATATTCGCGAGCTTCTTCTGATCGTGCGACGATTTTTTACGATTTAAATTGAATTAAAATTGATTTTTAAAATGCAATTCTAAAAATGATGTACGATTTTTGTACGAAATGGTGGTTTGTACGAAATACTGGTGAGCACCAGCTTTAGCTGGTGAGCCCTAGCGAATCCGAATAAAGTGGGGCGGAGCACGGGTAGTGTGGCGTTACAAACAGCGGAGACGCGTCGAAGTGGCGTGGGCTGCGTGGCTGGAAGCAAAGTTAAATTGAGCCCAAAGAGGGAAGATGAGAACCTTGATGTGCGCAGTCACGTGATCTGGTACGGACAGCATTGAAATTTGTGGGTATTGACAGACTGGCTTAGTTTAACTACCTACCTACCTCCTATAGGCTACGGAGAGCTCTCCGTTGTGCAACAACACGGCTCAATTCCAGCAAAGGTTTGTCTTATTCCCTCAGCTCTGTCGGATCGGGTTTGAAAATCTGTAAATTCCCCAGGTCAAGCATGTTGGATGCTAAATGAAAAGAATCTTAGGCAAACAACAATATAAAGATAGCCAAGGCTCTTAGCTAAACATATCAGGCAACGGTTAGCGGCATGTAAATACGGCAATGAGACAGCAGGACGAGTCAAAGCTTACCATACAGGTATCTACCTATTACAGGCCCACGGAAGGTGAGTGCGCAGCAACCTCGAATGTATCACAACTTTCGAATTCACACCTATGCACGTCGATCCTTAACTTAAATACAATTTTCGTAGATCGTAAATATCTTGGATTGCTGGCCTTGCAACACGCCATTGCGGATGGACAGAATGACCTGGGGCTACAGGGATTCTCTACCTGTATGTTGTTTCACGACACTACTCCTCGGCGCTACACAACACAGCGGGGCCAAATCACTGGATTAGTGATAGGGCTGAAACTTATACCATATTGGCCTTCTACCTTCGCCTTGCGGCGAGGTCCGCCATAGGAACTGACTCGTAATGCCTTGCTTTCCCATCCTCTGAAGGATACCTTATCTCACAGCTGCCTGAACCGCATAAATTCAGACCGCATCGAACGCAATACGAAGAGCAACCAAGACCAATTTAGACACTAGTACGAACTTCCTGTCGATGCCGAGTCTACGTACATGTACCTAGTCGCCGTGAATTTGATCCTTCGAAGACTCGCAGCAAGTTGCCCAACGACATCACGATTGGCCCTTACAGTCTAGACCCTACACATCGAAGAACAAGGCTAGGCACAGGACGCACTTACCAATCACACGAATAAACTCGTGGGGTCCATTGTTTAGATACCCAGTAACGCTGCTAACCCATGGGGTCAGCGCGTGAAACAAACTTTTTGGCCAGTGAACCTTACGTCTGCCCATCATGAAATCTTGTCTCTTCATGCTCCAACGCTCTCATGTTCTAACCCAAGAAAGAATACAAGTATCAATGTTCCACTCCCCAACCGCATATGAGCTGTGGAACGCTGGAGGCTCTCCGATTTGATTAACTCCGAAGAAACCGCACACTAATGCACTTCTATAACGGGCTTTAAAACCCTAATGGCCTGCATTGGCTAGTCAAATCTTATAATCCTGCTTTCAGACTCGAACAGTCTATAGCAACAAATAGAGGGTACCCTAGGTATCCCAGAAGGTTCAAGGCCCGTCCGGGCCCTTCCTCGATAGTTTCTCTGGTCTGAACTCTGAACTTAACTCCATTTGTTTGTTTCGGCCAGAACTTCTACCTGGCCTAGACTCAATGATTACAAGGAGCAGGTATCTGTGACCTACCGTAAGCATGTAGGATCCATATTCGATGCTATGATAACCTGGTAATTTGGATTCTTGTATTTTCTATTGATATCCCATACGTCTAGGTATATTCTTGGCACTTCCGCCTTCGAATCTGATGTTGAGCCTGGCTGTGCCGATCCGCCGTGTCCAATAAGCAAACGCCCCCTAACTAAACTCCCGGGTCATATTGAGAGGCCGTCCGTCACCCATTCAATGACTAGATTCGACCCGAAATCAGACCATAACTCGATCGGAAACCTGATGGCTATATACTCCTATCGTTTTCATCGAGGCACTTCGGTTTTTTAGCAGTAACCCCCAGAAAGCCAAGTACGCAGGGCCCTCCAAGCTCGCATAGCTAGCACATGGTCCGGTATCTACCCCTGTCACTCTACCCCAAATCTAAATATGACTTCAAAATCAGACGACACTCTCGATAAGATATTGATCAGCGGCAGAAGAGGAACCGAATTTGAGGGGTAAACAAAAAAAAAACCAAAGGAAAAAGAAAGTTTAACTATCAGCTAAGTAGCTGAGCTTGACAGCTCAAATCATGTGCCATCCATGCTGCCGCTAAGTAAGAACAAGTTTAAAAGTTTAAACGGCACGGCAACGGCAACGGGTATTGCTGGGTTAGAACGAAGGTATGTACCGGAACGAGTGAGTTTAGATGACCCACGACTCGGCCTGCCTTTCCGTGGCCTATCCTCGGCCTGCATACCTAGCACTTAACCTACCTAAGTAACCTACCTATACTTCCCCGTTCGCTAAGGTGGTAGCGTTTTCTTCCCGGGTCGTTCGCATCGTTCGCATCCTAGCGCACCTCTTCGTAACAAGCTTGCTACTGATTATCAATCTTCAAGCCCTCACTACCTAAAACATTCGCTTTTGACGTTGCCGCATGAGGCGATATAGCTATCTTTGACTCATGTAGATCGGGAAACGGATCACTTCTTGAACCTTCAATTTTCGAATGGCCAATCCGCCTTTCGGTCCCTTTACCCGCTCCTAGTAGCTCAAGAATAACCGCACATGTCTGTGCTTTATTTCCAACGCCCTAGATATATCACTTTCCAATTGCTTTCTCCGTCAACCTTCTTAGGCCAAGGATTGTAATAGCAGGCATGGACGGATCACCAAACTTCTTTAGCCATCAGATCCACGAAGACGATGACGATGGATATGGCCTGTTCGACAACCAGGATGTGAATAATGAAGCTACCGACCGTCAAGATGCTCCATATAGCATCAATCCAGACGGCTCCTCCGCCCCAATATCACCAGATCAAGCTCATCTGCTAGTCACATCGCCAACGGACTCGATTTATGTCCAGAGCTCGATGAAGTGTGCAAATAGTCGTACGAAACATCAATTGAAAACCCCACCATTTGACGCGATCAAGGTTGAATCCCCTGGATTCTCAAGCGGATCGTCGGAAACAACGCAGCAAAGCCACTCATCTCAACAGACTATAGCACCCACTCATGCCGGTGGCGAGTCCTATGATGCGCTCAGTAACGATGATCTTTCACCGTCGGGGCCCCCTCCTGCCAAACGGAGAAAACAACGCAAGAAACAGACAAGGAAAGACGTGGACCATAATGGCGACGAAGTCAAGCGGGATAGGTTCCTAGAGAGGAACCGGGTCGCGGCAACCAAGTGTCGGCAGAAGAAAAAGGAATGGGTCTCGGACCTAGAGGAGACTAGGTTCGGCCTAGAAAGCCAACATAACCATCTGCAGATGGAATACAGCAGCCTCAGGAACGAGATCACCCAGATCAAGTCTCAACTCATGGAGCACGCCGGCTGCCACGACCCCAACATCAACAAGTGGATCGAGAACGAGGCAAAGAGATTTGTTCTTGGAGCAGGTGAGCGATACGACCATATGCTAGCCAACCTGGGCTCCACCCCCGAGTTCATTGCTCGACGAGAAAGTATGTCTTCCACCTCTGGATATCCAACGGCCCCAGAATCGGAACTCACAAGTCCGGTTTCCGAGTCGTATCGCGGCAGCATATCATTCCCTCCTGCAGCCATGGCTCCGAACTCTCCCTTATTTTATCGCTCCGATTTGGTGCCGGGCATCGCCGACGCCACAACGTCACTTCCGATTGCAGACACGTATTCGTCAGAACACATGTCGCACTCCATGGCCGAAGATTCTGCAGGCTTCGGTGGCATTCCGATGTCGAGCGACGGGTTTCATGATTCCGGCATATCCGAGAACTGAAAAGGCTCTGTTCGCGGAGGAGCGGCTACGTGAGGTGTGACACGACATGCGCCCCCATCTCATGCCATGACCCTCCCCGCTCTACGTACTTGTACTTCTACCACTCATTTTGGTCGATGTACCACTCATCTCCATCGATACACATGTCAGTGGTTGTATCTGATGGTATTTGCGAATGAAAATCTAGGGAACAAGGCGTTCGTTAATTTTCCCCGGCGTTGACGCTTCCTGAAAATTTAGCTGGATCAATTATTCTTTATACCCCAAGGACTATTCACGGAAACCGGAATATCAAACCACGACGGCAGATATGATATTATTTAGTTTCACTCTCAACCCCTCGGCTTGGACCTGGACCCCAAAAGAGGAAAACGGGGAAGGGAAAAGGGAGAAGGTTCTCCTACTTATGTACCATTTGGTTGCAGGATTAAATAGGTAATGATATGAATGATTTTGAGAACATGAGCAGTTCGAAGTCGCTCTTCGTTGCCCTTAGCGCCGAGCACACCCGGCTGTTGTTAGTCGAACTTCTAGCGTAGTGAATCCATCTCTGAGCTATCCCTTGCTAGTTCCAACACATTCAAGAGGATCAACGCGGAACGGGCCACTACCTAGCTATGACTGCGGTCTCAAGTGAAGATACCAGAGATTCGGCTCCTCCGACTCTTGTAGGTGACTGTGACTGTGAATACCTAGCCGTTGGCCAAAGGGGATCTTACATGATAACCTAGAGACTCGCTCCAGAGTACCCCGAAACAGCTAGGGTGTTAGGGCTGCGCACCCACGATCCAGCTAATATATATGGATGTCCTACAAGGATGGTTGTCAAGTTCATTCCATCAGCCAAACCGCTCCGAGACAATGGAATTAGAAATTCATATTTCAAGACTATCGTACTCTCTTTTCCGGAACCTTCAGAAGTTTATATACTGGCGAGATAGCGGTGTAAGAGCATCAAATACGATTTCAACCGTCATGACTGCTGGTCCAATTTTATTCCACTGATGCGGAATACAAAAAGTTTCAAGTACCTAACCCATACCAGGTATATCATCGCCCCGCTAGCCCGACCATGATGTAATCGGCAGCCCGGGACAAGCGAGCAAGGATCCCGACCCGGTCGACATCATTCCCTCCGGAATTGGATGCTCATCAACGGATCGGATGCGACTCTGGCCACCAACTTTAGGGAAAAAGGTAGCCGCATGGGGGACGATCTGGGAGGAATTAGGAATGGAAGCCGATTCGACAACTTTTCATATTTAATTAAAATAATTAAGAGCAGATGTCCTACCTAACCCACCGATTACGTATCCTCCATTATAACGTCAGACCTTGGACGCGGTTATCATTGATGATTTCACCGTCATTAGTTGAGTGCATGTCCTAGTTCTAGGCGGGCCATATCGCCAAACACCCGCCCTTAAGCTAGGTATTCTCTACCCACAACACACCACACACGACGATCTAATAGCAATAACAACCGAAAAGCTAGGATTGGATATTTAGTAGATATTATCTTTACTTAAATTGTGTTGAGATAAAATGCTACACATTCAACTTGATACGTAAATGAATCCGCGTACTCCAGACCGACGTCATATTTTTGTTGGTCCTTGGCTTCTCCGAAAAGAAACGGTGCTATCTCGAGCCCGGCGCGGGGGAGAAGATGATGTGGATTTCTCGGCCCCGCATAACCTCTATTGCATCACCCCTACTGTAAGACGGATGGGGGTACTTACAAGCAATATATATCATTCATATCTTAAACTTACTGGATGTTAGGTAGTAAAAAGACTACAATGCAACTGGGCAATATCTCATTGAAATAGAAGTTACCGGGCCGGGAACAAAACGCCTACGCGAGAGCTGAATATACTGAATTTTGCATTTGAGACCAAGAGTTCACGTTTAGTGATTTCCATCTGTATGTGGTAGATATACGCCTGTATTAGGCAATCATAGGTAGGTAGGTAAGGATTTACAAGGTCTTCCGATAATGTACAGCCAAGCAAGACCGAGTCTCACTCTACTCCACCAACACCGTCCCGCTCTCCGGCGCCCTGGGCAGCGCGGCGTTCTCCACAAACACCCGCGTGACCAAATCGCTCTGGTGCCTATCGATCATGTGCATCAGCGCCTCGCGCTCGACGACCAAGCGCCCCGTCTCCAGGAGGTCCTTGACGTCGACGTCCTCGACGTCCAGCGCGCGCCCGTAGTTGGGCACCTCGGCCAGCGCCTCGAACAGGTTGTCGCGGTGCGTGGTGGCGATGAAGGTGCTGCGGCCGGCGCGGCGGCCCCAGTCGTTGGCGTCGAGCACCTGGCGCGCCCACTTGGCCTTGAAGCCGCGCTGGAGCTCGGCGTCCAGGGCGCCGGCGGCCACGAGGGCGTCGAACTCGCGGGGCAGCGGCAGCTCCATGCCGTCGCGGACGACGAGCAGCTCGCCGCGGCGGTAGCGGTAGCTGAGCGCGGTGCGCCAGGCCAGGTCGTAGACCTTCTGGTTGATCTTGGTGCCGAAGTCGCGCGGCTTGGGGCCGAAGACCTTGCCGCCGCCGCGCAGCATGGGCGACTGGCGCGTGCCGAGGCGCGCGCGGCCCGTGCCCTTCTGCGGCCGGATCTTGCGGTGCGAGCCCGCCACCTCCCACCGCGTCTTGGTCGACGCCGTGCCCTGCCGCGCGTTGTCGCCCTCGAAGATGACGGCCAGGTGCAGGATGTCCCGGCGCAGCGGCAGGTGCAGGTGCTTCGCGGACCAGGCCTCGAGGCGCCGCGGCTCGAAGGAGGGGAAGTCGAAGATGGTCAGGGGCACGGTGGCGGTGGGTCGCCAGGCGGAGTCGGTGGTGTATTTAGTTTCTGACGTGGTGGGTTTGGGTAAGGGGACTTCGGTAGCCATTGTTCTCGTGAATGTCGTCGACGGTATTCGATGCTGTTCTTGTTAATATCGTCGTTCATGTCCGGTAGTAGAAAAGGGACCGTCATACTGAAGCTGCTTCTCGACATGTTTGTGATGATATGCTTAGGCCCCTCAAGGCCTCGTTGAGACCTCTTACACCTTTACTCGCCATGCTTTTGGTGGTCTACGAGTGTATTTTATTTGGATTCGATTGAATATTTAGAAATAATATTTAGAGCTCAATTGAACTCAATTGAACCCCGGAAAAATTATCGAATAGCGAAAAGGTACGTACTTCCATATCGATAGGTGGTGGCCAATTAGATATCTTGCTTTTGGAGACTTTAGTGGGTTCCGACAGGAGCTTCAACAAAAAAAGTTCCGTCTTTTCGATATTCCACTCTTATATATTCCAAACGGCATATCAGCTCGACCAAAACCCAGTCATGACGAGCTGCCAGAGGGTCGCACGGCCCCTCGTCCAGTCTCTCCGACAAGAATGCCTTGTTATACGGAGCGCACCACATCTATCGCGGTCTTTTTCTAGGAGTGCACCGCGACACGATGAAGACTCTACTACTGTACCTCCCACAACACCGCCGACATCCGAGTCGAAACCAGCAGAGCAGCAGCCACAGATGGCTAGTAGCACCAATGCGAACACCACGCAAGTAGAGGCTGAAAAGGTACGCATGAAGCAACGATTGATGGACCGGGAGACCACGACGGCGCCGTGGGCCGAGCGGAAGCTGGTGCGCATGGGCACGCCGCCCGTGGGGTCGCGCCGTCGCCGAGCCGCCCTGCGCACCTCGGACAACGTGCCCTTCGAGCAGCTGCCCTACCAGTGCTTCCAGGAGGCCCGCAAGGTCCTGCAGGAGGACCGCCAGCAGAAGATCCAGCAGATCGCCAAGGAGCTGGCCAAGATCAAGCGCCTCGAGGATAGACCCGTCGACCAGGTCCCCGGTGGAGAGCGCAAGAAGAACCTGCGCCTGGCCAGCTTGAGGAAGCACGTGGAGGAGCTGAAGATTTTGGCGGATGTGAACGACCCTGTTGTCAAGCGGAAGTTTGAGGATGGTCTAGGTGAGTGCTATGCTTCTTTTTTCACGTCTACTTGAATTATATATAATTATTATGTATAATTATAAATGCTAATATTTCTATAGGTGACATGAACAAGCCCATTTATCGGTGGTATGCCGAGCGCAAATGGCGCGGTCTGCCCTATCGCATGATAACGCAGCGTATCCAGCAACTGAACATCGTTCCCGACGTGTTGCCCAAATTTGAGCCTGTAGCGGAGGTCGAGCTCTATTTCAGGCGAATCAAAGTCACCCCTGGCGCTATCCTGGACTCTCGTATTTCAGAAGTGCCCCCGCGCTTGAGAGTGCAAGTCTTTAACCCGGGCGAGCGTCTCGTCTCCGTTGTCGTCATGGATTCAGATGTGCCCAATGCCGAGACGGACTCCTTTGACAGGCGGTGCCATTACCTTGCGGCCAATGTGCCTCTCTCTCCTAATAAACCCTCTTTACCACTAGGGCAGGTCAACAAGGAAAGCCAATTAGCTGTGCCGTGGCTTCCGGCCTTCTCCCAGAAGGGTGCGCCGTACCACCGACTCTCCGTCTTCGTCCTGGAGCAGAAGCCAGGAGAGACCATAGATATCGCGAAGCTGCGCGACCTATACGCCGCTAGAGACGGGTTCAGTCTCAAAAGCTACCGAGACAAGTTCGGCCTGACGCCGGTAGGCTTCAACATCTTCCGCACCGTCTGGGACGAGAGCACGGCGGGCGTCATGGAGCGGGCGGGCGTGCCGGGCGCCGACGTCGAGTTCAAGTTCAAGCGCGTCTACTCCATGAAGGAGGACAAGAAGCCCCGCGGCTGGGAGGCCAAGAGGCAGAAGCCCAAGTACAGGGGCCTGTGGAAGTACAGCAAGAGGATCCACGGCATCTCCCGCGGTCGCCGCTAGACGATGTGCTGTCCTGGAAGAAGCTGCTAGTGTATCATACATATATGTACATGTACAAAATGAGAAGACGAATTGTATATGGATGGATTATGGTGTCAATGCCTCGATACGATTATGCTGCAATATAGGAATTTCAACTCAAGAGCCGGGCAAGCTCTACAGGGTTAACTGTGTCTTGCGATTTAGCTCAGTCACTGTCATGTGCCTTAGCTCCATACTCTAGGTAGGTAGGTAGGTAAACTCTGCTCTTCTGAGTTTAAGAAGTTTCTAAGTATTGACTATAGGCCGAGGAGCCATTGCTCCAATAGCAACAATCCTATTAGCGAAAGGCATACCGGCAGCCCATTCGGCTCACCACGCAGACCCCACATTTATCACGATATCTCCGGGATCGAAGACGACATCACACCTTCAAGACCTAGAACGACTTGCACTGCAACCGGGACTCGGCATTTGTTCAATTTGCACCCGAACCTATGGGCACGTACTCTCGTTATCTGGCATCGCAACATCACAGCCTGGAATGGTTGAATCAGGATAGCTACCTGAATGTGACATTAATCGCTCCTTTGAACGAACACTGGGGCTCTAGTTAAGGTCTACGCCTAGGATTCCGTCAGGTGGCAGGCCTATGAGGTTACCTTACCTATATGTAGGTGCTCGCTTGCAATCGTACATGCAGTTCCATCGTATCGGGTCTGGCTTCCCGATGCGCGTCTGCTTGCGCCTTCATGATTCCATATCGCTAGATCCTATCAACCTGCGGCTAGGGTGGGTATAAGATACCAGCGCAGCCCTTTGTACCTAATGCATAGGACACCCCGACTCCATAGCTCCGCAGATCACAGGAAGTAGATATCGTAAAAGGAGACCCCTAGATAAATGGCGTCCCAGGTCACGGAATCCCTGGCTATCGCTGCTGCCGCGGCAGCGCCCACGAAGACGGCGGCGCAGTTGATCAACCAAGCAGATGTCGATGTGAAGGAAGCGGGGCTCGGGACGCCCTCTGATACCGAGTCTGGGGACGGAGCGTATTACCACCAGCATATCGAGCGGAACGGCCAACGGGTTCTGGTGAGCTGGACGAAGGAGGAGGAGAGGCGCGTTGTGCGGAAGGCGGATTGGCTGTTCCTCCCCATCTTTGCTGTATGTGCTACGTATCTCTACCTATGTCCCATACTCTGTTGTCGAATTCTGAATTACAGTTATTTTATGGGACAACTGACTAAGTAACTGCAGTTGATGTTCACCTGGATGGCTATCGACCGCACCAACGTCTCGGGCGTCCTGACCTCGACGTTTCTCGCGGACACCCACATGACGCGGGACCAGGCCAACACCGGCGTCTCGCTGCTGTGGTTCGGCATCGTGCTGCTCGAGATCCCCTCCAACGTACTTATAGACCCTCCCCCCCTCCCCCTTTTCTGAACACCCCCTTTCCTCATCTTAAACGAACATCAGACTAACCCCCACCCCCCAGATCATCCTGCACCGCGTCGGCCCGCACCACTACATCCCGCTGCAAGTCGTGGTCTGGGGTGTCGCCGAAGCGCTGCAGATGCGCGTGCGCAGCGCCGGCGCCTGGTACGCGGCGCGCCTGGGCCTGGGGCTCGCCGAGAGCGGGTTTATACCGGGCAGCTTGTACGTGCTGTCGCGCTGGTACACGCAGCACGAGCTCGCCAGCCGCACCACGCTGTTCTTCTTCGGGCCGTCGGTGTCGGCCGCGTTCGGCTCGCTGATCAGCGCCGGCGCGCTGAGGTTGGAGGGCGTGCGGGGGCTGGCGGGGTGGCAGTGGTTAGTGCGCCTTGAATCTTTGAACTATGATTTGAAGAGGGTGATGAGGAGGTGCTGATGCTGATGGGATTGACCGTAGGATATTTCTTATTTGCGGTGTGTCTACGATAGGTGCGCATGCCCACCCCCATAGCTAACTGTCGTAGCCGCTGACAATGGATGTTATACTAGCCACCGGCATCCTAGCCTTTACCCTCGTCCCGAAATCCCCTCACGATACCAACCGGCTCCTCGGCGGCCTAGTCCCGTGGAGCGGGTGGCTCTCCGAACGCGAGGCCGACGTCTTCGTTGCTAGGATCATTAGGGCGGACCCGAAGAAAGGACAGGCTTCTACCATGAGCATCGGCCTGAAAGACATGTGGGTTTTATGCTCCCAATCAAACTCACTCACAGAGAACCTGGAATTATTTACTGATATATGGATTTAGAACCGACGTGCTCCTCGACTGGACCACATGGCCCTACCTCATCGTCTGCCTCAGCGGTCTGCAGTCCGTGGGCGGTCTGGCAACGTGGGGAGCGACGATCGTTCAGTCGCTAGGCTTCACGAGCATCCGCGCGAACCTGCTCAACGCCCCGGCGCCCATATTGGCGTCGCTGTTCGGGCTAGTCTTGTCTCGGTTTGTAGATCGGTATAAGCGCTTTGGCTATACTATCATGCTCACTGCTGTCTGGACTTTGGTTGGGCTTATTGCGCTCTATGTTAGTATTTACCTATCCTCTGTGTTTAGCAAGTGCCAGTGCTAATGTCTCGAAGCATCTTCCAGTTACGACGCAGGCCTCGTGGTCCTTTTATGCTGCTTATGTCTTTACCGTTGCTGCTCCGTAAGTGTTATGTCTTCATTCTTACTTCGGCATTGTAGAGGGGGTAATAAAGCTGATAGCTTACTCAGGAGTTGGCAACCTCTGAACGTCACATGGCTGTCCCTCAACGCGAAGACGCCGCAGAAGCGCGCTATTGCGTACGCTGTGTACAGTACGTTTATCTCAAAATCATACTAATCTCACTGGACACAATCTAAAACATCTTTAGTCGGCTGCTCGAATCTAGGCGGAACATACGGGAACCAAGTATTCCGAGGAGTAAGCGTCTCCACCCCTTGAATCTCAGTGCCTAGTTCTAACCGTACGTCAGTCTGATGCGCCCCTCTACCGCAAAGCGTGGGCAGCGTGCTTGGCTCTCGGCGCCGTGTGGCTTGCCACGCTGATTATCCAGATGTCTCTATTCAAGTGGTCGAATCGACGGTTCGCTAAGAAGGCCCGAGATGATCCGTCGCTGGAGGACGAGGCATTGTATACGGATCGTCGTGGCCGGAAGTACAGATACTACTGGTAGATATAAGATATATAATATTGGCTGGTTAGATATACATCATTGGGATGTTGGCTTTAAAGTACTCTTGCTTTCACAGATATAGGGGGTTCAATTTAGACTCGTTCATATAATGAATCTGACTACCTTGGAGTCTAGCAATCGTTGCTGCTAAAATTACGCAGACTAAAATTTGAAATTTAGGGAAAATACATTCTTTTTCTCGTTTTGTTCTCGCTGGACTTGAGTATTCATAATATTAGTGTTATTGTAACGGTCCGATTTATTTCATTACAAACTTCGCCAACCTTACTAAAAGATACTCAACTAGCTGTATTCACGTGCCACTTTCGAAAACCGTTGTTATGAGAACTGTACATTCAAATACGACATGCCCGGCTCAACCACATCCACGCCCAGGGGCTCCACGCTCTCCGCATCCCCCGCCGCCCCAGCGGCCACGAGAAGGGGCGTAAAGTGCTCGACAGTCGGATGCGAGCGTCTAAACTCAGGCAGCTTTTCTAAATTCAAGAGCGCCATCTTCCGCTCCGCGGCGTCGTGCTTCGTCACGGCCGCCCGGAGATGCGTGTCAAAGGACCGCGACTCCGTGAGAACTTTTTTGCGCGCAAGTTCCTTGGCCTCGTCTGACGGCGCAGATTGAATCTCTGCTATGGAGGAAAAGGAGTGCACGGCCATGCCGGAGCCGATGATGAGGTACCCTTCGTTTCTGCTCTTCATGTTAGCGCTTGCTACGAAAGGAGTAATAGGGGGGATCGATCAAAAGGAAATAACACCGCTTGACAAATATTGAAAACCTACCGTAACGATGAGACGGCTTCGCCGAGACGGATCTGACTTTCTAGGTCGTACCCGTGGAACGTGGAGACCTGGACAATGGGCAAGTCTAACGGGTTCTCAGGCGGAAACATAAGCTTGGAAGGGACCCACACGCCGTGGTCGACGCCGCGGTCGACCCGCTTAGATTTAATGCCCTGGCTGTTTAGGTGCTTCCAGACTTTGATGGCTAGTTCAGGAGCATCTGAATGCGGCCACTCATACTCGTATACGAAAGGCTTTGAGTCGTGGAAATCGTTGACAAAATCATGCTATCTGTAATGTTAGAGAGTCGCCTCGATATTTAAATATTTAATGTTGTGATTGATTGAACCGAGATCGAAATACTTTAACTCACCTGAATATACGTCCCCCTTTTCACATTGACTATCAAGAAGAAAAGTTACACAGGTCAGATATGCATCATTCTTACCAGACAAATTATAAGATACCTAGACAAGTAGTAATGCGACTTCACTTACCTTCTATTACCCCCGGTCCATGAATCTCTCCCGCCTCAAAGTGTCCACTAAATGTGAGGATGGCTTTCGGCCGGGGTGATATCGCACGGATCTCCTGCCCAATTCTGCGGAGGTTGTCCTGGACGATCCGGTTCCTCGGCGATTCGTCGAATAGGAGGTTCACCCCAGCATGTCCGATAAAGTAGACCGGAAGCGGGCGGGCGGGCTCAACGGCGGACGGCATATCGCTAATGATTTGGATAACCCTTACGTTTTACCTAATACCGAATCCTGCAGGTAACTGTACAGGAAGAAATAGAATGGGGCACTCACTCTTTACCCGACAGCATGGGTGCTTATTGCTTTAAGAGCCCTCGCCTTGCTAGAGTGCATATCGGAACGTCTCCCGAAGCTAGGAGGGCCGAGATTCGGCGGGTTGTGTGTGACCATGCATAGTCCCGTTGCGTGCGGGTTGTATACGATGACGTGATTGCTACACCACGGTATGCCGTCCCTAGCCTCCAAAATATTCTTACAAAGTAGACCAGACGGAAGGAGGAGTAGGTAGCAGTATGCAGCACTCCGCAATGTCTGTGATCCCTACTGTAACATCCCACACGAACTTCTCTTTGGCGTGATTGCGGCATGTGTCACGCAATGCGGCATCCTTATCGGTGTGCAAACAACGACCACTTCCCCTCAAGGGAAGAGGACAGTTCGGTAGCTACATAAAAGCCCCGGTATATCATGTTAAATCGTGCCGCATTAGAGATTTGGTTAGATTTCGACACAATTATATAGGCTGACCTGCAGCACGGACCTTTCAGGGGTTATTCAGTGTCAATTACTGCGTAGTTATCACGAAGCACGGCAACATCATGACGGTCAAGGCGCGGCGAGTAGCCGTCATCGGCGCGGGCCCCGCGGGCGCCATCGCCACGGACGCTCTCGTCAAAGAGCAAGCGTTTGAGACGATCCGGGTGTTCGACCGACGCCCGGGGATCGGCGGCACGTGGATCTACACGCCGCATCTACCGACGGCAATCCCGTGGCTCAGCGACCTCGTGTCTGGCAAAGCGGACGTCGCGGTCCCTCCACCATCACAGCTACCCGCTGTCACACCAATTTCCGAGGAGGTCAATGGGCACCAGCGGCGGTTCTCGGACACGGCGCTGCACGAACACCTGCATAGCAACATCACGCCAGAGCTCATGGCCTACACGCAGGAGCCGTTCCCAGGCACACTGTCAGCGCGCACGCTCGCGGACTACGGCCCGGGGGCGCCGTTCCGGCACCACAGCACGATCCGCGAGTGGGTCGAGGGCATCTTCTCGCGCGGGGGGCACGAGAAGCTGGTCGAGCTCAGCACGACGGTGGAGAGGGCCGAGAAGGTCGGCGGCGAGTGGGTGCTGACGCTGCGGAAGGAGGCGCGGGGCCGGAATTACTGGTGGCGCGAGACGTTCGATGCGTTGGTCGTGGCGACGGGCCATTACAACGTCCCCTGGTTCCCCAGCGTGCCGGGGCTTTTGGAGTACGATCAGAGGTTCCCCGGGAGGATATTGCATAGCAAGCACTTCCGCAGCGCAGCGAAATTCAAGGGAAAAGTGAGTTTATGAGCAAGGATCGAACTGGCCACTAACCAATACACCATGGGTTCGGTGTTGCTAACGTGCATAATAGCGAGTCGTCGTAGTAGGGGCCTCCATATCAGCGCACGAGGTCGTCCACGAGATCCTCAGCGTAGCTCAAACGCCCGTCTACGCCTCCATAAGAGGCGAACCCATCCCGGCGTTCGGGTGGGAGCCGTTCTTGCATCCGGACATAGTCGTGAAGAAGGAAATCACGCGTCTAGACTCGGAGACGGGGCGTGTCCACTTTGCCGACGGCTCGTCTCTCGACGATGTGGACCACATCATCTTCGGGACAGGGTACACGTTCAGCGTGCCGTACCTCGCGCACGTGCAGGAGCGCATCAGTAATGCGTACCGTCGCCTCCCCGGGGTGTATCAGCACACATGGGACATCGAAGATCCGACCTTGACTTTTGTTGGCATGGTAAGTTTACCTAACCCCTTTCCCCGTCCCCTTCAACCTCGGCCCGGGAAATGGTTATGATATCACCTAGAGAGGTCACAAGACCTAGCTACTAATCAAATCATAGCTCGGAGGTGGCTTCACATTCCGCATCTACGAATGGCAAGCCGTGGCCGTGGCGCGGCATCTTGCCGGGCGCGCCAAGGCGTTGCCCCCGATCCCAGAGCAGCTGGAATGGGAGCGCAAGCGCGTGGCCGAGCGGGGAGGTGGTAAGGACTACTACTCGATCGCACCCGACTATGGCGCCTTTTTCGAGTTACTGCGGGACATTGCCGGTGAACCAGCCCCGGGGACGACCGGTCGTGTGCTGCCTCCGTTCGACGATAAGTGGTTGGAGTTGTGGACGGGCATGGTGACACATAAGATTGAGGGCTTCCAACGCAAGAGGAAGAGAGCAGAGGAAGCGAAGGGGATTCTAAAGGCGAGGCTGTGATCTCAGAATATTGCAGTCTACGCTTTGTTAATAATGATCTGCGTGATTCCCAGGCTTCAGGCCTATCTTCTATAGTCACGCCAGAAGAACCGCGAACATAATGTTAATGCATTTTCTCCAAGTTCGCTGTAGAAAGATTGGGCTAACCTACGAAAGACGACGCTTCAATCCCACAGGTTTAGGCTGCTAGCCCCGTATTCCTCATTTATTACCAACCCACCATTTGCCATCTTTAACATGTATCCACGTCAGCCATCCGTTAGATAGGCGATCCGTTCCCTCAACAGTCTCTGTGGTAGAAGATTGCCACACATAGAGCTGTCCCTGTCTAACACATGCGACGACTAGGAGCAGCGCTATGATAAAGGCCACCACGACAAGCCACGGCTTCCGTGGCAATCTTAAACGCACTAATTGGGTCTTTTCGTAGATGAAAATGAAGGGGTAACTCAAGATTGTCCTCGCCTCATCCCATCCTGACTGATAGAGGAGCAACCCGAGAAGCGCAATTGCGTAACCGATTAGTTGGCAAAAGGCTATCGGCGTGCCCCATATTGCCACGGCAGCAATGACAAGAATAATGTTCTTGAGAATACCGGTCAGTACGAGAACGAGACCAGACGTCTTACCAATCTGTAGTAAGTTAGTGATCACTTCTCGATGTCTATTGTGGAGGTGACCTACCAATAGGACGCTCGAAACATTCAGCATGAATGCCACGATTGCATTCAGCAACAGCATCCAGAACCCGACCTCTGCAGCGTGCGTCCATTCGATCGAGTTCCACCCAGAAGCGAGAGACAAAACGAAGTTGGTGACAGCGCAGACTGGGGCGTAGTAGTACAGACTGACGAGAGGGTCCATATGCAGACCTTCACTTGACACAAGTGATTGTATCATGATGACACGGAGTGACTCGAAAAAAATCCCGGCGACCTGGTAAA
This sequence comes from Hypoxylon fuscum, assembly GCA_022578945.1. Classification (NCBI taxonomy): domain Eukaryota; kingdom Fungi; phylum Ascomycota; class Sordariomycetes; order Xylariales; family Hypoxylaceae; genus Hypoxylon; species Hypoxylon fuscum. The sequence goes on along the minus strand of MU399809.1, from coordinate 239,527 downwards.
CGAACCCCGGCCACGAAAAATGAATCTCTCCTGCGCTGGCCATAACGACGCCTAGGACGATTATCATAATGTAGAGGCATTTTTTCCAAGTTGGATGCTCAAAGCCCCAAAGCCAACCGACCAGAAGCATAACGGCTGGCGACGCAGCCTACGTGTTTTATTTAGTAAACAGCTTCATATTTTATAAATACTTCAAACTGTTAGGCGCCACTGTAAACTTACCTTTAGCATCTGTATGAATGGTACACTTAGGTAGAGATAGACGAGTGTACTAGAAACCATGCTCCCACTATATAAGATACCAATTGGGACGACAGCCTTGATATATAGCCGAGACGTCATGTTGACCTTATGGCGGCCATCGAGAATACTCGTGGTCCGGGCAAGAACTTGGGTCGCCAAGGTGGCGAAGGTCATATGCCACCATGTCAGAATCACCGCTATTCATACGATTAGAAGTGCCGCAGAAGATAAATTAAGATGTAACTTGCGGTAACCTAGGAAGAGATAGTAAGCATTGTCAACCATCTAATACCCAAGTTTTCAAGAACTCACGGAAGCCGGCATCGTCAATTAACCATTTGTTGAAGAGGATGGTTAAGTTCGAAAAGAAGATCCAACTCCTATACCAGATAATGACTTAGTGATTTGTTTTACCGGGGTAGGCCTAAAGCACAGAGTATCTTACGCCACATAGAAAACGGGATGCAGTGTTAGGCCTGCAGGCAAACTGACGTAGGCCGGCATGATTAAAGAGAAGAAACAGAAGATACCGCCCTACGAGTTGAGAAAAGAAAAAAAATTCAATTAGAGCTGATGCTGAGAGTTACTGAAGAGAGTATCGTATATTCGTAGCAGGCATGCTTGCCGGTAACATGGACAACAGGTCGTGGCCAAGGAAAATAAACGACGCGTAGATGCTGAACCGTGATTAAGAAGTCAAACAAAGAATCTTCATTTTGTCATGCAATCCATAATCGACTCTTGGAGGATCTAGGTACAGGAAGCAGCAAATACATGCTCTCTGATGGTGTCAAGTTGCTGGCATGAAGTTGGGTGTTAGAATGAGACTGCCAGATTGCCCGGTAACTGGGTTGATAGAGGCAGGATGACCGGGTTGATGGCTCCTGCGTATTAAACCCCTGGATCCGTCACTGCCATAAAAGGTTTAGCCAAATGATTACGACCCCTTCCCCACGTGTTAAAATACAGGCACGGCAACCGGCAATGCGTAGTACTGGGGCTTAGTTACCCAATTGGGAAAGGTTATTGTACCCTTGTACGAATCAGGTTGAAGCTAAACCTCACGTGGCTACCTAACAAGCTACTATGTAGCACTGCCCTCTCTAGAATGATTAACTCTCTTACCTACTACTAGATGGACTAGATGGAGTGTTTTCTGTTAGATATTATGCTGACGGTTTATCTTTCCCGGAGAGAACATATCTTCCTTACTTAATCTCAATGCTCTAACATGTCTCGGCAAAGGCCCCCAAACTTGCCTCCCGTGTCGGGAGCTAGCACCAACCCCACACAGCCCGACATTTACGAGGCGTCAAGTCTTACTATGAGGGTGAGTATATGACTTCTCCACCCTAGACTACTCTCGCTTCGCACCCCGTAGCGAGGTGCTGAGTTAATCAGCCCAGCCTTGTCCAAATCATTCTCAGGTAGTTATCTCTTCCCAATACCGACAACTAATGTCATATCAATTGCTGCATGACGAGACATCATTAACATATTCAGTCGGTGTATTTCACCTTGGTACGACTATGTCACGTAGATGATTCTGCATCGCGCGATATGACCACACATGCTTCACCGGTGACACGGTGGGAACCGGTCTCGTTATCCACAGACTCACACAAGTGTTTCCTTCCACTCGCCTGATGATTCAATATCCCCCTCCCCCTCACTACCCAAGGTGAGACTTGAAGCCTTCGGTATGTCTAAAACAGGATTCTTCTGTTTCATACTCTGCTATCATGCAAGGCATCGGCGATACAGCGATGGTCCAAGAAAGGCGGAGCAGTTTCACCCCTCAAACTCGATTAGACGGCAAAGGATAAGTGGGATGAAATATACAGAATAAGGATGTATAAGTATGCCATTAGGTCTGGCCTGGCATCTTCAGGACTTTGACATCTGCCATTGCCAGGTATGAATCGTATCCAACACAAAACTTGAACTAATTATAATTCGCTTTGTGAAACTCGTCTCGTTACCCATACCGCCCACCGAACGCTTATATCTGAAGCTCTCATCATGCCCGACTCTGACGGCCTACGCTCAGCTTTTATGCAGCTAGCGAACGCAGTGAAGGGGCTTGATGAGATACCCATCGCAGAATTCGCCAATCGCCTCCATAACAAGGCTCGGTACAATCCTGTTAACCGGTCTCTGTTCAAGTACATCGAATTCGCCCCAGAGTACAACCCGCTTGGTGAATGTGACTCTCATAGTCAATACCTCGATGCGGACGATGCGGCAGAGGGCCTACTCTCGAGATTGGCAATGTCCTGTGTAGGACAAGCAACCTCGGACGTTGATGACCACCTAGATACCCATAAAATCAAGCGTTGTATTCGTGTGGTTCGTATTAATCTAAAGTGTATAAAAAGCATTGCTAATCGTTAGAACGTGTTTTAGGACAATGCCGAAGTCAGATACAACGAGGTGAAATGCTTTTTGATGTCTTTTTGCCTTCTAGAGCATATCGACGCCAAACTCAAGTCTCTTCATCAACCAAGTCTTCAAGACCTCTTCAAGGTGCCGGGGTTCAGAGAGTATGCTCTTGAAACGATGCAGAATGAGAATTTCATCAAAAAGGAGGTCGTAGTTGATATCTGGAACGGCAATCATCTGTTCTCAATTTCAATGATTCTTTTATCCGTCTACTTCCAATCCGATATACACAGCTTCCCGGCATATGGCCATCAGTTCTCAAACGAGATCACCTATAGGATTCTGACGGCTTGGTCGTACAACACCTGGACTCAACATACCCAGGGAGATGACGAGAGGACTGACATGATGATCGAGTTCTTTGGGAAAGTGGCTACAATCGCATACACACCTCAGTCCTCGAAACGCATGGCGCAGCCCACACCAACCTTCGATGTGACGAAGCATTTCTACTCGATGATTATAGACTCCGAAGGTAGAAGTGGAGATTCTAACTACGTCGCCGCATTGAAATCTAGTCTAGTGCGAATGGACGGCCGGGAACCCGTCATTAATGAATGGAAATCCCACTGCGATGCTTTGGCCTCCTACTTCAAGATTAACCTACAACCCAAGTGGAGAAACGGAATCATCGACGCTTTCAAGGCTAAGGATACTAACAATATCCTCGATTGGATGAGTCGAAGTGAGTTATTTTATGTTATTTTACGTTAGTTGTCCTCTTTTCTGACTATCTTTCTACCTAGGCCAGGATCGTGAAGAAAACCTGTATCATGAAGCCCCGGATATTAGAATCATCTTGGATAGTCCATGGGATTTATCCATTGTGAATGGTTCTGTCGGGCCAATTTTGGCCACCGGAACAATAATATTATTGTCGACAGGGCAAATGTGCCCTGTGGAGGATATCAGCGATAACCACAGCCTGCTCGCTGAACATGAAGAATCACAAGAAATTTCCGGTTCTAGATGCATTGCTATCAATGCTGAGGTTAGCTTTGTTAGTTTCAGTAAGTTACATATAGATCACGAAGTAGTCTCAGTTCACTCACACGGATTTATATAGATGGAGAACAGCCCTTCGCCACCCCCGGGCAGGTTTTTCACACTAGCACCGGCTTACGCGCAGTAGATCCTAGGGCAGCTCAGGCGGCGAACCCATTCCAGCGAGTTGGCCAGTTGGCAGCAGGGCACATTATCTACCGGCGTAATGGCAGCAAGTACGAGAATGTTGAGATCAAGTCCATTGAGAAGACCAGCGCCACAGTACAAACGGTCTACAGCATCTCTCCAGGTGGCCGTCAACAGAATTATCACGCGAATGGGTATCTAATCACCGAGAACGATCCCAACCAGACACTCCACTCGGCGTCCGAGTCGATGAGAAAGATTCCAGAGAGAAAGCGAATAGCGCTTCTACGTGGATGTGAGGAACTATACTCGATGTTTCTTAGGTATGATGAGAAGACCATTAGGGAACGACTCAACCTTGAAATTCTCAACCCATATGCGGAACCGGATATCGTAAAATTCAAATCCTTCCCGGCTGAAAGTGACAAGAATCTGGCCACCAGTGATGGATCTCGACCATCGACACGAAGGGGAAAGGCCATGCAGCTCGACCGTATCCAGAGACGATTTGAGCTTAGCGCACATGAGCCAACCCATCTCCCGGCATCCTATCACCTGCCGGAACTTGTACTCATCGATGGGTGTCTAGTTGCAGACGACGAGGTCATTATGAGAAGTGCGCACGATCTTCATGCAAGAACATTCAAGTGGACGCGCGAACTACAAGATCAACAGCTGTTCGAACATGGCATACTCCAGATATTTCACGAAGGCATTTCTGGGCACGGCTCCGTATATCTTACAACCGATTCGAACCCCATGCACGTTTCCGAGGACGGCATCATCCCATTTGAAGCACACGCTCGAAGTCTCGCCCGAGGCGTGAGATATGCAACTGCGGCGGTCGAAGATGACGGATTTCATGAGCTTGAGACGTATAAGTTAATACTGGACAAGAGCATTTGGCCTCCCGACATGGACAAAAATAAGCCGGAAGATCCAATGGAGATTGGGGAGCTCAAAAATGGCTTCTGGAATCCGGGTGACGGCACCACCGTTCCTGCCATCCGATTCCCTACCCTTGACACGCTCAGGGACCAGATAAATAAGGAATCTGGCCAGAACCTGGATACTCTGTATCGGACTGAATGTGTGACCCTGCAGGATGACACCTTTAGGGGGACGGTTCGGTTCCATCGCGCCTCGATGATTCCCTTCATATCCAATTCGGGTGAAGATATCTCGAAACTGTATGATGTTCAGTTCCCAGACCTTTCACTCACCCTTGAACTACCTGTTCTCTTCCAGGAGTTTTATATGGACCTGGACATCTTCGGCGGGAACAATGTGGGTGCACTCTATGAGTACGATCCCACCAAGCGCGCCATGAAGGGAAACCGGTAAGTTGACATCCTTTGCACTGTGGTTTTCTCCTTCTCAATACCCTCTACAATGAAATCACTGATAAAATTTTGGAACCTCCTCTTTCTGATTGATTGGCGCCTTAGACATTTTCTTAAAGCGGAGTCCACCGACTTAGATGCTCTCTCGAATCTTCGGTCGAAGGTCTCCCGTGCCTTTGCGACCTTTTCCCAGCCAGGTGTAACGGCATCGAGTCTCCCATCTAGGCAGCCGGCCAGCATAACTGATGTCCTCATAAAAAATGTGAAGCCCACTCTAGAGCTCCTGCTCAAGTTCGCCAGCTACGAAGAAAAATCGGTGATTAACCCCGCTCCCCTTCATACTTCAATCTATGGAGACGTATCTAATTGCTGATTCGCCGTCAACCAGGTCCATACAACTTCTCAGACTCTAATCTCAAACATGATGTATTATCACATGGACCAGGGTGACCGGGAGAAGTTCACCAGTCGATCGAAGCCGGACAACCTCCCGTTAAGCCTTGCTGATAATCTTCCAACCAAACTCAAGGACTTCTTCCACGACAAGTACGCTCCGGCATTCCTATGTCGATCCATCAGTAGTTTCGAGAAGTATTCGAAGAAGTTCACCGACACGGAGAAGAAGAAGCTTTGGTATTGGTGGGAGGGCAATGGTGACAAATGCTTGTCGCAATCGCAGGAATACAATGATATAAATAATCTCACTTCCATCGAGGCAATGAGGATACTCTATAGCAAAGAATTCGACGCCTTCTTCGACAGCGCTGAAGGCCCCGTCAAGTGGGCACAAAAGCTGAAAGCGAAGCTAGAACAAGACGCAATCATGAATTACTTTTTGCAAGATCCGATCAAACATGTAAGCTTCCTTCCTACTGCATCTATTTATTGGTCTCTGATGGGTTGATCTTTCCGTCTAGGGTGGTAATGCCATCAATCGGGAATGTTGCGTAATGAATACGCTTGCCCCCTCGGAAGACTTCGCGGATGAATGGTTTACGAAGATCGTGGATTATGCCGGTCAAATAGGCATGGACTATCCGTATATTGACGAAGACACAAAAATAGCTGGCCAGTGGCTGAATGACTCGATGCTTGATCTGATTATCAAAATACTGCTCGACGACCCGTCAATCACTGCCGAAGTGAAGGACACGTTGTCGAAGGACATAGAGGCATTCGAGAAGGCGAATGGCCTTGATCAGACGCTGACGGCAGAGAAACGGGCGAACAACATTTTGGTAAGGCAGGGTATATTTCTAGCAGAAGCCCCGAAGTGGTTTACGGCGATTGGCAATGGTCTTGCGAAGGCTTTCGGTGGAACTCGACTATTCCAATGGCTAGGTCAGGCATTCGACAAAGTGTCCCAAAAGATACCGAGAAAGATTCCTGGGATGAAATACATGAAGGGAATTTCTACTCTCGTCATGGTTAGTAACACCTCTCTCCGTTATTCCTCTACTCACCACCACGTTGGCCCCACTAACGTGATGTAGGCTGCGTTCTATGTCGGCATGATCGCCACCAACATGGTAGGATTGATAAAAAATTGGGCAGTACTGAAACCAGATCAGAAGGCTACCGTCATCTTAGAGACGCTAAAGATTGCGACTGACGGCGTCTCTTACGCCATAGACAAATTTAAGTCATTTAAGGATAATCCTACCACTAAAGCAGTCGATCATCTGCAGGCGGAAAGTCTCAACCAGGGCACAGAACGAGCCCTAAGAGAGAGCTCTCAGGACCTTAGGGACATGTCAGAAAAAATCAACGGGGAGGGTGGATTTCATGATTCGGTTGCCGAACATGTTGGCACGGCCGAAACCCCCACGGCGGTAAGCGGCGAGGAGGTCTGGAACGAAAAGATCCAAGATCCAGCAAAGAATGTACCCCCAGGCGGGGAAGTGACGACCAAGCAGTTTAGTATCTCGGGCAAGATCCTTAAGGGTCTCAACATAGCTCTAGGGATTGGTGTGACGATCGCGATGACATTTACCCTCGCTCGAGAGTGGAACTCTCTCACTACGCCTGGAAAAATCATCCAGACCTTGGTCGTGATCGTTCAGGCACTCACAGTAATATTGGATGTCATCGATTTGGGCGCCGCGGCTGGTCTCTGGGCTGTGACCGGAACTATGGCCGTGGCCTTGCCTATTGTCGGCGCCGTGCTAGCGGTAGTAGGCGTCGTACTAATGATCATCGGATTCTTCGTCAACATGTACAAATCAAATCCGCCGCCTGACCCAGTCGCAGACTATATCAAAAAGAACCAACCGCTCATCGCTAAGTTCAACACCGCGCCCGACCCGAAGCTGCAATACAGTGTCTCCACAACGAGGGTCACACCGGGTGTTGTAACCAGCATCACGATTGAGGCCGTAAACAACAGCTCCAAGGACGTCGAGATTAAAAACTCGCGCATCACACTTCTCAGTGGAGACGACGACACATGTCTCTTCGCAGAGGCTAACAAGTTCCACCTAGTCGGGGATGATTCCTCGTCCAAGAACGACGAAGACTACACGTACGTGACACCCGATGAGTTGGTCGATGCCAACCTACCCACACCTAGCCAGCTGGGGACTACGTCGATCTACTACCAGTATGACCTAAGGCTAGCCGGGCCCAAGAAAAAGGGGGAGAGCTCCCTCCAGTCTCTCGTCCTGAAGCCGGCGGCTAGGGTCCGGTCCGTATGGACGGGCATCATCAACAAGAAGGGGTCAGACAAGGATCACACGTCAAGCACGATTGACATCGTGGAGACCTTCACTAACCAGGACAAGAGTCACGTTCCGTTTTCCCTCGTGAGGGGCTGATGTTCTGATGGCGCCAACGTGGGTACTGTGAAGGACAGGAGGGTTCCAGGTTACTTGGTATACTCGGAGAGGTATGGTATCTGGTGCTAGTAGGTCGACGAGTTTCTCGGCCTTGGAAAGGACTGAAACATAGGTCGTTCATAACTTCATTTACCCCCTACTCATGTCACTCTTTAGAGAATAAAAGTAAAATTGTATTGCCATTAGCCAGTGAGGATGGGCCTCATAAGACGTGACGCTGCAGTGATAATACTTATATAACTCTGCTCTCCGCACAACATGAAGTTGAGCCAACCGATTCCGTTGTCACAAGTCTAAAGGCTCAGGTAGTTAAATAAGGTACATATAAGATATAGACTATCTAATCTAACAATACACTTCCTACTAACAATTTCAAGCCCTCTGATTTCATTGCCCAAGATGGATATGCGTAGAAGATCGTGGCAGTGTTCCAAATATCTACTAGACATGCCAATGAGAACATTTCGACATCACGCGGATGAAGCCAACCCAGGAGGGCCTCCCTACGTGGTTTCAAAAAGGCTTTAGGTGCCATGGCCAATTTCATCATAGAACATACACTAACAGAAACTCCCTTGATGCTCTAAATTTTTACAAATTGGCCAGTCTACCTAGGTAGATGCACTATCAAATTTCTTCCTAGTCGGTGACTTCTTTTTCGCTGATTTCCTAGACAATTTTGGATCCCTCGACGATGAGTATGACGCAGCCGGTTGTGTCGCCAATGCGAATTACACCGAAGTCACTTCTAACGACAGCTGCGACGGCGGGATGGTGCGACAACATGATCAAGTCTCCTTCTCGCAAGCCTTCCAATGCTGCAAGGCCGAGGCATAGTTAACTTCGACGTGATACCTCAATTGTCGCACATCACCAGCCCGAGGGTCCGGCGTCTGTGCGACATAAAGAACGAGCTGCCCGCTCACCGTTGAAACTTTCTGCTATGCGGGCGCATAGTTTCCCCTGACCCGCACTAAGAATTAGATCTTGGCGCTGCTGAACGGCAGCGCCGTCGTTAATAACTTCACCGTCGCAAGTGCGATGGCTTAAACGGAGCTGGATGATTGATTGAGCAATTTCACGCTTGAACGTTTAGCGGGTAAGCGCGCGCGACTATGCTGTAATGTGAATAGTTCAATTGAGTTTAACGCGGTCGATCTCCGTGCGGTTGATGCTCGATCGCGTACGCCGATCCGGCTAATAAGAGGTGTAAACTTGCTTGCTGGTAGAAGTGCATCTTGGGGAAACACGTACCGCGGATGCCCCGTACACCGTAATCGTGTTAGATCTCGTTGCATATGCAGCATCCAATATTCCGGATCGACAGGCAAATAGGGTGCCGGGAGGTGGGAGATGTCACACCGCAACGAACAGGAAGTAAGAAAAAAAAGAGGGCACAGCAGGAGGCTGTGCCGGTTTGGACTTATAAATGGGTAAGGTTAGGTATATTCTCATGATGCCCAAGGGTATCATTGCTCTTTCGGAAGTAGATGAACAGGCAAATTTTCTCTCTAAAATATAACAAAAAATATATAAATTGGATATCAGACAAGAAAAAGATGGCTTTCGCAGCCCAGTCAGAATCGTGGCAGGTTCCTCGTTCAGTAATAATTTTGTCAAACATATAAATATCTCGTCGTCGTACTGTATTCCACACAATCCCTAAATCTCTCTGAACAACTCCAATATGCATGGGACTTGTCATGCTCTCCATAAGGTCGGGAATCATATAGCGCTGTCCGTGCTGCTTAATAGCACGTGCGCGATCGTCGTGACGGGTCGTTAACAAGCAAATCGTGGTATCAAAATACAGAGGGAGGTCCAACTCCCCGGCCAGGTTTCTGATGGTATCATATCATAGCGTGGGCCGTTTGAATCGAATATACGGATTAGCACGAGTTGCCTGTTTCATAGGAACCCGCCTTCGTTGGTGCCGAATACGCCAACACTGCCCCTCCACCGACACCGTTCGTCGCGTTCGGCGGGTGAGAGGGTACCTCCACCTCGCGGGCTCAACGCGCCGCCTCTCGATGGTGGCGTCACCTGTTGAGGCCCGTCAATTTCGCTGCTTCCTCGACTGCTACTCGCGCTCGCGTTCGTCTGGACGAGCAACAGACTACTAGTGCCACTCAATCGCTTAGTAAACTCGTTGAAGCTAAGGCGTTTGACATCGGATGTCGAGTGGCGTTTCTCATGATTTCGTCGAGTGACGGAATCTTCCGGCACCCTGGGAATGGCCGACATTTCCAGCGCAGCCGCAGGGATTTGCGGTTGACTACTTGTTCGTTGGGCCGCAGCAGGTCGTAATCTCGAGTTCGCCGTATGCGGTCGAAGGATGGACGAACCGTCTTTGGCGTTCTGTTGCGACCAGTTCGACTTTGTACCACTATGACGGTTGGCGATGAATTGGAGAGCCTTCTGTGCAGATGGACCGATCTCGTCGGGCGCAACATCCTGCTCAAAACCGTCCTCGTCACTGTCGTCCTCCTCGGCTTCGTCGTCAACTTCATTATCATCATCCTCGCTTTCGTCCTCTTCCCAAGTACTTTGCAAAGGTGCCTTTACCGTTGTCGTCTTGCTCTTTTCAAGTGCCTTCTGCCGCTCTTCTGCCTCGCGCATTAGTGCCTCAAATCTAGCGATAGAACTGAGCTTCTCTTCTCCAGGAACTTCGCGGTCCGAACCAGGAATACACCTCAATTGGAAAGCCCTATCCAGAATGGTTTCTCGAGTTGTCGGCGGCGAACTGGAGTGGACACTAGGAAGGATCTGGCTTGGTGCAGAGCCAATGCTTTCTCTAGCCCGAATAGGAGAGCTCAGAGTAGACGATCGTCCCTGTGCCGAGGTCCAACCCTCGATAAACTGATCCTGATATTCACCAACAGTACTTGCGGGTGATGGGAGATCGGAAGGATGAACTGTCGTGTAATGCTGCATTGGATGCCCGGTGGAAACAGGAACCATGGAGCTAGCATGGGAAGACGAAAGGTTGCTGCGGCGCGAACGAATGCTGGCTGACTCCGAGGTATAGGACGTGGTAGCATCCCGGCTTGATCCATAGGTGTGGTTGGACGAACCCGGAGGTGGCTTTGTCCGTGTCTTAGACGAACTTCCACCACTCGACGCTCCCGCATAAAATCCGGCGGTATCTCGGGATGGAGAAAACGGGTTGATGAAGGTTGGCGACGTCGGGCTAACCGGACTTATTGGGTGGTGTCTACCAGGAACTTCAGGTTGGATTAGTGATTGTATGTAACGGGCCCAGTCCTCCAATGAATAGGTACGATCGTCGCCCACACGGAACCACAACGTCGTTGGACCCGATTCCCTAGTAGTAGTTAAACCTGCAGTTCGACTCGATCGACGCTTTCGCAATTTGTCAGTGGTGGGATCTGGCGATATCTGGACAGCAAGAGTCGGAAGCACCGGGCCCTGTTTGCGATGAGCGACCCTTTGGAGTTGACATTCCGTTATCGAGGCTATCGAGTGCTGTTGGACCGGTTCCCAATCGTCCTATAATGAAATGAAATGAGCAATAGGTTTCAACATGGAATGAGGCTTGTTCTACAAAGGTAGGTTACCGTACCCTTGATTTATATATGGAAAGAAAAATGCCCTCAGGCTGCATTCTTAGCTGTGGCTTCGACCGGCTGCCATCCTTGATACGAGCGGCGGATAAGACTTGGGAGAAGCTGAGGTTCGGCTGAGAGGCATCCTTCAGGGGACCGATGACCAAATATCGAGGCTACCAACATATAAGTTTAGCAAGGCAATGAAAGACGGGAGCGCATCGCATCGTATCGCGATAGTATAGGGTCATTACCTTCCAGACGGCTCTTCCAATGATGGTACCCCGATCTGGGGGTACAAGTAGAGTACCCTCCATCTCGTGTCGCGCCGTTTGTCGTTATGCGCAATGTGTCGAGACTCTGCCGCAGCTTGGTCTGTACGATCGCGCACAGCAAGCGACAGATCGGATGAGATATCGACTTGGTACATTAAGGATTAAGACAGCATATTTGAAGAAACCGTGGAAGCCTCTGTTTTGTTTTGTAACGGGTTTTAAGAAGAACTAAGAAGCCAAAGCCAAAGGAAAGCAAAGCGAAACCCAACAAGGACAAAAAAAGAGATAGAATGAAGACTCGGATCTTGCCGACGACACTTTTTGAGAGTCTTTTCCCGGATTCGCACACGGTCAATTGGCCGTGGCAGCAAAATGGTTGCAGAAGAGATAGAACCAACCGGATGGAAGGGATGGCAAGTTAAAGGTGTAAGTATGAAAAAAAGATTAATAGTCTATGTAAGGTATGTACCTACGGGCAGCATTGCTGACGAGACGAGGCGAGGCTTGGGGGAACAAGTTGGAGTCTTGGAGAGACTAGAACCCCCTAAGAAAATTAATAATAATAATATTTTAATGCATGTCATAGGGTGCGCATGCCTACTAGAGTCTAGTGAGGTCTAGTGCCATAAAAAAATGGATGCCATCCCTCCATCCCTCCTACCCTCCTGCCCTCCTACCTACAACGCCTACACGCCTGGGTACTAAGTTCGGCGGGAAAGTCTTGGGTGCATAGGCATATCCATGTATCGAACATTCCTTCCATGTACAAAGCAGATCTGCAAGGGAATCATACTACAAATTTAGCTTCCTACGTAATTGCATCCCATCTTTCATCCAATCTCTACATAGTACAGTATTCATCGGACGATATGAGGTAGGAGCAATATGAGACAATTTAGTTATAGTCTAGAAAGGTATACGCTTTGCATCAGTAGCCTAAGTGTAATGGAGTTGTAAATTGTATGTACATATGCTATAGTACGGCGTAGCGATGCTGGGTAATTACCTACATAGGAACCTAACCTTAGGTATGTACCTACATAGATTGACAATAAGGGCCAGTCAGGGAAAATAAAAGAGCTGTTTCCGGGTCCAAAGGATATGCAGCATTTGATTGAAGTCTCTAACCTTTGTGCAACTTGGAAAGCTCTAGGCTTTCGGAATATCCCCTTCATTTTTACACGGCTTGGACAAACTGGAACTTCCTCTGATCTGTACAGGCGTTCCAGACCTGAGTAACAGGAACCGACCCCAATCACATACCTTACATAGTTGGTCACGAGTGGGAACCAAGGGTTGCGGACTAGTAGACAGTTTCAGGACACGATTCAGGCACAGGGGACCACATGCATTTCCTAGCCTGCCTACTATGCTATGCAATGGTGTATGAGATAAGTTAGATCTCTATGAGCCATTTGCAACCAACAACTACCGACATATTACATACTTATCATAGTCGAAATAGACACGGACTATTCCAAGCTTATTACTATGGTAACCTATACGAAAGATGATCAAACACATGCAATTGTTACCGGATTACTATCACAAATTGCGGTTTGAGAATCCTCCCACGGGATCATAGTCATCTCGGGAAGCCCCACTGATATGCCATAGATTCTCTCCTAGCCCAATCCCAAGAACTCTTTAGTAGAACAAACCTGCTTAGTCCATGATCCTAGCGCTCGATATACGAGAACGAGTGTGGAGGCTGAGATCGAAAGCACACAAAATGCGTTAGGGAGGAGTCAATAGTCCAAGGCGCTGGTAACTTCGAGAAAAAGTTAAGGTAATAAATAAATAAATAAAGGGGACACCATCCACCGCTAGTTTCGACCACCCACCGCAGTAATGATGATGGCCGCATAACATGCGGCCCATCACGTTAAGGGCAGCGAAGAATTCGTTGCCCCTATTAGGAATTGACAAGTAACAACGCGAACTACTCTAGCTTCTTGTCTTCGCTAATAGTACTCGTTTACGGAACATTTCGACCACTTCGACTCCAGCCCTCCTATTAAAGTACTAGTTGTGAACTACTAGTCCCTGCACGCTTTGACCCTGACTTAACCACGGACGGGTTTGCCAGCGCAGGGGGGTGTCATTCTATTGGACCGTTCGTCAATCAGCTCGCTGCAGCTAGTTTGATGCCCATGTGTTTTGCATGTAGGTGGTGGTGAGTCTGGTGGATCACTTGACATTACCACCTGTATGCACCTGAATGTCTACATACATATGCAGTAGTGCTGCAGCAGGATAGGTCCTCAGTGGACGGCACGGCCGCGGATGTATGTCAACTGCAGCAATTTGGCTGAAGAAAATCCGCTAATGCGGCTTTCTTCTATTGTTCTAGAAGCCCATTAAAAATGTGAGAAGACCCCTCAATTCTACCTTAGTATATAAGTGGTCTATGAGGTATACGATTCGAGTATACTATTGTCTCAAAAAACACGAGCCTCGAGTATGGCTTGCATTGGCAGATGGAAAAAAGCAAAGAGAGAAAAACAAACCCCTACATAATAGAGAAAAGAAAAAAAGACAAGCGATATTATTACCTTAGTCATCGAACAGTCATTCGACATGGGTGAGATAACCGACATCTTGGTGCGATCCTGGCAAGGATCAGGGGTAGAAACCATATCAGCGAACAATTCAGTTCAATCATCGGGAAGGCCCCGCATTCTTAGAAAGGGGTATGCCCCACTACCCGTTGGGAATGAAGTTCTCATCGTCTTTTTTGCTGGCTTCAACATCACCACATCACGATAAAAATGAGACATCCAAGACCAGCCACAACATCTTTGAAGGACGTTACTCAACCGCTACACCTCCAAGTACCTGGTTGAAGGGTAAATGAGCCAGTCGGTGGCTTGTGCTGTGACACCCCCGAAACCGGGAGTTGAGTCTCATTGCATGACTGCATGAACAATTCCGTAGTACCAGAGTACCTGGGTATGTATTCGAACGGAAGGTTTTTCGAATGAAGGCATGAATTCTCTCCCTTTTTCATAACTTGTCTTAGACAACAGGTTTGCCATTTGCCTTCAAGATCTTTTCACATGTGCTCTATAGGCGAGGTCGAGTAACTTGGGTCCGGTAAAACAGCCGTCCAATTCTTCAACTCTCCATTGTCGTGGGGTTTGTGAACCCCTAAAATACAAATACAACACCGAAAGGCAATGTAGCAATCGGCCGATTGCAACGTCAGCGCCCTGCCAATGCAAAGTCTCTTACTCGATGAGTATAGTCAGCGTCAGATTCAAGGCAGAATAAGCTACATTCGTGATCATCTTACCACCCTCTAGAGTCCAATGAGCCTCATAAATCATATTTTTAATGTTTTTCGTCTCCGCATTCGGCTCGACCAACGACATTCGTGTCTTCACCGATATTGTGGCAATTCTACGATGACTTCGACTCCTTGCATAAGGACCATGCAAATCAGCACCGAAACCGTTCCGGCGTTCGACTGTTGTCCGGTGTAACCGCTCCCTAAATGAAAAAAAAAATTGAGTAGAATTCCACCCTTAATAGATATTCTCGCTTGTCGAGTCGGCCAAGATGAACAGAAAGATGTCTTTTACTAAGTCGGCCCGCGTGAGTATCCTATCTCGGAGATCATGAATACCAGCATGATCTTCTTGCAGCATCCGCATTCGGCAGGTTGGTGCATCTATGTAAAATGACCCCTTCCTTCATCCGAAATCCTATCTGTTCCCTCTTGTCTCCATGCAGTCATCTCATTAAATTTTGCATCGAGACGATTGATCGACCGCCACGAACTACATACTATGTATGTACGTATGAGACCATGCTGCGGACTATGAGACAAAGCATGGTAAAAACATGGACGCCTCGTTTTGAAAATCGAAGCATCAACAATAACGGCAAGTTCCGAAAATGATACCCTACCCCTTAGATACCATGTGGGAGAAACCCCAACGAGAGCAACAACCGTAACACACACATCACCGTGCCTAGTCTATCTTGACAGAACTTATGGAAATGTGCACAACGGGCCGCCCCTTAGTGCCCAGTCAAGGTCTCTGTAAAAAGAATCGGTCAAGGAGTGGCGAACGAAACTCCAACAGTCCCCGAAGTCCCCCACCGCGGACCACTCCCGCATCTCCATCCTCTGGAACAACTAAAAAGGACCATCTCCACACCTTCCGCATCACCCCCATATTAGGAACAATTCTGTGGGGATAACCGACAGTGACAGAGCAGGACGGGCGAAACGGAGCAAATTTAGTTCAAATTGGCGGCAAACGACGTTGACACCTACAGGCATTCAGATATCCTACGCTGTCAACGTCGTAATAGACTACATAGCAGACATTGCGCTGACCCAGTCCTTTCCTAGGGACTTCAATCATGACACGAAAAGCACTCTTGGAACAAACTTCCACTAGGGGCGCCGGCTCAGAAGTTAGCTCGGTCGATCTAATTACCAGACCCGAGGTTCGAATCAGACGGGTTTCGCAGAAAATGTCAAGCTTGGCGCTCTACGATGCCGGTGTATGTAGCTTCGAACACGATCACGCAAGAAATGAGCAGAAAACCCCTTATCTGAGATCGGTTGCAGCCAAGCGAATATTCTCTCTCCCTTGCTTGCGTCGCTTCCGATGTGACGGTGGCCCACCCCGTCCCAGGAACGGCTTACGGACGAAAGCCTAATCAGCAATTAATCCAATACTCGGAGCCATGTAGTCGCAATGAAGGCAAGGATAGGTAGACGAGCAAATCTGCGACGAGCGGTGACGACGACAATCACCTCAATCGCTTCAGTCGAGGCGAGTATCATTACTAACAAGCATATCCAGGCTTTGACAGGAACAACTCGGAATAACAAGACGGGTTGACTCCCCCACGCGGCAGACGGCTCAGGCAAGGGACGTCAACCCCAGCCTCCTGCACATGGCAAATGTATGTGCTACCTTACATACGTACATAGTATGTATATACGTACAGCAAATATAGTGATTTGGGGCCCCATCATATACCGCTCAACTAAGGACCGGGCTCCCTAATTTTGGGTATATACCAGGAGTAAGATGTGGCACGGGTGCAGCACGATGACCTAATACGTGACTGTAACTGTAACCACTAGGCACCGAATACACACATATTGATCAGCACTCCTACATACATAGGTAATAACCCAAGCTGCGAGGGACGAGAGGCCGACATCGTAAGATGGCGCGGGAACACAAAGAGAGAAAAACGACATATTCATTTCCATCTTATTGATCATTTCGTCGAAATTATTGCAACTTACCTCAGACTCTGCTCCCGAATGGCGCAGTACATGAGGTTTTCGCCTTGACCGCTATTTGGTCTCCCATGCCGCGTATCCACCACGCCCAGTCCACAGAGTAATTTAGACGGCTGGGGAAATGATCGCGAAGCTTCGAGGGCGTAGGTAGGGCTTAGGGTATGGCAGGGGATGCACAATCTTATTTTTGTGAATTTTCTAGAAAGTGAAGACGGGCGTCCGTTGCTCGTAATATGACCACGTAGCTTGATGTAGAGCCTAAAGTCAGTTGAGCAAGCCTAAATGTACTACAGGGGAAGGCATATGAACTGTGTAAGCAGACAGACACATAGTCCAACAACTAGAGTCATAGTAAGCGGTCCAACGACGCATTTGAGACTACAAGAACGTTAGAAGAAACAATTCACATTTAAGTGGACAAGAGACGACGTGTGGCATTTAACATTTATCATTCGTCTTACAAGACGTTATTACGACCTAAGTAACAAGGTAGTCATCGGGCATTGCTCTTCACTCTTGCTCTTGCTCTTGCTCTTCATCACTCATAATACTAGGGAGACTAGAAAGTGAGACGGTTCGCACAGCCAATTTCGTATCCTAAGCTCCTGGCATCATGCTCGCCGTCTCGTCCAGCGCCTTGTTGAGCAGCTCCGTCGCAATGGGGTCCTGGGGGTGGATGGCGAGGGCCTGATGCAGCACCTCGACCGCCAGGTCGAACTTGCCCTGCTCCATGTATATGATGCCCTTGGCCGCGAAGACGGCCGCGTCCTTGCCGCCCTGCCGCAGCACCTCGTCGAACTGCTCCAGCGCCTCGTCGTGGCGCCTCGACCGGCGGTACGCGTGCGCCAGGTTCGTGCGCGCCGAGAGCCAGGCGTTGGGCTCGGCGTCGATCTCCTCGGCGATGTCGAGGGCCTTGATGAACAGCGTGGCGGCGTCCTGCGGGCGGTCCTGGTGGTAATACACGATGCCCATCTCGTTGAGCAGCAGCGGGTCCCTCTTGCAGAGGCCGTACGCCGTCTTGAGGAACTCGTCGGCCAGGGTCATGTTGTTGAGCGCGTGGTTCTGCATGCCGAGGAACACCTGTGGGAGGTGCGTGCCCATGAAGAGCCGCGCGGCCGTCGAGTACGCCGAGATGGCCTGGTCGTGCTCCCCCTCGGCCGCGAAGGTGTGCGCGAATCCTATCCAAGCCGGTCCAAAGTGCGGGTCCATCATGCTAGCTTTACTAAAGTAGCGTCGTGCCTCCGCGATCTTGTCAATAGCGAAATAGTAGATACCTACAGCGAGCCACGTGCAGGGCTCCTCCGGATGAGTGTCGGCGAGGTCGTGCGAGATCAGGAAGAGCACGTTCTTCATCCTCAGTTCGTACAGGCATGCTAGGTGTAGTGGGTACATGTTGAAGTTGTACTTGTCCTCGTGAAGAACGGATTCGGTGATGGCGAGCGCGTCTTTGTATCTGCATTGGGTGTATAGCAGATCTGCTCGGGCAAGCAGTAGGTCGGGGTTCGAGGCGAGGTTGTAATGTGTAGATAGGGTCTCACACGCAGTCTTAAAGGCCGCAGGGTTTCTGAACTTGGAAAGTTGTGTGGTGTAGAGCATCTTAGTGAACTCGGAAGCCTCTTGCGAGACGGACGGGTCTCCGGACACAGTGATAGCATCAAAATCCAACGACTCCAGAAATTGCCATTCCTCGTCAGGTGCCATAAGTGAATTCTTCATCAACTGCTGAAAGGCTTCGAAGCACTGAACGTTGATGCGCACTGCATCCTTGTAGCACTCCTTTGCTCGGTCGAAAGCGTTCTGCTTGGCGTAGCAAATACCCCTTAGAAAGCACATGGCGGCTTCGAAGCGTCTGTTAACCGCTTCCTCCTCGGAGACTTCATCTCGCCGGTCTTGTCCCTTCGTGGCGCCTCTAGCGTTAGAAGAGGCATGGGAGCGGCCGCTCGTGTGTTGTGCTTTGCGCTGGCTTGCCGAGTTGGTAATCAAGTGTGTGGGATTGCGCTCGCCAAGCACGGCAAGGGCTTCCTCAAAACGAGATTGCTTGATGAAGCAGTGGCCAGCTAAGTACCGACATGATGGATTGCGGGTAACGAGGTCTTGTTTTGATAGGAAAGTCTGCGCCCTGGTATAATTGCCAGTCGCAAAGTGGACCTGTGCCAACCAGAAGGCATCCTTGTCATCGTCTAGGAGGTAAGTTTAGTAGGAGACGTAAAAGCACGAGACTGATGCCCAACTCACTAGTTAATGCGAGAAGCTTATCTCCAATAAAGATAGCCGAATCGTACTGTGCCTTGTTCAAGGCATCTTGCCTCCATTCGCGTAGAAAGCTCTCCATGTTGATGTGGCTTGATGAGCCGGCTCATAGGCGTTAGATTGAATGAGGCCAAGTTTAGGCTTGTTGTGTGGCGTCTTGTTGAGCGGAAGACGCGTTTGGAACTTTGTGATTGCGAAGCACTAGAATTACCTAAACACTAGGCCAACCAGACATACCGAAAGTGTATTTCTCATAGAACCTTCGATTATTCCATTCTCATGAATTCATAAATAACCAAGGGCAGACAAAGGCATTCTCGTCGTTGTTGGATTGTGCAGTCTGCCCACTTGAATTAAGTTGGTGGGATGGTTGATGTGGCCCGCGTCTCCAAATGGACACTGAAGGATTAGGCTAGTTTCAGCCCTAAATCCGCTAGAGTCGCACCCGCCCCATAGCGCTCCAGCTGGGTAAGGTAGGTGCAACGCTGGCTGCATTTACCCGCACACTTACCCACTTGAGCCGCATCATCTTCAAATATCATCTCATAACACAAGTCGTTCTATTTCACAAGCGAAGCTTTATATCATGGGGGTTTTGTTCCACGAATACTAGTTCTTCCTTGCCTACCTAGCAAATCCAGAATCAATTCATCAGAAGCAAATATACTATATAGGTACTTAGCTTTGCGAGACCTATGTAACCCAAATAATCAGCTTCTGATTTACCAAATGCTTACATCAACTATTGTTATAAACAATTTATAGATGTGATATATGTGTTGCAAAGCTGGTTTGATATTGTACCGATATGATTTAGAATAGAGGCAAAGGTTCTACACAAGTCTCTAGAAAGGACGTAAGGTACCTATTGAGGAGCAAGAAAAGAGTTCCTGAGGCACAATAGTACTCTAGATAATATAAAATAATAATCCCGTCGTGTTGCTGGAAGACTAATCTAACATCTCATTGAATAGTATTCCACCAAAAAGAGGTATCAAATAATGTGATTGTGATACTCCAATGTGAGGTACCTAGGTACCCAGGTAAACAGTGTTGTTCCATCAGTTTGGTTGATGGGCAACTTCATTCTTAGTCAAACTTTAAATAGTCTTGATACATTTACTTGTTACCTTTCTATAGTCAAATAACTGTCCAGAGCTAACCGCTCTTGCTATTAATAAACCGTTTCGATGCCACTTGTGTTTCTTAGATGTATCTCATGACTTAGTTGACCTTACAATGGACTTATTCATGAACAATGGCTGTTCAATAGCCTAGGCTTATTGTTTATCAATTATAGTTGCCATTCCTTTGTATACCTAACGTACATATAAACTCGCAGGTAGTCTAATGCCAATAATCACACGGCCTAGCTACCAAGTTCAAGGAAAGGAGTGAAGCTAGTCCTGATTCTAAATAGAAATAACTGAATCACGACTGTCTGGTAAGTGTTGTCGTATCACGTACGTGTAAACACTGTACGAGTAGAGACCTGGTGATAGAGGTATTCACTTACAGGACAGTGTATAGAGCTAATACTCAAGACCTATTGGCCCTCACCACTTGTCAAGATCAGTAATTCGAAGTCCCCACATTCGCGTTGTTGGGCAACCATTCAGCCATTGTTAGCGTGCTCGGTGGGCTACGAGTTGCTAACCTCACATTCAAGGTGAATACCTACCTAGAGACAGTGTGGGCAGAGTAAACGCGCCTGAGGTACAGAGCAGGAGGAAACAATCCTCTTCATACCATAACATATATATAGTCGTGGTTTCTCCTCTCAAACTTGACCTTTTTTTTTCTCTTCCCACACAAACACAAACACACAAGAACCGAACCTACAAGCTAAAAGGTTCCAAGTTCTTCATCTTTAATTCCTGCCTCATACCTCTCTGGTATAATATACCACATATCTCTGGTATAACATACCACATACCTGACTCGCTAGTAATACACCTACTAGAATACCCTTCATTACAACACATACTACACAGTCATATTACACCTAAACCACACACCCTCTTACCAAATTCCCACTACCAAACACAAATCTCTTGTCGCGTAGTCATCCTTTCCGACACCTAACCACGCTTAGCGTTTACAAGGTTCGCATCAACAGTCTCGAATCGACTATACAAGCGAACTACTTCGATACACGATACAATAACATAGCCCTTTATCTCACCTCACCTCACCTAAATCTCCGTCAAGATGATGTCCCCTTCCCCCTTCACCTTCGGCGTCGAGCTCGAAGGAGCGTTTTTCTATGGGCTTCGATCCATCGACATTACTTCCATCGACGATGGTCTGCCACTGCCTGTGGATATGACCATGGAAACTGTGTACGTCCGCAACCCAGAGTTCCCCCGCAACAAGTGGATGAAGGCGGAGGCTATGCGAGCTGAGATGGCTCGTATCGTGAAGCAATCTATTCACGACTTCGTCGTTGCCCTTCCCTTGACTTCTCGCGGCAAGGCAGCAACTGGTACGACACTGGACATTTTCCAGGATTGGGTGGTCGATTTTGATGATTCGATCAAGCTGGACGAGATGTTGTTCCAGGAGTATGATCAACTTTGGTGGTCTGGTTTGGAGTTGCAATCTCCGGCCTTCGAAGCAACCGAGGGTGCTTTCAATGAAGTACAGGCGGTCATTGACTTTGTTCGAAAGACTTTCCGGGTCGCTGTGCCGCCTTCCACCGGTTTCCATGTTCACATCGGTAAAGGGCCTGAGTTCTACAGCGTGCATGCGCTCAAGCGAATGGCCGCTGTCTGTTGGGCTGGTGATCTACTCTTCCAGACCATGCACCCAATCAACCGCCGTTTTAACGGTTACTGCATGGGCCCACGCTCTAGGTCCCAAGTAGGACGTGGAGTGAAGGCGATTGAGGTTAATCCCGTCAGCGACACCTGCGACACTTGCGATCCTGAGAAGGACTTCCCTATTCAAGGCTACCTCAACCTAGGACGCTCTCGGCGACTAGTCGAAATGTGGAAGTTCCAACGTACTTTCCCACGCAATAGTGCCGAGATCTACAATGTCCCTTCTGAAGAGGAGAAGGATGTCTGCTGGAACTTCGTGATTGGAGGTGGATTTCCTGACGGACCTCAGGAAATTCTTGCCGGAGCAGACATTCTCCAAGGTGCGAAGGAGATCATGAAGTGCCGTACTCACGACGCTGTTAGTACGATCATGGGCGCCGAGTCTCGTTGTGCCTACAACTTTGACAACTATTACGATGTCAAGCGACGGGACGATAAAACTCCCAAGCGAACTGTCGAGTTCCGCCAGGCTGCCGGAACAATGGACGGACATTGGGTGACAACATACGCCAAGATCTGTCTCGGAATTGCAAAGTTCGCTGAGACTGCTACCGACGCAAGCTTGTGGACTTTGATCTGGGAGTGTCATCGGGCAGACAAGAACAAGATTTGGTACGATGTGTTTGACCTCCTTCTCGACCTTGGACTTCCTGAGGAGGCTCGAGTTGTGCAGAATCGCTTGGAGACAGGTGGTCACGTCGCAGAGCAACTGCGACCGTTCTCGACGGCGACTCTTCCGAGCCGGCCGACATTGTGGCAAGCTACCTCGTCTGCCTCCGAGACATCTTCTGACATTAGCGACACCGACAAATTCTGGCTGAGTAACTAGGTACTTCGAAAGACTCGTCTTCGAGCGCCGCCGTCGACGCACTTGCACAGGGTCCCGTAGGATCACCAAGAAGGAATAAAACGAGTCATGAGATATCTCAAGGGCACACCGAAGCTATCTATACGATACAGGAAACTAGATGAAACGCACCCTCATTATGAATATAATGAGCTGGGACTCCACGGAGCCGTAGATGCCACCTACGCAAGCGACCTGAGCACCGCGAAATCCGTCACCGGATACGTATTCTTCCTTGCCGGAGCTCCGGTCCTGTGGTCATCAAAGCTACAAAACGTTGTTGCACGGAGCTCAGCCGAGTCAGAGTAGAGTAACGACTAGAGTGACTGACTCTAAGGATGGAAGCTCTGGTACGTAGGGTATTTCTACCCTATTGTATAAGAACTAAGTACCACTTACATAAGAATGGACGAACTGGCTGACTGGCAAATGCTATTGACTGATCTAATTATGTGACATGGCCTCTCTAATCAGGCTTTAGACGTGATATACTTTTATGTGATGTCTGGTGTTAAATACCAGGCTATATATAGCTAGATCTGCCCTCGAAATGAGGTCTCCCTATCTTCCTTTTCTTTATCATGGTTTATTTCGTGGTTTATTTCGTGGTTTATTTCGTGGTTTATTTCGTGGTTTATTTCATGGTTTATTTCATGGGGTTTTTCATGATTTTTTTTTCATAGAGATGAACCGTACCGATGATGGTGACAGAAGAAGTTGATACTCCTTTACTTAAGACAGATACCATTTACATAGGTACCTTATTAGGTTCCATTGAGATAAAATTATCAAATTCAAGAACAATAGACAAGACGAATTGTAATTTGATGTTCGCCCAAATAAAATTAGCAGATCCTTGGCTTGCTCCAAATGTCAGCACCAGGATGGATATCCCCGCCACATGCAAGCCACACAGACGAAGTCGTCGTAATTGGGCGAGACTGAAACATCGATGGCCATTATCTTCTGCGTAGAGCGCCAAGTCCAGGCTTATTTGGTGTGACGTAGTACAATCCAGCGAAAAAATCGTGCCGTTTCTGCCGGTGCCCTTGATAGGCGTATTTACCAGGAATAAGAACCCAGCAAACGAACAAAGAAAAGTCTCCGAAATGAGGCGGTCTCTTCTAATCATGGAATGTTTCATTAAATTTCCAAAGTCTTCGTTGAGGCGCGTGAATGATACGAATTGCGAGGAAATTATTCACATGTCTGTCAAGTGAGCCTCGTAGCATTCGATAGGCGACTACTCGAGCTTGCTACAATGCTCAGCATTTATAAACTGGCAGGAGTGTCCGCGGTGGCGTTAGTCTTGATAAGTAGGTACTCTAAACCCATAGGCCGTAATAGGTCTTAGGTAAGGATAGATATACTGATATTTAGTATCTTGTAGTCACATTCTTCACCCATACAGTCGATGTCGAGTACCAATGGAACCGCCTGGCTCAAGGCAAGAACAAGACTTCCCATGACGGGCCTATAGCCGGCGGAATGCCTTTGCGGATTATGTTCATAGGTGCCTCTGTTACGCGCGGCGAAGTCTCGACCGGTGATCGAGGATATAGGAAGTATCTACGCGACAAACTCACAGCTCTGGGCAACCCGGTGAATTGCGTTGGCTTCAACCGCTTTGGGGACTTCCCTGATAACGACGTCGAAGGTTACGGTGCGAACCGAATCCGACAGCTTCGCGATCACGCGGGGCAAGCCGTACCGTATCTCCAGCCAAATCTCGTTCTTATCCAAGTCGGCACGAATGACTGTTTCCAAAACGATGAACCAGTGCACATCTTGTCACGAATGCGTGATCTGGTCGACTACCTGCTAGAAGCTTCACCACGCGCGACAGTCATCCTGTCGACCATCTTGACTACTCCGAATCTAGAATTCGAGCCTTGCATGCGAAGTGCGAACGCGCAGATCCGACAGGTAGCAATCGACTTACTCAGGGAGGGAAAGCCTGTCGCAATGGCGGAAATGCATTATGACCAAGGGCTTCCTAATCGACCTAGGCCCGAAGATATTGGAGACGACCGCATCCATCCTACCGACGAAGGTTACTTCATGATGGGAGACATATTCATGGAGAAGATCCGAGAGGTGGAAGAGAAGGGCTTCCTGAAATACCCGGTGAATAATGGTATTGCTGATGACGGCGACGCTAGTAGGGAGGTCGAGGATCAACTACATGAGAAGGCCGAGAAGGAACATCCTTTGAAGAAAAGATAAACGCAATAGAAAAGGAACCTGGTAAATACATGTATCAGTAGAGGTTGTAATTTGGTTCACTGTAGATTGTCACAAGAAAAGATACCCTAGACGCAATGTACCGCATACAGCGCGTACTGTGTATAAGCTTCACAGATGTTCGTGCTATGGTAACCTAGTCCTTAGTTCCCGTCCCGTTCACCATTTTAGAGTTCAAAGAGAGTTCTAGTAGTCCACATGCAGTGTTTGCATTTGCTCGTGCGTCGCTGGCACTCCAGGCAACTGCAATCTCGAAAATCTAGGTTGCCGTAGTACCTAGCTACAGCACCGTGCCCCACCAGCTCCCAAACCATTTCCTATAAATACCTGGCCTCCCTCCCTCAATCTTCCCTCTCTTCTCTTCCTTTTTTCTTCCTCATCTTAGTGCACGGGCTTTAGGCGTCACAGTGAGGAGCAATCCGAGTGCGTCTTTTTGCTAGTTGAAAACTACTTTATGACCACTTCTGTCTGGCTTCGACCGGGTAGGGAATTTTTGGAACCTCACTTTGCCTAATGGCAACTTTTTCGTCATGACTCTGTCCCGCGTCTGGATGGAGGTGAGGAAGAGGCTGCAGCTCGATCTGATGGCACCCTCCTCCATTCAATAAAACCATGTTTCCATTCAGTCTAATTAAAGTGATTATAGGTATTAAACCGTGTATCTCATGAGAACATTGAAGAGTCTACAGTACCTAGGTACTCAATTGACCGCGGACCTGAGGTACCTATTCTGACGAACCCTCGGTATAGTTCAATTTCAACCTATCAAGCCCATCAGTACTGGCACCTATAGATAAAATCCAATACCTACCTGAATATGAGAATCTCTGACCTACGTTTGTGGCAAAGTTATCAAGCCCGAAAGTAGGTTCGGTAGGTACGCAGATATTTCCACCATCGGTGAGAGGGAGCCACGGGGGTCCAAGAAAATTGTATGGATAACCGTGGTGTGGAATGCTCGATCTCTCCCGCTCTATGATTACCGGTGGTGTACTATGAAGGTCTTCATGTGAGTAACACCGCTGTGAGGCCCTATTGATCACGATATGTACTGTATCCATCATACCATGTATAATGGACACATCATCGCGCTGCTGCACCCATTTGGGCAGCCGACTCAGCGTCTCATTCCGCAGCTTTCCATCCTCACACAGCGTGATAAGCACCACAGCGCCTCTCGCACTCAGCCGCTGTAGCCTCGAGATATGCGCCACACCACGGGCGTCCTTGTGAAAGGAGAGGACATTGGCATGCTGCAAGGTAGGTAATCTCACCCGGCTAGGAAGCATTTCTAACAAGGCGAGTAGCTCGCTGTGGATTGACCAGTTACGTTTTTCTTGAAGATCACAAATGCAATGTCAATTGCCTGTTTGTTGAATCGATGAAGATGAACGAGTTGCGCAAGGATTGCTCTTATGGCGTGGGTAGGAGAATTCTCGTTATTTTATCTCTTGTCGAAGAAGTAGAAGACGACAGAGCGTCCCGGATGAGTCGCCACAGTCTGCATCGACGGCATAAACACCGAGATCGTCGACAATAGTAGAACACAAGATGGTCTTACCATAATCCACGTTGCCTATTAGACGGGGTAAGTGATGAGTAGTCGTATTCCGTGATCTTCCATAACAAACGTACCTTGAATTGTCAATACCCTAGATCCTGGCGGCTGGTCAATCTCCTGGTCAAACTTCTTCCAGTTCTGATAGATTTCGCTCTCCAGTATCCAGCCTCCAGTGCCAGGCATCCTCCAGTCTTGCGCCTCCTCAAATCTCGCTATCCATCGAGGTGGATTAATCCACCTCTTAAGAGTTTCAACCCGGTTTGCTGCCTCGAATTAACTAGTTAATTTAGTAAGGTCATAGTCTCTGTACTCACACATTCGAGTGCTCTCTTCTATCTCTTCCTTTGCCTCCTGTTTCAAATCTTGCTGTCGATTTCCACCGAGATCTCTTTTGAAGCTATCTTCGTATCGGGTAAAGAAACACATCATCTCCTCCGTAGAAGCTAACGAGGCATGCTAGATGTATCAAGACTACTAGAAAATCAGACAAACTGAGACGGTACTCAAACTGAGATCTCATTAGCATCGAATATAGTATTTGTATCGCCCGTACTCACAACGACTGTTCCAAATTGAGGGCATGTTTAAGGCTTCAGCACTGAATTGTGTGGGCCGTGTACGAGTCATTTCTCACAGCGTCGCATGGGGCTCCGTAGGGACTCCATTGGCAATGTGCCGTAAGGTCTAGGATGAGCGACGTCCCAGATGTTGGTAAAACAATGATAGATCTCCCACGGTAGATCTGTAGGACGAGTCTTTCTCCCTTACATTGGTAGTGTTCAGTGTTGAATCGCCTCGGTATATGATTGAAGGATAGCTTCCGTAAACCAAGGCTGTTGGCATTTTAGCTACTCAGGTAATGTTATTACATCCTACTTGTGTGGTATAACTCTTCACGGACTCTAGTAGGGCTTTCTAGGTTGAAGGCTGTCGACACATCTCTGAGTCGGAGCAGATGCCCCTGTTGCTTTGTCCTCATAAATTCCATTTTCTTTATCGATAGCAAGTCAGCGCTAACCGGATTTAGGATGGCGTAAGAACGATGCCAAGACGGAGAATGCCGACTTATTATGTAACTGTCAGATCTGAGGACAGATTCACCATGCTGCTGTACGTCACCCATCTGCCAGATACAATGTAACAAACCATCAACAGGGACCCCTATTGCAGGTCGTGCAGGGGTAGCTCACACCTCATGTGCATACAAAGTCCCTCCGGACCACTTCTAGGAGTCCCAGATACCCACTCGAGGTAGGTGGTAATGCAGGCAGAGAAATAAGCTTATATTAACGTGGTTTAGACGATGCGCCGTGGGTAGATGAACTAGCCCTGGGTTGCGCTTTAGCTGAAGAGCACGTGGTGCTGTGGTAGCAAACGTGCTGACCAGGAGGATTTCAAGTTGAGCACTGTTACTGCTGAGCCGCCATCCTACTTGTTATTGACAACACCTGAAACTCATCAAGAGCTGACCTCTCTCCCAACGGCTTGGGTCGTGGCTATTCGAAACTGGTCTTTGTGAGTGCGTTTTGCCACATGTCGAATCTCAAAGACGACATTTTTAGAATAAAGGTCGACAGAGAAGCGTCGCAAGCCTACTTCGGCCCGCGGGTCTAGAAGTTCTGATAAAGACTGATGGTTGTTACAGGGGTAGATAACAAGGAGGGCGTTTGTCAAAAACTATCATGCCTCTCAGGTATTCGACTCTATTTGTGGCCGGCCAAGTCGGGTTGCGATCCTTCAGGTGTACCACCTTCCCTTTATTCGCTCTTCGAAGCCATCTAGCCTTTTAGACGAGGCATACTTTCAAAGCAACTTGTTACCAACAGCCCACGTCAGGTTAAGTAGGTAATTCCGGGAACGGCCTTTTGTGGGTAGAATGATAAATGTTAGTGACACGCCTGTCTCCGCAGACATCGGGTGAGAAGTTATAGGCAAGCATATATAAGAGTGTGAGTGTCCTTGTTCCAGATGACATTGTAGTTGATCATTACCTATCTCTGCATTCGCAGCCAGTCTCTCTTTTTTCCATATTATCATCGTAGTCTCTCCTTTACTACAATATCAATACCACAATGCTCTTCAGCGCCTTGTCATTCCTTACATCCGCGGCGGCCGTGTCCGCCGCAGCCCTTCCCTCCTCCGCCCTCCCTGCAAAGCGAGCTAGCGGCTCCGCGTCCGTGACGCCCCACGACCGCTACTCCTCATCGGTCGGCGTACTCGGGTGCAAGATCAACGTGAACCGCGTGGCGTACTGGCCCTCGTCCCCGAGCTGCGACAGCATCTGCGTCAAGGTCAGCTACCAGGACCGTAGTGTGCACCTGCTCAAGATCGACCAGTCGGGCGGCGCCTACGACATCTCGTACGATGCTTGGAACTACCTATACACGGGCAAAGGGGCCGAGGAGGCCCCCGCTCAGGGCGGCGGCATCGCAGCTACTTGGGAGGACGCGCCTATGTCTGACTGCGCGGACCTGATCACCGAGCCCCAGGGCAAGCTTGCTTTCTCTGCTGCTAACAGTATGAACTTCATCACATCCTGCTCGGCTAGCACATGGGTGGGCCAGAACTACGCCCTCTACAACATATTGAATTCGCAATGCACCTACGGTTATGATGAGACGTGCACCCTGCCGCCCCCCAGCGAGGGTAACCAAGCTACGTGCCCGCACCAGCTCGGCACCCCGGCTGTGTTGACGACGCAGCCTGTCTACAACATCGACTATGGGACCGGCAAGGAGTCTCTTGCCCAGTGAGAGTATACCAATGCTCTATCTCGCCGGGGGCTTACGATGATGGGTTAAGATTATCGTTATGAGACTAGACTGCTCTTTATCTTTCAGAGTCATGTCTTGATGCTACGTGCTCGAAGCACCTTTATTTCTTGTCTATACTTATTAAAAGCCCACTATCGATCATATAAATATTGAATTCTTGTATATAGCTTGAATCTTGAATTGAACTTGGACATACCATGTTCACTTGAAACTGAATTGGGAATGGGACTACGAGACAAGTGACACGCATTTATCATGCTCACGAATTGAGTAGCAGAGTTAGCGAAAGAATTTCACTTGCGTATTTTGGGTGCAGCTATCTATCCGTCGACCTTGCGATTTTGCCTTTGCCTTTGCCTATTTACCCCTTCCGATGCAATTGTACAAAGAACTGAAACACAGACACAAACACCCTTACAATGCGAGTTGGAGCCATTCAAGAGAGAACCGAAACCAGATAAAGAAACCCTCAAGACAAGTCGTGACTCGTCAAATCGCGATCCTGCGGCGTCCGAAAGAAAATTTGCGTAGAAGACCTCCCTGGTCCTCGTATCCGGTAGTGCTTGTCACTATTACTCCTCCTTCAGTGGTTCCGATTATTGTCCATGGGGTCAACATAACCCCTTCGTAGTTTTACATCAAAATTGTACATCATCTCAGTCTCGTTGTTGCTTAAGTGTTCTGGTAGCGCATGCGCAAGCCGTCGACCCAGCGACCATACAGGACATCGGAAAGTTGCTTGCAGTGCTCCATGCCAGGCTGCGCGTCGCGGCCGGGGTATCTTGCCTGCATTGCGGCCTTCTCGGGGTCGGTGCGCTCCAAGCGGGAAGCCTTCTCGGGACTTCCGTTGCTACCAATGACCGCCACGCTCTCCTGGCGTCGTCGGTGGCTCTTCAGGTGGGGGTTGTTAGAGGCAAGGACCAGCTTCGTCGGGCTCTGGTTCTGGTTGCTCGGTGTCTGGCTCTTAATGATCACCGTGCCTTGAGGAGTCGCAGGGTCGATAAAGCCCTTAACAGAATCTCTTGCCGCGGCTGGCAACAACGCGTTCGACAGCTTCGTGTCTTGCGAGACGGCGGTGTTCAGGTTGCGTAGTAGATGGTAAGCGCCTTCGGGATCGACCGAGTCGAGCAGCGCGAGCGCGTCAGACAGCTTGCCCAGAGCTTCTCGCTTGACTGTGTTAGATGTCTGGGCGTGAAGCTCCGCAAGAGTAGGTTCCACAGCTTTGGAATAGAGACGTCGGCCAAGAACTGCTTCTTTGTTGGTTGCCTCGACCTGCTTGTTCTCGTCCATAGCAAAGTCGTCTGACTTGATAGAATTGACCTGGCCGGAAGTGGAGCTATCAGAGGGCACTCTTCTAAAGAGACGCTGTGATGATCCCGAATTGCCGAATGACATGTCCGGTTGAAGTGGGCGTCGCATTGCGGGAACGGGCGGGCCTCGCATGGATCCGTTGTTAGACATCTGCGCGAGAGAGGGTTGCCGTCGCATTGTAGCTTTGCGCATAGTAACTGGGGCGGCTTGAGCTGGCGAAGATGGCTGCAGTGGTGCGTCCTTAATGTCCATTCGTCGCAATGCTTCCTCAGTAGAGAAGATGGAAGATGGTTTGCGGGACTTGACTGTTGGCCTCTTGGGGGCAATTGATCTGACAGTGTCGAAGACCCACTCGTCTCGCTCGTCGTTCGGGGACAGATCCTGCATTGTCTCTTGATAGTATGCCCTGCCCTTCTTCTTTGTTTTGGTTGCGTCGTACTTGCGTCGTCGCTCGACCAACTCCTGCAGTGCCTCCACCTTGCCGGATGTTCTGACGAATCGGTGCTTAAGCAATTCTTTTGCAGAGGGTCGTCGGTCTGGGTCCTTCATGAGGCACTGCGATACGAAATCCTTGAAGTCCTTCGAGAAGTTGCCTTCCAACTTGGCCGGGGGGTTCTTGGGGATATGAAATAGAGCCTTCATAGGATGGAGACTAGCATGGGGCGGCTCTCCATTCGCCATCTCAATTGCAGTGATTCCCAAGGACCAGATATCTGCCTTAAAGTCATATCCAGCTTGTTGAATAACCTCCGGCGCCATCCAAAACGGAGTGCCGACGAACGTGTTACGTTGTGACTTCATGTTCGTGAGCTGAGCCGCCACCCCGAAGTCTGCTAACTTGACTTTGCCCGACTCTGAAAGAAGAACGTTCGCAGCTTTGATGTCTCGGTGAATCTTGCCTTCGGCGTGAAGGTACTCGAGGCCGCGGAGCAGTTCACGGCATATGATAGCGATGTGAGTTTCGCTGAAGGTACATGGTTCGGGTTTGAGCTATGAAGGATGACACGTCAGTTTTCAAATCTTGAGTAGTTCGTTTCGTGGGGCTATCACATACGAGATCAAGACATGATCCACCACCTAGGTATTCCATGACAATCCATAGCTTACTTCCTCGTAGGAAACTAGCCTTGTACTGTGTTACGTACGAACTGGCACAGGTGCTCAGAACCGAGATCTCGGCTTGGATGTCTTGAATATCATCTTCGGTAGATTCAAGGTCAATCTGCGTAACAATGTGTGAGCGAGTGTTATTCATAGTGATATTCTGGGGTGAAAGTGTGATAACTCACATGTTTAATGGCAACAACTTCACCCGTGGCTTTCTCAATGCCTTTGTACACTACTCCAAAGCTACCACCTGTGCGCGAACTAAAGTCAGCGATCATTGCTAGTAGCCAAGGGAGAGTGCGTAGAAATCACGTACGGCCAAGTTCTTCGAGGACCTGATACTGATCTGCGATCTCCTCAGTCCCCATCTTGTCGGAATTCACAAAGGTCGACCTTTAGACTTATGATTGATCGGGGCGACTGCGAAAAGAGGAAGAATGAAGCTTTGCGACAACAATTATCAACTTTGGACTTAGTGGCGTTAAATTGACCAAAGACTGAGAACTTGCAGGATGCGACACAAAACGGCAAGCGGCGCAACGTAGAGAATGTAATTCTGAAAACCGTGTAGTCGCTAAAAGACTGACGCGGATTCTGAGTAAAGATTGTAAAAGGGTGCGCGACGACTGGTAATAAAAAAAAAACCAATGTCGAGTTACTATGGTAATAATTGTGATATGATAGTTGATATCAATTAAAACGCCGGTTGTCTAGGTGCAAGCTCCTAAAGAGCTATGACCAACAACAATTTACCGTTCTGGGGGTAGCGTGGGACTTATCAAGAAGGGATTATTTCGCGGGCTCGGGCTACGGATGTACCTAATTTAAGAAATTAGGTATCAATGGTAATCGCTCAACCTCTTCCTCTTGAACGACATGGAAGAAGTCGATGGTTCCTTCTTTGCTGGAAGTTCGTGATGCTTTTCATGGTGGATGTCCGGGACGGATGTCTAAGAGTAAAGGCGCATAGGATGGATTGCTCCTTCTGATAAAGCATAGAAGAGATGCATTTCTAGTCACTTACATGCCAGCGCCTACATTAGCGGCATCGGTTGTACATACATAGTAGTATGCAAGGTGAATCAAGGTTTCTGATTCGTGCATGGCCGGCAGGTAAACAAGCGTCATGCATCGGCTATCGATACATCCTTCGTATCATTCTATTCTCACAACTTTTATATACCTATGTATGAGGTAGTGTAAATGCTCTATATAAGTAATTGATAAATAAACTAGACTCATCTCCGTACTTCTTGTAGTTCTGATACATTTCTTAAGAGAATGCCTATGCAGAAGATTTGCATTGACTTACAAGAGTCCCAAGAGACCATAAGATCAAGGATCATTTAGGTACTGGTTCGTGCGCGGGAAGGAGAAAAAAAAACCTGGTACAGTTAGTTTTGTGGGACCGAATCCTAGCCCGTTACCCGGCAACCAAAATGTAGCACCCCTCTGTTTTCCTACGATGGTTAGCTGATTGCAACCTGCTCCAATAACGCCCCAAGCTCTCAATACTGAACCGCAATTTTGATCATAGCATCCCAATCATTGTCAGTCAATGGATCTGGCTTGATGCGCTGGCAGTCCCCAGATTCCCACTCACTTTCCCGCACCTGCACGTACTGTATTGCTATCATTGCTTCTTACATAGTACATACTTGCGTGGAGGCTTAGCAGGTCATAATAAGCATAATAATACAGCGTATTATTGCCACGGCTTGTTGATCTAGCTATCCGTCCCGAATACCCACGAACACTATTTCGTACACCGCTTCAGATGGTGTCGAACTCTCCTGCACGTATTTACTCCATCGTCTTGCAGCAACTACCGCATATGCTGCCAGTAACTCAGAGATAGAGTTGATTTCGTCAAAATCTGACAGACTTACACCAAAACCGCCCATCCAAACTGGCGAATAATCGGTGAGCCGAACTACGAATACCGGCATCATGGGATCAGCACCGCCGCTTCCGACGCGGTTTCCGTGCTGGGTCAGAGCCGTCTATTCTTGGGGAGGAGAAGTACGTTCTCAACTTTTGCGCCATTGTGTTGTCTTTGTTTATTTCTGCTAACGTTCGCATAGTCGCAACACGACTTAGGATTCATCGAGGGGGATCTAATAGAATGTTTAAACGCCGGAGATGGATCGTGGTGGACGGGCAGGCTACGGCGCAACAAGACCGTCGGTGTCTTCCCGTCTAACTTCGTCGAGGTATTACCTGAGGATTTCCGACCCGTCACAAGGTCAGCGAGCCCATTGACTTCGAGTCACTCCCCGAGTCCCACGAACACGCCGCATAAATCCAAGTCGCGAAACTTCCGCAAACCATTCGAGGCCTATGCGAAAGCACCTCATTACACCACAGCAAAACAACCCGAAGTAATGAAGCAACCCGACGTAATAAGAAAAATATCCAATACACCGCCCAGACAAAATTCGGCTGGGTCGTTTAGAAACAATGTGCAGCGCGA
This sequence comes from Hypoxylon fuscum, assembly GCA_022578945.1. NCBI lineage: Eukaryota > Fungi > Ascomycota > Sordariomycetes > Xylariales > Hypoxylaceae > Hypoxylon > Hypoxylon fuscum. The sequence goes on along the minus strand of MU399809.1, from coordinate 205,029 downwards.
TCGCGGTCCGTCGCCATCCGAAATCCAAGCACATCATTCAAGAGCTCCATCGCCCGCACCACCGATGAACTCATATGCTCCAAGAGGCGCTTCTCCCGCGCCCCCGATGAACCATTATAACTCAAGAGCCCCTTCCCCTATTCCTCCACCGCAGACTTATGATTATCGGCAACAAGGACATTCTCCTGTACCTCCTCCAATGCACCACTACGGCTCAAGGGCACCGTCCCCAGCTCCTTCGTTCAATTTTAAACCATATCGGCCTGGAGCGGAACGCGAGTCACCACCACCCCCAGCGCCGCCGCCGCACCGTCATGTTGTTACTAGGGGTAACTCCAACGCGTCCAACGCGTCATATGACAATCGACAACACCAAAATGGATACCACACACCAAGGGTGCCTTCTCCATTACCGCAATCCCCAGCCAACGATGGCTTCACTCCTTCACCACTTAGAGAGGCAATGGATGGTGTAATCGAGCAGTTGGATGCGTTAGGTATGTCGCGTGACGGCGCATGTGGGACTGATTCCCCTGAGCCATCTTTCGATCCGTGGTCGCCCGAGTCCTTTGACATGGTCCATCACCGGTCAAGGCGAAAAGCACAAGCACGGCCGCAAACATCCATGGGTGTGCCACTTCAGGATTCTGGCTATGGGTCACTCCATGATGGTTCATCACAGGATGCTTCGTATCGCAATGGGTTCCAGCAGCAACAACAAGAAAAACCGTTACCGCAACTGGATAATTATGTGGAGAGAATGGAAAATCGCCTCCGAAAAATGCATAACCACACCCAAAGTGCGCCCGTCCTCGATCACGAAGACATAGGACCCCCACCGCCGCCGCCCCCTAAGAATCCGGTGTATGCCAGGCCGAAGTCCTCGATGGGGGACCGTGTCTTTGGAGATCGCAAATTCCTCCGCAAACAGAAGTCGTCTTACGAGGTCGGGCATCTGGATAGGATGGGTACGACGAAGACAAATTCGACGAATGCGACGAATAGTACGCAAACTACGAACCGAAGTTTAATGAGTGGTGTCTCTGCCAGCGGAATTAGTGCTACGAGCGCTGGTAGTCTGGCCAGGAAGAACCAACGAGCACGAAGTGCTCTAGGCTTTCGGGACGGCGACGAAGATTGGGATTCGACCCGCCCGACCACGCCGTTTACTGGGGTGTCTTATCATCCCAGTCACTCTACGTCGGCCATGCGACCGCAGTCACAAGCCGGCTTCAATGAAGACGGAATTGCTGCGATTGGCGGCCTGGTGCAGCCAGGAGTCACCAAGCCGAAGAAGCAGAATTTTATTAAGAGAATTCTTGAAGCGACGAAGACTGGTGTTGCAAGCAGTCGCAGTAGTATGGCGACTGGTTCAGGACCTGCACAAGCTGCACCAAATAGACGATCGATAGCAAGTGGGATATCGGGGATAGCAGGGGGAGCTAGCACCACCAACCTGTTACGAGACGTGGCTACCGAAATGGGATTAGGGAATGGCGTGGACTGGGTTCAGGTACGAAGAGATGTGAACCGATCCAATACCCTAAGCAGAAACGAACGAAGTGAGCGACGCGACCGTTGCATGATGCTGGATTATCCGGCAATAGACCCCGTCGATGAGTTTTACGAGAGCGTTCAGGGGGACGAAAGTGCTGATGGAATGCCGGTTCGGGAACCAATCAACTACCAGGTTATTAACATGAGCCAGGTAGACAAGAACTCGCGCTTCATCAGCAGTCTACCGTCGATGACGACTGCAATTACCCTTGCCACTACTTATGTGTGTAGGCCGTATAGAAGCGAGGCCCAGCGACTTCGAGCGATTTTCACTTGGGTCTCGGAGAAGGTCAACTGGGAGGAAGACTACGAGGGGGAAGTCGACACGCGACGGGTGATCCAGGCCAAGCGAGCGTGTGCCGAAGAATATGCTGTCCTCGTCCACGAGATGTGCGCGGCAATCGGTATACACTCCGAAGTCATCCGCGGCTACCTTAAGACCCCTGGTGAAGTCCCTGAAACAGGTCTCATGCCTCGACCGAATCATTGGTGGAATGCCGTCATCATCGACAACGAATGGCGCATGATGGATTGTTGTCTAGCAAGCCCGTCCAACCCCCGCCGCGGACTGTATTCTAGCGCCGGCAGTGGTACTGCGGAGTTCTGGTATTTTCTCACCCGGCCTACCGAGCTTGTCTGGACGCACATCCCCGATCACCACAGTCAACAGCATATCTGTCCGCCAGTGGCTCACGAGACGTTGCTCAATCTACCTGGTGCCTGCCCTCCGTTTTTCAAGCAATCATTCGCTATGGTCGATTACAACACCTCGTTGACCCGGATCGAAGATCTCGAGATGGTACACGTCAAGTTTAACGTGCCCTGGGACATCGAAGTCGCAGCCGAGGTCGAGGTACGTGGGTTCACGCGGGACGCGGACGGCGACTTTTTCGAGAACGGCGAGGTTGTTAAGAAACGCGCACTCGCGCAAGCGGACTGGTACAATGGCACGAAACGGTACACAGTGAAAGCGCTTCTACCGGGCGACGAGGGCAGCGGTGTCTTGAAGGTCTACGCCGGCAAGCGCGGGCTCATGCATAGCATCAAGGATATCCCTCATCCGCTCACGTTCGCCGTACCCATTATCCATACCGGCGAGAATCCACCTTATGAGTTTGTCACTCGCCACCCCACACCCCACGCGCAACGTCACGATATCTACGTCGTCCAGCCGCAGTGCCAACGGCTAGCCCTTAACAACACGTTCGTGTTCGCTATCCGTCAGCACCCGTCTAGCCCGCCAGGCGCGCCAAGCAGCAACCCGGGCGGCACCAGTCCGATCCCCTTCGCGCGGCCCGGCAGCGCCCTAAGCATGACGAGCAGCAGCGCCGCGGCGTCGAACCCGAGCTCGGCCACGGGTAGCATCGCAGGCAAGAAACCAGCGAAATTGGCTATCCAGACGCCCGGCGGCAAGATCCTACGACTCATGCGTAAGGAGGATCGCGGCGGCAGGAGCATCGGTGGGGGCATAGGCGGACGAAATAACCCCGAAGAAGAGGCCAGCGACGGCGGAACCTGGGAGACCATCATCAAGTGCTCGGAGCGCGGGGTCTGGCGCGGCCTGGTGCTCGCGGATCGCACGGCCAGGTGGTGCGTCTTCGCGGAGTGGGTCTGCATCTAAACCCTCCTTTGACCCCTACCCCTTTCCGGTCTATGTATATGCATGCACGTGCTATCGCAGTTACGATATTGAGTGGAGATGAGATTTGAGGAGACCCCACGGAGTTGTTACGTGTACGAGGACGGACACGGGGACCTACCTGACTACTGATTAATGAGGGCCGCCGAGCTCGGCCGACACGCGGTGGTATATGATTCTGTCTGCACCTGCATCTGGCTTGGCGTTTATCATAGGGGAGACGACGTTTTTCAGGAAGGGAGAAACGTCGAGATATTATGTGCACACATTTTGTCACGGCCGGAACGGAAACTCATGTAACTTTTTGCACCCTAAGGCGTTAGGTATTTGGCAGCATCGGACCATACGATAGGTAGACGTGCCGAGATAGTTCTTGCATGGCCCGCCCACACACTCTTGCATGTTGGCGTTTGTTCATGCCATGTTGTTTGATTCAATTGTACTTCTAATTCGAAAGATCGTTCGAGAATAACTCGTTTTGCTAATGCCTTTTCTGTGCTCTGGATTATTCGTAAATGAACTAACTTACGGCTGTCAACTTGAAATTTTTAGTGTCCAGTGATTACAGACTTGGGCTATTGGCTTTGACGAAGTCAGGAGACGTTTAGTCGGAGGCCTAGTACAATAAGTGGTGAGTTTGCAATTGAATGATTTCTTTTACCTTCGGTGGTGATAATGTAAAAGAGAAGTAGTTCTAATAGTTCGGCTTCCCAACTATGTACCTACTAGCTTACCTAGGTACTAACACTAGGGGCGACTTCCGCGTCATCCGCTGCGGCGGTGCTAGTAAAAGTGTAATTCGGTGTTACCGAAGAAAATCCAGGTCCAGAAAAACTTTCACTTCCACAACTAGCTCCAGTCAAAAAGTCCAAAGTCTCAAAAGATCTTCGACGCAAGATAGACGGCGGACAAGGATATCATCTATGGTTAAGATAGATCTTGTGTGACATTTCTAGTCAGTCAGGCATTGAATTCGCAGATCTTCGACGGCCAATGCACCGAATTGGAAAGTTGAATCTGTGTCAAGCTTGGTTGGCGATGTTTCAAAAGACCCTTACACCCTTTTGGTGGTTTATCGATAACTTTGCATTATCGCGCAGGGCCAATCAGCCCGGTGTCAAAGCGTTTTATAAGGATGATGGACCGAGTCGGACCGTCTTCGCTATATGTACGTAAATTATTAATCTTGGGGTCCGGGGAAGCTCCATACTTGGTAATTGAAGAATTGCGAGTGGGAATGGAAACCAAGAAAAAAATGGTATTGATCACTGGACATTGACCGACACCGAGGAACTGGATGAAGCATATCTAAAGAAAAAAACGGGTGATTCGAACTATCATCGTACCAATAAGTCATCGTACCACTGCCTCGGTACAGCTGTTTTTCCCTTTTAATTTTCAAGTCTCGTGATGTGCTTTCTTCAGCAGAGGGCTCCCAGAACCCTGGGTTTTACGGCATGACATAAACAGCTGTCCCTTGTCTTCTAGAATAGGCTTTGGGACCGGAGAGTGGTGTGAGAAATTAACTTATTAAAGATCTTCTAGCCAAGCCTGGCCAATTGCCGTGCTCGAACCACACTACCAGCGGAGCCGCATCTCTGGCGAGCCCCGTCGAGCCAACGACAAAACGACCGACGCTATCGCCGCGACTCCACAATGAAGCCGAGTGCACCGAGTCAGGACCACGTACCTGATTTTTTTTCCCACAGTCTACCAAGTCCAAAGAGTATGAGTCGGCCATTTGGTATCGTTGAAGGGCCGTTTTGGATAGCTTCTTTCCTTTTCTCCTCATTGTGGCCTTCAACGGACCGACCGGTGAAACCGGGGTAAGTACCTTACCTATGGAGGGGAAAGGGGGATTGGACACCTGTCAGCGAATGAACGGTGATATCTCTCATCTTGTTTCTGGAGTCAATGATGGGGAAAAGTATGGGGGATGAGAGGCGAAAAATCTTGCCTACCACATGGTTCCTTTGCATCGGGGTTGATACTATGGGGACTGGCGGAGTTCTCCTGCACTCCGTTCTCGCGACCTAATAATACGAGCGTCTAATCGACCGAGATTCCTCGCTTGTTATCGAAGAAGCGACGCTCCCAGTTTATCCATTGCAGGATATCATCCCCGAATTCTGCGTGGTGTGGTGGATTAGACCGAGTAGCATGTGACAAGAAACGAGTGCAGGCGACCACGTAACTCTACTATTAGCTAGGAGAGTTGAGGAACAACTTTTTTATTTTTTATTTTTTACCATAGCAGCCAATTCGTCGAGTCTTGAGAGAGTTATGGACAATTGATCCTCACGATGGCTTCACGAGCAAGCATTGAGTATAATATCAAACAAAGCATTGTTTAGGTGGGAGATTGTGGGGGTTAGATGGATGCTACCTCACCTATGATAGGGTGTTCGGCGTGAGATGCATGACATGACGCGTGTGGCATACCCACCTCGGGATAGATGCAACCTATACCAAAGGTACCTCCTAGGCTAACTAGTTCGCTCCCCCGAGTCTCCCCATGTTCCAGAAACTTGAATGCGAGCTAGGAGTAGCCCGATTATATGTCACCCCGAGGGGATGGGAGTCCGGAGGCTGGAGTGCTCTAGACATTTTGCGGGTTGTCCTCGTGCGTGCCCATGGAGACCCCTGCTGGAGTAAATGTGGATGCTACAATGAATTTCAATTTCATTTCTGGGGAGTGGAGGTGGACCCGTCAGCATGGAAGAGATCTGGGTTGTAAGTGAGCTGTAACCTTGTCAAGATCACATACGCACACGTATTTAAAGGAGGCCATAGCTCCCCTTGCTGGGTCACGATTCTTCTTTTACTTTATCATCATTACAAAAGTATTTAATACTATATTATCCCCTCAGTTACAAGGGCTTTAGGTCCACGACTAGGTGTCTTACCTAATACCCTCACAACAACCAACTCTTATTGTATAAACCTCATTCAATATGCCTGGCGGTGCTGTTGTCCCTCAGGGGTCCGCCGACGTGAGCCGCGTCGAGGCCCCCGTTACTCTCAAGGCGTATGCCATGTGCGCTTTTGCCGCATTCGGCGGTATCTTCTTCGGATATGACAGTGGTTATATTAGCGGTGTTATGGGAATGGATTACTTCATCCACCAGATCGAAGGACCCAATGCCTCCGCTCTAAGCGGTGACCACAAGTCGCTCATCACTTCAATTCTGTCTGCTGGTACTTTCTTTGGTAAGTGGCAGAGCCCCATGCTTTCTTTATTGAAGCTTCTTTTAGTATACAATTACTGACTCTCAGGATAGGCGCCCTAATTGCTGGTGATCTTGCCGACTGGGTTGGTCGACGAACCACTATCATTGGCGGCTGTGCCGTTTTCCTTGTCGGTGTCGTTCTCCAGACTGCTTCCGCCGGCTTGGGACTCCTCGTTGCTGGTCGTCTCGTTTCTGGATTCGGTGTTGGCGCCGTGTCTGCTATTTTGATTCTCTACATGTCTGAAATCGCGCCCCGCAAGGTCCGTGGAGCCCTCGTTTCGGGATACCAGTTCTGCGTCACGGTTGGTCTCCTGCTAGCGTCGGCTGTCGACTACGCCACTCAAAACCGAACCGACAGCGGCTCTTACCGAATCCCCATTGCCCTACAGATGCTCTGGGCTCTCATCCTCGGCATCGGTCTATTCCTTCTCCCGGAATCGCCTCGATTTTTCGTGAAGAAGAGCAAGCTCGACTCGGCTGCCAAGACGTTGTCTCGCCTGCGTGGCCAACCCATCGAGTCTGATTTAATCCAGGATGAGCTAGCTGAGATCATCGCAAACCACGAATACGAACTGTCCGTAGCTCCCGAGGGAGGATACTGGAGCACATGGGGCAACTGTTTCCGTGGCTCTCTGACGAAGAGCAGTAGCAACCTGCGCCGTACTATCCTCGGTACCTCCCTCCAGATGATGCAGCAGTGGACCGGTGTCAACTTCGTGTTCTACTTCGGAACAACTTTCGTACGTCTTCCTCTTTCCTACCTAAAGAAGCAATTACTAACATACGTTATAGTTTAAGCAACTTGGCACAATCGAGAACCCGTTCCTAATTTCTCTTATTACCACCCTCGTCAACGTCTGCTCGACCCCCATCTCATTCTGGTCTATGGAGAGGGTTGGCCGCCGACCTCTGCTCATCTGGGGCGCTCTGGGAATGGTTATCTGCCAATTCATCGTTGCTATTATCGGCACGGTCACGAGCTCTGATTCCGCCGTCAAGTGTATGATTGCCTTTATCTGCATCTACATCTTCTTCTTTGCTAGCACGTGGGGTCCGGGAGCTTGGGTTGTCATCGGCGAAATCTACCCGCTGCCCATGCGTGCTCGTGGTGTCGCCCTCTCGACCGCCAGCAACTGGCTGTGGAACTGCATCATCGCCGTCATCACCCCGTACATGGTGGACGAGGACAAAGGCAACTTGGGCGCCAAGGTCTTCTACATCTGGGGCGGTCTCTGCACCATCTGCTTCGTCTACGCCTACTTCCTGATCCCCGAAACCAAGGGACTTACCCTGGAACAAGTCGACCGCATGCTGGAGGAGACCACACCCCGAACTTCCGCCAAGTGGGTGCCCCACTCCACCTACGCCGCCGACATGGGCTTTACAGATAAGGCTGCTGTGTCTCATGTTAACGATGTTGGCAAGGAGGAGGTTTAAATAGTTGGTGTTTGGTGAGATATAGAGGCGTGTAATAGAGGTCTGGAGTGTGAATATCTGGGGATGGATATTCTGTAAAATCGGTTAGGCATTAGCATTGGCATTGGACTTAGCGTCATGGCGTTCTTCAGGTTATATTTAAGAAGAATCAATCAAATAATCTACTTTTACTATCTCTCTTCTAATGTGATTATATGTCCATGTAGATTGACTACCTAATACTTGTTCATAGAAGTCTTGAACTGAAGTCGATAAGAGCTTTCAGGTTAACCTAACATACTTCCTGCAGAGACTCAGGTACTTAACTCCTGAGTAAATATAAGTATATCCTCTCCCTATCATACTAGCGCCAATCTAATGGCATTCCTTAGTGTTCTCATTGAGTACCTAATGTAAAGACTTGTTAGTAAATCCCAAACCCCCTATTCACTAACGCAGACAACAGTTCCTCATTGGAGTTGACATGCTGAAGGAGATTAATAGATAGGTATTTATAAATGAGCACCTACTGAATAATCTCATGAGTATCATCGAGGTCTACCATAGAAGGGCGGGGGCAATATCGACAAGGTGACTGCTTCTAAGGTTCAGATAAGCGAAGATGTTAAGCTATCACGATATATACACGCTTAAAGCCACCCCACAAGATGAAGACCGATTCAAAGTTTATGCATGTACAGATCAATATGATGGCCCCCCCTTTTGCACTACGAACTTCTGACCGTCATCTGAGATGTTCCACGACGAGACCAATTATATTCATAAAATTGTAGTTTTAAGTAGCATTATTCTCCCTCTATTTCTCATTAGGACATAGTTGTGTATATGAGGGCAAGGTGACAAGGAGAAACGGCAGAATCCTTCAAACCCCTTATCGACATGTGTACGTGGAGCCTAGGAAAAGGAAATAAACCATAGTATGAGCAGGAGAAGAATCATCTGAGGAGCTCGCGCGTCTCCGTGAGCAGCTCGCATAGAATCGTACGAATCTCGTGAAGCTTCTGGTCAGGAGTAGCTCGCCTAGTAAGTGATACTGACATGGCAAATAGCTTATGAACACTCTTATTCACGACACCAAAGTCCTTAACAAGGATTCGATGGCTTGAGGCATCTGACATTATGCCGAAAAACTCGGGTTCGTGTAAGGCTTGAATATGATTACCATAGGGATAATAGCATGGGAAGATTAAGCTTCATTAGACAGAGGTCTATCAACCCCATAGCTTAGTAACAAGGCAGCATGGTCATCGTTGAATATACTCTATAACGTAGGCTTTAAGTTATAACGAAGTAGCCGCAGGTTTGCCGAAGGACGCTTCCGAATCAAGCGGCTCTGTCAACACAATTTCCCGCATGTCTTATAGTTATGCCGCAGATAAATACACAGCCTCGGGTTGACTAGGCCTGGTAAGTTGGAAATACTGGCGCCTGAAAGCAAAATGTGACGCACGCTTACACACTCGGCGTGTCAAAACGGAAACAGGTCACCCGATAAGAAGATCTATCATGTTGCGCCTCGGCCAAAAGATCAGGGGGTGATAGACCGGCACGAGCGTGAGATCTCCCAAGCCGAAGATCACTACCTATCATGACCTTTGACATCAAGAGCTGGCTTTCCTACTTGTAGTTATCTGCCGTTGATAGTTGGATACTGAGAAGTAAAGATTCGGTGCAACTTAGCTTGGATTGGAATAGAGCTAGAAATAATGGCATATGTATAATGTCCCTAGCGACTAGGGGACGTGTAGGCGCTCCAATAAACCCGCGTAGCAGAGATGGCATGATAATTCCGGAGGAAGAGCCAAGAGCGAGCTTGGTGCCAGCAGAAAGTCTTCTAGAATATGGAAGGCATTCACGACGTGCATTTGTCGCTCTATCAGAAATTGGATTGTAGCCCTAACGTTCTGTAGACTGGGACCCCCCGGCGGTATGGCCTCATCGTGCGATTAGCGAGGAAGCGGTCAGTCATACTCACCTACCGACAGGCGCGCTTGGATAAGCTTGTCCACACAGGCTCAGGAGTGTCGCATCCACACGTCCGTAGGATGTCGAAAAACGGGTAGGCTAGTCCCGCAAAAGTGAGATGTTTCGTGAAGGTACTTCCGCGAACAAATGGGTGTAATTGGGACGCCGGCCAATGGAAGCTCACGATACCTCAGTATCAAAAGCCGTATCAGGGAATTATGGATTGAATAGAATATTGGCAACATCATATCACTGGAAATGACTGTGGTCACACCTTTCCTCTTGGAGGAAGTACCCGTATTAGCCGACGGCAGACCTTTACTAAAACCTTGTCCGGTATTTCCCAAAGCGGTTGGAGCTAACGGGACAGCTACCCTCGGTAGCGAATGAAGCAGCTAGGGTTTAACCATCCAAGTATGAGAAGGGTGGACGAGAGTCCACACAAGGATACCAGGAGCCATTATCAGTATGTTTTGTCTTGACTCTTGGCGTTGAGATAAACTAATACGGTATAGTGACGAATTTTTGGCATGGATGTATACCAATTACTCGCAAACTTAAAATTGACCAAAAGCGATATCATCCATCACCGTTGGCCGGTAAACTTGAAGATCGAAGGCTTTTATATGGCGTTTTTTAAGGAGTTTTTTTTTTTTAGCAACGACGGAAGCTGGTCAGCACCTAAGACCACGGAGAACAGTGGTAAACTTCCGAGACTAGGATATAGAGACGGAGCGGATACGCCTTGTCAATAGGACAGGATATGGCCCTTTTCATAGCTCCCGCAAGCTCTGGAGTGGTCCATTTTAGGATAAGGGAATGACAAGGTCAGATAGGGCAAACGTGGGTGAGCACCTATACACAGTACGAGAGATGTCCTCCATTAAGGACTGGCATCGGCTTGATTGCCCACGTGCCGCAATGTTATGCAGCGATGCAGCACTGGTTCATGCAAAGAGGTAGAAAAGACGAGATACTGGGTCACAATGGACCGCACTCGCATGAACGAAGGATGCATGCAGGCCATGGTAATAGAGGTGGGGGATACTGGTGGAATCCCATGCTTTCTAAGTAAGGGTTGATATGTTTGTGCCGAGCGGTTTGCTGATCTTCTCGTCACCCTGGAGAACTACATCCATTCACGATGTCGACCTAGTAGACCAGTTCGTTTGACGGCGAATAGGCTAGGGGTATTTGAAGATCCCTAGATAAGGCCCCAACAAGTCAGAATAGAGGGGAGTTCCATGTTAGTGGCAAGGCCATTTTAAAGAGGCTGCCAAAATTGCGACGCAACAAATGTAGAAGATCGTAGTGGTAGTTTTTAGGTCTCAGTTGCATATACACATCCCGCCATTGAGCCCCGTCAGGTATACGAACTCTACTGTGACAGTGTGTGAGGAGTCTGTCGGCTAATGAAAAGTCGGCACCTGCAAGGAAATGTGGTGTACAAGCTTGTACGGAGACGAATTGATGCAAGACGGTCTGTACTTAGATATGTTCGATTTACCATCCTTGTTTGGAAATCGTCAGGTGGCGGAAAATGCTGACAGCGCATGCGCCTGTAAATTGATGTGTCGTCTATCGACCAAGGCCTGTCGAGGTGTTTAGCCGCGATGACATGTTTGAATGGTTCGTATAGCGAGTCTCGTGGCAAACCAGCCGCTGTGCGCGAGCAGACTGCATGCATGCGTCTGTAAGCCATCTGCTTATTCCTCTCGAGGGTAGCCACAAAGCCGTGCTATGTAGATGATACCAAGTCATGCCCTTTTGACATATTCTTCTACTCCGAGGCGGTATATAGAGATGTGTTGAATCCCGAGGACATACGTTGTGTAGCAGATTAGTGAAAGAGGTAATACCATAGGCATCAAGAGCGTCATCTTCAGGTGATGAACTCGTAACTCGGAGTTGTAGTGTGGCTTGCACTATTCCCGTTCGACCGTTGGAATCTTGAATACGCTTCACATAGCCTGCTAATTGGAGGGTGATGCAGATGCGTTATTGTGAGGGTTATCCATGCTTGGTGGGAAGACAAGGGGGATAAAATGCCGATCAGTCACAATCTACATTTTACCTGTAGCGTAATGTAGCCGCCACGCCCGGCGGATGGCTTGCTCCAAGTTTGCCCAATCGGCTGGTCCCATGAGGCGTCCCTGGTAATTGCGAAGTCGAAGTTTCGACGTGGCGGAAATGGCCAGGGGCCAAGGATACGCCTTGTCTGCTGATGCCGATATAAGTCCAGAACTTCTTCGATATTGTATGTGAAGACTCTGTAGAGGCAAGCAATGCAGCATGAATCATGGCCATAAGAGATATAAAATTTCAGATTGGTGGTCTCGAACACCTAGAGTAGCGCCAAGCGAGAGGTTCGGGAAATTGGAATAGACATGGGCAAGCAGCCTTCCTCTGGAATATTGATATGTGCGTCGGAAAGACCAATGGTCACCCAAACCCCTACATTGGATGAAGGGCGACGGGACCGCAAAGCACAGTGGGCTGCCGCGCGGGGCTTGAAGTTTCGGAAAGCCGCCACCTTGCCCTCTTTCCCTGCGCTTGTCTGGCTAAACGAACCCGCCTGCTAGGTGAGGTCGGTTCCCGTCCTTCCTCCATAGTTCAGACCTTGATCTCGGGGTCCCGGCCATTAGCTGGAACTCCGGGACGGCTTCCTGCATGACCTTACCCATTATTTTCGAGACCCAGTGTAGTAGTCTCAGAACTGTACCGTGGATACAGTCCAGGACCTAATGGGCTCTGGTGAAAATGAGGTGGCTGATTTTGTACAACAGAGAACCCTGATCGTTGACGTTGATAGAAGCGAAGAGAGATTTCGCATTTCCAGTTGCCATGTTACAGAAGGCGAATGTTTTTGGTATTGTAAAGACCGGGGAATGCTCCGCTAGGGGTAGTGGCAAAGGGATTCAATTCCGGATGAGATGAAGAGAATGCCTACGTACGAAAAATATACAAGACGGCGACTACAGATACGACTGACTGCCTGAGTGTTAGTTTTATTAGTAGTAAGAGCTTATCGATATCCGCGTTTATCGCAGGTACTGTCTAGACTCTAGAGACCCTTTTCCTCCACGTACCTACATACCTTAGGTACCTGACCTAATATGTTCCTTGTCATGTAATGTTGCAAAGCGTATAATTTGATAAAATCCAAGATTAATAGTGTAATGAAAAATGCACAGACGTCGGTAACGGGTGCAAATCTTATTAATTGCAAGGTAGGACATTTATGATCGTCTTCGCTCTGGCTCCTGAACCCACCCAAGAAAGTATTGTCGCATTTCAGCTCAGCCCTACGATTAGCAACCGTTAACTGAATACCTTGCACGGTAGTATTGAATAATACGAATTAATTACAAAATATATTATTTAGATTAACGAGAGGCGAGCGATCTGGCTACCTATAGATCCCATGTTTACTTCACTTAGTGTAGGTAAATTTATGTTTACGATTATTGTTTCGAATTGTTCATATCTCACCAACTACTACGTCTATACAACGTAACCCATGTAGAAGCATGCAAGTCATTCATCTACATAGGTGTCTACATAGGTAGGTAGGTATGTAGGTATCATTGCATATCTGTAACTGAGTGCACTCACCCTTGGGCCGGCCGGGCGAGGAGCATGGGTGCCTATCAACCACCTAGTCCATAGCTCCCGAGCTACCCCCTATTAGCTAAGACATTTGATTTCGTAGCCATTGAAATATGCCTTGTTTTACATCGATAGGTGTAGCGAACTTGATTCCACATCAACTAAGCTGAGCCTCGATGGCAGTGTATCGGCGTGCGGAGATTCAACGTTACTTGGACTTATCTTCATATCCACACGCTCCTCCAAATCCTCTCGTGACCATAACAGTCTCGTAGAAGCGTACAGTATAGGTGGTTTCAGGCGGATGGCGTAGGCATTACACAGTCAGCCGACAACATTGAAACTGTCGTGTTGAGCGAAAATACGTCTGACGACAGTAAAAATTTGCCAATGCGGCAAAATCGCGTGACGTGACGTGGTCGAGACCCGGGGAGCCTTGCGACGTGTTGAAGACACGCCTTCGGGGGCTAGCGGCTGCCATCCGCCATAGCTCGCATCATCGCTGGGGCTTTGTCTGCCGCCAAAATCCTTGTGTCAGATCTCTCGACAGGGTAGGTCGCTTCCCCTTGGCACGGAGCGGTAGTGGCTGCGCGTGCAGAGATCTTCTTTACTACCTACGTTGTATGTGCCCTAAGATTGAGACTTGGACGGCAGGTCGACAATACACATCCGGTGTTGAAACTCCTGGCGCCTCAGCGCACACTGGCAAGAGTTGCCTATTTATATCTTGCTGCACATATGCTTCCCTATGTAGGTAAAGGGTGAGAGAAGGATCTGCGCTGATACTATTTCGGGTAAGCAGCACGCACCGCGCACGTCGCATCATCTCGAGCTCTGGAGTCTTGGTTGTTAGGTTGTGGCGTAAATAGAAGGCGGGCAGCTTTAAGCGTCCCCCCTCCAAGGATTATCAAAATTTCCAAGATTTGGCAACTCGAGTGCTAAATACAGCTCTGCAAAACCACCTGGGCAGAGAGCAATTTGATACCGCGGCTGCATAGTTTTCTGACAGGGGGTATTCAGGGGTGGCCTCTTTCGATCTTACGATTCGTCACTTCGTTACCAACCCCACTTATAATGTCCAAGGTCTAGACCTGGTCTGCCTGGTGTGAGTTGTAAGTGGCTTTGACATGTCATTCTGATAGAACAAATTATCATGAAACATCCGAGTCGCTAGGTTAGGTAATAGAGAATCTTTGCTAATGAATTTTGATAGTGGAAATCTGAAATCGAGACTGACCCCCTTCCATAAGGTAAATCGGGGAAGATGGAATTAGGTGAAGACAAGACTCGATGGGCGGCACATGTGTCACGGCTACACCACATGTGATTCTACATACTCAACAGACGGATGCGTGCGTATGGTTACCCAAGCTTACTTGGCCGACCATTTTAGCTACAGAATGGGCTGAGGGCAGCTATGTACCTACGTAGGTAGGTAGGCAAAGTGTAACATAACCTTATGCAGAAGATTGATACCCGAGAGTCATCAATTCCCGATCCTTGCGGCTACCTGCCTAAGGTACCTACCTACTGTATGTCGACAGCACCTCGTGGGGGCGGTTTGCAACACTTTTGCGCATCTCGACGGACATCAGCGCCTGTTATGGAAGGACGAACCGTACCTAGGTACATAGTAGATGCTCTACGCCACAGAACCACATACATTGGCAAGATGATGCGTATCCTATTACATGTAGGTCCATGCTCTTTTTTAATCTCTTTTACCGAGTAGTCTAGTAACTGCCGAGGTAGATGTCCCCTAACGTCGAGTTGCGGCTCCTGATGGCTGCCCTACGACTATTAACTACTACCTACTTGCATTTTAAGGGGTCGTGACCTAAAGACCTGCATCACCTGTGGAAAAAAGGCGAAGGAGCTCCTCCATCTCCGTACATCCAGTCGTACTGAGAATCACCTCTGAGCACGGAGATTACCGAGCTGTCATGTTTGGGAGATCACCTCGGCACCAACGGTTTTCAAATCCAAGCAAGCTGAGCAGTAGCTCAAAACCATCCCGTCGGAATTCTACTAAAGCGGGCTTTAATTGCTAGTCAGGAACGTGATCACTCATGTAGTTGTTTCAGAGTTTGCTCCCGCGATCTACGTAATCTAAGGTTTAGGTTGGTACAAAGTAGATCAATGTCTACATACATTGATGTACGTGAAGAGAAGCTGGGAAAAGCTGGATCCCTGTCACAGCCACGTTCCCCGTTATTCTTAAGAGAAGTATTCTAGTTGAGCATGTTGACGGCAGGTACATACTTCTTTACAGAGTTAGCAACCGAATTACAATAACAACGGCACCCTTTACAAAAATGCGGACTAGATGCGAAGAACAAGCCTTACACATGTTATTAAATGAGCTATTTTTTTTTGTTCGGTTGAGATTTACCTTGCAAGGTAGGAAAGGCATATCTTGCCTTCCGAATGTAGTAGAAATAAACTTAAGATGTAGGTATTAATAGTTAACGTGTATTAAGTATTACAGATCGAGTTATGCCATGCTCAGCCACCCCGAGCTGCAAGACATCGATAGGTCTAGTCTGTGATCACTCCATCCATGCTGATGCCAATCCTAAGCACAGACCTGGACGCTAGCACCGTGTAAGGAAGTTACCTTAGTATGTACCTTAGTACCTTTGTATGTATTTTGTACTTCCGGAGAAGCGACCCGACACGCCGGTATGCAGGTACATCTACTAGCTGCGAGACTATCCTGGAATTGCAAATGTGATCTCAAAAGGGCCACGCTGCCAACCCCTCCATAACACACGCGCATATGGCATATGTATGTTCAGTATCCCGTCAATGCTCGAGAACCTTCTTGTTTGCCTAAACAACGGAGGGAAAAACAAGAATGAATTCTAAGCCCTCTACCACCTAACATATACCTGGTAGGTAGCGTCATACGCTCAACTCCTCCTAAAGCTCTCCTCGAGGAAAGGGAGGGCTTCTATCCCGTCTCCAAGTCGATCGTGACGAAGCAAGCAGGCCAAAATTGCCGCCAGGTTGTATTCATAACACGGCCACAGTGTCGGGACCGGAATTCTTTCAACAACCCAGCATACGTCTACAGATGCAACTAGTTTAGGTACGCAACGATGTTGGATGTTTCTCGCTGCCAACTCTTCGCATCCCGCTAGTATGAGACAATCTGTCCCATGAGGACGGTCTCGCGGGGAATGAAAGGGCTCTTGCACGTCTCCACAACCACAACTTCTCACGTGTTCTTTACAGCGTAGAGCTCATCTTGCTGCAATTCATCCCAACGTCCGAACCCCGAAACCCTTAGTCCTCACTACAGATCCTTCTTGGCGTTGGTGTTGGCCGTTGTTTTATGAAAACCCATCGTCTGTTTCGAACGGCATCTTAGAGAAATCAAATCTTATCGCGCCATCTTCACGTCGCCCTGACAGAGACCCATGTCGTCACTCAACCAGCCTCCCCTGATGAAACCACGGGCTGATATCCTTGCCGCAGAGCCTTCCCACGCTAGAAGCATGCTCCGTCCTGTACCTGTAGACCTCCCTACAATAGTCTAGCTAAATCTGCCAGCAAACTTTTTGGAGCCTATTCTAGATTCCAACGTCAAAAGGTCTAACGGCGGATTTTCAGACCCTTCACACATTTCAGATCACCCCTAGTCCTTGTTAAGTCTTTCAAACATCAGAATCTCTCTCTTCCCGGAGCATCCCCACCTGGATCTAATTCCGTACCTCTTTCATCTGCGGCTCATTCTGGGAGTTCGCAATCTTGAAAGATCAGGACTACATTGCACTGCTACCTCAACTACCTGACTTTATTTACCGTTGCACCAAGCCCCACAAGCTTTTGTAGGTAACACATTATCAGCCTACGGCTCATTCGGCGCAGATTCCCACAACCCCATCAGTATTCGGATGGGGCCTGGAGGTTTGGCCACCTAGCGCCTCTTTTGTTTGTCTTCCATAGTGACCCCTACCTACCTAGATCTGAAGCTGTTAGCCTTGTTACCTTACTTTACATGACTCCATCAAGACTACATCATATACCCACTTACTGACTACAATACATGAGCGCATAGCATAGAAGACTCGTTCTAGCAAGCTAATTCTATAGTATTTTCATTAGTGTGAAGATTCACGTCAATGGCTACCTTAGATACTGTTGCTGCTCTACACATTATCACAAGAGGCCTAGAAGATTTACCATCTGCCAACATCGGATCGCTATGCTAAGCATCAAAAACGCGGGACCTTGACAGGTACTCTGCATATTCTCTATGTCTGTGCGAGGTACATACATTGTACTATGGTACTGCTTCTCGGCAAGGAAGATCTTATGGTTGATCCCCTGTCGCCACTGCCAGGGCAAGCATCACAAATCGATACCCCTTGCTCGCTATTTGGCCCACATTATTCGCAGGCTTACTTCCCTACCGATTCGGATGCGATCCTCCAAGCACTATGTACAGATGTACATACCTACCTGCATAGGCACTCTGTATTGGACTCCTGGTCCAGTCCTTCAGGCCATCCCCGCAGACGTCGAGGACCACACCCACCCAGAAGCGTTGATCTTCCTATTGGCGTGAACCTCCACTAGTCTCATCAACGGTCATGCGTTCATCCGCAAAGTCTACGCTGAGCTAATGTAATGAAGGACCAATTACCAGCACCCAGATGTCCCAGCCGAGATGTTATGTCTTCCCTATCCTGTCCTCTCTCCGAGAGCTTTGCTTACCGCAGTATCTCTGTTCTATTCGCTCGCGGTGGCATAAAAAGTTTTGCCTTGGCAGCGTCCACAGTTTGAGTGAAGTCTCGCTTGTCCTAGATGTGTTGGTCTCTCCTCTGTTCATTTACTATATACCTGGTCGTTGAGGGTACTTGCCCCAGAATTTCTGAATTCCGAGTGTTCAAACACAAGGTATTCCCAGCAGTCTAGCGGCTGTCTTTCCGTAGTTACTGCTCTTCTGTTGACGTTTCCGGTTGGGGCCCGCGACGGCAAGGGTCTGTCTGTTGGTTCTTTGGCAGGCCACCATAACACGGCATTAGCCATTCAGCCGAGAAACCCAATGGTCACGGCCCACTCGATATAGACGTTGCTACTTCTGCTATCATCCATGACAGAAAAGGTGTGTGGCTCAGCAGTTACCATGCTAGGAGGTTTTTCTTAATACCACACCTAGCCCATTAAGCGTGCGGCGTCTGTCTTGTCAACGAAGCCTTAAAACGTGCACCCAGTCCCTTTTCAATATCTCTACCGTATCTGGCCAGGTACCGTTCCAGGCTGACCCAACACTCACGAACACCATCTGTGCAGTCCCTGTCCTTTCCTCGGACCCTCCCTGGACATTTCTCCGTAAGGATGGGCGGTACAATTCGGTATTAATCCCACCTCTGTCATCCCCAAGAGCAGGGGTTTCCTCGAAGGCGCCTCGTTGCGACCACGGACAACCTTCAACGCCCAATACATACATAACACAAGGCCTGCCAGTGTCTAGACGTCTTGAGGCGACCGACCCCACTAGAACATCATTCGAGGATCCTCGATTTATACACGACTCTTCACAGAAATCAGGAAGAACCGTCTTCAGGACAACAACTTTACAGTTTCGGTCCATACGTGATAGCTTCATATCAGTCTTGCAACGTCCTTGCTACCCAATATACTCGGTGATAGACAGACTGGATAGTAGGTCAGTACTATTACGGTTTGGGCTGCTTGATTACCTCTTCGACGACTCGAAGTATATCCAATAGGACCTGATTAGTGAAGAGCACCTACCGTGTGAACAACGAGCACCAACATCCGGCTTCCTCTACGACAGCCTTAAGGAAAGCATATCAATAGATAGCCATCCTGAGAAGCACTTCGACCACTACTCTCTACCTATGGAAGGCGCTTTACGATCACCATAGACGACATTAGACCAGGATACCTAGAAGCTACAGATTATCCAAGGCTACCCTACTACTAGAATTCTAGGTGGTCTCCTTTCGCAGTTGGATCGATAGCTGAGGGTGCCGTTTGACTCGACCGGTCACTTGTCCTGGTCTTCTAACACCTTTCCGAACTTTTTGGAGATTTGGTTTTCCTTGGGACTGATTTGGACGACGTACTGTGGCAAACAGCTCTCGTAGCACCTGGAACTATATCGCCTTCAATACCCAACCCCCCACAATATTTCCAATGCTCGTTACCAGGCATCTCGATACGGAGCAAAACCACTGGTCTAGCAAATTCGAGGCCACCTTCCACAAACCCACAAGCCCACGCATGTCGAGCTACGACGGCCATTTGTCGACACAGCCAGATTGGCAGGGGCATTACTCCTTTCTTCCTCCTGGGGAGAGTAATATTTTCTCCCAGCCCTTCGATCAAGTTTCAGGGTCTAGTAATAATAATGACGCTGCTTCTCAACAGCGCCCTTCAAGTGCGCATGGAAATGCCCTGGGTAGCGCAAACCAGGCAACTCAGGGGCTTAACTCGCCAATGAGTCACCACCGCGTATTGGATCCCCTTGGCTTGCGACAACCAAAGGCGGAATCCCCTGTACAGGAACAGCATGATGTACAGGGTGCGAGTTATGCTATCAAAGCAGAGTCGGCACACGAGGAATCGCTAGCTGCGGCTGATCCTCAGGGGCTCCCACTTGGGCCAAACACAATAGGCTCGGCGTCTTCGGCGGGACAAGGACAAGAAACAGCTTCTGGCCCAGCTGGGAATGAAGAGACAGCTATAGGAAAAGATGAAGACGATGAGGTGTTGGAAGACGACGAAATGGTGGAAGCAGAGGGAGAGACCACAACACAGCCACAAACTGCAGCGGAGCGCACGGCGGCTCGGAGGAAAATGAAGCGTTTTAGGTAGGAGGTGACGATTCAGTAGTTGGCGAAAACATACTGACAATAGCAGGCTTACGCACCAGCAAACCCGATTTCTGATGAGTGAGTTCGCGAAGCAACCGCACCCGGATGCTGCACATCGAGAACGGCTTTCGCGAGAGATCCCAGGATTAAGCCCTAGGCAGGTCCAAGTTTGGTTCCAAAACAGGTGAGACTACTAAGGCGAATGTATTTTGAAAGCGACCTAACCAGTCACAGGCGTGCGAAGATTAAGAGACTTACGGCCGATGATCGGGATCGAATGATCAAAATGCGTGCCGTGCCTGATGACTTTGATAATGTCCAGGCACTACATTCTCCCTATGGGGCGGTCCACGGACTAGGAACGCCAATTACACCTCCTGTCGATTTTGGAAATTCTTCCTACACGGATCATATTATGCGGCCATTGATGGTGGACACCATGCGCAGAGGGGATAACGATGACCATATGTCTCCTACTGGCTTAAGTCCGGCTTTTGGTAGTATTGGCTTCACACCTTCGGGGGCAATGAACAACTCCGACCTGCTTTCGCCGTTGTCGCCGTCCTCTAACGAGAGAGGATATTATTCAAGTCATCTGACAGGTCCACTCGGCGGAGGCCATAGAAATTCAAACCCTTTCGCCAGGCAGAACAGCCTCGATTCTAGTGTTCAAATGCATTCACAAAACAGACAGCAGATCCGCCCCCTGCAGCCGCTTCAACTCCGAGAGACAATGTCCAGGTCAAGGCCGGATAGCCTACAGTCGCCGTTGCGTACGAGTATGTCGTGGAAAGGGGACTCGCTCGATTATACCACATATTCAAGCACTAGTGGTAGTCCTGGAATTGGTGGGAGACATCAATCTATGTATCAGTCGGATCAGATGGGTAGCAATCCAGGCAGTTCGCTGAACTATGAGCCTAGCTCTTATTCCTGTAATTGGGATTCTCCTTATTCCTCAACTTCGGCTACTGACGTCTCTTATAGCTTCCGGTGTCCAGTCATCTCCGACGAACATAAATTACTCGAGTCTACAGCAACCTTCACAAAATAGATCTCGTCTTCGAGCAGCTTCTGCGAATCTTCCACTCGGTCTAGATCTACGGCATCAATATCGACCCATGTCTTCCGGCCATAGTCTTCAGTCTCCAAGTCATTCTTCAGCATCTGGAGTTGCCACTACTACCCCTTATGGGTCGTCATCTGCATACACTACTAGTTTCCCATCTGCTCCTCTAACGGCACCGATAAACTTTCCGCTTTCTAGAACGCCGGGGGTCGATAGATCATCGGTTCAAAATTATTCAATGCCTCAGATGAGTGCGCCAATCGCGCCCCCTCAGGACTTTACCCAAGCGTTGCATGGTGGTATGGGCGGTTCAAGCACTAGAACTCCGATGAGAGATACATTTGGGGGCGGCCCCTTGGGTATGAGCCAAGGGCAGGGATCTAATGAAAGGAACGAGGATTACTCTCAAGAAGGCATAGGCGGATCTAATTCGAGTTTAAAGCGCAAACGAAGTTCATTCAGTCTCTCGCAGGGAAGCCATACGCCTGGTCCGACACAAACCTCTCAACCTTACGGGCACGCGACTTGAAGATATGCGTTACTTGAAAGCGGCAGTCTACGAAACGCTAAGCCGACGAGCATAATATCATTAAAATTCGAAAATAGTGCGGCGCTCTTCCGATTCAGTTCGAAAATAATACCCAATTTTTTAGGACTATTAGACTACATGTGTTACTATATAACTTTTGTTCGGTTGATATATTGCATTTTTCGGTGTGGGCGTGTCATAACATGTTTGGAAATGTTGAGCGTTCAATATTGCGGCGATCAGGGTGGATCAGAATGATTTTGTCTACGATTTCAGAAGAAGAAAAAACCATACATACATAGGTACATATTGGAGGAAAGGTACGGACTGATACGACTATGGAACTGAACGTCGTGTGATCCAGGTGGCAGCAGATTTGAACGAACATACTTCGCATCGCTTCACTCGCAGACTACCTAGTTACCCTTTGCCCTTGGGGGCTGTACATAGACACTTCCTCGATCGAGAAATCTTCTCGTCGTCAATGTAAGCTCCTGGTTCGTAAAGGCGAATCAGGCTGGTGAACCTGGCTCGTCAAGTTTTATTTCGCTTCTTGCTCTCTCGCGCGACCCACATGATTGCACAACTAGATTACTACATACCTTACTTACCTCCTATTTGAAGCTTGGTACCGATCTGCATTCCAAATTCTGACGTTCTCCGCAAGCCCCATAGATCTATGTTGAGGCTCACGACTAGTAAGGCACGAACTCTCTCCCGATACACATCTTGGCTCGGGTCGCTCAACGTAAACACCAGGGAAGACACTAACCGAGAGAGTGCGCCCCAGCTTACTACTGCTACAGTACGCTCGGTTGTTAGTCCGCTATACATGACGATGTTGTACTTGCGTGGAGAAAGAGGGTTTTGCCCCTAAAATCGGAATGTAACGCCGATAGATGGTAAATCTCATTTTGGAGAGATCTCGTTCCACTCAGAATTCCCCGAACACGTTTTAGCAATTAACGAAGACGGTCCTCCCTACCAAGGCAACGTTCAATGCGACATTGCGGACACCTGAAAATTAGCTAACCTCTATTTTTTTTTCTTCTCCCTGAATCCTTTTCCGGGCAGGCGGGTATCGTCCACGTAGAAAACGCGGCATGATGACGGCCGGCGGGAGGGAGGGAGATTTGTCTTATCGCTCTAATCATCTTAAACAGAGAGGGGGGAAAGGCCCCTGCTAATTTTTCTATCACGAGTGTTTTCATTGCATTAAATGTTAAGGAAAATAGGAACGCAAGGACTCATTATTACATAACAAACAACAGGGGAGCTAAAGCGACTATCAGGGGTCCGAATTGCTAGGTTCGGAAAAATTGATCCATCGTTGATATCCATCGTATCGCAACGAGACGCGCCAAAAAAAAAAAAAAACATTAAAATATACTCCTAGGATATTCCAGGTATAAGCGAAACGCGCGGTAACAACTTGGAAGAGCCAGCACTGCTGCGTTGCATGGATGTACCTGGGGTAGCTTGAGAAGACCAATAAAGGTTAGTAGAGACCCCAAAGCTGACAACTGCATGAAGGGTTGCACAAGACGCAGCCTGCTGCATACGAAAGGGATGGGATTTATGACGGCTGCTGCGTTTGGTGCGACCCTCCACCTCCTAAGTAAGGTGGACTACGATGCAGGAGGAGGGCGAGTACATACGGCGCAGTGAGACCCTGTCGGGAGCTGGATCTTGGTCTGTGGAAGACAGCACAGGGACCCAAACGTTGTGCCAGATGCCACGACATAACGATTGGCTCAGATCCCCGGGCACGGGAAGGACTTGGCCAGAAGGCCATACTCTTTCTAACCTCGAGAAGAAGGAAGGATATTCCCGTCAAGCAAGCAAGTGTCCACCTGCATTACGTACCTGGACCTACGAGAGAGGGAAAGAGAGAGTAGAAAACGTCAAGGTAAGTAAAGGTATCTTCTACATGCCATGCTGCACAACAGGTGCCGCCATCGTCGCTCGCCGGCAAAGCTGTGTCGAAGCTTAGCCTAGGGCTCAGGTTCCGGCCAAGGATTCCCGGTACAACGACCGTGCCCAAGACAGACAGCTGCGCTACAACGCTTAAGATCGCTCCGATATTTCTGGCTAGACGGTACTTCTGACGCCCAGCCCCTTCGGGACTAGGCGCCGGACAACGCAGCCTTCGGTAGTCAGTGTTTAGGGTATTGCACTTACTAGAAAGGTGGACTTTGCGTCATTCCGCACAAGACAGCATCGCGTTGCAGACGACTTTTTCCCTGCCCATTCAGGCGCCTGTCGGACGTCCTCGGTCTAGCCTTGTGTGTATCGTGGGAGCACCGTAGCTATGCCTCGCCCTCGCGTCTGTTTGCTCACAGACGGACCCCATTCATTCATTTACCTACATACCTACCTACTTACCTTTCTACCTGGTATACATACTAGTAGCTCTGCAGACAAGACGCATACGACATTAGTGACGGCCGAATCTGACTGCAGTCAGATTTAGTCAACGTGTCTCTGCGTGTTGGAGGTCTTAGTTCTGTCGTGTTGCCTTTAGTTGTCCTTTCTATTGATCGTGTCGCTATATTCACACTCACCACACCCACACCCACCCCCCCTCTTCAGCCACAGGCGCAAGCGCGCGTCGTCGATCCGTTCTGGACGATTGATCAGATCGAACAGATTTATGTAACGGATTACTGTCTAATCAATCAAGTTCACGGACCCGATTGAGACCACAGTTTGGTTCGTGTTATGCACCTGGCCGTGGCAGCCGAAGGCAGGTCTATAAGATGTGCTGATATAGCCCCCACTCGCACCACCCCCATCAAATCCCTGTGCCCTTAGGCCCTGTGCTTCTTCTCGTCTCCCTTCTTGAATGTTGACTTCCCCTATTGAGACGTTGTGATTCCCATCCCGTCACAGCCTTGCCTTTTTATGTACGTGTAGGTTACTAGTATTGCACATGTATGTACAAAATTACAGACACTTCGTGGTTGTACCTCCCATCTCTACCGTATATACCTCCAACTTAGCACGGATGCACGGTGACGGACTTGCAGAGGGAATCCAGGAAGGCGATCATTTTAGTCAGGCTGTCCTACATAGCTCTATCACGTTCTAGGCTTACCTTTCGCTTCAAGCCTCCGACCAGCAAATGAGCATTTAGGCATCTGACTCAGCAATCCTTTACCGACTAGTCCTTCTCGCCGTGTATACCGCTTGCTGACTGGTTGTTTTCGCGAATGCACCCCTAGGTCTTAGATCTGCCTCTTTATGTTAGATCATCCCTTCTACCTACAAGTTACTGTCTAGAAGGGGAAAGAGAGAAAAGCCACAGGAGTATGACGGGACTTCAGCTTTGACAATCCCGCGGAGCCTCGCTCAACGGCTCTCTATGCTCCTAGGCTACTAGCCAGGAAACGCCTAGATTCGCTTGGATGGGAGATCGCCCGCCATTTAGGCAAAAGGTGTGGAATGACAGCATATGGGGGGCACTGGGGGCCAGTCAGCCTGAGAGCCGAGGATGATAGCTAAGTCTGGCTTGACCGGACTCCTTACATTTACCTACCCGGGGCGAAATATTCCGGCACAGCAGCAGCTGTGTGGGATGACAAGAAAAGGCAAGATGGATGAAGCTTGCACCATTTACCTTTGCTGCAGGAACAAGGTGCACTGCATAGGGGCAGCAGTTGAACCAGAATTCACGATGTGTCGAACGATTCAAATTTCCGAGTTTGATCCAGGGTTGAACAGAGCAGAGATCGGGGCCCCGGAAGGACGATCTCCAGAAACCGGTTCCTGGAGCCTAGGTAGATACATTGAACTCGGCACTTTTCAGCAGTACCTTAGGTGGCTAAGAAGTACAAGCCCCCTTCATGTTAGGTGGGTATCTACCTATCTGTACCTATCTCTTCCACGGTGTAAATGATGCTTGAGCGGCTTGCCGAACGGCACGTCCTATGTACTTTCCCCTGATTATGTATTGAAGTACCCTACCATTGCCTACATACATATGTACCATTCACTGCCCCAAGGTTCACCGAAGATTGGTAGACGTCCACTCTGTTATTAGAAGTCTATCACTGAAACGAGTGGCGGCGCCAGGGGCTACCATGCCAGTAGCGTGCCGCGCCGAGAGGCAAGCCACTCGGCCAGCAGCCCGGTCGCGGGCCCTGCTGAGGCCGGCTAAGAGGCCGAATTCCAGCGCTCTTGCTCGTCGGTATTTTCGAGTGTCTCTGTGTAAGCCTTCACAAGCTAGAAAGCCGGGGGCGATATCACGCCACCGGTATGTGGAAGTTATATTGCGATTTTTTCTTCTGCAGATGGATGACGATAACCGTGCAGCTGTTGGCGCCTTAGGGGCTTGCTCGCGCCCGGTTCTTTCCCACGTATTTGCCTAGGTACCCGACTCGGCTGTATTGTATTGGGCTGGCCTATGTCTCTAATAGCCGCGCCCTGTCCTTGCATTTTGAATTTAGGGTTGCTTCTCAGCACGCGATGATGCCATGCGACTTTATATTTCGCCGACAGGATACCCTGGTCTGCAAGTCTGCAGAAAAAGCCACCGGAGAGCAGATGCATAGACTGTTCTTAATACCTATTGTATTCGAGCGTGGGTAAGTCCAGAGTTGTGCTATTCGTGGATAATAGTTTTTCTAAGCAAAGAGATTGCGCCGTAGAGCCTATGTAGATCCAGGGGCTTCGTTATTGAGATCATTCAAGTCTCTCTCGTAGTCGTGTGGTAGACTTCGTGTCCTACTCGCAAGGGAGTTAGTCCATCCCCTAAGACACTTAGTCCGCGAAGCAGCCCCGAAGACAGAATCTAGGTATTTCCTTTCGTCCAGGAAATGACCTAGTCTACGCACATGTGTCTTGGAATCCGGGGGCGCCTGGGAGCCTGCAGCGCGGGGGTTAGCCCGGCTATCTATCTATCTATCTATCTACCTATCTATCTAGCAGCACGAAGACCTGGACAAGAGCCATGATGTTTAAAGTGCTCTGTAGGGCTCTTACCTAGTCTAAATGGACCTTCTAGCGTGGGGAAATAAGTGAGACCCACGAGAGACAACCGTTACGCACTGCTACTTACTTCCCGATGGCTTGTAACCCCGGTTCGTTCGAAAGGGGCAAGGGAGCCAAGAGTCGCCAGTCACAAGCAGGTAAGCGGCCAGAAACTCGGTGCTTCTACGTGAGAGTGAACCAAAGAGGAGGAGGTATTGGCCTAGAAACCCAACCGTAAACGCCCCCCTTCCAGCTCCGCTTGGGCTGCCGCGCTTCTACACGAGAGAGAGAGCCCCATCTTCCCCATCTTGACCATCTTCCTACTGCCTCCGCTAGCCGCTCCAAGTGCACCGGCTCATATCGAGATCGAGGGGAAGCCAGCACGGCAGTCGAAGTCTCTTTTTGTTTTACGTAGCGCCAAAGTCGTAGGCGCCACGAAGACGACGGAGTCAAAACGGTAGAATGGGTCCTGATGGTTTGGCCACCGTCGAGGAAACAGAAAGGCAAGTCATGAGGAGAGCCCGACGACAGAGCGGCGTTTATCCGCCGTAGCGACCATACCTACTACTGCCGTCGCGGTGGGAAAAGGGGCGACGCCACGAAATGTAGTCGATGTCTCGGCTGCTTTCAGCAACTTTCCCTTTTACAACATCAAAGAGGCCCGGTGCAAGTAGGAGGGATCGATGCCCAGATCTTAACGCACATGGGCACCTCTCTACGCCCAGTAGTCATAGTTTTTGACCGAATA
Organism: Hypoxylon fuscum; assembly: GCA_022578945.1. Taxonomy (NCBI): domain Eukaryota; kingdom Fungi; phylum Ascomycota; class Sordariomycetes; order Xylariales; family Hypoxylaceae; genus Hypoxylon; species Hypoxylon fuscum. The sequence continues at coordinate 177,424 of MU399809.1, read as the reverse complement.
GAATTTAGACATGCCTCGATGCACTTGCAATTATATCACATCTACGTCTGTAGAAGTTATTAAAACCTGCGAGATCGAGTAGATATATGCTCGCTCTTAATGAAGCCAAATTGCGAGTTCATATGAATAGAGGACCTCGCCCCCTATAAAAACGCCGTGCTACAGCGCGGGTAAAGCAGCACATGGCCCTATCATAGGTAGAAGAGAGCCCATAAACGAACCGGTAGGGCACAATCGACTCGGTTAAGAATGTGAAGTCTGTAGACCATACGTTCATAATAGCAACGAAGTAGGCAAACAAAACACGGGTAGAAAGCTAAAGGATTCTTCTTGTTAAGTAGAAGTTCAATCGCATCCTAAGAGCAATGCAGTCGTTCAAAACAGGAGCGTGCCAATAAATGATTATTCTGGAAAGGACGAACCGCTGCATTTTACACAATGGCTTTCCGGCGTTGCAAACTGTGTAGTGCTGAGTATACCTGAAATGCCTTTTTGGACGAGCTAACAGTCTAGCTACCTTAGACTATTTCTTTCCTTACCTAGTTTGCATCTATTATCATCATCTCTTCGCCCCTTCTATTACCCCTTTCGAGAATTTCTAGAGTGCTATTTTGAGGATAGATCTAGGACCCTGCGAATATAGCATACCCCCCTTTCTCTCCCCCTTTCCGGCCCCTTTCTTTCTTCATCAAGCCCTTTGGAGAAATGCAAGACTTACGTCGACTTGATAGCATATTAAGTATTTAGTTACATTACTAGCTAAAAGCGATTTCGACTAATCTTTTCCTTTCGGGTACGATAGGAAAAGACGTCGAAGCCAACGACGCCGGGAGCACCTCGAACTCTCGCTCGATAATCTCGCAATCACCAGACTAGAGAGACCCCTAGCAAAGGAGGCGAATACTCAATTCGAGATGACGATACCAGTCAAAGAATGAGACGACCGTGGTCGAAACGGGTTCCCTACTAGCACGGCCGAGACAACGACCTACGACACTTCCACATCATGGTAACACTTTTGGAATGGGCGAATGGAGGGCCTAGGTGGTTAGAAACAATATGGAAAGGGAGAGGACAAGAATATGACCACCTTTACGAGAGTTTAGGACCCAGCCGCTTCCAGCAGGAGACATAGACAAAGCCTCCCTATACAAAATACGCGATAATGTTTACTCAGTAATACACAACACCTCTCCTACACTTTTATTTCTGCTTCCCCTGCTCTATCATAATGCTGGCTGTCCAATTATCTCAAACTACTCCTCTAATCTACTTCTCCATGGTATAGGAGCGTCTTAAAGGGATGGAGCGCCTTAGGACCTCAGCCTGAATACTTCGCACATCGATTCTCGACATCTACCAACACTTAGGTACCTACGCTACCTACGATGTCCTTAGTGCGACGAGTTTATGTTAAAATATATTCTATAATCTACCTAGTTACGGGTCCCCTCAAAACATACGATATAGACCTACCTAATTACGAACCCAAGCTTTTCTTTCGCCTATGCTTTTAGTATCCTGAAACTCTATCTACGACATGCTCCCCTGAAACAACGATTTCTACTTTGACTCGGATGTCAAGCCCAAGATGCAAGGCCACACAAGCTTCTGCTTCTACTGCTACTTCCCTCTCGCCGCGCTCCGACTCGCCTGGCCTCTCCTGCTAATGCCCAACCGGCCCATCTCGATCTCGTCGCCGGTCGCCCGCCCACGCCCCTCCTCCGCGAGCACCTCCTCGCTGCGCCGCCCCTTCCCGTCGCCGGCGGGGAGCATCACACTCGGGCCCTCGCTCTCGGTCGCCGTCGCCTGATCGCCGTCTTGGCCCACGGCCACATCCGCAGTGGCGTACGAGCCGCCGACGCTCTCCATGGTGAACGGGCTGGCGGTGGGCGCGTCGAGGATGCCCAGCTCGTGCGGCGAGAAGACGCGGGGCAGGACCAGGGCGCGGATGGGGATCAGCGCGAGGATGACGACCGGGAAGCCGACGGCGGCGACGGTCTGCGTGATCGCGAAGGTGGCCCCGAACGCGGCCAGCTCGATGGCGACGAAGCCCCAGACGGCGGCGCGGCGCGGCACGCGGGCGAGTGGGTGGCCGCCGGGCGTGAGGGCGTGGTCCCGAAGCAGAAACAAAAGCTTGGCTGTGATGCCGTTGCCCTCGAGCGCCTGGTAGCCCATGATGAAGAAGAGGCCCGCGAGCACAGCCTGCGGTATTAGGTGTAGGACGATGAGTAGTGGACCCGTCATAGTACCTAGAGTTAAAAGTCCCTGGGCTAGGTTCGAAACCCGCTGTTCTACCACGTGCGTGCGCTTGAGGACGTAGTGGCCCTTCGCCTCGCCGTTGTTTTCCTCCGTGTCTGCCTCGACCTTCGTCACGCACAACGACTCGGTATGGAACGGCGCCTGCGGGATCAGCCCGTTCGGGAAGGGCAACCCCAGGAGGCCCGCCACGCCCGTCGTAAGTCCAAGCAGGAAGATGTCCCAGTGAAAGCCCGCCGGTTTACGCAGAGGAAATTCGGTTCCTTGTGCAATAAGGGACGACACTGTGCATACGTGAGCTTGCCGGCCGAATCAGGGGGTCTAGAAAACCTAGAGTTTCACTTACCGTTGTGGTCGAAGTAAAACAGAATCGTGAGCAAGACCGCAAACGGGATCGCGATGAACACGTCGCCGACCTCGATGTCCTGCCAGAAATGCACGAGCCAGGCCCTATCCGCGGTGGGGAAGAACGCGGCGCTGGTCGGCAGCCTCTCGAGCTGCACGCTCTTCATGCGGCCGAAGTGCACGAAGCCGGTGAAGAACACGACCGTCAGTGGCGTGCCGTAGTCTTTTAGGAAGACGCGCACGGGGTGGCGGAACAGCGGGCTCTCGCCGAGCTCGCCGCAGGCGTAGGCGACCATGAAGACGAGCAGCGCGACGGTGACGGACAGGTAGAAGGGCGAGTCGTTGCCGAAGCGCTCGAGCACCTGCACGCCCTTCTGCAGGTAGATGAAGGCGACGTAGAAGCCGAAGATGTCGCAGGGGAACCGCGTCACATACCGCAGCCAGTCGCACGAGTTGGTGATGGCGAGCACCCAGTGGAACACGAGCGACCACAGCCCGATCCAGCACATGAAGGCGAGGTAGTTGGTGCCGGTGGGCGTCATGATGTCGTATACCGTGCTAGGTTTCTATTTAGATTTGGTTGATGGTGATATGAGTATGGTTTCTAGAGACATACTAGTTGAACACCGTGATGGGACCTGTTACTCCCACGATGACCAGCGGCTGGCATGCCAGAATGGCGAATACCACCGCGCCGAGAACAGACGATAGCAGCACCTCGTTCACGCCGTATTGCATGTTTGTCTTGGTGAACATATCCAGCGAGAAAGCTAGTGCTGGCAAGATACTAGGATGCGATTTTAATCAGTCTTCTCTTCCAGACCTAGCGTCAATGTGAAATAGATAGACCCATACTTAGCAAAGTACATGTACACCGTCGACGGCACGACGCGGTAGTCCCAGGCGTCGCGCCAGTCGCTCCAGTAGTACGGGGCGCGGCGGCGCACGTCGTTGACCATGCCGCGGAAGAGACGGATCTTCCACCAGCGATCGGACTCGCTACTCCCTCTTTCCACGGCAGAACGGCTGCTGCGGTGGTCCGCGTTGCGCGACGCGGGCAGCAGCAGCAGCAGCGAGTTAGCCCAGCGCCGGAGCGTCCCGCTCGGCGACGGGCCGGCGGTGGCGCCTCCCGCCGCGTCGGACCCCGTCCCGTGCATCGCCGTGGGCAGGGTCAGGGAGTCTGCGGTCTGCGACATGTTTGCGCGAGACGTCTGGTAGTAAGTAGGTAGATCTACCCCGGTGCTGGATAAGCCGGTCAAAGCACAGGTATCATCAGCCTAGATCTATGATAATATGTATCTTAGATGTTTAGGTATGTAAACCGAGATTCCTTGATGATTAGACAGACAGACAAGTGGCGGTGTTAGCTAGAGCACCGAAGAAGTCTACACATGTCTCGAGGATGCGTCGCCCGATGCCCAATTGCGCTCGGAGCGAATTCGATGCGGTGGATGAATATGGGGAAAATGCTAGGTTACGAGAACAGACCGGCGGTGTATTTCAATCCAAGATGCATCTTAGATAGGCGAAGATCTTGACGTAGTACTTTGCCTCCTTAGTCTTGGTTCTATTCTTTCCGAGCTAGCTTCCCCACAAGGACCAGGAACCAAGCCCAAGCCCAAGAGTTGAAGAATGCGAATTGAGACAGCGGGGGAGCTGTGGGGAAGAAAAGCGAAGATGCGTCATCGGCGGCATGGATGCTAATTTTTGAACTCTGTTCCGTATCGTCCCAACTCCTTTTTTCAGTGCCTTGCGATTATGAGAATTCTATCTACATGTAGTAATTGTACATAGTATATGCAAGCCACTACTAGTTGGTATGCTTTTAACCCCCCCTACCCTCATTTGCGTAAGACACGAGACAAGTAAACATACAATGGGATGAGTTGAGAGCTTTGGGTCATCACGATTCATGACGATAGCCCTCGACAACTCCTGATCGGGGATGGGTTCCTGAGTTCACTCATGAAACCGTATATACAAAACCCAGTTATCTGCCATCCACGCCCTTAACTTCTCTGAATAGTGCAGGGGCTGTTGGAGGCTCGGGAGAGTCGGGAAGCTCTGGTGATGCTGGCGGCGGTGGCGGTCCCGGTGGCGCCTTGTTCGGGTCGCCGCTGAAATATTTTGTGAAGTCATCGCTATCGTCGAATGGTCGGGGACCTAATAGACGAATCATGTCGTCTCTCACTAACATCTCTTTTCTTAATAATTCCTCGGCGATAATCCCTACCTCCTTCTTCTTCGCTATGAGGAGGTCCTTGCATTGCTTGTATGCCATCTCTACGATATTTCTTACTTCAGCATCGATGACCTGGCCCGTCCCCTCCGAGAACGGCTTATACACCCTGCTCTCGTCGTTTCGGAAATGCAGCGGTCCAACCTTTTCTGACATGCCCCATTGTGTTACCATAGCCGTAGCCATGCGCGTCACCTTATCGAAGTCGTCACTGGCTCCCGTAGTTACGGTAGGGAAGTGAAGCTCTTCCGAGATTCGGCCTCCTAATGTCATAGCCATCCGATCCATTAACTGTTCGCGGCTCATCAGGTATGCATCTCCTGGCAGGTACTGTGCGTATCCTAGACTTTTGCTTCGAGGTATGATAGAAACCTTTAGGAGCGGGTCGGCGTATTTGAAGAACCAACCGCAGATAGCGTGTCCAGCCTCGTGATAGGCCACCGTCTTCTTCTCCTTTGGGTTTAGGACGAGAGATTTGCGCTCAAGACCACCGATAACACGCTCGATGGCTTGTTCAAAGTGCTGCAATGTGACTGATGCCTCATTGGTTCTCGCGGCTATGTAGCGTTAGTAATGTGCATTATACCGGGTTTTTGTGGGTAAAACGTACCGATGAGAGCGGCTTCATTCACACAGTTCGCAATGTCTGCACCAGCAAAGCCTGGTGTCAGAGACGCGAGTCGCCCGCTGAGGTATTCTATCTCTTCGTTGGTCATAATCTTCTTGAGGTACACTTTGAAGATGTCTTGTCGTCCTTTCATGGTTGGAGCATCAATCATGATATGTCGGTCAAATCGACCAGGTCGCATCAAGGCCTTGTCGAGAACGTCTGCTCGATTGGTTCCGGCCAGAACGACAACTTGATCAGTAGTATTGAAACCATCCATCTCCGTGAGGATCTGGTTGAGCGTGGCTTCTCGTTCGTCGTTTCCTCCAAATCGCTGCCCCTCGGCACGGGATCTACCGATGGCATCAATCTCGTCAATAAAGATGATGCAAGGCGTATTTTTGCGCGCCGTGGAAAAAAGATCTCGGACTCGGGACGCACCAACACCAACAAACATCTCGACGAATTCGGAACCGCTCACGCTGAAGAAGGGAACTCCGGATTCGCCCGCCGTAGCTTTGGCGAGCAAGGTTTTACCGGTTCCAGGGGGTCCTGCAAGAATGGCGCCGCGTGGAATTTTGGCGCCAAGTCTCTGGAATCTTTCGGGCTTCTTAAGGAAGCTAACGAACTCCATGATCTCCTGCTTGGCCTCGTCCATACCGGCGACGTCTGAGAACTTGACCTTGATGGCGGTCTCGTGGCTAAAGCGCTTCGCTTTACTCTTACCAAACCCAAAGATGCCGCTAGATCCGCCAGCACCACCGGGGCCACGTCGGCTCGCCCATACAAGTAGGCCAACGAGGACTACGGTGGGACCGAAGGCTATCAGGAGATTAAAGAAGGGGCTTTCTGGAGCATAGCTCACAGGAATCCTCTCGCCACTGGGAATTCCCAGCTCGTTTTGGGCTTCCTCTAGACGCCTTTCGAAAGCGTCGGCAGAGGCGATAGAGAAGTAGTAGTGGAATCCGGGTCGTGTGGCGAGGGAATCGGGATACATAGATTGAGTGGCCTCTCGGTTGAGTTCGACGCGGACTCGATGCTCTTGAATAATCAATTTTTCGACAAGACCCTTCTCTAAGAAAGTCTTTCTCAGCTCCTGCCACGTGATTTCGCGGCCGCTCTCTTCAAATATAGAGTTGTAAATCCAATAAGCAATAGCTGAGCCGATGATGGTGGTTAGCCAGTCGTTTCCTCTCATTGGGCTACCAGGGACATTCTCGGGGTTCGGAGGGGGCTTTTTTGAGTCATTCGAATTAAAGCCACTGAAGCCTTTCTCTCCCTGCTTCGGGCTCTGCTGGTCGTCACGTTGCTTCTCTTGTTCCTGGACCTGCTCCTGCTCCTGCTCCTGCTCCTTTTGTGACTTTGGCGACTTATTTTCTGTCTCCGAAGACTTCTTAGAGCCGAGCTCTCTCTCCGTCGCTTCTTGGGCTTCGAGATCTGCCAACCTTTTCGACAAGGTAACAATATACTTGAAGGCCCTGCCGGCGTCGGCTATCCCAGCCGTTCCTTCCCTTTGCTTCTTAATTAAATCTATGATCGGTTTAGGCACTCCTGTTCTCTTAATGTTCTTCAAGGAGTCTTTGTCTACGGGCAAAGGGTTGGAGTTGAGCATTTCTTCGAAGACTTTATATTCGGCATCGTTCACGTGCACCCAACCCTCGGGGAGTGGTAGCTTGTTACTCTTTCCCGCACCAGACGTTGGTGCCTCTCCTTCTGTCGGGCCCGGCGATCCAGAACTCTTCATTTGCGGTTTTGATTTGGAGTCTTTGGGTAGAGGGGCTCCATTGTTGCCGTCGGAATCGTCGGGCTTCTTCTCAGAATAGTATCGAGGTCGTTGGGTCGCCCAAGCCGCCTGTGATGTGCGTAGGAGATGCGGCGTCCGTATACTTGAGCGGGCGGAGGCGCTGAGCGAAAGCCTAGCGACCCGCGCAAGACCGGTCGACCGCCGCAATAAGCTCGACATGCCGGGCAAGTCGGGAGCTTATGACTACCTAGAAAAAGGCGGAAGATTTCGATGGTCCGGGGGGGATGATCGGGTGATCGGGAGAATATCTAGAGCTATGCTATCTCATGGGAGACATAGGCGGCGATCGCGAATACAATACAGCGCGAAAATAAAAGTCTGTATTCACCTATGATATGTAGGTAATAATTCGCCTCGCGGCTGACGGAAAGATGTAGTAGACGGTGACTCTTGTGCATGTGGTGTGGTGATCATTAGAAAGCTTCCGTTGGCTAGTCTAACCGCAAATAACTTAGTGGCTAGGGCGTTTTTTTGCGCCGTTTCGTAGGGGAGTGAGTGACTTACCTAAGCAACTTGCTCATTCACGTGATCCAAACGGAGCTATCGGCTTTTCAGGCAGGAAGCTCTCGTCATCCCTTCCTTATTCAATTTAATCCAATTCGACTATGCTTCATATGCGCCAATCGAGTATTCTTGCTAAGTAAAGTAAACTACGATGTACTAACAACGACGACGACGTACAAAATTTTAAGCATAATCTGACTTCATCGTACAACAGCAGGATGCTTGCCGAAACAGGGCGCATGTACATGTTGTGATAATTCATCGTTCGTTTACACTTATGTAAGTTCCTACCATCCATCCATCTCTGGGCGAGCAAAATAGAAGACATGGAAGACCTAGATTCACTACATATGAGACCCTCACAGAGTACGTCTACCAGGTACTAGTAACTTGTAACTGTTCTCCGCTACCTCATCGATGGGGACATAGTTTAGCAGCGTAATGACTTGTCCTCTTCCAGTATTACACCCCCCCTTGCAGGTACGTGAGTCTTCACTGGTCAAAATAGGGTAGCTCGTGTAACACCGGATCCTCCAATAGCGCTGATTGTTTTAACGTCGAGCTGACACACGGCCTGTAATGGGCTACCTATTCACGATAATGCTAATGAACGACGGCGAGGCCTTATACACCATACTGGATTACAAGGCGTACATATTGTTATGCAAGTTGAATGGTTCTTACTATCAGCGGCAAAGTCATCAATTTCTCATTAGGCGGGGTACATTAAATATATCATGATAACACAAACTCATGCGGTCGTCCCGGAAACATTACTCAACCCACGAGGCTTATTGGGCCATAGCCGAGACTCCTCGTCCTCAGTATGGCTGTCCTGGTACCTGCTAGCGTTAGAGTCGAACGAGGACATATCGTACGACTCGACCGGCCCGAGGTTGCGGTGCTTCAGGTTCTGACGTTCCATGTTCTTTTGCTCGACCGTGTTGATCACCCGTTCCGGTCCGGAGTTTCCGCTGTCGGTTTGCTTGCGGCGCGAGTTCAAGAACACGGGGAGGAACCGGCTGAAGAAGGGGCGGACTGCGGGGACCGAAGCGCAGACGATGCCGAAGTTGACTTCAATGAAGCAGAGTATCACTGTCATCCGAAGTCAGTAATCACTATGGTTTGGAAGACGGAAGCAGTTTTGAGTGTTGGAGCTGGTCCCATGTGCTCGAAATTTGGGAAGTAACTCGAGGATATACTCACTGTCAGGCACCGCATCCCAATCATAATCTTCACTAGCTTCCAGAACGGGTATGTAAGTCACTCTCTTCAAAGCGACACAACACACGCTAAATCTCAGTTAGCCGGCCGACCACGTTATTAGCCACGTGAAGTGGGCTTACACAATGCCCGTCGCAAAGAGGAGGATGACCGAGACCTTTTGTCTCGTGGGTAGCTGCATTCGGAGCACCAATGGGATTGGCAAGAGAAGAATAATGACGTCGATTCCGATGTCTGCTTTGTGTTAGTATCTGATAAGAAGACCTCCTGTGTTTGTTTCTGGCATACTGCGAATATGTTAGCTCAGGGACTATCGAAAAGGAGAATACGGAATGTTGTAGCGCCCGCACCTTAAGCTGCTTAGACTTATGTAGGCGGGATACGAGTCGTAGCACACGGCGTCTAGGCTCTCGTCGATAATGCCCTCGAGCGGCCTGCAAGCCAGCGATTCGACCAATGCCGCCGTTATCGAATAGCAGGCAATGATGGCAATGCAAGTGTAGCAAGTCCAACGAAACCATTGGTGTGGTGCGAGTCTCAGGTACAAGACTAGCATGGACATTTTGGCGAAGCTGACGCTCAAGATGAAGGAAAGGTATGCCAGTAGACCGTACTATAAGACTACGATTAGCCTGTGGAAAAGCCGCCTGGGAAAGGAGAGTGTTACCAAACGTTCGCCGATGTGGTAAGTGTCCTGCGGGATATCCCAGACGTGATATGTGAGGCCATGGTCGATATCTATTTTGCGGATGATAGACAGGTCAGAAACGAGCAACATGAGATTGTCTATCGCAACAACAGAGACTCCTACCTTTCTGCACAAAAGCTAGCATCGCAACTGATATTATGAACGCAGCAATAACAAGCCCTTCGATACGTATTAGCAAGTATTTTGATAGGCGCATACACTTCACTCACAATCGTCGGCTTCAAGCTTCTTCTTGAGCACGTGAATCCTAGTGTGAAGACGCAAGAAAAGAGCGATGCCGGCGATGATAGTCGTCGCGATACCAGCCGCCATCAAGTCCCCTCTTTTCGTAGGAGGGTTGACGGGAGTGCGCACCTCTCCGGGCGGCACATCAGCGTAGTATACTATATCGTCGCTCATCGTGAGGATCTCGCTACCGCCAAGGCAGAGCCACTTGTAAATCGTGAGAAAGCTGAGCAAGATAATTCAAATCTATAGGAGCCGAACAAGCTTGGACCAGGACACCGGTGTCCAACTAGTAGAAGAACCGACAGTATGGCTCGGGGCTTGCTAAATCATGTTTCAAGGAAACCAGCAGCTTAATGATATGGGACGGGTTTTGTTGGCATGCGCCCAGCCGCCCGTTTCCCCTCGAGTCCTACGTCAAAGAGGCGGGATGAGCCCAACGGTGCCACGCGAGGCCCTGCAGCATTCTTTTTTTCTTCCTCGTTAATCGAGCATTTGCATATCTGGTTGCTCTCTATTACCAGGGTTCATTGTTTCTTATGCATGCAGATATAATACAAAAACCAAATCATGTCGATCGGCTAAAACAACCCTTGAAAGAAACCCCGGCCCTCCCCAGCTCCATTGGCGGGCCCGGACTTCAAAGCTGACCACCCAGCCGGTACCCTAGGTTGTTAATAATCCGTAGGCTGTCTTTGTGGGTAAAATTAGCACAGCTCTAATCAGATATCGCGCCAGCATCCAATCAATCTGGGGAATCGCTGGCGCCTTTGCATGGGGTTATAGGGAGCCTTGACGGCGATATTCTCATCACACCTCCCCTCGCGAGAATCAATAGCTTGGCATGTCTCTTCTCCAACGGGGAGCGGGATGTTTGTGGCTTACCGGCTTGCCAAGGCTCGAGTAAATAAGGGATGATTATCGTAGGCGCGATAGACGTTAAAAGACTTCCCCGTTCTCTCCCTATGTTGGTCTCACCGCCTGGAGTTAAACAGCCTCGACTGTCTATGTATCTTTCATTGAAATTGAGATCGCATGCTTGCCTTTTAGCTGTAGGTACGCAGGATCGGGCTTCCTTCATACATAGCCAACGCGCCCTGAAGGACCTGTCGGTGGGAGAATGCAGAGAGCCTACATACCGGATCAGTCAATATGAGAATTATGATTACAGGGAGAGCTCTTGGCTAACCCCACGATGCCCCGCCAGACCAGATATGATACATATCTGGGCAGAGCTTTACCTGTTCGAACCTGCATCCCAAAATCCTTCTGCTGCTATTAGCGCCTGGATTACGACGACCAGGACGACCTGGCACTAAGCTCATACCAAAAGGACAAAATCAACTTGCATCGATCACGATCTTTAAGGTAGCAGCGTCGTTAGCTTAAATGAATAGGAGCCCCATCCCACGCTACTATCACAGACTTGCATCCTTCCGGTGCTAAGGAGAATAAGCAATTTAGACGTATCCAGGCGGCCCGGTGAGACGAGGCTTGGTGGTACGAGATCTCACGCTTATCACACATATGCGATGCAAGTAAGACAAGACGCCGGCTTACGGACGCTTACCTAACCAGCTTTTAACCTCTAGAGGTGAGATTTGGCCCAGATGAGAAAGAAGTCACGCGACTTAGATGACCACGATTCAATCCTTGAGGTATGTAGACAAGGCTCCCGTTTCCATGATATCCCTCAAGTTTGCTCCTTTTGCGTAGTCGCACAAAATTTAATTATGGTATATTCCCATATGTCTTTTAAACAAGGGCGTCGGTGCCAAATCAAGAGCATACGATGTGTACATAAAGGTGATCCAGCCCGAACAAAAATCCCGTGCCGATTCGCGGAAGACGTAAAACTCCCTAAACGGAAATGATATAGCGCGCAGCAACTACGATTGCTGGCGTCAAATCAGCTCTTACGGCCGTTGATGGTACATTTTGAGCGTTCGGACAACTATTTAGTCTACAGGGCTTCAATGTTCTTTTCAGGACACTGTTTATGATAACAAGCCGAGGTCATCGTGCATGTGTCTTACTTGCCTCCAAGACTAAAAGTGATGAAAACCTGATCCCCGGTTAATATTTCGATAAAGGTTCCCTCTGATATCCTGGGTCTCGGAGATAATGTCATAAAAAGCATCAAATTTAGTAGTTTTTTTTTTCTTCGCAAAAGGACAGGTTTGTATTTGCTCAGTCTGTTGTCGATTATTAGGTTGAGTGATAACGGGAGAGCTAAGAACTTGGAAGTAAGGGATCGCAATCTAAAACGCCATCCCAAGTATGAAGGATTGACCGTGCATAGGTAAGCAATTCAAGTGACGCAATGCCTACAAGCTGTGCTGGAGGGTTTCGCAGATATCTCGTTGATGTGAGGTTCATTATATTTTACGATCGACGGAAACGCAGAATGTCACGGTGGCTACTGGGCGCAAGTAGACGACTGTCCAGCATTAGACTAACCCCATCGAGGGTTCGCTGGTATCTAATATTTGATCGATGCTATCGTCCTATTCTACGACAGGCTGGAAAGCTTCTGTGATATCTGGAACATCTCTCCGAGACCAAGCTTGGGTCAGGACCTCGTAACGAATGTCATATCTGTTGAACCGCGCACATGCAACCACGCAATTATCAAATACCAAGCCTCCATTCATAATATTGCAGGACGATGCAGTCGGATAATTAGCATCCACAACATTGAGTTGGTAGTCTCATTAATAGGTTATGTATTCTGCAATCCGCAGAGTGTCGTGCTGACATATACCGATGTTTCTTGTGTACCGAGCCATCCGAGCTTACCCGACGAGGTACTGCTCGATATCCTTATCCTCCTCATCTTCTTGCAACTCTTGGAGTCTCTTCTCCTCGGCATCCAGCATCTTCTTGATCATATTCCTCTGTCGCTTTCTGGCCTTCTTTCCCCAATCCGTAGCGGTCGATTCCGCCTGCTCGTCGTCGTCGCTATCATCGGGTATTTCAACGGCTTGGCCGCGCAACTGATTCGGAGATATTTGTGCTTGTTCTTCTTCCTCTTTCGCGAAATTTTTCTCCATTTGTTTCTCCTGGAATTTGGCGCCCATCTTCATGAGGTATGGCCGTAGTAGCGCGTAAGCGCCAACAATGATGACTAGCCGAATCCATTGCTGCAGTGTCATAGACGAGAATGACTGGCTAAGATTGTTGGAGAATCGATCTTTCACCAGCGTGAAGAGCTGGGATACCGAGTCGAACAGGTGAGCGACGAGATCCAAGAGCTCCGACATGGTGGGCTAGTAGGTCTTTGGATTGTTTGCGATAGTAGCAGATTGTAGGGTTGTAGAAGCGACAGAGGATTGGAAGAAAAGTTCGGAGTAGCAATCTCGTAAGTTACTGCGGGTGGCTTGGTGGAGAAGCGTTCAATATATGTCAACTACCACACAGGTGTTCCAATTGATAGGAGAGTAGTATACAAAATGTTTTGTTTAGGGGCCAAGAAAATCGTGAAACTTTTTGAAGTTCAAAGACCCTTGCGCTGCCGCGTGAAATAAAAACGCACCTACAAAAAAAGCCTCTTAGTGTGACCTTAGTGAGCACCCAGACCACCAAGCTCCACTTAAAATGACACTATCTTTAACCTTAAATGTCTCGACGCGCCTGACGTAACCTAATCGCGTTTCAACCATTACCTAAGGAGCTACGATTTCCCCTAAACGAAACCAAACGAAACGAAACAACGAAATTAAAAGAACATATCCCGAACAATCATGCCGGACGAGTCTGAGGAAGAAGTGCGCGAGGTGAGCTTGGTTCAAATTCCCACATACCGAATTGCACCTAACATCTCACGCTAGCAACTAAAAGCTGCGCTATGGTTCGCAGTGGGGAAGATGGTCGATGAAGAGACCCTCAGGAGAAACAGAAATGTCACCCCCCAATTCATCGGCGCTTTGACCGAGATGGTCTGGACTCAGATAGGTATTTCATATCCAATTTCATGGACATGTCATGATATGGGTTAACAAGGTCTAGAAAACGTTGCACTAGACCTAGAAAATTTCAGTCGCCATGCAGGACGAACTACTATCAACACCGACGACGTCCTATTACTTGCCAGGCGAAACCAAGACCTTCACGCAATCATCAAGGATTTTGTCGATAAGCAGAAAGCTGCCAAGGCGAAGGGCAAATCGAAGAGATGAAGAGAAGCGATGAGCCACTATCGTACTTCATGTTGAGCTTGGGGGACTAAGTTTAGTCTGCCGGAACACCCAGAATGAGAAACAGGAAGTCGCATATAGTCTAGTCTAAGACATCTGGAGATAATCCCCGATTGACAACCCCCATTAGTAGACCTACCGCGAGTTTCCCTGTTACAGAGGATAGCCAGGCATTGCAGAGGAAACTAGTTGTTTGTCTACTCATCTATGGCCTAGGTGCGAATTGCATTACTCTGGAGAAGAGCATACTATGCACCTTACTTGATACCGCTAAGGTACATGAGTACATATCAGGATGTATTAGCATAATGCCAGGAAAAGAGTTCAGTGATTTCACCACACCGATGGAACATGAATTAAGGACGTCCGATAAAGGTCATTCAATAAGTACCTACCTAGCATCTTTTCTGGCACATCATACACATGCTTAAACTACAAGATAGTATCTATTGGGTAGATTTTAAGGCATCGATATATCAATATGGGCATATTATTGTACCTTTTTTTTTTTTTTTTTTTGCCTTGACTGTGGTGGACATCAGTGTGCTCGGGTCATTCTAGAATTTAATTCGGTTTAATTCGAGAGATGGGGATGAGGTGAACCGTATGTTCAATGAACTCATGGGAAGCATCTTCGTAACATCAGGCATTTGTTTCATGACAGCATAAGAACGAAAATAGGTATGATAGCCGTCTCTCTCGTCAAGGAATCACTTTGAAGTCATCTACCCTTCATTGCAACATTATACCTATCAACTAAGCGTACATCTCCATTTTTCGACTTGATAAGCTCACGGGGAACTAATACGAATATCTTAGGTACCTAAGAACATACATCACGAACGTGTACCCAATGCCAATAGCCGTGGGTATCGAAGACGGATAGAAGAATGTGTTCGTGAAAAGGCCAGCTTAGACCTCATACAACCACCATTGCCCTTATCATGGACAGCAAAATCCCAACCAATAATGACGATAGTGACGACCTTGACGAAGAACATGACATCGACGAAAACGAAGAAGACGGTGAAGACGGTGAATAATACGGTGGAGAAGACGAAGTAAAACAACTACACAAGACGAATAAAACAACACGGTATACAGAGAAGAATATATTCAGCAGCTATTAGAATTGGAAGCCACTGATGGCTGTTCAAGTAGAACTCTACTGATTCCGCAGCTGGACTTCGATCACACCCTAACTGGATTGTTCCTGATCAGCGGTGGGTGTTTACTTACGCCTGCCAAGTCTGAGATCATTATGACGGAGAGCGTCTCATCGTAGGCCACCTTCTAGAAAGTTGTATTAGCGTTTGATTCTTTTCAAAGACGAGATGGCTGACTTACTTTTTTTCTTTTTTTTTTATGTCGTCAGAGTTGCGATTGTACCTAGCTCGCAACCAAGCACGGCCGGTTACGACTATCAAATTTCTCGAGGCCACGGCAAGCCTCTTCAACCAGAACCTCTCTCTGTTTCTGTCTCAAAATAGGAATCTCGCTGCCACGATATCACACGCCATTTGGTGCTTCATTTCTTGATTATGCCAGGCTTGTAATTTTGACTGATATGTAGACTCGACAGGACCCATGTCTGGTGATGCTCGCCTCTTTTGAGGTATCACCTGGCTTGAGGGAGGCCGCGGAATATCCCTGAGTATCGCTTGATCGAAGCCGATTAACATGAACTGGCAAGATTCGGGATTCCACAGGACATTCAGCTCCCGTATGTCAGTGTGCGCCACTCCACGTTCATGCATTCTCTGCACAGACTGTACGAGCTTTTGTTCCGGGTCGGTTTTGACGACAGTCTGGGCTTCGTCTAGGGCCTGACCTCCCCAGGAAAGAAACATCATATACACGATATAAACCCGAAAGTCGTAGTAGTACGTCCGTGAGATATCATTGAAATCGATGGCCCCAAGGTAGATGGGTACGTCAATGCCTTGCATAGATTGGAGCCGATCGTAAACCACGGCCTCGTGCTCGAGAACCGGAACGAATCTTCGGACGGTTCCCTTACTGACGAAGGTGTAACCGTACCGCAGCAGGGTAACCTCAAACAAGGCGCCTCGCGATCCATCCTTCCCAAGGACGACCAACCCGTCATCTAACGTATGTCGAAGTTGTTCCTTAAGCAGTTGAAGAAATTGGCGATGGCTGATAGGGTGGCGATTAGGGTCGAGATGTCCTCGGTGGAGTGTGACATTTGGGCATCGCTTATCGAGAAAGCCTCCTCGGACTAGTGCAAGGAGGCAAGCTTGCGTACAATACGGGCGGCGAGACGAGGAACCCTCATTTTTGTTTTCTGATTGGTCACGTAGACCCTGATCAGATGTTCCCGGTTGGTTTGGGTCCGGGGAAATCGGCATCTGCGGTTCGGGTGACTGATTCCTAAGATCTTGTTGTTCCGTGGTGCGAATGGGAATAGACGACCGGTCCTCGTCTATGTGATTCGTCGGTTTGTGGTCGGACGAGCTTGATGGCGCCTGCCGGCCAGTAGGTGTTGTAGAAGGAAGAACTTTATCTACGTCTATTGCCCATCTCCGAAGGTGCAAGGTTGCCAGCTTGCGCTCTTTTCCCCCGTGGCTTTGCGCGCCGAGAGCTGTGAGGCTGAATGCTAAGATCTGGCTGACGGCTGTGTAGTGACGGAAGTCATCTGGGTGTGCTCGTACTTCCTGGCTGGGCTCGGCTAAATGGTACCAGAGGTTCATCGGATCAGTCCAATCAATTTTGAGGAAAACGAGTGCCTCTCCCGTTGTCAAGAGTCCGTACTCAAGTCCGCTTCCGATCATAGAGTCAAATATGTGAGTGACTGCAGCTGCCGTTAGCTTTTCCGCGTGATATTGGAATAGTCCCTCTTTGTCTTCTACCAATGGTTGAGAAGCACGGCAGATGACTTTCTCATATATGTTCGCCCCGTTGAATTCGCGAAAGGCGGCGCGGAGATGAGGCAGCGTGATTTTATGTGGCGCTTTGTAGTCGATGATATAGGCCATACTTCGCTTTTCTCCAGTGTTGGTATCCTGTTTATAGGCACATCTCTGGTCCGGACAGAGCTGATGGTCTCCGAAAGTAATGCCGTTTCCAATGCCGAATACGTTCATGAGAGTCTCGTTAGCCTTTAAGCCATCGATGATCGTCTGAACTGAATCTTCTACGCCGATGCGTTGAAAATATTCTACATCGTTCTCATTTGCTATTCTTCTCTTCGCGAGCCTCTCGCCTAGACCTTGCAAAAAAGCCTGGCTTTCAAAGATGCGGGTTTCGGCGGGAAATGCCGAGTCAAGTTTCTCGAATGTGATCCTCCGCTGCTCTGAGAAATCTTCCCAGCGTCGCAGCTTCCAAGGATATAGCTTATTCTTCGGGTTCGTGATCGGCCCCTTTGACGTGATTCTTTTGTTTGTTTCGACGATGAATTTCGAGAAAACAAGTGCATGACAACCCTCTAGGTATTCGTTGAGTGTTGTAGAGCGGGCTGGCTGCTTGGCTTTTTCAAGTTGTGCCCTTGCTTTTTCAAGTCGTGCCTCTTGTTCTTCGAGTCGTGCCTTCGCTTCTTCAAGTGGAAGCACTAGCTCAGCTACTCGGTTATTATCCATGATGATGATACGGAATCCCTGAGAATGACAAGTGTAGATGTTGGTTGTGTTCCGGTTGGTGACTAATTGACTGATGCTAGGAATCAATTGCAAAACACGCATTCAAGGTGAAGTTGTTTATTGTAAAGGTTGAATTCAGCTCAAATCTAACGGATCCGAAATCTAACTGTACCTATATAATACTACTGGTTTCCACGGATACATCATAGAAACCTAAGGTATCCGTTTAGTCCTTCCTTCGTATCACTTGGTTGCCTAGGTAGGTATGTAGTCGCGCAAACTCTTTTTTATTTGCTAAAAAAAATTGTTTACTTCGAGTTTTATTGAAAATAAAAACATTTTTTGTGAGTGTTTCCCATACTGTACATGCTGACACACGTTATAACAACTTAGATTTCCGACAAATGGCTACGCTGGATGGTGAGCCACACCTTTACATTCGCCGAATGAAGAGCTATCTAATGATATAAATCTCATCATTGCGCAGGCTTTAATTCGAAAGCTATTCGAATTCCTCCTAAGTATTATATTGCGTTGATCGTGTTGATGGACGCAGAGGGGTGTCATGTGATACCTTCCGCTCAACAAGATACTTAGAACTAACTTGAAACGAAGGACCAGACTGTGATGTAACCTTGACCAGCTACACATGGTATTTCTTTAATTTTTTTATTCATGTGTTACTACGTTATTATTTCATTGCTCTTGTAGTTTATATGATCATAATGAGCATGTGTAATTCAACAAGGCATCATATTTCTATGAAGGATGCATGATTTTCAGTCAATGAGCTTTAGAAGAATGAGAATGTGGGCACTATTGAAGAAGAAGAAAATTATATGTATTTCTCTTGCTGCTTTGACATTTAGTGTAGGAAATAGGAAAGGCATTTGATAGCATCCTAGTATTCACGTGCGAGTTCCTTTGACCGGTGTTTCCGCCGCGCCTTTTTTAACAATAGAGTTTGCTTGTTGCGACGGGACGGATGGAGCGGATGACGATCGTCATCAACCTAATTACTTAGTGTGGCTTGTGGATAAAGCTGCCATAGCTTGAGCCACGAGCTATGACGCTTCGATGTGGCTTTGCTAACTTTGCAGCAAATCAGAAAGGGATGCTCGATTCCAATCCCTGTCAAGAATAGACGTCACGCCGGCAGATCGGCACTAGCGTCTGAGGCTTGTATCGAATAGGGATATTTGTAGAGGGGCAGTTTGCTAATGGAGGGGCAGTACAGCGCAAAATTGGGATTAACTACAACCGCATTCGTCATCGTCATGGTTAATGGCAGGTAGAATTTAGTATGAGACACTGTCCCTGTTCTAACGGTTCCGAGGTTGCCTAGGTACACTATGTTCCCTCAACGACGTCAAATCTCTTTCATTGATCAATCACCTTATTAAGAATTGACACCTTGTCCACCCAACCTATTATTTCAATTCTCTCTCCCTTCCGCCCCCCAATTTGTATTCTGTTACTCCGTACACCTTTGTTGCCTAGATCCTCTGCCACTCATCCCGCAACCTTTGGATTTTTTCTAGATTTTAACTCTCGACATTTCACAACCGCGCGATCCGTGCAACAGCAACAACATTTTGATAGTACAAACAGCAAACAACCGCCAAAATGGGCGCCAAAGCGGGTTTCGCCCTCAAGTTAGTTCAATGGTTCATCCGTGGAGTTCAGTTCTGCTGTTGCGCTCTCATCCTCGCCATCTTCTCGTACTTCCTAGCGGTACTGACCAACCGTAACCTAACGATACCAACATGGACTCGTGCCGTTGAGGGTATTTCGGGTGTCGGTGTGCTCTACACAATTCTCGGTCTCATGCTCTTGTGTTGCCTGGCCGGTCATCCCTTCACTTCATTCATCGCCATCGTGTTGGACATCTGCTTTATTGGCGCCTTCATCTATGTCGCTAGTGCCACTCGAGGAGGTGCCAGTAGCTGCACTGGCACCGTTGACACGCCTTTCGGCTCGGGCCGCGCCACCGACATGATCAACGATCAGTATCCGACCTACCGACAAGTTTGCCAGATGGAGACTGCTTGTTTGGCCGTTTCCATTGTTGCCGTGTAAGTCGCCTATTCAAATATCTTCAACCAGCTTACTAATCAATGACCAGTCTATTTTTCGTCTTCTCCGTGTTGCTTGAGATTGTCCTCGTCCGCCACCGACGTAAGGAGCAGCGTTTTGGCCCTAGTCCCGCCAACAACTACACGTCAGGCTATGGTAGTCGTAGGGGTATATTCGGTCTCTTCCGTCGCCGAAAGACCACTGATACCGCAAACCCGAACATTCTTCCTGAGCACACCCACCCTGACCAGATGCGCCAGAGCTACAATACTGAGAATACGGCTGTTGGTCCCGAGAACGGTACATACAACAAGCACCAATATGACGGTCAAGTCGCTTACCCCGAGACCGGTACCGCAACATCACACACCCAGCCCGCCGGCTACCGCTACTAAGAGAACTTGAGTCCACTAGGTAATGAATGGACGAGTCTGCTCTCATGAACATGGGGGAGTGCCTAGTATGAAAAAGAATGTATGAACCGGAACTGATACCCTGCAGGGGTTTGACATAATGCTGAATGTCGCTCGCTGCTTCCTAGGATTCGGAATGAAATTGAGACATGTGGCTAGGAACGCTGTGGCTTAATGATAATTTCTGCATGAGGTTTTTTAGGCTGTGTACTGTTGGGTACCTAATGTAGCATGAATGACCATTGATCGTTACTGATCCACCTTTATGACCCTCGTGCCTTGCTATTGTTTGCAACTTGGAAAATATTGTAGACTCGGTTATTATCGATCCTGTTGCTGTAACGTCAAAAGCATGCAATTCGTATCAACTAGGCAGCTGGGAGACATATAAGTGATATGCTGATACCCTTATAAAACACTAAGTTGCATAAGATACAGTCCAGACTACATAGTAAGGAATAAATATACCAGAGAATGATTGGATTATAGGCTGGTAGAATCCATAGTGGAAGATGGCTAGCAGTAGATTGGTTAAACAGATACAATATTGTTTGACAATCAACTTCTACATTAGACTAAACGCTCAAAGTTCCCTTCGTACTGGGTACCTCGCCCTCCTTCCCCGGTATCCTCGTCGTCGCGGTTCTGATAGCAACGGCAAGGGCCTTGAAGGCGCTCTCGGCACGATGGTGGTCGTTATCGCCCCTCAAGCAGTCAACGTGCAATGTGACACGCGCAGCCTGCGCGAAGCTTTGAAGGCAATGCGGAATCATCTCGCAGCTAAGGTCGCCGATCTTTTCTCGCTTGAGGCCCAGCTCAATCACGCTGAACGGTCGATTTGAAAGATCGACTACTGCTCGCGAGAGGGCCTCGTCGAGGGGAGCATACGCCGATCCGAAGCGTGCAAGCCCCGATGCGCTGCCTAATGACTTTGCAAATGCATATCCGAGTGCTATACAGCAGTCTTCGGCGGTGTGATGGTCGTCAACTTTACGTTTCTCGTTAGCGGGCTCCTATTTTTTACTTCAGAGTTGTAGTGGCTCGTACTGTGGAGGTCGCCCTTGCACGCCAATGCTAGACTCCAACCAGCATGTTTTGCCAGCGCATGGAGCATGTGGTCAAGGAACCCAATGCCCGTGTTCACACTTATGGTCTGCGATTTACTCGACTGGCTCGCATGACCTTCACTAATAGCCGATGATAATCGAGAATCGGTCTCTGGTGGGAACTCCCCGCCATCGAGGTTTAGAGCGAGTTGAATCTTGGTCTCATTTGTGTCGCGGGCGAATGCCGCCCATCGCTGATTGGACTTTTCTGAACTCATGGTAGTTTGCGTATTACACCTTTTCGTCTAGGCTTAACTTTTAGTTTTCTTCTTAAAATGCTAATAAGAAAGAATCAATCAACTTTTTCATATTTCATATTTCATACCTGTGCCGAGCATCGGCTTGCACGCAGCCAAACAATTGGCAATTGACCAATCACAACAAAGCCATTTCCTTAATTTGGGCTTGTAGTGCCCCACCAGCCCACTTGGCTAGGCCAGGCCCTTCTATCGATAAGATAATATGTAGGTCTCCAAAAATATTTCACTTTCTACAATCTTCACGGCCCGCTGAAGTCCTTTAACTAAAAAGTTGCATCTTGTCGCAATCCCACACAACTCAAGATGGCGCCATCCAGAACACGAACGGTCAAGAACAAGCATGCTGCGAACAAATCCGGCATCAGCTCTAGCAAGTCATCCAAGGGAGGTCCGTCTGATGGCATTGTCAAAGCGAAACGAAAGACTACGACTGCGACACCTTCGAGACAGGTGAAAGGCAAGAACTCCGCTGGCCTACTGAAGAAGAAAAAGAAGGTCTACTCGGAAAAAGAACTTGGAATTCCTGAACTAAACATGGTCACGCCGGTCGGAGTTACGAAACCCAAAGGAAAGAAGAAGGGCAAGGTTTTCGTGGACGACAAGGTATGATTATTCATTTGAAAATAAACGTCTCCCATTGTGCAATGAGAAGTGTTAACGTGTATGGTCGTGTGAACAGGAAAGCATGAGCACTATCCTCGCCATGGTCCAGGCAGACAAGGATGGCGAAATCGAGTCCAAGATGATCAAGGCACGACAAATGGAGGAGATCCGCGAGGCGAGACGAGTCGAGGCGGAAAAGAAGGAGGACGAGAAGAAGGCAAAGCTCGACGAGACCAAGGAGTCGCTGAGAAAGAAGAGGAAGAGAACATCGACCAAGCCATTCGATGACGATGTCGATGGTATCAAGGATGTCGCATCTGCCGGAACGAAGGCTACGAAACCAAAGAAGAAAAGAGTATCGTTCGCCTAGGTCAAGAGAGTCTAGGCGGGGACGCGGGTGATTGGGCGGCGTTTGGCGTTAATTCGACCTCTTCCCAAGAAAGCACGAGCATTGGTAGATGAGGTTATAGCATCAAAGCATTTTCGTGATACCCCAAACAAAAGCTGAGTGTTCGGAATTACATGTGTGTATGAGACTTTAACCTATAGACACCTACCTTCAACAAATACTCCTCAGATACAACAGGTGATGATCTTAACTTTTCCGTCATGACATTGCTTACATGTATTCAGGCGTCCCATGTTTTTTCTAGAATTAGGACTAGGAAGGCGTTATTCCCACTTAGTATCAAGTTGACTTTACGATTAGTCAAGTCTAAGGGTAACTGATTATACAAAACTTCGGGCTGCCTACCTAATCTAGGGTTTGCTTCAAAGTTACGCATGGTAACACAAGGTTGACTGGTTTGTTATATAATTGGTAAAGTTGGATTATACAACTGAGTTGAGTATGGTCACCCATTTCTACTCGCTTCCTCTCCCTTTTCCCTTCTTCTTTCAGACATTCCTCGTTCACCATTCTTCACAACATATATATACTTAACTCAACTCTGACACTGTAAATCATTTCAAGAATAACCTGCTAAATACCTTAGTTTTCTCTACCTACATGTAGCGCAATTAGTGAGACACCTCATTGCCCTTGCCCTTACCGGTATCACTGTCACTGTCACAGACACCCTATAGTACTGTGCTGCAGAAGACCGTTTCTAGGTGCAGGTACAACAATCTTCTCCCACATGAACGAGATGCTCACCAGTCGCATCGAGGCGATTCTCGATAATTCCGCTTCTACCACGATCGAAGCTCTAGTTAAGCAAGAAGGCGCAACTGCCCTAGTCTTCGTCAATGCGAACTCTGGCGAAGGGTTCATCGATGTCGATGGAAACGCAGGCGATCGGAAGAATCTAACTCTTTGAGGTAACAGTGATGAGCTCATCAAAAGCCACCGCGAACTAGCCAACGACTTAAGCAAAGCCCGAGATAACCTAGAAGTCTACGAGCAAATGATCCAAAATCTGGAGGAGGAACTAGAGTGTTTCATTGATGAGTGCTGCACGTTTCCTGTCGTCAGCATCACGCTGGACTTGGATGCGGTTTCCATCGAATAATTCGACATGACACTGGTAGCACCTCTCCGTTAGACCATCCCATCCAACCTGTTTTTCTTCTAGGCTATTTCCATCTAGCCACTTGTTTAGTTTTTTCTTTTTCGGACCATCACATCCAACCATATTTCGGCAATATCTTCTTGTCCATGGCACCGACAGGCCCAAAGAGTTGTATAAGAAAAAAGACAGGGCGTGCAGCAAGTGTGCCATAACGCTAAATGGCAAGCCGGCAAGGAAAGGCCGTTGCAACATATGGATACCGACGAACTCGTTTTCATCCATGAGTGCATCACGCGAGACCCCGACGAGACGAACATGATGCTCTAGAGGTTGATGTGGAAGTCGTCCTTATCGTCATCTTAAACGACGAGAAGCAAGTATTTCTCGCCCTCGACTTTGAGGACAGGTGCCTGAACATAGCCCCGATCTGGTCTTGTTGACCTTCTCCTCAACGCCGGTGCCGCACCCTCGCCCTGGCACTCCCATCACGCTCAGCTCTCAGTGGCGCGTTCATGAGGCTACAAGGAGTTACTTCAGTATCTCTAATAAATATTTCGCGAGCGGATTTCTTCAACCTCTTCAGGATGGTCCCGACGACGAGGAAATCATCAGCGAAATCTCACGTATCAAGTCGTTCAAGGCGTTTGCGGCGAACGCAGAAAAGAATGGAAGGACATACGCTGATAACTTCTTCACTGGTGCCAAAGATTCCGACTTCGTAGATCAGATCACCACTCCTAGCGACTACTGGCAGGCAGTCTTGCGAATACACAAGCCCAGATATCATGTATCTTTGATGAAGGTCATCGAGTATCTAGCGACAATTCGACCACAAGTACAACCTTCAGAGTCACGACTCTTGTACCCATATAACCACATCGTCCGACAAGCATATGCCTTGGTACATCGTCTTGGGCGTGTTTCTCATACTCAGCTGTCTCACATTCAATTCTTTCAAGCCGTTCGTGAAAAACCTAAAGAGAAACGGTCGCACATACGTCGAGAATTTCTACACGGGTGGAAATGATAATGGCGGTGACCCACAAGACTATCTGGATGAGATCCAGATTGCTGCCAAAAGCCATGCTGGTACATCAGGACGCGAAGAACAATTAATCAATGTTGCTAAATCTCTGTTCCGAAGTGGTCTTTGAGCCGAACCGCATCGAAACCTTCTCATGGAGAAGCGTAGTGATTGGACTAAGTTGTAAGACACGTTCAAGAAAATATTATAAATATTGGGGCTATGTTGTTCATTTGTTTAGGGACGTTGGCAAGGTTTACCGGGAGCTTCCTCTGTTGCCAAAGGATTTAGACACTCCGCCCGCCCGGGACCGAGAAGACTGCGCAGATGAGCCGCCAGTTTCGGCGGCGCTTTCGCGTTGGCAGACGAGCGGTTGAGGAATGGCTCCGATGTTTCGTGGCTAACTATCCTGGATATCGCGACTTTGAATGGAACGAGGGAAGAGCGAGCATTAAAGGCGTCTTGGGGGAGGGGAGGGGGCTTCAGGCCGTTGAATCATTTTTGATATTTTTTATTTCGCAAAAGGGTGCTCTGCCTACAAGATGAAGTGGACAGACAACGTGTGCTAAAGTCCTCCGTGTTCTTTTACGACTTTATAAAGGATACTATATAGGTACGTTAGCCAGTGTTTTAGGACGCAAATTAGGGCAGCAATTCGCAGGCCAATTGCGCACTTGCGTATCCACGATGTGATCTCGAGTGACCATTTGGAACCAGCACAATATCAAGAACTAGATTTATAGACGTCCATCCATTGAATGAATGAACTTATACTGTTAGGTCCGCACCTGCCTTCTGGCAGTGTCACTGCTAGTACTTAGCACACACTTCATTTTCTTCTATGGATAGGGTACTGAGTATATTAACTCTGAACTGTCCCATCATTGATGAGCAACCACTCTATCATTACTGTTTCCCTTCGATTATAGAATTTCAACGTATCGTGATACCTAGACCTAGTAAGTTGATGCTGAACTAAGCTGACCAATATTCGGAGAGAATAATCTGAGCCTGAAAGTGAACCGTCCGATCAAGTCCAAAGAAGTGACACATCGTTAGACATAACTTGAGGCTTGCCAAAGCCAAAGTAGGTCGCGAATTCGGGGGGTTAGTCACCGTAGCTACTTATAATCGTTGACGAGTTCCTGAAATTAGTAACTAAATACAAGGACACTCGAGCTCCTGAAGGATCTTGCTGGCAAGTACTAATCGAATTTTTGTTGTTCGCGGGTTGCTTACCCTAATCGTTAATTCGACCGCACCGCACATGAAACTCAGTCGGCTGTTCTGATAGGGAAGACATCGATGCCTCCAACTTGCCAATGAAAGTAGTCTAGCAAGATCCCCACTGCCTACCTGCATATGTAAGTTTAAATCAAATGAGGGTCATAGCACATCAAGCCCGAGCACTCGGCTTTTCTAGATGCTTACCTTCTACGTACGGTATCGATATGTCGGCTATGAGACTTGATTCTATTATCAACTATGGCATTGGGTACTAAGATTGATAATGAATTGCAAGAGAATGAAACATCGAGTATCATTAACTTGTTGTACCTAGATTGTACAGGTTTTGATGTCAGTGAATCATTGACTTTCCCACTCCAATGAGGCTCAACTTACCTGACGATGCAAACTAGATGACTTGTGCTGTTGAAGTTATATAGTACATAGTAGATAGCTTTTACTATGTATGTAGGCAGGTGGACAAAGAACGCAGCGACGATCTACGAGTCTAGACACAACGATGGTACGCGTATCATATGGGCCGGCGCAAAAATAGGATATAGACCGAAGCTAGCATCGCTGGGAGCATGTGCTAAATGACTAGCATCTTGGCTTGGGCTCAAGATGCACTACATTAGCTTCCTACAATACCAAGTACAGTACTACATACGGATATCTAGATAAATATTGAGCATATTCTAGTGAAATGTCTTAGTTCTTCTCGATTCGGATTTTGGATGATTTTGTTTTACATAGTACCTCTTATTATGACGCAATATTGTCGAGGAGATTTGAGAATGGGTGCCAGGAGCCTTATTAGAACTGTGTGTGTACTAATATGTAAGCACCCGTAATATAAATGAGGCGGCCCACCCACTGTCCCGGGGACCCTGACTCTCCAGTTATTATTAGGCCATGAGGCCAGGGTCATCTAACCAAACAAAGACACTGAGCAGGCCTTTGAATGAAAACACATGTAGGCAGCGATTTGACGGCAGTGATTGAAGACGATACGGTTCCTGTCGTGGCCAGAAACCAATAGGTAGCACTGTCTTGATCAAGAATCATTTTAATACCTGCCTAAAGAATCAATCAATCTGAGTCGCGTGGCTTTCCA
Organism: Hypoxylon fuscum; assembly: GCA_022578945.1. Taxonomy (NCBI): domain Eukaryota; kingdom Fungi; phylum Ascomycota; class Sordariomycetes; order Xylariales; family Hypoxylaceae; genus Hypoxylon; species Hypoxylon fuscum. The sequence goes on along the minus strand of MU399809.1, from coordinate 150,379 downwards.
GTGCACACACAGGAATACGAGCTCTCATATCCCTCAGCCATAGGCTATCGATACATGACGGGCCATATGGTGTGCATAGGCGGCTACATGCAAAGGATCAATCTATTCATATGTAGGCCGCACATATTACCTGTTTACCTTACCCGTATCTAACCTTGTCTGGGTTTTATGTCCTCAACCTATTGCATCCCAACTTCGTGTTCCTGCATTGGTCAAAAGTTTCGGCACGTTTGGTTTAGGGGTGTCTACATACATAGGCTGTCAGCCACATTCGACAGAGTAGGTACCTACTACCTAGGATCTCTTCATTGTTCGTCTACGTTCAAATTGTGTCGATGCGTGTCGATATATATCATAAAAAATGCCTGTTGAATGATGTCGTCGAAAATGACAAAGACTTTAAGGGGCTTTCCAAGACGTAGTGCTAGGAATGGTGCAACTTGATGATGAGGATACCTAACAAGAGATGCTCGAATGTTTGCAAAGAAATCCCCGTCTCGTTGGACCAATGGCGGACGGGCTTGTACATGTCCCTGGCCATGTTTGTTGCGCGTGATTGGCTGGTAGGTCGATGGCCCCCTGGTTAGAGGGACAACGCTCAGCCCAAGCGAAATGAGCAGCATCACCCATCCAAGTATTGTCGTCCATTTACAGCGAGACAGGCCCCCAAGTTCAGTGCCATATTCGAGCAACCGATGAAGCTAACGATGCTTGGGGGTGTGTGTCCACTGTTCAGAAGCATCTCATTTTAATTTTGGTCGGCAAACATATTATCGAAACGCATCCGTCTCCAGGTCTCATTAATTCCTCTTTTCTTCCCTTTACCTCCTCATCCTCCCTACCGTCGAGCCGACCGTTCGTCGCTGTGGTATCGATGAATCGGCTCCAGCCTCTGGCGCGCCAACAATGAGGACCCGGTAACGACAAAGACGGGATACAGAAGAAAGCTGCAGCAGAAGAATAAGAAGAAATAGGGGACGAAAATAATACGATAATGATGGGATACCACTCTGGAACGATCAGCAACCAAAACTAACGCATTCATTCATTCACTCTTTACAATACATACTACCTGCAAGTCAGCTAGCCTTAGCCAGAAGCCAAACGAGTCAAGCAGCGTACCGCGCCCCGACCCATCGACGAATCCGAATCGATCTAAAAAAAATCTAGTGTTCTAGTACAAGCTTACACGCACGCATATCGAAAACTCGTATTTCTCCATTTCACCGCCACGCGCGATGACAACCCCAGTCTCGGGGTCTTCACTCCCTCAGGCCCGAGACGTACATCAACACAATCATTTTCACAACTCTAGAGATAGCCACCACTATCATCACCACACCCACCACAAAAAACACCACGCTCGTTCTCAAACCAACAGCAACAAAAGGGGCCGCAAACGCACCGATACGGATGAACCCACTACTATCGTCGAGACAGTTTCCGTTCTTCAGCTAATCGATTCTTCCGGTGCGACCCTTACCCTTCAGACACTTACGCCTTCCAGTTCGGCACCTGCGACCACTGCATCCGATGTGACCGCTGTCGACCCGGCGAGCACAGGATCCGTATCTACGTTAGGCTTGCCTACTTCTTCCTCGGGAACTAGCGACGATGAACTGTCGACATCCATCCCGACGATAGACCCGACCGTAGCACCGTCGGAGTCTTCGATGCCTACTTCGTTTCCCACATTATCTTATTCGCCTTTGACGTCCGCTCCTTTATCTGGCTCTCCCGCTTTTCCTTCCTTGGCTGGCGTGACTAACACAACCCAAGGTCCGTCATCTAGATTTATTTTATTCTGTCTTGATATGTTGCAACTTATAGCATATGATTTACTTACACGAATGCAGTTCCTACTTCCTCGCTCTTTCCCAACAGTACTTCTTCGAGTACTTCTTTGATACATTCATTTTCTGAAGAAAGTTTCAATAGCTCTTCTACCGAATCTGTATTAGCTAGTAGTTTATTTTCGTCCGGTTCCTCTTCTTCAACCTCAACTTCAACTTCAGCAACAACTACGACAAACTCTAAATCTGCGTCAACATCATCTTTCGAGTCTTTCGGAACTGCTTCCGCTACCTCGACAGGTGACGGTGGTTTTGGAGCTGGAGGCAATGCACAACCTACATCTTCGAGCACTTCATCGACCGGCGATGACTCCGGATCCTCAGACGGACCCGGGGCGGCTACGGTCGCAGGGAGCGTTCTGGGAGGCGTGGCTGCGCTTGCATTTCTACTGATTCTCGCACTTGCTTTTCTCAGATGGAAGAAACGCCAAAACACCATAAAGCTCCTCCGGGGTTCTACCAGTGAACGAGGTCCAGGTGGTGTCCTGGTTGGAAATACCGGTCCTGCTGGCGGAGGTGGCGCGGGCGGTATGTCCGAACAACGACGCTCACTCCCCTTCGCAATTCCTGCAGCGCTTGCGAGCTTGACTGGGGCCAAACGGTTTTCTGGACGTAGTGTTGCCTCTTCGGATGGTGGCGAGAGAGGCTTTTCTAAGGTCTCTGGCAGGAAGTTGCCTCCGGTCTTGCAATTCGGAGGGGATGGCTACTCGGATCCCCGTGATAATCCCCGTAATAACCCTCGCGATACCGTCCTGAGCGACCAGTCCATCGATTATAGGGATTCGCAGGCCTTCCCTGGCTTTATGGCATCGGGCCCGACTAGGTTGGCCGTTGGTACTCCGATGCGGCCGGACAGCGGAATCCCGGTTTTCAATCCGGGACCGGCTCGGACACCAGTCCAAGAGCAAGGTCCCTTCAGTCCTTACACGGATCATTCTCCTCTCGAGCCTCCTAATAGAGATCCTCTGGGTCGATCCCACCCTTCTCACGATGGGTCGAACCGCTCCCATGGTTCGGCTTCTAGGTTCACTGAGGAGTTATGACCCTCGGATTGATACCCTTACCTTTGATTTATCCTTGTGTACATTTTTTTTTACCTTTTTCATTTTTTGATGATACCTGCTTGTTTTCCTGTTGCTTCGAAGTCGATTTCTGCTTCGTCACAACAGCTCATAGCATTCGGGTTGGCGTTCGATATTTGAATAAAATCTCTCGAGGGGGAAATATGGGAAAGGAAAGGAAATAAAAGCTAGTTTTAGCTTTTCTTTCGTACCTACGTCAGATGCAAAAAACAATTTCTTGTAAATAGTCAAACCATCCGAGCCTGCAGCTTGGGCAAGGTCAACAGAAGAGAGCATGGATGTTACGGAGTCGAGATCGCAACAGCGATTCTCCTTCGGCCTGCTTCTAATCAAGCATAATTATCCTCAAACCGTGTTCAACATACGTTATCTCGGGACCTGTCTGGAAAGTGTTTTCAGGACCGAGTCGGACTACTTATGATCATCATGCCGGTGTCAAGTTCTTTTAGCCCCATTTACATGGCGAGAAGGGTAAGGGTTTTTACTACAGTATACGTAGTATGGCTTTCGTTAGGCATTTATCTCTAGATACAAGTGAGCGCCGCTTCTCGTTGCCTGATACAGACGTGGGAAGGGTTCCTGTCAAGATGTAGTTGAGACGGTCATGAAACACGCCTGGATCTTTTCCACCCACCATCCCGCTGACGCTTTGGCCCATTATTACAAATTATTGATAATGCCATGCTTCCTAGTGACAAACAATTTGCTCTGGAGAGAGAAATGGAGCTGTAATTCTCGGCGTTTTCTCTGTGTGTCCTTTCCCCGGACGAAGCTAACCTTCATATGTAAGATCTCTATCGCCAACTTGGGCAGTTGAGCCTAGACTGAGCTCCAATCCATGCGAGGCACATGAAACGAAAGCCAATTTGTTTAGGGCGACTGGGCGACTACTATGTACATCAGGGAACGGGGACGCACGTAAGCTAGCGTGGTGGTAAGGATTCAAGCTTATCGGACCATGTGCATGCAGCGTGGTAATCGTAATCCCCAGGCCTCCCGCAGCAAGTAAAAATCATGATATGATGTCTTTCTTATGTCACATCTTCGAGAAGATGCGTAAGCTTACTGGAGACTCGGAGAAGTGCCATTCACGACATATAGAGAATGGATTTTGATCAATTATAGGTTGCTTAGTAGTTCACAAGACCTTAGTAGACTCAAATGTTTTCTGCTTCAGTTGGTTTATTTATTCACAATGAAACCCGAAATCCGCTCCTCGCGAACGAAAGGCCTAGCAAACGCATTCATGATTCTCAATTACTGGAAATAGTAGGAGGGGTTAGACTATTGTTCGGAGACTTTTTTCTCCCAACTTCAAAGGGTCTACCTAACCGATCCTCCGCGGGCAAGGCGGGTTAGCGATTTCTATGATATGCTACCTAATTCGTATTGTTCTGTTGGTACCTCTTAACAACATTCTTGGTCTCAATGCCACACCAATTCTTGACCTCTTCGGGCAGTCCCTTGCCTTTGAGGCGAACTAAAGAGCTTGGGATGATTCATCAGAACTTTCGCACATCTTGTCAATCCGATTGCGAATCACGAAATAATACGACCAGTGTAGCGCTCCATTGAAACTGGAGTACTTATGTAGGCGTTTACCAAGGCCCTGTCGGCACTCAAGACAGAGGGGCCCCCTCAAAATGTCACCCGATGCAACCTATTAATACCAGGGCATTCCTTATTTTACCTACAATAGGTAGCATTGTCACAGACCTTTAGGTAGTAACGCTGTGGAATCTGATTCGCGGGGGATCTTGGGTCGCTGAATCATTGTCAGGACTAGGAGTCCTAGAAGCCTTGCCTGTCCCTGAGCGTCGATGCTAGTCGGCTAGTGTACTAACAGAAATCTGAGTCTCAGAAAGACGGAATTTCCTTCTATTGTCTCAAACTTCACTCGGCTCACATGATTTCTTGTTTGTGTGGTTTCTTCCCTTCTTCGATCCAAAAGAGTTTGTATTTTCCTCCTCATAGGTGGTGGACTTTTATTGGTATAGCCACTGCGACATAGTAACCCAACTCACACATGCATACCGTTATTCCTAAAATATCTTAAGCATCCCACATATCAGCACTGCCAGGCGCATATTCGTCTTATTCGTCTACCCAACTTTAGAAAAAAGACGAGTACGAATCCGTGCGTATCTGAAGTATTCGGCGTTTAAATCCGCTCAGCCCCCTTGGATATGTTACCGGACGAATAGCACGTTTGCCTCGAGTTTTAGCTGCTAACCAAGCCGATTGGTAATCTTGGCCTGCTAGTTCATAAAGGGAGATACAAGACAAGGGGATCAGCTCACACTCACACCCAAAACACGGCGTTCGTGGGGACATTTTAAGTCCGCAAATTCCAGATGCTACACAAAGTACCTACCTAAAAGTTGCCTAGATCGAACTATTCTCAACTTACATCTCTCTAATTAATTCCCCAACGATAATCCAGTGGACTTTGCTGTTCGTTGCCGAAAGAACATCAACAATTATAACGACGAATACGGATCGAAACAACGGCTTGAGAAAGACGACGGCGAGAAGGGATAATGGATCATATGAGAGTTGATCCTGGGGGCTTCCAGATGGCTGGAATGCCCCCTCCGCAGCTAATGAACCAACCGCCCCAGATCTTCGGAGCCTACGGTCACGAAGGCATGGCCGTATTACCGCCGGAGCTCGCGGCTCAGATGGCTTTTGACCCATCATCGCTACTTGACGATGCGAACGAAGCGAAGAGAAGGAGAATTGCACGGGTGAGTTCCCTATTCGATCTCGCCTTTGCCCGCCTATCTCGAGGCTGACTAGAATGATGAAGGCTTGCGATATGTGTCGAAAGAAGAAGATCAAGTGCGATGGAAAACTTCCGGCCTGCACGCATTGTATCAATTACAAGACGGATTGTGTCTTTACACAAGTTGAGAAGAAGAGAAATCCTCCGAAAGGGTATGCGAGCGCATTTATAACCACCAAGCTTGGGTCATAGCTGATCTAGATGATTAGTGCGAAGTATATCGAGGGCCTAGAAAACCGTTTAGGGCGCATGGAAAGTTTGTTAAGACTGTCTGGTATGTCTTGACTTGCACGGCCTGGCGCCGTTTTCTGATTTCCGTTGGCTGACAAGTTAAATAGGCCTCCTCGGAGAAGACGATGAATCGACCGACTTGGCCACCTTGGAAAAGCGTCTCGCCGAGAAGCACCAGCTATCGAGACAGGCCTCGCAAGCAGCTACTTCAAATCCCACATCGCCGTCGCAAGCGACATCCGGTCATGACGGTCCTGCATCGACACCTCGAAGCTCAATAACGTCTCCTGAACCAGAAAGAAATAGGGATACTAAGAAGGAACTTTCTCCCCAGCCCGAAAACGCCAAGGGGGAGGAAGAAGTAGAGGCTCTGTCGGAAATGATGTGCTCGTTGGTAACAAACCAATCGGGAGAGACTAGATATATAGGTAATTGCTCCAATGGGATTCTTGGCATGCGTATGGTTCGCTAACCTGCATTAGGTTCTTCCTCTGGCTTCTCTATCTTCTCGCCTAAGGGCATCCAGTGGGTGAATGAGAAGACGGGAGACACATCATTCCAGCAGATGATCTCAGAAGTGTCCATCGATGATCACAAATGGAATCACTGGAAACCGGAGATTTTTAGTGATCTCTTCCATCGTCCGATTTATCGTCAATTACCACCTAAGCCAGAAGCGCTATCCCTACTCAAAGATTACTTTGATAACTTCAACTGCATGTTCCCGTTATTCCACCAACCAACCTTCATGCATCTCGTTGAGAGGCAATACTCTAATGACCCCTACCAAGGCTCCGGGTGGTGGGCAAGTTTGAACGTAGCATTGGCTATTGCTCATCGTCTTCGAGTAATGAGTAATCTTGTGCCGTATGAAGAGGACGAAAAATCATGGGCGTATATGAAAAATGCTATGGGAGTCTTCTCTGAACTAACGATGCGCAACACCGACCTTTTAAGTGTGCAGGCTCTACTCGGAATGGCTTCCTTCATGCAAGGGACACCCAATCCGCAACCCTCATTCTTACTCGTCGCAGCAGCTATCCGATTGTCACACAGCATCGGCTTGCATAAGCGCGGAACCGGTTTCAACTTGAACCCAGTTGAGATTGAGCAAAGAAAACGGGTTTTCTGGATAGCGTACATGTTAGATAAAGATTTATGTCTCCGATCTGGGCGACCTCCCGCACAGGACGACGACGATATGAATGTCGAGCTTCCGGACGCTGACCCGGAAGACAACATTGGTAATATTCCGCTTGCCGACGGGAAAGGCAAAATGAACTTGTTCCGAGCGATGTGCGAATTAACAGCCATCGAAAGCCAAATCTACAAGAAGCTCTATTCTACGAAAGCCACAAAAGTGTCGGACGGCGAGCTGTTGCAGATTATTGGCGAGCTCGACAAGGAGCTAGATGCATGGAAGGACAGCATTCCTATTGACTTCCGTCCGGAACACGAAATCAAGGCTTCTCACACACCTCTAATACTGCATGTTGTCATGCTGCACTTCTCTTATTATAACGCTCTCACCACCATCCACAGAATGTCTATTCACCACGGCTACTGGACAAGTCGATTGTCCAACTATGCGATCCAAGGCCTAAACGCCAGGCCCTTGAACCCACGAGTGTTCGCATCTGCGGCTCTATGCGCATCGGCAGCGCGAGCGAGTATTCAACTACTTAAATACATCCCGCAAGGCGATTTTTCCTGCGTGTGGTGAGTAGCATCGCGGTATTTCCATTTCTCCACTAGTACTAACAGTTATAGGCTTATTCTTTACTTCCCTGTTTCGGCTCTCGTCACGCTTTTCGGCAACATCCTGCAGAATCCAATGGATCCACGAGCCAAATCAGACACCAAACTCATGAATCTAGTTGTTACGTTTCTCTCCACCCTTGGCCAGGAAGCGGAAACTGGAGGCGTGCACCGTATGCTCGGCGTATGCTCCGAGTTTGAACGCATCGCCAAGATCGTCATCGACAAAGCAGAACGAGACGGTTCTAAGAGGAAGCGAAAGAGCCACGAACACCATAAACCTAGCATCAGTCATGCCTCTCCTTCACAGTCCAACTACACCCCGCAGCCATCATCATCGGCAGCCACGCCGACTCCTAGTTACGCTAACTCTACGATGTCACAATTATCACCGAAGTTCAACGGGGAGCAGAACCGGGCGAACAATGCGGCCAACGGTGGGTTCAGCCCGATGAATACAGCGACCTCGACCACCGGCTCGGCACCGCGCGACGGTCCGGGAGGCTGGCCGTCGTCTGCGCAAGAATGGAACCCCGATCAGATGGACTTTGGCAACTTCTCCGAGCTCACGGGTTTCGGGCAGCCCATCGCATCGCCGCCCTTGCCCGGCAGCACTGGCTATCAACCGCTGCTACCGCAGGAGTTGTGGCAGATGTCCGGCGGGCTCGACTGGGACTGGGCCGAGTTCACCGGCGGCGCGTATCCCAGCTTCGAGAATGGGAGCACGATGCAAGAGCGGCGAGAGAATTTCTCTAGATCCTCTAGATCCAATTAGGGGCGTGGTGTATAAGGTACATCCCTATTATATATGTGGCGGAGGTTTGATATATGTACACGAATGGTTTCGGACTCCATTCAAGGACCCTCTACGTTTGCGAATTTGCGCAGCAATCCGCTAAAGTTATCTACGTTCGAATAGAAAAGCGAGCACGAGCACATGCATTTGGGGCCGGGCATTTGGACACGGGCGCGAGGATTCAAATCAATTGATCTAAGGCGTCTGTGTGGATCTGTGTGTTTGTTTTTTTCTAACTGTCCAAAATCAGGGGCTTGATGATCCTCGAAGCTAATGTTATTGTAACGGCCGACATGATCCAGAAATTGGGAACTGGATGTATCTAAGAGGTAGCTTATGAGGAGTTGTTTTTATTTTTATATGTCATTGTTTTATCTGCTTTTTTTATAAGATGCGAGCGATGGCTGGGCGATTGTATAGAGGCACTCACCACTTAATGCGATTATCGACTCAGCAGTGTGTACTGATTTTGACGTTGATGGTTAGAACTATGTAAATGTACCTAGGTAGTTATTTTGCAACTCCCTACCCGTTAAGACAGTTTGCTTTCTCGGATGACTTCCTTAGGTATCCAGCCCTTCAATGTGACGTAACCACTTAGGGACTGGGGTCAATGAGTTTAGTGTTTCAAGAGTTGTAGCGGGCACTGACTTGGTAACATGCATCATGAACCCCGTTACCGAGTACTTCAATTGCCCAGAGTCTTCGTCAAATAAGAGTAGCGTTCCTAGCTAATCCCCAATTCCCTACATTTAGAACTAAATAAACTAGAGCCCCAACATGACTCAACACGAAACTAAACTACCGAATGGACAGCCGCACCCCGGCGACCAGCATGAGATCCCCAATGTTGAGGCCCATGAATCGTCCCAGTCTTTGAAGGACAGGATCAGGAAGCACTACGAGATCGCTTCAGACTACTACTACTCCCTATGGTAAAATCACTCTCCACGCCAGCTTACCTACCCCGATGCACACCAAGAACAAAACGAATCTAATATCTCATTCGCAGGGGCCAGCACATCCACCACGGCCTCTTCAAGTCTCCGGGCGAGACCAAAGAGCAGGCCCAAGCAAACCTCATCAAGTACCTGCTGGAGATCTCGGTGCTCCCCGCGGACGCCAGGGTCCTCGATGTGGGGTGCGGCATCGGCGGCACGAGCCGCTTTCTCGCCCGCGAGAAAGGATGCCAGGTCACGGGGATCACGATCAGCGGGCGCCAGGTCGAGATCGCGCGGCAAATTACTACGAGTGAAATCGGCAGCGATACTGCTGTGGCCCCCAAACCTACTGCGGAATTCCTGAAGTACGGGGATGGGGCTGGAAAGGAAGGCGGTGGTGCAGTCCGCTTCCTCGAGCTAGACGCGGAGAAGATGCTCGAATACTTCCGTCAGCCGCCGGCGGGAGAAGCGCAGCAGGATTTTGACTGCGTCTGGATCTCGGAGGCGCTGTCGCACCTGCCAAATAAGGAACTCTTCTTCTCGTCATCATTCTCGCTCGTGAAAGGGGAGGGGAGAGGGCTCCTCGTGGTCGCGGACTGGTTCAAGGCGCCCAACCTGTCGCCCGAGCAAGAGGAGGCAGATATCAAGCCCATCGAGGACGGCATGCTGCTACCCCGGCTCTACACCGCGGACGAGTACGTCGCGATGGCTCAGAAGGCCGGGTTTCGGGTCCGCCAGAAGCCGGTGGATATCAGTAAGGAGGTTGCTAAGACATGGTGAGTTTGGTTGTACCTAACTATCCCACGATGAGGGCTTTTGCTTAAGAGTCATTCTAATTACTATATGTAGGGATATATCGTGGTCCCTGGTGTCCTCGCCTTCGCTGTGGGCGTTCGCTATATCGCAGGGCCGGGACGGACTCGCGTTCCTGCAAGCGTTCCGGGCGATGAGAAGGGGCTATGCGAACGGGGCGTTTAGGTACGCGGTGATGTGCTTTGAGAAGCCTTGATGATAAGAGGCATAACGTAGCATAATATCGGCACGGCATGGGAGACGCAAGTTTTAGGAAGCGTCCTGTCTCATCCGAAGCTATCTTCTTGCGACTACCTCAAGCAAGATACAGCTTAATCTAAGGAGACGAAGTTGTCAGACTTGGGCGGTTGCATAGTCCTGTTATTAGAAAGCCACTTGATATTGACAAAGACTACAATTGACCTATCCAACTGCACCATTATTTGGTGTATTCAGCCAATCAAGTTTAAGGGGGTTGGAGTGAGACTATGTTACGGTAAAGGAGACATGCTGCATTTTCTAGATGAGTCATGACAGCATGCGTGATATAATGAAGGGAAAACATTGCCTCGTATTGGTATAGAAGGTGATAGTTGTTGCTCAGCTTCAGCTACCTTACCAGGTACCTACCTAGCTTGAGTAGCGTGTTGATACATTGAAGTCTGCCGTCGCTTGTCAGGATATCTACAGGGGTAAGTTAATGGAGTGGTTACTTGCTTTTTTAAAAATGTTGCAAGGTTACTGAGTAGAAGAGCGAGGGAATAAGGAAGTAACTGTTATTAGGAGAAAGATATACAAAGGTGCTATACTACACTTGTTAAATACCTACCTAACCATGGTTATTTTGAAACACCTTGCACTCGTACACTTTGTCCTACAGTGATTGTCTCTTAAGCAGCGAGTTGTGGCTAGCTACCGGTATGAAGATCTAGGAGAGACCCCAGATGAGGCTGTAAACTGTTAACTAGCCTAGACACAAAACCTATCGTTGTCCTTATGTTACTAGGATATACTTTTACTTACTACATTGAAAGGCTCTTAAGACTGATTACTCAAATTCAGCTGAGATATGTAGTCTTTGCTCATACTTGACAAGGTGGGAGATATCAATTGCGACGAGAACGGAACGTGGAAGCGATTTGGCATGACATTCTTCATAGAAAGCCAGTCACACGATTTCCCAAGTACTATTTCCCCGGACATGGAAACATTGCCCTGGGAAAACAATACGAGACTAGCATGTTCAACTCCCAAGTTGAAGGGCGTTGAAATCAACCCGAGAAACGCCGCAGAGAATCACACGAGCGATTGCCTGTTTGGATTCAAGGTTCCATTAATTGATATTTCTGATTGAGCGGACGGTGGTGCAATCTCGGCGAGATTGCAGCAGGTTATGAAAACTGGTTCGTCGTATTCAACAACGTCATATCCTGAGGAGCTTCAGACTTTCTCAAATCGGTGCATATTTGATGCTCCATAGCATATTTAGCCGCTAACCCGATGATCCTGCTATGCGTATTCAGTCGGTCGGTGCCGATCAGCACTCGGCAATGGCTATTGTAGTTCAACTGTAATGTCTTCGACAAGTAGATAGTTCAAAGTGTTTCTTGAAGTCCACGCCGATTCTTGATCAGGGTCTGTATCTCTGGAAAACGTGCCGGCTATATTTCTCGCCCAGGCTATTGTTACATCTGTGACATGAAGGAAGGTTGATCTTATCGACAAGGGAGCGACGCAAATCATTCATCGGTGTTGCAAGAGGTAAGAGAGGGGGAACAAGCTCAAAAGCCAAGAAGATCGAGTCCTTCCCGAGACAATATACCGATAACCGAGCTGTAGTACGCTATGGCGACAAACATGGATATGGCCGCTTAGCCGTGCAATGGGCATAATAATTCAGATGATCTTCTAGAAAATTTTCGTGTCGATCATGGCTAGAGCTACACATACCTTGATTTTCGTGACTCATGATAACGGGTTGCCGTAGAGAAGGAGAAGGGGAAATTCTAGTTCCAAAGTCTGAAGCAACGCTACATTGATCGGGCTCGAGAGCAACTGTAGTTACGAATATTAGCCTAGAAAAGCTTGACCTCCGCAGTCTGGAGAAGGCTAATCGAGGCCATGGAGGCTGGGGTGGAGACTTGGAGAGACTGCATGAAAGAGGCAAGCCGTAATGTTCCCCGGTGATGGTGAATCGATGTTTGAGCTCGGTGGAGACAATTCATTGCCTTGCCAATGCTCTCAAGCTTTCTAGGCTCGTCGGGTTGGGTGGAGCCGTTAGACTAGGCCGCTCGGCGGCTCATCAGACAAACGGACAAGACTCCAAAAACCGTTGTGTCAGGTTCCTATGTGTCCTAAGGAGCCTTCACTTTTACCAGATGGGATTTTCTGATATGGGGCGCATACCTCGTATTTTGATTGCTTCTGAGGATTTGTCGTAACTTGGCGGCGCCTAGAATCTAGAGCGTAAGTATTTGTAAATTTTTGGAGTTGACGAAATTGCCTGCCCCGACCTCGCTCACTGAGGCTAGGTCAGGCGGGCAGCCAGCCAAGCCTCGTGGCATTTGGAGATCGGAAGAATCCGGGTCTGTCTGCTGCAAGGGTCCGTGGAAGACCCTTTCGAATGCAAAGAAATTTAGGATTCGTCAGCCCTGCCAGTTCCAGCCGTTGGCGTCGTGATCAATTTCGGGCTATTGCTAGATTGGGCTGATTGGGCATTCAAAATTCAGCATTTCTCTCTGAATAAGGGGTATTATGACTAAGGTAAGGCTAGTTAGGTGGTATGCTTTCCATTCACCTGATTTATTTTTCTATCACGAGCTTCTTGGGTTTGAGATGGACGACTAAAGGCTATGGAAGGAATTCAATGAAGGGGTCTCGTTAATCCCTAGCTTTCAAGAGCTGAAGAAAAGGAACAGCTCCTTCGACTTGGTCTGTCAGAATGTATCATTGCATGTACCTTATCAAATCAAATCAAATCGGAAACATTGGACGGTCCCAAGTTGCAAATCTGACTTATGCAGGCACACGCACACAGAGCCCCATTGGCGCAATCCCGGGCAGGTTAGAAAAGTCGGGACTGCGGGATCGACGGACATGCAACGCCAGACAGGGATTAGGGGAATCCGATCAACCCCAAACCTTTGGGAGTCCGTGTTGTTGCAAGTATCATGAAAATTTTCGTGAAGGTCGTTGTCGCTGTCTTGACAATGTTTCGTGCGGGAGGTTTGAATGAAATTGAGCAGCCTATCACATCCTGACTAACTAACTAGGTACACGTGCAAAATATATAGCAAGACTTCTGATCTAGTCAAACGATGCTAGATACTCCGTGTGCGCTTATGTCCTCTCACCGATGTCGTTAGGTGTAGTTAGGCTTGTGAAGGAAGCGGATGACTGTTAGTTCACCGATTCAGGCGGTTCCCCAATTGTTACCCCGGACCAATTACGAAGTGCACTGCTTTCCCTATTTGGGTTTTTTATCTTGTCTAGTGCACCCGTCAGTCATCCATGTACCTTGTTCCGGCCCTCGTGGAATACCAAGAAACTGTCCTTGTGCTACTAACGATGTTCTTATTGCCGTATACTCACCTACGACTAACCTTGACCGAAGACCGGGTCCCAACAAATTTTTTTCATCTATCGTGGATTGGAAGAATGAAAATCGGAAATTTGATGAGTCTGATGAATTTCAACTTTGAATCCTTCATCCTTCCCTCTCTATTTTTCGCCATCAAGTGTAACTACCGTTCCTCTACCAAGACACCAACCTAGACCAGTTGCCCAATTTGGACGTTGTCTGATCAATTGATTTGTCTACTTCCTACAACGTCTTATGCAAAATCTTCAATTAGAGGGGCAATTGGCAAATCTCGATACGACCGTGCTCACCGGTACAATACATTTTTACCTTTCTTTTCCGTGGTAATTCGTTCCGTAACTTGCCGATCAGCCATCCCCCCTTGACACCCTTAACACCTAGATACTGCGGCGATCTGTTTGATACCCTATGAAACCCCAACGAAACCACGGGTCGCCCTTGTCACAGCTTGCAAGACTCCGTGCTAGCAACCCAATGATAACAAATCGAGGTCTGAGTACTAAGGCAATCACAGCCAGGGTCGTCGGTCCGCCTCGCACTAGTACGGTCACTCTGCCATTATTAAGAAGCTCATCTGCGCATGTCATCACCGACAGCATTGTAGCCGGACGGACTTTGATTAAACACAACCGCAATAATAGAACAGAAGATTACACGAATACCTTTCGGGATAGTAATCACCAGACACCACACCACCCTCAACTTCCCGAACCTAGTTCCTTGCATACCTTGCATTCCGGACTTTTCTCTAGCAGCACTACTGGTAGTGGTATCCAAAAGTGGGAATCAACTTACACGCCTCTTTCTCCGTCCGTATTGTCTTCAGCCAGATCTGATAACCTTAGCTTTATCGGACAATCCTCTATTAGTCCTACACTTCCGTCTTACCCCATCAGCCCAACAGCCAACCGTTGCTTTTTATTACTACCGCACCGCCCGTCACCGAGACGTCCAATGGCGTTTAGCACTTACAGCACCGCCAGTTCAGATATATCAACGCCTCGCTCTATTTCCCCGTCAGCTTCCATCATCTCTGCACGTTCTTCCCAGTCTTCCGTTTCTAGTAAACGTCTATCCCTCTCATTACAACGGAGACAATCTGCGCTAAACCCCATGTCCTCTATCGACATATCTGCAATCGAAGAACAAATGAAGATGGCCGCCCTAGACGGACTTCGCGGTTACGCACAAAACCACTACGGTGAAATACACCAGTACAGATCCACGGACTACGTCCCGCAGTCCGCCGCCGGTGGTTACCAAGTACTCCGGGAGCCTCTATGGAACAAAGGTAGATACATATCTCACCTTGCATCTCAACAAACTCTATTCCCAACCGCTCGCCCACTGACATTTAAACCATCAAGGTCTCTCCTTTACTCCAGAGGACCGTGTGTCCAAAAACCTAACGGGATTAATACCACACGCAATGGAGAGCGTTGAAACTCAGGTAGCGCGATGCATGAAGGTCATCAACACCAGACAGACCAACATCGACAAGTATCTATATCTATCGCAACTTAAGAGCCAGAACTTCGACTTGTTCTACAGGGTGCTCATCGACAATGTCCGTGACCTTATGCCCCTAGTCTACACCCCGACTATCGGCGATGTTTGTCTGCAGTACTCGACACTCTACACTCATCCCGAGGCGTTGTACATCTCAATTAAGCAGCGCAAGTCGATCAGGACTATCCTTCGCAACTGGCCTTACCCGGACCCCGAAATTTGCGTGGTAACGGATGGGTCCCGTATTTTGGGATTGGGTGACCTCGGTGTGAACGGTGTGGGGATCTCCGTAAGTAATTCGAGCTTGGCTTAGACTAGCCTTAGCCAATGTGCTGTGCAATATGCAGCTAACACCTACTAGATCGGGAAGTTAGCTCTCTACACTGGTGCTGCCGGTATCCACCCCGGCAAGACGTTGCCCATCGTACTTGACTCTGGTACCAACAATGAGTCTAACTTGAAGGACCCTCTCTACCTGGGTCTTCGGGCCAGGCGCCCCTCCCCCGCTGTCGCTCAAGAGTTTATGGATGAATTCATGGAGGCCGTTGTGGATGTCTTCCCCAACATGGTCGTCCAGTTTGAGGACTTCGAGACCGAGAAGGCATTCAACTACTTGTCCCGTTACCGCAACAAGTACAAGTGCTTTAACGATGACATCCAGGGCACTGGTGCCGTTGTCTTGGCAGGGTAAGCTAGCTTCTCATTCCGTTATGCCCCTGGCAGAAATACTCACATGATATTAGTTACATTGGTGCAGTCAACCTGTCCGGTGTTCCCATTGAGGAGCAGCGCTTAGTCTTCATGGGTGCCGGCTCTGCTGGTGTTGGTGTCGCGAAGCAACTGGTCGAGTACTACACTCGTCGTGGTCTCTCAGAACAGGCCGCCAAGGAGAAGTTCTGGCTCGTCGACACCAAGGGTCTCGTCACTATGGACCGAGGCGACAAATTGGCTGAGCACAAAAAGTATTTCGCCCGCGCAGATAACAATGGCCACCAATTCCGTACCCTTGAGGAAGTCATTGAGTACGTCAGGCCATCCGCTCTCGTAGGTCTGACCGCAACCTTTGGTGTCTTCACCGAGTCTGTCATCCGTGCTCTCAAGGCCTCTGTCGACGCTGGTGGTTCTGGACGACGACCTATCTTGTTCCCTCTCAGCAACCCCCTCACCAAGGCAGAATGCACCTTTGAGCAAGCTATCCAGTGGACAGAAGGAACAGCCATCTTCGCCTCCGGCTCCCCGTTCGCTCCGTTCGCCGTTAAAGCTAGCGACCGTGCTGTGACCTACTGGCCGAACCAAGGCAACAACGTCTACGTATTCCCTGGTATCGGTCTCGGTGCCATTCTCGCCAAGGTCTCCAAGATTACCGACGAGATGATATATACTTCGGCTTCCTCGTTGGCCGAATCTTTGAATGCCGCAGAGATCCACAAGGGATTGATCTATCCCGACATCGACCGCGTCAGAGATGCAAGCGTCATTGTTGCTCGCGAAGTAATGAAGGCCGCCCGTAGGGAAGGCGTCAGCGGTCTACCCGAAGAGCAATGGATCGAATGGGAAGAATGGGGTGATGTCGCCTTGACAAGATATATCAAGGACAGGATCTACGACCCCCTTAAATAAATAAAAAGCTTCACGATGGCGGTAGAAAGACATGCATAGATCATGGGCGGCGTTATTGGGCGGGTTTTTGTTTTTCAGATGATGGCATAATGATCAGCCTTCACTTCGCTCCAAGGTAGCGATTTACACAAAGATATCCATGGGGTTCAACATATACAGGCATCACGCAGAAGAATTTCGAGTCCGTCAACGGAAAACGGGCTCGAATGCCGAAGTGCAATAGATAGACTTGCACTCTAGATGCGTTGGTTCAGTGTCTATAGACGGTTAATAGACTAGAAGGACACTTTCGTTCTCATCCAAACAATTCGTTTCTCAATTACCTGGTTAAGTGTTTGCGCTGTGGATTATCTGTAATGAATGGCCTATTGACTTGATCCAGGCGCGATGGCGTTCGTATCCGGCAGTAACACCTGGAAGGGTTCCCTTCTCAAGATCTCACCATACCCACTTCACAGATTCATCAGCCATCGGTCAAGGTATCCGTTTGGGCTCTTGTCCTCCATTTTCCTCATCAGCTCCTCGTACCTCTTTCCTTCCGCGGGATCTTTTGGTTACAATTAGCCCCGAGAGTTTTTCGGAACGGTTCCATGAGGCTATGATGTTTTAGAAAGCTGTTCTAAGCGAGGCAGGTAATTTATCAACTCTAAAGCCTGCTTGCTATTGTATGACCTGTTGGGGCGATGGTGTCGCGTTGGTCAGGGATGGCCAACTAGCGCTAAAACATATAACAAATCCAACAGGCCTTGGAGGCATAGCTCGTTGGCCAGTAGACGAGGAACCCTGGATGGCTTCCCCAAAGGCCGTGGTAATGTGGATAGTGGACTTAACCAATTCCCTCCTCGTCCTATTTGTTGTTACAATAATGGAAGTCGGCGCATTGCCCTTGGAATCCGGTGAATTCTGTTGGGGCACCACTTGGACAGAAGTTTGCACAGCTGCGTCTAGTTTCGACGGAGCGAAGTTCAAATCTGAGTCTGGTTTCGATGGGACAATAGGCATCTCGCCCTTCGTGAATCCAATGAACGTAACAGCGGGATTTCGCGGTATCAAGTCCCACATAGGAAGGGGCAATTCGACCAACAGCAATTCCGAGAAACTCCTGTACCTCTTTTCGAACTTAACAAGACCAAGAGGTGCTTCGCGGATCCATCGTTTTAACGCTTCATCATTATCCTCACTGTCAATTATTCTTACGGCCAATAAGACTCGAGGTAGTTTTTCGTCTTCAAGTTCTTCTTTGAGTTGGCTCATCTGCATTTCCTCGTCGTTTTAAACATGTTGGTTCCTTGGAGCTAGGAATATCGTCCTTTTTGGGTTACTCGTAGAGAGCGGAATGTAAATAGGGGTTGTCCGTACTGGCTTGGTCAAAGCAACTTTTCCGATTGTCTTATCCCTAATAACTCTGCCATCAGGCGCAAACCTGCTGGAGGCTTTCCCTTTCTGAAGCCTATCTATTATTCCCCGGCGGAGAGCAACTATCGATAAAGGTGTGAGAGACTGGACGGCCTCGCAAAGCTCATGTGTAAAAACATTTGTAAAAGAGTCGGGCCCGGATATGAGTACTTCAGCTTCGAAATCTCCAGCAAATAGACCTTCGACAACCGCTCTGGTTGGTTCGTCGTTGATCGGCTGGGCATGTAGTGAGTGACAGCAATCGTAAATCAGTAGGACATCGGGAGAATCATCTCGGGCACGGGCAAGGATAGATTGGATGTTTGCTGTATCGAGGCTGGCTCCCGTTTTTTCTTCGGATGTATTTCTAAATTGTGTTCAGTATTGCATCTTGTAATTGATATTACAATATGAGATTGAATCAGGCTTACTTATTATACCATATTGGAGGAGCACCACTATACCTGCCACGTCTGGCATGCCCAGCGTAGTACACGATCAGTAGGTTATTTTGCTGGCCATGGTCCCCGATGAAACCATCAATATACTTTCGTATATTTAAGTCTGGATCAGATGGTGGGATATTTAGTAATTGAACACTGTAACCATAGTCGTCCCTTATCAAATCTGCTAGTCGTCCAGTTTCGACATCTACATTCGGTATATCATTGTCTTCCCAAGTGATTATGAGGGCATGGGCGTTAGAGTAATTGACATGACGTTTAGGCCAAGCAGCATTCCAAGCCTTGGTAAGATCCTCAAGCCATAAGTCAAGAGCCACATGGTCGTTAGAAGTAGATGCATCATGTGACGGTACCAGTTCGAACAGTTCAGCGCCGTCGTGGTAAGCAAGGTTCCCAGAGGTAGTCCTATTCATGCTATTTGGTAGAACAGAGGATGATGTGGTGGATACCTCCGACATCCCGTATGGAGGAGCAGTAGTTGTGGCACTTGAGGTAGACTCGAGCTGGGCCCTGGAATCATCCTGTTGTCTAGGGTTGAATCAGTCTGCGCTGTCCGTATTTATAGGCATGGTCGGCAGATCTCGAACAATGTTTCCTATTGCAGTGGGAGGGAGAAGACAGTGGGAGAACGTCAGCATGGAAGTGGTGAAACGGGTGGCGCTTCCATCATGTGTGACAATAAGCAGGCTGCATCTAAGCCGCTTCAAACAGAATGCAATTAACTCGGATGTCCCTAGTTGTTTCTGTAGGTACCTATCTAATGTAACATTGAATTTCGAGCTGCTCAAGACGACGCCTCCCCCAAGCTGGAGGTTGTACATACATGTAGGGAGGGAGGTGTGTCACTAACTGGTGGAGGTCAACATGATGGTACGGTGAAGACTTCTGTTGGCATTGTTGTACGGAAACCACCACCCAAGAACAACTCTTAGAAATGTGATGATGGATCATGGGGATGAGAAGACGTGGAATATACCAAACAATCCAGCACATTGCCACTTTAAGCACAATGATTACAAAGTACCCCTCATAAGCCACCAATTTTCTCTAATCCTTTTATCAAATGATATGATTCTGAGCAGGAATAAAAAATCACTGCTAGAAACTTATATATTCTAGCGAAAGAATCATCTACGCACAACTACCTAAATAACAAAAATACTAATAATACAAACGCTACCCGAAGGGTGTTACATGCACGATTCCATATTCTCACAAGTCTTATCTCTGATAAAAGCCTTATCAGATAATCTCTTATCAGCTTATCTAAAAACTTTTCTTTATGATTTTGACTTATGTAGGTACGTTTCACGTTTCCCGATCACATCATTTAATTCAAGGAGCCTTTGGATTTGAAGACTGCTTCTTTTTTTTTTTCCTTTTTAATTTATTTATCGAAATGAACGATTCTAATTGATTGCGTATTTGAATAATCCGCAAAGGTGAGAAGTATGAAAATCATAACTCCCCAACAATGACTATTCAGGCCGCCACCAGTTTCCCTTTCCTTAGAATAATCTAGGCGACGTTTGATGTCCTCCTCGCACACCACGTCGAGAATGGTGCCGGTATTATTGGCTGCCGTATGCTAGACCACTTGCTCAAAGTGCCTGAACCACGTCCGCAAAAGACTCCAATCTAAGTTTTTCCTCCAGTCGACGGTTCTATTCTTAATTCCTTCCTCCTCCAATTCGCCAATCATCCTTCCAGGCCGTTCGGCATCCTTGCGGTTGAGGTGAAGGAGATGAAATCGTCGATGGTGGAAAACACGAATCCTTTTTCGACGAAAGAAAGAGCGAAGAGTTTCTTCACAATAGAAACTCCGAGGTTTTGGTATGTCTCGACGCCAGGTACCGCACACCTCGATAGATGGAATAACCATCTGTCTACTCCGAAGATTGATTGTTTTTGCCCATGCGCTGGATTCGGGCGCTTCTAGAGCCCGAATTGCTGACCCAGCCAACTCGCTCCGCCTTCCGCCTTTTCATCCTCAATGTCTTCAATGTAGAAGAGCACATGTCCGGGTAATAGAGGATCGAAGTCGTGATTTAATTGTCGCTGGGCTTGTCGCCGGGCTTGTCGTTGGGCTTGTCGTTGGGCTGCTCGTCGGGCCATTTCTTCCTCCGGCGGCAAATCTAGGGCATGGGCCCATTCGCCGTTGTCTTCAACATCCCAATTATTACCCAAGGGCTGACGCCACCAAGCGTCTAAGTCGAAGGGCGGCTCATCACTAGACTGACTTGACTGGTCGGGCTGGCTAGTTTGGTCCGTTTCCTTTTCCTCGTAGTCATTGGCATCTCGCGCATCAAGAGATCCCGGCTGCTGGGCGGCACAGCCAACCCTGCGATATGTTAGTGAGTTTACAGAAACTAGATTTAGGGCAACCTACAAGTCTTCGCCTTGATCGCCTTCTTCGCCGAAGCTCTCTTGTTGAGATGCCATGGCAGATGTACCTAGGTACTGTTCGATTGATTGATCGGAGTTCGCGATATGAATGTTTTTAGAGAGTTGTACTAAGAGTACGATGTTTGTAATAGTGAGAAGTCACCTTCTCATTTAAAGAAAATGAGAAGGACGGTTTCATGGAATGCGTGTCTGCAGGGAAAATTGTGAGAAATTTTTGATATTAAAATTTT
Organism: Hypoxylon fuscum; assembly: GCA_022578945.1. NCBI lineage: Eukaryota > Fungi > Ascomycota > Sordariomycetes > Xylariales > Hypoxylaceae > Hypoxylon > Hypoxylon fuscum. The sequence goes on along the minus strand of MU399809.1, from coordinate 128,916 downwards.
TCGTGGGCACCTTACATTGAAAAGTTTTGGGAGCTATGACCGCTGTGACCTAAAACAGAAACTCGTCGACTTATCAATTCCTGAAGTAGGTATCTTTTTCCAAGTGCCAGTGCGTATTTGCCGTTCATAATCATAATTGACAATGTGTAGAATGCGTGCCTAGGTACCTGATACTGTATGGCAAAGACACGTTTGTTCTTAAGCGACGTAAAGTGTGCTGCGTCACCAACACTCCTACTCATTATCTAGTGTGGTCATTCACACGAGTTTATTAATATGACCATTAACTTGGTGAAGGGGTATTGTCACTTGTATTATTTAGTAGGTGAGCTACGTTGGATTTGCCTGAAACAAGAGGTTGAATCTTGGAAGCAAAATGGTCAACCATGTTAGACTCTTAGGATAGTTATTAACTACTCCATCAGTTCCATTACTAGTAATCCCTTTAGAAGGTCGTTGGCATTAATATTATGGGTATCTGAGTATCAGGCTTTAATACCATTGCTCTGATGCTTGCTATAAGCTAGTTGGGGACGATATATTCTCCTGTACGTTTTCAATTAAATACGAATAACTACTTGGTATTGTTAATCTTACTAGTTTTCGACGTTCTCGAATAGTGCGTTGGCTAGAAACATTACTTGGTGTATATATCAACTGCCAATAGTGCCCCTTGACCTTGAGCAACTGGGCCTATATAATGGATGTATAATGGTTCTGCAACGTTAATATATGACTTACTAGTACGTCAATGCCTGGTGTGGTAACCGGGGAACGTTATACTGAGCTGTTAATTCTCGTTGACTTTTATCATATGAATATAGTTAGTAACTATTACTTTACACCTAAGATACAATCACCATATGCATATATTGTATTAGACGTATTATACGCTCTTTGCAATTTCGAGTCACATGTGTGATGTTTCTGAGAAATATGGAGTCAATGGACGTAAATGATTCTTAGTATTAGGTATTTCATATTATAATCTGCCTTTCGAAGTTACTTGGCTCTTTGACTGCTTGTGTACCATCGTAACGATTGAGTTTCTTAGAGAGGTTAATTGTGTGACGTTGGAGGCATTGGTGACAGTACGGGTCTGTCTCTTTGACGTCCAATGGGGATCTATATCGTGGCCCAAAAATTTCCCGAATAATCCAACTAGGTAGGTAGATTAACTCGTAACTAATAGCAGATATTCTCTTCTATGAATAGTGCCTAGAATGGAAAGAGGGCTCTGGATTTGAACTGGTGACAAACAACCTCAGGAGTGACTTCCCCAAACTCCTACCCATCTTCTTCAATCTGCCGTATCGCGAAGCTTTTCCCTATTTCTGCAACTTGGTTCGGTAGGGTAGTCTAGACCCCAGGTTTTTAATATCCGCTTAATCAACAACTCCCTTTTCTTCCACCCCACTCACATTAGCCGAGCCTGTCAACCTAGGTTATTCTGAAATCCCATGCTATGTACACACTGATTTGAGCGCGTCTCCGCCTGGGGCAAGGATGACACGTTCTTTCCTAATATAGTATCAGAGTAATACACGTCTTCTTTTCTAGAGTTACAATACCCCGTTCCCTTTCCCCTTTCACCACCCATGCTGGCTTGACCGAGGACAGCCTGGATCTCGTGGGAGCCAGGGTGGTAATATGGGTTTGCCGGGTTCTTCCTTTGGGCCCTGAGGGGTGGCGACGTAGTATAGAATATCCGCAGGATGGTAGAGTCCTTTTTAACAAAGATGGGAAACGCCGTTTCCCACAAAATGCAGCCAGTTTTGTTCCTCATTCCCGCTACCACTTCTTTCAGAACTCGTGTCCCCAAAGCGAGAGAAGCGCAAAGATTACGAAGCTATATCCTACCCAAACACCAGACCAAGTGAGGAAGTGTATAAAAAAGAATGAAGTCCATATTCCTCTTGTCTCTGCTGGCGCTCGCCCACAGCGCCTCGGCAGCCCTCAATGTCACTGGATCGACGTGCACAGTGACGCCGTTGGAGGCTGGCACCGGGAAGGAGCCGGATGACACGCCGCAAATCTTGGAAGCCTTCAAGCAGTGCGGCAATAACGGCAAGGTTATTCTCTCAGAGGGGATGTTCCACATCGGGCAGGTGATGGACCTCAAGGACCTGAGCAATGTCGACGTCGAGATTCACGGTACACTTCGGTGGTCCTCGGATATCCAATATTGGCTGCGCAGTAGCATCAGCGTCGAGTACGCCCAGCGTTCGACTGCCTGGCGTATCGGTGGCCAGGGTATCAGCATCCGTGGCTTCGGCAAGGCGCTCTTCGATGGCCAAGGTCAGCTATGGTACGATGAGAACCGCAGCGGTAGCAATCAAAATGGACGGCCGATCAGCTTGACTCTCTGGCATGCCAAGAACGTCTTCATCGATGGTATTACGTGGAGACAGAGCCAGTTCTGGCGTAAGTAAACACGAAGACGATGTATGGGGCGTATGTGTGCGGAAAGACAAGATAATAACGTAGGCGAATTCAGACACTTTCGTCGCATATAGCGAGAACGTCACAATGACGAACCTGGACATGAACTCCACGAGCAACAGTCAATGGAGCACGGTCAACACCGACGGCACTGATACCTGGAACTCCAAGGACATCTTCATCAAGAACTGGACGGTAACTTGTGGTGATGTAAGCCCCCGTTCTCTCCCTGTCCCCTTGCCATTTCCTCCCTGATCAAATAGAGAAGGACCTAACTCTTCATAGGACTGCATTGCTATCAAGGGAAATAGCACCAACGTCCAAGTGAGCAACGTGCACTGCTACGAGTCCGGATGCGCTACGATCGGGTCCTTAGGAAACCCCGCCAATAAGGCGGACTTCGTCCAGGACGTGACCTTCGACAACATCACCTGCACGCACTCGTCCAACGCGGCCTGGATCAAGACATACGCGGGCACGGGTCTGGTCAAGAACATCACCTTCTCCAACATCAAGGCCGAGAACGTCAACCAGCCTATCTACGTCACCAGCTGCATCTACACGAACCAGGGCTGCGACCAGTCCCGCCTGCCCATCCAGGACGTCCGCTGGATCAACGTGACCGGCACCAGCCGCTACAACATCGCCGCCGCCATCCACTGCAGCGCCTCGAACCCGTGCTCCGGCTTCAGCTTCGAGAACGTCGACATCAAGCCCCTCGACGGTACGTCGACACCCAAGTATCTTTGCAGCAACATCAATGGCCAGACGGGATCGGGCATCCCTTGCACGGGGACATGCCCGGCTGGCTGGCCGCAGCAGCTGGAGGGAAACCGCTAAGCGTATGAGCATGTATATAAAACGGCGAGAGGAAAGGGGGAGAAACAATGGTACAAAACAAAAATTCCGTAAAAAAGTAGCCGTCACGATGGGAACCCAAGAACTCCTGTTCGCAAACTTATTAAATAAACCGTGGCTATATCCGTATCTCATCATTCGTCGTCACCATTCTTTTTTGGTTCATGCGTTATACGTAAGCACATATAAGTCGTACCCACTCGTGTATCCGTTACCCTTTTACCCCTTTTCCGTCTATCCAAATCATAACCCGATTATATAGTGCCTAGCACCTCATTCCCACCTGTGCCATTCCTTTTGCGCCCGCTCGACCTCGGCATCCACCCACGCCGAGCCAAGAATATTCCTATCGAGCCCCACGATCCTAGCGTGGAATTCTCGATCCTTGACCTCGCGCTCTCTGATTTTGCTTGCCAGGTATCGCATGTCGCTCTGCTGTACCGCCTCACAGAATATCTTGCGCATCCGCTCGGAGTAGAGCTGGCACGCAGCTACAGCGACGCTCTGGGGGTTCTTGTGGAAATTGGCCGCGATCGAGCTGTTGTCGCTCTGGATCATGGGCCAGACTACTTCTCCGAAACATTCCTCGCACACCGTGAACTCAGGAATCGAACGCATTATATACCATTTGCTACCGTGCACTGGAGTATGACGACTGCACTCGGGAACTTCGGTTAACTCCCGGAGCCTGTTAGCTAGGGCCTGAGTGTCAGGCGTGCTCTTGGTGATGAGCGCCTTGTCGGACGCTGCCTCCAGCAGGTCGAAATAATACAAAAACCTCCGCTCATTCTGCTGATGCATCGCGCACACACCCCTTGTACGTTCAGCAGGCGAGTCCATGGCGACGAAAACGCCCGTCAGGTTTGGAAGTAGCACTTCGACCGTCTTGGCACAAGTGTAGCAAACGTGGAAGCTTTCAATCGGATGTTGTGAACGAGGATCTCTCACAGAAAACCAAATTCGTGTCGTTTCTTTGGCTCCTGTACATGGCTGGCTCTTAGCTGCCACGTTTGCGATGTTGCGGAATAGGGTCAAATCCGCCTTCCTATATTTATTCATTAAGAAATATGCTATGTGATAGAATCGAGATGCCCCAAAGTCACAGGCTAGTGGCTTGTCCGCAGGACGGAGCGGTGCTGGAACGAAATTGTGCGCGAACTCCGTGTTGGAGAAGTTCGCTTCGTAGCATGATGGGCAGATGTTGAAGTTATTGCAATGTGGAAGCGTCAACCAATCAAAGTACCCTGCGACAGCTTTTCTGCGAGGGCAGCAGTTTGTATCGGGGAGACTACCAGCTTTGACCTCATCTAGATACCGTCTGTACGAAGTAATGAGCTGATCAGTACTGCGTGGAACCTCCCTTAGCGAGCCTGATTCTGACGGCTGCCGAGCGTGTCTCTTCGGGCTGGATGATAATAGTGTTGGTGCTGAGGAACGTGGGTCTGACTGAAAAGACCCTACCCTCGGCGGTGGAAGGATCCCCGACCGGCGGGTTGGAGAGCCCGAGACAGTAGTTGCTGGCGTTGCCGCTGTAGCTACCGCTGCGGCGACAGCTGGGATTGCTATTGGAGCGGAAACATTTAGCATCGATCTACCCGTGGAAGTACGGGACAATGGAGGCTGACTGCGCGGCTCGCTCCGTGAAAATCTGATGTCTTTTGGAAATGTAGCACTGCGTGGACTAGAAGATATCGAATCCTTCTTCTCGTGAACCTGGGATACCCTTGGAGACGGTAGTGGGGACGGAGCACGAGATCTTCGTTTATCACTTGATCTCAAATCTATCGGTGTTCCGAGAGAGGCCTTTGTTTCTGATTCTTGTCGGCGGTGATGACGAAGCTTATGTCGCACCTCCTCGTCACTCGAGTAGTAATATTCACTAGAAGGCGGGGACCCCCGCTTCTCTGTAGAACCCGATGAGACCATGGACGCAGTATCACGATCGGACCGCGCATAACTATTTCGATCGGCCTTTGGAGTTCGTTGCTCGGCATGCTGACGAGCCCGCTCGTAGTCCACTCTCGAGGATCCTCTCACTGGTTGAGGAAGATCCGCAGTCGATCGTCGCTTATAGTGAGTAGGACTGCTCTGTTTTGCTGAATCAAGGTTTTTATCTTTGTATCTCCGATCATCCCGAGATGTCTTTTCATACTGTGCACCGGGATGGGATGAGCGATTCCGATCCTGAGTGTACGGACTTGAACCGCCACGGTAATACGCTCGGTCTCTTCCTCTGCTGGAGTGTTCAATGACATCTGGTGACAACGTGCTCTCATTTTGAAACCGAGAGCTAAGACGAGGTGAGAAGTAATCATCGCCGCCTCTATCAGACTTCGCTGTAGATTTTGCCCTTTTTGATTGAGGTGACTGCGGCGTAGACCCAACGTCGGTGACTATGGTGGGTAGATGATCAAGTTTGATACGGTGCTTCTCACGGTTTGGCACTGTATCTCGTTTTTTGTCAGACTCCTCACGGTGCGCACGCGCCTCATATTTGCGACCAGTGTTTGCGGCATAAGAAGTAGGTTCTGGTTCAGGCTTCGGCCCCCTAGACTTGGGTCGCTTCGGCAGTTTCTTGGCCCCATCCGAGGAATCATCTGTAGTATCGGATGGGGTCGGCACTAGAACGAAACGCCGCTCGGGATTGTGTTCGTGCACCTCAAGGAGAATCGGGTACTGATCAGGATCTCCGGGGTGTACCGGTTCCTCGCCGGGTGCCGTTGCAACCACAGATCCATACTCTTTCGCGAGGGCTACCCTTTCATCCTCTACAGTCGCGGGCTTGTAAGTAGGAGGTGGAGGTGGAGGCAACGGTCTTGGCGCTGGGACGTCTACATAAGAGGATTGACTAGATGGGGTGTTCGAGTCTAAACTGTATTGTTGATTTCGTCTTAACAAGTCGTTAGTATCTAGCCTACACATGCGACGGATTCATCTAACTGGACTCGATTTTGGTGAGATTGAGCCTAGACAACTTACAATCGTGGAACGGGACTCCTAGCTCTAGAATTTGGCCAATAGCCTTGCTGTAGAAACGCATCGATGTCGACATCAACCATATTGGCGGGGTTCAACCAACTTTGATTGGGAGATTACTTTTGGAACATGGCAACTTTGGGGCGTGATGGCGAGCGCAGATTGAGTAAATATGCAGTTTGGGTGCCCTACTTCTCAGCCTGGCTGGTTAGCTCCGAGCAGGCTCCCTCGACTCGGGCTTAGCTCTTTCGCGTGTCGAGAGCTGCAGAATCACAGGCGGGCAACAACCGAAATAATTGAAATAAGATGCAGGAAACCCGTATCATGCAGGTGTTCGACACTCATGTCAAGTCCCGGGGCGCAGGTCTCGGCGGTATAATTATCTCGTAACTAGTACAAAGGATGGGAAGAATAGAAAAAACAGCACTTCATCCCGCGAAGCAGCATCTAAAAGTTGTTGGCGCAGAATGATTTACCTAGAAGATGTCAAGTGACCTAGCGAGGCAGTGCGTCTTAAAAGGATGACCCCGAATGCGCCTCCAGGTAAGTGGCTTCGGACCTTGCCGTGTTGACCTCCTCTTCCTCAATGCTCCAGCTTTTAGCTGCTGTGGCACTAACCAAGCCTGTCTAGCTCACGAACAAGATAACTCGACTTTTCCTCAAGTGCCGTAATGATACTGTTCGTGTCTTGGTATTCTACCTAGCGCAATTTCGTATGCAAGCAACTCTTGTGAATGAGAAGGGAGCGGGGCATGGAAACAGGGGTTTCGCGAACTTGTCGTCAAAAGGTTGCATTTCTCATCTTGATGAGCCTAGATGAACCACTGTCTTTGCCCCTCACTAGTCCCATCCAAGCAATCCAAGTTGGAGCACTCACTCCATGGGCATGGAGCAGATCCATATTGGACACCAATTTTCCTTGATGTCGTACAGCATACCTGCATAACGCTTCCAATTTATGCATATACGCCTAGTAATAAGGCCCTTCTCGCCCTGTTACACACCGTACTTACAGATCAAGGTGTGTACCCACCCACCTGCTATCAGTCCGGGCGTCAACAACGTGCGTACAACAAACCCATAAGCCAGATACGGGTTGACGGGCTCGAAGACATGCTATCGCCCGAGGAGTTTGACACCTTCGCTTGTCACCTCATCTTTTTTCAAAAACAAGCCGAAGCCGACGTAGGTCGAGCAGCATCGGTACCTAGCTATTGGCGGTGCCTAGTTTGTGCAATTATGGAATATCAGGTCGTTGGCGTTTCGATATGCGATGTTGTGCTGCACGCCTCTTTAGCAAGTAGCCTTTATCTCACACGTTGCTGAGAGGGGTGATCAGCCAACGTAAACGACAGTGGCTTACGAGCCCACAAGTTCTCCTGCTGGATGACAACTTTACCTGCGAGCCTGCTTACCTGGAGCAGTATGTCTCGTACGAAGAGAAAGAAGGTCCACATATTCATCATAATCATAAATGCGCCCTACGTGTGTATAGAGCTATAATGACATAACTGAAAACAAAGTTGATGAGTTGGATGAGTATCATTACTGAGTAGAGCGACTTGCAGTCCGACCATGAAATCTAGTCAAACGCGGCGAGAATGGGTAGATTACCTTACTTACTCGATTATGATCGATGCCGTGTCTCGCATAATGTTGAAGGAAAGTTTTGGCCTAAAAGTCGTGAGCGTGTGTAGCTAACCCTTCTATTTCTTCCTTCTACCTAGGTGGCTACACGTAGAAGACCCTGCGGGTTACTATGCAGCTCAAAAGTCCGACGTTCCATCCTGTACGACTTTTTTTTGCTGCAGAAGCGCAAGACAGAGCTCTCTTGTTTTATGTCGCTACCCAAAGTTCCACTGCTTCTCATCTTTATTATCAGAGAGCCTCGGATGTAGCTCTCAAAAATCATCAATGCAATAGTAAAAATATCACGAAAACATGCTATTCGCCGCGATGCGCATTCCGACGCTATGCACTTAATATAGACAATATCGATGCCGCTGCACTGGGACCTCTAAGAAGCCTCAAATACCGCAGTAGTCCGCGCCATGAAGATTATGGCTGCCACACTCTTTTTTCTCATCTCTTGGAAAGGTAACAGCCCAAGCAAATCAGCACGTTCAGTCGTTGGATGTCTCTGCAGAGTGGCGCCACCCACTCTATCATAAGAGTGAGGCTATAGATCTTGTCATACACCTTCGATTAGCTCAAGACCGCGTCTACCGGGCCGGTGACAAAAGACGGCCAATCTCAGATGGCCAGCAAAGAAGATCGCCGGACCTTGACGCTGAGTGGTCATTGTTCCCCTGAGGATCAATTTGAAGATCAATGACCCCCTAGCTGACACAAATATGCAATTGAATCCTAGTCTATATTTCGTATGAGGATAGGTACAACCGCAGTCTGCTTTGTAACTCTTCAGAGATTCAAGTCCGGTAACATGGATATCGTGAAATCGAAACGGTCGGGTAAGCCCTTGTTTGTTAGTAGTCCCACCAGAGAATGCGGATTGAAGGCAACAGGAGGGGTAGTTTGCTGATAGACGTTGTGAGCCCGTTGAGACTCTCGATGGCTATGTGCGACAACGCATGCCTCCTACCTGTTGACATGATAACTTTAGATCCGCAAAAGCCGAATGGGAACTGCAGGTGATCTCGCGTGGACATGCTCCATTACGCGTCAACCTCGCAAGGACGAGGACGAGAGCGTGCCACGTGAAAACAAGCAGCCTCATCTGGCGTTGTACTAAAAAGAAGAACCGTTTGTGTCGCAGGAAAGCAGGCACGCGAAGAGGTTGTTACTCCAGGCTCAGCTGTGGCAAACATCAACGTTCGCTTCAAGCACGCCTATGCAGATATGGACCTACACCGAACAGAAGTCCAACTCTTCCATCGCCCAACATCACGACCGGGGGCGTCCCTATTGGGTGCGGTTACTTGTTCCGCATCCTTCCTTTGCATGGATAGGACAGCTCAGCACTACTACTGCTGTGCTCTCCTTCATGATCTATCAAATAGGAGTAGAGCTAGAGTGCCGCGTTCATAAAGATCCCGATCTTCAATACGGGATATGGTGTTAGTGATGATGAATAGATGGTAAACCGTAAGTTGGATTGGTCAATACTCCTAGAACCACTCGTTTTCACGGCCGGCATCGCAAGACACGTCGAACGATGACGGGTAAAAATGGCCAGGCCAGTCTGCGGACAGAACTCGGCACGGATATTATTGTTTGGCCAAGCCGTTCATCCTCGACAACCGGGACCCTATTACCGCAGTTGATAATATACCAGATCTAGGGAATCATTTTGACGGTCCCGAGAGCATAACATCTAGCAGCAGATACGTGCTAACTCCCCTTGCCCGAACGGTAACACCGAGAGAATTGATGAGTATGAATGTGGATACACAAAGAGGAGCCTGACTTTGAGTATACATGACGAAGTCATTCGAGAAGCCATGGGGACTTGAACAAGTAGTCAGCGAGCATCTTAGGGAAGGCGGCAACTGTAGTAGCATCGGAAATAGCAACCCAAGTCCGAGCGAGGGTAAAATCCCCCCAACAAGGCTTTTCATGCATTTAAACCCCGTACTTGTTGAATGTACAGGCCCGATCCGATAATGGAACCTGCATCTGTCCGGCCAAGCGACGCGGCGATGATATAAACAGGCAATCAGGACCGTTCATCACCACTTGAGCGAATCGAAGCAAATGTGTCGCTACCAATGTGAACTTGGATACTGGTGATGGAATGTCCAAGTCGTCAATCCGAATGAAGAACGCGTAGCTGGTCAACGTCGACCGGATGCCAGACAAAGGACAAGTCATCTGGTAGGACGGCATCAACCCCGAGCTTTGTTGTGGCAAACGGCACGGTCCGTTACAGCTAGGTTGCAACACAGATGCGCGAGTAAGCCCTATGCACACATTGATGTCTAGGCCTGTCATACGATGGGTTCAAGAAGAAGTGCGGGATGAAGCTTGTAGGTTTGAGACAGAACCAGCACCTATATTAACATATTGCATAAATACCTAGGTACAGATATGATTCCTCACATCCATAGGCGGATACCCCGAGGCCGCCTTCTCACGTCGCGGTGTTGTTGCTTTTTGTTATGTATTGTGCCCCTTAGACGAATATACAGGCTATTTTCTGCCATACGAAGCACAATCAAGGCAAACAAGACTCGTCTGCCACTGCGATCGAAGTTTACCTAAGTACCAAGATCAACACATAAGCCCGCCCCTAGTCAAAGGAGAGATGCTAGTGTTTATGGTGTTACAGGAGGGCCATCTTGTGCCCAAAATCCAACTTACCCCTTGGGTCTAAATGATAACGGGCTATAGTTTGCGGCTCGAATGACTAGCTCACTGTCGCTAAAATGTGCCACGCTGGCACTGCATTTTCCAGTCTTCCGAGACAAGGACATCCCGCCCTCAGTTGCTTCGGCCTGACCATTAGTGCACGTGGTGTGGCCGCAGGTTTATGCCGCTACTATCCCTGGCTTTTCCGCCTATGCCAGGGGCGACGTGCGGTCCGTCTTCTTCTTAGGCTATATGGCCTTCTTAGCTAGAAACTTCGGTGCGCCGTAGGACTGCAGCGAGAGAAGCCTGATCACGGGGACGACAACAAGCAGGACCCCGTTGCCAGCCGTTCGCTGTCCCTGTTAGGCAGCAAGAAGTAGAATGTTTCGTTGACGGTCTTTGTCTTATGTCCCCTCCAAGAAGAACAGCACGTTTGAATCTTGACAATCTTCCAAACGTGGCCTTTAGCTTTTACCAATTCGCTGCTGAAGGGAGGCATAAAGTAAAGCTGGCGAGTGGGCGATACTGCGCATCTTGCCGACCATATCAGATACGAGGAGCAAACAAAAATATGATACGGTAGCTGAATGAGTCGAATGTCTTTTAAATAAATGCAATGATTATCCAATACTCAAGGTGATGATGTTAGACTGTACTATGATCTGCCTTTGTAGACGTATATATTTATGAGACAAAAAGGGGTAGCTCGAATAACAACGGTATGAAGAGAACGATTCTAATGACTTGTAAATAAATCACACGGAAGGCAGTCCATGCCAAAATGATTTTAATAATGTCTCCCATAGGTAGGCGGGTAGAAATGGCAGTCACAACCTTCCCGTACCTTCCCTCCCAATTCGTCCTCCCCTCCCCGTCGCCCACCAACCAACCTGCCTAAGGGTTATATAGCCAAATTGCAGTCCAACTACCATCGCGGCGGGGATGGGCCCCCGCTAGCCTGCAAGAGGGAGATGGTGGCCGGATTTAGAGCCACTGTCACTGATGACGGCAGCAGCAGACAAACCCCTAGGGGGGTTTGGGTTGGATCGCTCCGGGGGGCCTTTGCCCAGGGCCCCCGGGACATGGTCCAATCTTTTTGTCATTTTTTTCTCTGCATTTGCATTATACTATGGAAAGAAAATACCAACTATTTTGCGGTCAATGGGGACGGGGTGTTGGTGTGGTCGTGTCTGGATATGCTGTGGGCGTGGCCGGGAGCGAGGGCGATGCTCGCGATGCTCCGCTGCCCTGCGACGAAGCCAGCTACTTTAAGCTTTGGTGGTCAGTTTGTATAACGCGCGGTTCATGCATTTAATTATGTCCATCAATTTTTCGAAAGCACTTGGGTTCGAGTCTTACCTATCCAACCTTTTTTTCTCCTTTTCTTCCTTTTTTCAAGATTTTATTGCCTGCCTCTCTCATTCGGTATTGGATCGAATTTTTCAACCCAACACATTTATCTGATACACAAATACTTCACCAAACAGCACTCAAATACGTACCATAAAACCTATGGTTATTGATTTATCATTCCATCAACTTACGTACGTACATACATAGCGCCTAACGCGACACCAAATCATCCCCCCCTTTCCACCGAACCAACCCAACTTTTAAACCCGCAAGAACAATAATTGGTTCCCTTCTCAAAATTCATGTGTCATCTGCCCATAGACGCACCCGCTAACGCGACCTGGGCCGTCCCGAGAGATAGCGGCCGTATCCATTGCTCAGCTGTGGCAGGTGATACGTAAGATCGCGCTAGAGTCTCCAGCAACCATGGTGTAGGATGATCCCGCTGCCTCTAAACTTCCGCACAACAATCTCGCCCCAATACCATACGTGGCTCTGACCGAAAGGGGAGAGTAGAGCCTTTGGCCTACACCCCATTCCCCACGAAGAGAGTCAGGGCCATCCCGAATAACAAACATATCACCGCCAAATTCACAACGTCAAAGAAAGCAAGTTTAGTTCATATTTCTCTTCATTGTAGAGCAATAGTAAAAACTTCCTGGCTCAGCTCAGCTCTCCTGAAAGTAGCCGGTAGCCGCCTTGTACTTGCACTGATTGATTGACTGACTGTAACGAAAAAAAGGGGGTATTGGTAGAGATACGCAATGCTCTCAAGAAGACAGACAAGAAAAAAGATACGTAGGTATGTGATGTGTGTGATGTGTGTGAAGTGTATGCGTAGGCTGCCGCAGCAAAAAGAAGCAGGCAAGCCCTTAAAAAATGCAGGCGACGTGACCTTCTCCAAGTCCGGCTATAAAAAAATAAACCAGAAGAAAAACCCCATGGACCATGAACACCGGCCTGGAATGCTTTGCTGTTACCGAAACCGAAACCTTGTCCTCGGTCCAGTTTCCCCTCGATGGAAAAGTTCCATAATCCTCACTTTTTTCCACTCAGAGTTACTCCCCCTTCCTTCCTTCCTTAACGATTAAAACCGCACCTGTTGTACTCCCGACGCAACCTCCTTTTACGAGATCGTAGTCCAGTTCGTTACGAGCCGCATAGATACGCCTAAGTCTTCCTGAACAGCCGTTTTGTCCCGCCGACTTTGCCTATCTCTCCGAATTTCGTGTCAAGTCGTTGCTCTGGAGGAGGAATCCGTTCGCCGCTAGCGATGCGCACCTTCTCCTTCACACTCTCGACCCATTTCCGGCTCTCGTCACTCATATCCACCCTCTTGCCCTTCGGCCCGGCGAGCCCAAGGGCACTATCCTCCTCGTCCCATTCCGCATGCGACGAGGCCCGCGACCTAGCCGACGTGTCCGAAGACGGCGATCCTTGCTTCATATCAGAGAGCGGTGTCTTCGGGAATGGCCTTTGAGCCCCTTCGGCGCCCAGACTCCTTCTAGTCTTCCGGACAGCAAGGGGGGTGACCGGCGAACCCATAGCAGAACCGGGTCGGCTTGACGGGCTAGATCCCAGGCCGCTTGGCATACCTGGCACGTCCCTAATATCGACCTTGCCTTCGCCCTTGGATCGTGAACTGTGATGGATCGCGTACTCCCGAAGGTATTCCCCTAGGTCGGCCCATCCACCCCCAATTCGAACCATGACCCTTTCTCCATTCTCGCCAACAGGTCGAATGAGTAGTTTGAGGGGAGGTTCGCCGGTAGGACGCGTCAAGTGATAGACTCTTATTCCTTGACTATTCTTCGCCCTCGACCGGTTTTCCCTTGCGGGTTGCAACATGAATGACGGGGTCCCGCTTCGAGAGTAGGAAGATGGTGTTCCAGCACGGGAAGATAAGCTAGAATTGCTGCGACGTGTGAGATCCGGGGTTTTGGATTTTGGTCGCGAGGGAAGCTTCAAATCAGGCGGGTTTAAGTTGACACCAGGTCTCTTCTCTAGCCGGAACTTACCCGGCATAGATTCAAGAATTCCGGTAAGTTGTTGTTGGAAGTGCTCGTCTTCGCTGTTGGAGCTAACTGTGCTCATGCGGCCTGGGCTGCCAAGTTGACTATCATAATCGAATGAAGTATCCGGGTCGAAAATTTCGGGAGGGTCAAGAGGGCTCCGAGGCGGAGTGCTACTCGCTTCCGGGAACGTATTTATCTCGGGGACATCCTTAAAAGTGACCGACGTAGAGCGACCCTTGTATCGTAAAGGTGGCGAGCTAGGCGGGCTGAGAGCATCGCTGGAAAAAGGCTCTTCAGGATCCGGCAAACGTGGCAAATCTGGTTCCATAGACCCATCTCTAGAAGGTATATTGTCTGAGTAATCATATTCACCAGCATGTATGACAGTCGAGGCAATGGACTCCCTGCTCCCTATACGTTTTGGAAATCGGGCAGGAGGCAAATCAAGCTCTGCTTCCTCATCTACCGGTTCCAGGGCTGAGTGTTCTAGAACCGATGATTCGGGATCATCGGGCAAAGTTAATTCTCTGGGAATATATGTAACCGGTTTCTTGGAGTCCTGGGGAGGATTGCGAACGATGTTACGATCGACTTCTCCTAACACAGGGCTAATGTAGCCACTCTCGGTTGTAGGCTGTCTTTCACGAGCACCATCGTAGTTGAGGCTTAGGTTCTTAGCCGCAGCCCCAGTATCAATGTCACGTTGATGTGCTGCATGTTTAGTCAAATCAACAACTTGGGAAGTCGATCCCGGGATATCCCTGCTTGGTTCGTCGACTAAAATCTTGATGGCAGCGCCTTTAAGAATCGCACCAGATCCTCCTTTCGAGAGCTCAGGGGTAGATGTGTTTGGTGCCTTGCTAGCTCTGCTATCTGGAGTAAAACCGGACGGTGTTGGAGGCGAGGCAAATTGTTGGACATCAGAAGGCTCAGGAAAGTCCTTGGTCGGACTCGGGCCATGGATTTGAATCTTCGGGCGAGGGGTTTCTGGTTCTGCGCGGGCGTGCTTAGACGATGACGATATGTCGAATAGGGTGGAATCCTCGCCCGCCCTAACTTTGCGCTCCGCGGTTGTTTCCCACACAGCGTAGTTTCGCTCAATGGTTTCCATGCGATCCAACCACTCGTCTGGCAAAGTATCCACCGACCCTTCTAATAAATCGAGCATGTAGTCTAGAGCTCGGCCTGGTCTCGTCACCTTGCTCTGTATAACGCGCTTCATGACGTCGAAATCTTTTCTAGAAAGACTAGGTTGGTCGTCTGTCTGGCTGTTGTCTTGGTGTCCATTCGACTCTGTAGGACTGGACTCCCCCGACTTCATTGCGCCCCAACCAGAATGTAGGGCTACTTCGGCATCCATGATCATGGTGAGTAGAGATGGGACCTTGCGCAGAACGAGAAGCCGCACACTCCATGTATTTAGCAACCTCGTCAGCCTAGATAGGTTAGGCAATGCTTGAATGGTGATGGCCGTGACGACCGCAGTTAGATCTTCCATCTTGGCGAACATAGAGGCAGACCCAATCGACGAACGGCCTCCCTCGGAGAAGGGACTATTAGGTCGCGATAGTGGCAGGATATGGTTATGTAGAACTTGACTCTTAATCTCTTCTAGATCTAACGTATCCAATTCCTGTTGTATCTTCTCCACTCGCTTCTCGTAATGGTCGGCAGTAGCTGCAGGTAGGCTGCCGCAGTAGTCGGTATCGAGGGTTGGGTCGGATTCGGGCAGCTTGCCCTTGCGGTCGCCTCCCGGTGTCTCAGGCTCCGACAGCTTCCTTCTCTTAGCAGGAGGCATCTCGAAGCCAGAACCACTATTGCTGGGCCATGACCATGTGGAGAGCTCCTCGAGCCACTCGCGTATTTTCTTGGAAGCAACTGCGGTTCTCATGGCGAAAGCCTGTTCCGAGGCGGAGGCTTGGTCCATGCATGTTTTCAAAGCTCCGGTGGGCGACCGAAGAGCTTCGACTGCGACATTGGGGGAAAGTTGTGAAAGTAGGTCATCGCCGAGACGGTAATTGGAATGACGAGATGGGGATTGCGAAGAAGAGCGAAGGGACCGTCGGACGGCGCGCGAACTGGTGGGTGTTGGTACGCGCTTGTCGGCCATGGTTTTTGGTTGCTGTGGGTTAGTATCCGGGATTCTGTACGAGATGCGACTTTCCGAACAGGCATTTCATTTCCGTTTCTTTTTTTCTATTTTCCTGTCGATATGAATTGAATGGAGAGAGAAAAAAAAGAGTTAAGGTCGGTCCTCCATGGCGGAAACCAACATCGATGGTGGTTGGGTTTTTTGTTTGTAAACTTTCATCTCCTTGCTCTTTCCCTCCCCGAACTTTTTACAACCTTAACACCTTGTCGCCTTCCGCTCCTTCCCACGAGTTCTCTTTTCGCGTGATACAAAGCGGGAGCGATCCTTGGACCGGACGGTGCGGTTCTAGAAAATTGGTGGTATGCGGTTGCTCAAAGAAGGGTCTCAGCTTTTAGTGTCTCACTTTTCTTCGGTTACCTGCAGGAAGGTCCAGAAGATCCTGAAGGTCCAAGCAGGATACCCTCCTACTGTACCTAAGCAGCTAAGGTAAAGCTTAGTCTTAGGTACGCAATTACGGTGGCTATGAAGTGGATTGTAAAGTTAAATTTGGTTGATCACCGTTGGTGACGTGTGTGACAGGTGGGTATTTGGTATGTATGCGTATGCGACGTGGTTTTGGTTTAAAGGAGCGACGGATTACGGACTAAAGGTAAAGCACATTTTACAACGGGGAAACGAATAGGTAATTGATAAAAAATAACAATAAGCCGCAGCTAAATGATGTCAGAACACCAATAGATGAGCGCGGATGAAGAGAAAGAGAAACAAGAAAGAAACGAATGAGGAGATACCCTAAGTCTCTCTGTAAGAGGTTCGAAAGTTGAATGGGAAAAGTGTAGGAGAAGGTACAATGCAATGCAAAATGCAATATTACCAATGGATGGAGGAGTTTCATTATGGGCAACCACCCCATCCACGCAACGCCCTTGGCTGTTTGCCCGCACTAAGAAAGCATCCACCACAGCAAATCAATAGAGCTTGCGAACCGCCCCGGCAACCAAATATTAGCGCCATGCAATAGCTTTCCCAGTTATTAAGCTCATCAAAGAGCTGCAGCAACAACCGAGATATAATTCCCATGTTATACATGTATGTACATACCTCGCCCACTTTAAACATGAAGCCTTCAATGTTCTTCAACCTCGAGGATATGGTAGTAGGCCGAGACATTTCACGGCAATCTTGCAAAAGGGGACGAGACCTGCGCACAATATTATACCATTTCCAATGCAAACAGTGAGCGGTGTATGTACAAATACGTAATGCTGCAGATATATGTAAAACCTGAAAATATCCAAGGGCTGGGTAGGTACACCGTACCTCACCGACGGCTGCATAGGAAAAATGATGTGCAGCACTTATTCCCTGTCTATTCAGGTGTCATCCACCGCCCAGCCAATTTAAGATGAGCCTCTTCCGCGACAAGGTTTGGATTTTAGTACGAACCCTTGGTTGCACTAGGTTGCACGGATGTCGGCTCTATCGATTAAGGTGAAATTAATAAACATCCGCTCCGTTTCGAGCTGACGGAGTACGGATACCTACCTAGCACTAAAATATGAGAAGTCGAGTCAAAGACAAGTATGACGATATGCCAATATATTCATTCAACTACCTACTATATCGAGTCCATCCGAGATATCCGATATCATCCAATGTCTATTGTAAGTGAAACTCATCCCCCCTATTCCATACTCATCGTGGGGTATAGAGAATAAAAAAAGCCTCCCTGAAAGATATGTAGTCAAGACTTTTCACCGTGCACCAAACGCCCAATTCACGAGATCCCTGTGGACGCCCACATCTATATGTAAGAATATAAGAGATTCCCCGACTCCATCAAACCCAATGGGAAAGAAGCTTTTCATAAGCATAGCTTAAACTTCCAGATGTAGCCTCGTCTCATTCATAAGTCATGCATTCAAGAGAGCAAACCCATATTAAAATTCGCCGACCCATCGATCTCGCTCATCGTCACCAACCCAGCGCCCGGGCCACTGCCCGCATTAGCACCTTTGTTGCCCTCCCCGGGAAATTGCAGCCACTGGTCGAAGTCGATGTTGGTGCCCGTGAGCGCATTCCAGTCAAACTCGTCATGATTGTCAAGAGTGTCAAAGTCCAAGTCAAGAGGTGCAGCATGTCCGTCTGAAGATCCACTCGCGCTTGGTGTAAGGACCTCCTTCTCGGTATGCGGCGGTGAGTGGACGGCAGCTGCAATCAGATCGACAGGGGGCATAAAATGCTGAGTCGCCGACTTCGGGAAGAGGTTGGCCTCTTGCGTAGTGGCGTATGGCGCATTCTCGGGCGGTGGCGTCATGCTGTCGACTGCCGTGGTGCCAGTAGTGAATTGCGACAAGGTCGTCTTTACGTTACCAATGATGCCGTTATTGAAACCCTGGCTCTGCGCCGCCGCCTGCAAATCGATGGCGGCCTTTCGCAACGCTGCGTCTAGGAAGGCAACTGCGTAGTCCGCAGCGGCGTAAATGTCGCGCAGCCTCTCCATCACCTTCATGCATTGTTTAAAGCCGCGCATGGCCATCTCGCGGGGCTGTGGCATCGGGTTCTTCATCTCCAGCAGATGAATAATCATGGCAGGGAGGATCACGGTGACGCCAGTGGTGGGGAGGTACTTCTCAAGCCGCAAGGCGTGCAATTCAGCGACCATACGTGTGATCTGCGCTGCGGCCTCGCGGACCCTCGTCCGAGAGATATCCTGAACTTGCGCCGAAGTCTGCGGTGCATGTGTCGGTGACGATGGGAGGAACTGGGGCCGGTGGAGAGCGGATATTGTCGTGTAGTATACCATGTGTAGGAGGTTGCGCTGCACAGCAATCGTCGCGCGACCGTTCTTGAGGTCTAGTGTCGACAATGGCCTATACTGGCAGCAAGCCGGAAGGGACTGCGCCCACGCCATGAGCTCCAAGTCACATGAGTTGACGCCGTCCACGTTGTCGAACTGCTTGTTAGGAAACAGCATCATCGTACTGTTTGTGGTATTCTCAGCCCTCGACTTGTCCCTGATTAGAACCGAGTACTGTGCTTTCAGCATGCGACTGATGCAAAGGCAGAGTTTTGCCTTTGCAACGCACATCAGGGCCAGCTCCTGCTGCATCAAGACATCGCGCACCAGTGTGCACTCGGGACCTATAATCTGAATTTCATCTGCAAGCGGCTCGATCTCGAAGTCGTTTTCGTCTAACATCGGAACGTCGAAGTCTTCGTCCTTTATCCTCGTCGGTCGTCGCATGCCTAGGGCGATCAATCGATCCCGCATGAAGCATGACCACCATATCCTCTTCCACAATTTCTGTTTCCGAGGCTTCATGTTAGTGTTGGCCGGGTTTCGATGTAGACCGATGGTGTGTGCCAGCGAGATCGCAACGCCCATCCAGTGCCATGTGTCTTTCTGGTCATCCGGCGTCTCATACCAATATGTCATTAGTAGAAGTCCCTGTACGAGGATGAGGCGATCGCTCTCGTAATCAAAGTCGTACAGAAGCTATATCTGTTAATATCTGCATACAAAACTCTAGTTTGGTAATCTTACTCTGGCCTTATAGAAGAACTCCCTCCGAGCAGCTTTCCTGTTGGCATAACCTGCCTCCTTCAGATGTTTCACATCAACAAAGGCAGTTGCTGCAAACATGACAGACTGATACAGAAACAAGCTAATCTGGCCGTACACCCCATCTCGAGCATTGATCATGCCCAAGAAATCATGCAACTCTAAAAGAGGCATGTAAGGGTGAACATACTCGATGTATGCACTAAGCAGGGCATTCTGAAGACTGAAGCTAGGTAGCGAGAGGGCCCCCTTGGCATGGAGATAGGTCACATCTTCCGGTGCAATCTTAGCAGGGAGCGGCCGAATGAAAGCAGGCAATTGCGAAGACGCATCCGGCTCCTCGAGCGAATTGAGGAACTGCGCAGTCCTCAAAGCTCCTGTACCTACAGCGGAGTTTGAATTCTGCTGACACGTGTTTGGATTTGGCCAAATGCTAGGATATCTCGATCCATTATTGCTAGCCTGGAGAGTGGACAGCAATACTGGGTCAGGTCGCAAGCCGGATCGTTGATCTAAAGCATATGTAAGCCCTCGTGATCATATGGCAAAATATTTTGATTACGTCCCACAAGATTTTGACACCTTGATGACATGTTGACAGATTTTGGCATGTGAAATTCCGGGGGGGTTGATCGACTAGCGTCACTTACATAATAAATGAGGAACGTGACCCTCCAATCCACCGTCCAACATAGCCCCTGAGCCAGTTACATCATTACTGACAGGTGAGGCTTGAGATACCTCGCTAGGCCGGCGCAGCGGTGCGGCAGCTGAAGCAATGGCTATGGGGTTGGCGGGTTTCGCTCTTAATTGTGCCTCGGCAGACTGCGGGGCCGTGTTTTGAGAAGTTCCAGTTGGAGAATTCGAATGAAAAAGATTCTTCCTGTACCACACAAAAGACAGGGGTGTAAGTTTCGCCGCAACCAAAAAAAGATAGCCAAAAAGATAAAAAATGCAATTGGAGATTTGGAGCTGAATGAGGAAAGTTGCAAGATATGACATGACGCAATCAAGGTCGAATCATGACATGAGATAGCAATTGTGTATCAATTGTAATCGAATGCAGTGTTATGAGATTGGAAGCTTGAACTTACCTCCTGCGGCGACTCTCCTGCACAACGCATTCGACGTTGTCCCATCTGCAATTCCCACAAGGTGCACCTTCGACAACATCACACCTTACTTTTCGGCTCCTGCAGCTGATGCAGGCTCGAGCTGCCCTCCGTTTCGTAACCTTTGCCGAGCCATTGGGCTCCGAGGTCGAGGCAGATCGTTTCTTTGACTGTGCATTCGAATCTGTCGAAGTTGCTTTGTCCTCTGGCTTTGGCGAGGGAGGGTCCATCGTGGTAATATCCATAGTATCCATCAGCTCGTCTGCTTCTCCTTCGGGTGAGCGGCCCGGCAGAATATCGTCTGTAGCCATATTTCGAAATTGTTTCCAACAAGACGCAAGCCTTTAGCTTATCTAGAAGATGAAAAAAAGGTAAGAAGGAACTATCTCTTGGAAGACAGGAGCTATCCTAGATGTCCTAGGTGAGTTTCGGTGTAGGTCGAGTTGCCAAGAAGTCTCTTAGAACGTGTCGTGTAAGTCACGAGATGACGATGTGAGTAAGCTGTGTCTGATCGTCGATGCTTGCGGCGATGAGACCACGGGGGAGAATCTTCTCTCCCGCCTCTTACTTCTACGCCGAACAACAACTTGTAATCGTGGTCTTTGGATTTTAGACAGCATGAGAAGTTTAGGAAATTTGAATCGGGGACAAAGAGACGGGGTGGATAAGACGGGACTGTGGAGGTGGATATGGTGGGGGAGCGATGGGTATTATGTACTATGATATTCCATTGTTTCTGCTACCGCGCGGTCATAAATGAATACCTCTCTGGGAAAAGCTGCCGGTCCACCAGATTCCCGATGGGGCTCAGAATCGTAATTCGGGGTCTAAGTAATAAACCTGCATGCAATCCTTGTGAAAACCTAGCTTCACGGTCTCCATAATAAGTGTTCGCGTGCGTCTCACATTATTGGCTTCAACGAGCAACGCTCTTGTGAAACTAACGTTAGAATGATAAAATGGGCTTCTCACATGTCCACACTCGAAGACACAGTTAAGGCGTAGCCTCATCATCCTTGTGACCTCGATGATCCTCTCAAGGAGCAAGAGCCGGACTTGGCCAGAGAAATATGATTCGTCGACCAAGGGAAAAACGAACAATACAGTTCTTACCTCATCTTTTCACGATCCAATGTGTCCAAAGCAATAACCAATTCTGGTCATATGCCACCGCTTGGAATCCGGGGAGTTAACTAGCTAGCTAACCTCTTTTCCGATTCTTTCCCGTGCAACCCCAGCCTTGGCCTCCTAGGCTGCTGGGATTATAATCGTAAATGCTCCACGTCCAAGTTCGCATTGGCGTATAGTCCAGACGCCTTGGGTTTGGATCTGCGGAGTGACCAATCATCAAACATCCTACAACAGTACCAATTTGCCGGTTCACTTCAGCTTTACTAGCAGATTGCATCACGCTGCGTTCGCCTCCTAGTCTGAAGAAGGCTTAGCTAGCCACGCGAGTCCGCGAGTCAGCTCGGTGGAGGGGAGCACCTCTTTCACTCAATGTGCATCTACGAGGATCGTGATCGTGATGTCCATCAAGGTCAAGATAGCATTGTTAGCCTTCACCCTGTCGATAAGAATACTATGTACGGATTAGTGAGATAACGAGGGCGCATAGCACTGCTACTGGTCAAAATCTTGTGTTACTAAGACACCGACATTCTGCGAGACATAGATAGAAGAATTTGTGTCATGTTCAAGGCCAATCTTTCATAACATACATGTAGTTGAGCCCAAAAAAATAGGCAACGTTGTTCTGAACCGGTGTTTGGTGTTTGGAAGAAGCGTTCCTGGTCGTCCATGACACACCAGGAATCCATGACATAGAAGGAAACAGATACGCTTTGCGGCCGTTCGTCCGGCCCACCGAAAGATACGGTCCAACGATCCAACGATCCAGGTTCAGGTCCGATATAAGACCGCCCCCCATGGAACATTGAAAAGCATGGATGTACAATGCAGGATGCAAAATGCAAGACGCAGGTGCAGATGGATGCCATTTGAATAATGGATTTCATGCAGAGTTTACGGTAAATACCGGGATAGGGATATGTAGCAAGGTAATTCACCTTACCTAACCTAGAAGCCAGGGGGGGTATTGTCGGTGATAATCTCTTCACCGTCTTGTGTGGTGTTACATGTTCACACTAAATTCGTTTAGTTTTTGTCACCAGCGATGCCGCATGCGTAATACCGAGCCAAGTGGGACTTCGATGTTGCTAATCCTATGAGATTCTAGTCATTAGAAAAACGCTGGCAGTAATAGCGGGCTCGAGCTCGAATTGGTGTTAAATTAGCGGGAGAATCCGGTGGAAGTGTTGGAAAATATCCATATTCAAAATGACCGTGTTCGGAGAACGAGTTGGAAATCTGAATAACGGCATTGGCGGTTGACAATTATGCAAATTCGTTTTTTTAATTGGTACGTACCTATCTTTACGCTTCGGTCTTGCAATATGAACAGGAGGTGGTAGGAATGTGACGTATCGGGATGAAATTCTTTATGGTCACGATCTCTTCCCAAGGGCTCCCTAAGGATTTGTGGCATGGTGTTACAACCTGGAATACATGCCGAATCGATCAGTACCTTATCGTACTGTAGGATACAAGTAAAAAGGTAGGTTGGGTAACTTCGTACCTACATAATAAAATAGTAAAATAGTAAAATGCAACTTGAACACGACGCGTTGCAAAACCACTAGGCTCGAAGAGTCGGTAGAAAATGAAGTTGCGAAACGGGTCAAATTATCCCCCCAATATGCCGCTAAGTAATAGGTAAGTAATTCATACAGTTCATAGTAGAAAGTTAGCGGGACTGTTAATACGACGATACTTTTATCATCATTAGCCTCACGTTACGTAACCCTGCAACTTGTTTAACTTCACGTACTGGAGCTACTAAAAGTCGAGTTAGGTTCGATTCCTAACAGCGCTATCTGGCGTTTCGTACTTTTAGTAGCTCAACTGGTAGCGCTGTTACAAGTCAAACGTGTCGGCCAGGGTTCGATCCCCACCCGTGCATGTTTTTCGCCTACTGTAAGGGCTCGGCCAGTTAGGGCACATGTATTACAGAATATTATTACGTGCGGGGGCGCACGTTTGTCGGTTGCGGTCTACTGGAGCTACTAAAAGTCGAGTTAGGTTCGATTCCTAACAGCGCTATCTGGCGTTTCGTACTTTTAGTAGCTCAACTCACGTGTACAAAACGAGGTGCGCGCAGCACTAGGGCCTCGGAGGTCTCCACCTCCATCTTACTCAGCCCCTCGCCGTTCCGCTCTGTTAGTTCTGTCAGTCATCTATCGGACGAAAGGTTGTTGCTTCTTCTTTTCTCCACATTCTTGGCTCCCAGAGGCATCGACGCTATGGTTCAAGACAGCAATATTGACGGCATAATCTCGTGGCACTCGGAAGAGTAGTACGATCTTCTATTGATAAGAGTACATAGGCCTACATAATCGATCGAGATCCTTTTTAGTTCCAGAAATCTGACGCCAAGTTCGAGGACTCGGGGCTGGACCGTGCAGATGAGTGATAGCCAACACATGGCAACTACACCGGTAGACCGGGCGGGGCGCGGACAGTCGACGCGGCATCCAGCTACGGATCGAACGGATCAATACTTCCTGACTTCGTCTGGCCTCAAGTCCGAACGGTTACAAGTCTTGTTACCTGTTAACTAAAAGCCCCGTTCCCGCTGCTTCGGGTGTTGTTAAGCGATTAAAATGCGGAGATTATCGCAAACAAAACAGCAATCATCCTAAGAGTCTAAGGCGCACACATTATACTCTTGTCACGAGTAGGAAAAAACTAAGTTAGCAGGTCAGGCACTTAGCCCTCCCTTAGTAAGTCATGTCTTTCACCAGTTACAAGCTCGCCCAATTATCAACGAATTCTTTGTCCTCTATATTTGATCGCGTGCTCTCTTAGACTAGAATCCAATCCTCATCTCTTCGGAATATCTAGGAACGACAACAGCGGCTATTACATTTTAGGGGCTTTCTTTAAGACGTTGGAATCAAGGGGCGATCTAAAGTAGCCATCTAAGGTTAGGCCACTCCGCACTACGTGACGGTGGCTTTGAAGCTAAACCCAGGAGCGTCCTAGTCAAGCTCACGTCTTTCCAACCCCAGGATCTGGGATGCATGCGCCTAGGCTTCCTGGGGCCCCGCAAAGCCTCTTCATGTGAAAAACCCCCTCTTGCCCGATCCAACCAGGCACAGATATTTGAAGCGCTGAAGATCGTTCCTTCCCATAAGTGGCTGTATGAATTGCATAAGTTGGGATGCCAATGCTATTTACGGATATCTTAGTTGGGCATCCCGCATAAACTCGAGTTAGACGTTCACGAAGTCACGCCACAAGCTGGCATGTAGGCCACAGCGATTCATAGAGGCATCTAGACTACACACATTTGACTTTATAACATGATATGGATTTCTATTCGTTCGTATCTATGGTTTTCGCATTAGATTGTTGTCATACATCATCTATTACGTAGCCTATAGCCTCAGTCCAGGGACGTAGGACTTCTGACACGTTTTCCCATGATGCAGAACAAAGAGGCCGCCGAAGGTTACCTACGGGACAAGCATCGGAGGCGACATCATGAGACCTCAACCCTCTGGGCAAAGAATTTCAAAGGATTTACATGCTTGCTACTATAGCTTGATTTCAAGTGGACGTTATGACGAAGAATCATATTGGTAGGTTCTAACACTCCAGGAGGCCTGAAACGCCGTGTTACTCGAGAATAGATGACTAACTCCGGTCACCGGAATGCCATCATGCGACTGAACTCGGCCACTCACCGCCGGAAAGAGTCTGCGGTGCTCTTACGCCCGCTGCGCCCGGGACTCGGAATATCGGGGAAAAGTGGGATGCCGAGCCATTCCCGGAGATGCAGATGGTAGATCACGCCGCTGGTTAGACGATCGATGTGACACATCATATATTACATGTATACCTCTTTGACGCTGAAGCCAAATCAGTAGCTTACCCAACTGTGACCTGTCGGAGCTCAGTCAGCAACTCCTCTTCCGAAATCGACATTGAAATTCAGGATATTCTCGTAATACTCTAAGTTTGCACCCAGACGCAATCAAGATTTTTTACCAGCGACGTCGGTAGATCTTGGTGGCGTCCTATGATACTCCAGAATTCGATGGACGCGCTGTAAACACTTAGCCGGCATTGTATTCCAGCTTGCAAATAATCGAGATACAGGTTGATCTTTCCATTTGCCAGGCCGAAAAACGGGTCTACTCTGAGCGGGATGCCGGAGGAAAAGGGCCAGGAAGCCGACGTGTCTCAGTCATCTGAGCTGCCATATCCATCTCTCTTTGAAGTCGAGATTATATATTCCCGATAAGTCTTCAGCTCGCTTAGCTCTTCGTTATCTCTGCGCGGGCAGACGTGACGCTGAAGGCGACCTGCCGTATCAAATTAATTTCCCGAGCCTTCTCTGCATGGAAAAGCTTAACACCCGCCATAGATGGCTAAAAAGGCTTCGCGATACGTTTGATCCAGAATGTGTAGATTGCTGTGGTTATTTGGGACTTGGTGTGTACGGCCCACTCTGCGAAGTGCTACCGTAGTAGTCCGCTTGGATAAACATCCTTCTAGAATTACGAGGCATGGGATGGAATACCAGGAAGAAGTCTGAATTGCTGCTTCTCTACCTAGTATCTGAATGAGCCTTTTCGTAATAATATAGTTATTGCCTTGCCTCCTAAATCAAGATGGTATCATTAAACCGTTCCACTAATCAAGTGCTTTTGACCAGCCGCAATCAAACGCGACAATCGCAATACCGACCAGCCCGTACAATTCTTGACTCGTTACCTGATTTGATGCTTGTTCTGCTTCGTTGACATATCTCCAGTTCGGAGATAGTTTTGCTAGAACCCTAGCGAAGGGGGTAAAGACCCATCGGTTCTACCAATGCTCTTCTTCCTTGCGTATTTCTTTCCATTCTTCCTCGGTGACATGCAGCCATTGCGACAATACGGTAGTAAGACCCCATATCTGGCCGAAGGTAAGAAGCCTGATTAGGTCCAGCTGAAGCATGTTGAAAACTCCCTGTATTGTCAGGCCTCCTAGAATCCCCCCTCTACCTATATCATCGAACGGCAGACCCCTTCTGTGCGCAAATGCCCTTGCTACAATGGGGAATACATGACAGTCTAGTGGGATGGTCAAGATATTCGTCGCGAACTCGGCGAGTATATCTGACGCAAGAACGCTAGGCAGACTTGTCAAGGGGTTTACGATGTATAAAGGCGCTTCTTTCGGCTGTTGTCGAGAATCTCCCGCGAAACTCGGCCGCAGCTCAGCCGACCAGACCCCAGTGGGCTGTTCGGTAGATTCACTAGTATCCACGTCGAAGCTGATGAGCGTAGGATTTACCATTTCAGAATCTTCTTCGTCGGTCCCGTAGCCCTCCCCGCCTCGGCTCGAAAATGTGCTCTGTCTTCTGATCGCTTCGACTGGGATGGCTTCGCCGCTGGACTGAACATCTAGAGCAACTGAGGTAGTAGCTTCGTCAGTTTCTGGATTTTGATGTCTAATCTCTCGATCAGCTGCCCCTAGAGTCGGTGATTCAGGGATGGGTTGCCTCTGAGTTGAAGCAGTTGATGGTGCCACTCGATGGGTAGAAGAGAAACTGAATATCGGCCGTGGCAGACGTTTTCTTATGCGTGATCTCAGCCATGCGCACGTTGACTGCCAAATACAGCCACAGGCGTAATATGTGGCGTAGGGAGCTAGGTTTATGACAAGCTTTCCAACCCAGCTAGCGATGCTTAAGAAGTCTAACGACTCCGGGAGGGGTGGCGCAGAGAATGGCGACGAGCTAGAGAAGGGTAGAAAAAACTTGGGACCAGGAAGCCACTGGGATGCAGGTATCAAGTCTAGGCGCTGCATGGTGGTGAATATATGCAAATGGAATCGGATGTATTCGAGAGCGCCATGGAGCCTAGGAGATGTTAGTTTTGCTGTTGATAGGTGAGATGCTAAGCTTACCACGGATGCCATTTGTTCGTGTATGACTTCATGTACCTAGAAGTCATGCGCAACCCATAGGCAACCATGTGGCATGGATAACCCGCAAAACATAGTTGAAGAAAGGAATGATTGCTGCGTTCTGACTGTAACAAGCGAACGAACGAGACATCGGCACGTGTCTTATATACCTAGTAGGGGGTCAGTACGTGTGCAGCAACGATTTTACAGCATGTCCTATCTCACCAAGAGGCGTCGTCGTATGTTGAGGACACCCCAGGTTTGGAAGATACCTAGGGAACTGCCTAGCTGGTATAAGGTCCTTCCTGTGTCGCTTTCGTACTCCTGATACTGCTTCGCGATCTCGAGATCGGCGGCGTTGATGCCGTTATTTTCAGGTTCAGCAACACCTATCACCAACATGACCTCATTGTGGGCGCGAATAACATCCTTGATGATCCTTTTGGTCAGAGGGTTCACTAAGCGCCCTGTGTTGTCGTACTGTTTGTCAGGTTCGTGAGGGTCTGCCTCGCCTTCTCCCGGCACGACGTCGTCGTAAGGGGAGCGTCCCTATTGATTTTGTCAGTTCAAATTACTGAAAATGCGTCAAAATTGTGGTATCGGGCCTGGGTTCTTACCAGTGCTAGGGACGTCAAGGGTTCAAGTCTTCCCATCGTGAGATGAGGCCGGCCGAAAGCATTCACATAGAGATGTACTTGTATGGCAGGTTTGCATTAATTCAGTAACACAACTCTCAAGCTTTGAGATGGATATGAGAGGGATGCATATTAATAAAGTCTCTAAAGTGGCAAGATGATGGATTCTTTGAGTTGGGTATCTAGACGCATTTTATTTTTTTGTATGTACAACACATTGAATAGGTAGATGCACGTCGTTGACCCGAAAGCCTTGACCATAGGTACCGATCACCGAGCCATTGGCAGTTGCGGCGAACCTTTCAGCTAGAAATGGAACCCGCTAGGCAGTGGGTACTTGGCCTGCTAGCCCCTCTGCCCCTGTAAGTGCAGATTACTTGCATTAAAAAATAAAATCTTATCGTTATCGGTTCATAAAAAATTCTTGAATATCCCACCTACAATCTACAATGAGAAAAGCTAGCTCTTACAACTAACTCATAGGCAATAACTGCGCATTCCGAAGCTCCTATAATGGCCAATAAAGCGCCCTTCAAGACGACATTTGACGCGAGCGAAGTAATCCGACCCATTTTCACAGGCGGCGGCGCTGCATTGGAGAATGGCGCACGTATACTCGCGACAACACTCGGCGAAGATGCGGTCTTGACCGACATCAAGACGGGAAAACACATTACCACAGTCGAAGGGGTCTGTACCTAACTATTGCTCACCTAGCTACCTAGAAAACTTTGCGCTAACTATTCTACTGTTAACAGGATGGAGAATTGATATCTACCTTGACCTGTGAGTTCGACATTTGCCCGAATTAAGCATGTTAAGACTAATCATTGTATAGTGACACCGTCGGGATCCCACCTCATAATATGCTCTCGCTCGCTGTCAATGCGGATATACTCTTTGAAGAAGTCAACCGATTCGATTGAGCCCCAGCTCATACGGACACTGAAACCTCACGGCACCCCGGTTGTTGTTCTGGCTGTCGACCGAACTAGCACACTTCTCGCGACTGGAGGAACCGACGGGTCTATCAAAGTCTGGGACATCAATGGTGGTTATGTTACGCATACATTTCGAGGACCAAGTGTGCTTGTATCCGCTCTTCACTTTTTTGAACTCGCCGCGGGCTCGACAAAGACTCAAGATGACGAGAAAAAGAAGAGAAAGTCGAAGGGTGCGGCCGAAGATGAGGATGAAACGGTCTCTACGGCAAGATTCCGTCTGGCCTCTGGAAGCCAAGATGGAAAAGTTCGTATATGGGACTTGCATAAGAGAAGCGTCGTAGCAAACCTCGACTCTCACGTTTCCGATGTTCAAGCCTTGGATTATTCTCCCGCTCAAAACACGCTGGTTACTGCCAGCAGAGACAAGACCATCAGATGGTGGGATGCGAAATCCTGGAAAGTGCGAAGGGTTGTCCCCTGTTTCGAACTTGTCGAGGCCGCTGGTTTCATCGAAGACGGCCAGCTCACCTACACGGCCGGATCTAACGGATGCTTACGCATTTGGAGCACAGAGAATGGCCAGGAACTTACAAAAGAGCAGGCGCCAAAACCAGAGACCGAAGCTTTTGTTCAAGCGCTCTACCGACCAGGTTTACCATTTGTTGTTGGTATTCAGGTCGACCACACCCTATCTCTTTTTGAAGTTCCCTCCCAGGCACATGACCTGGCTCAAATACCGCCTCCTGAACCCTTCCGCCGAATCTCCGGAACTCACGACGATATCATCGATTTGCGATATCTACTTTCGGACCATTCTGCGATGGCTTTGGCAACCAATTCCGAAGATATACGAATAGTATCAGTTACCGAACCGAAGCCTGGATCGAAAGCTCTAGTATCTTCCGAGTATTTTGGGCAGGATATCGCCCTTCTCAAGGGCCATAGCGATATCATTATAGCTCTTGATGCTGACTGGTCTGGTCATTGGGTTGCTACGGGCGCGAAAGACAACATAGCCAAGCTGTGGCGAATAGATCCGGCAAATAACTCTTATATCTGTTGGGCAAGCTTTCCAGGTCATGCCGAGTCTGTCACAG
This sequence comes from Hypoxylon fuscum, assembly GCA_022578945.1. NCBI lineage: Eukaryota > Fungi > Ascomycota > Sordariomycetes > Xylariales > Hypoxylaceae > Hypoxylon > Hypoxylon fuscum. The sequence goes on along the minus strand of MU399809.1, from coordinate 98,499 downwards.
CGGTAACGCTGCCTCGGAGCAAACCAGTGGAAGGTTCCAAGGCTCGTGCCGACCCGTTGAGCCACCCGCCTTCATTCTTGATCACTGGATCCTCTGACCAGACCATCAAGAAATGGGAAATACCCCGAGAACAGCAGCAAAGCGCGAAGACCACAATTAGAGCAGTCTACACGCGAAAGGCCCACGACAAGGATATAAACGCCATTGACATAAACCACCAATCCCGATTATTCGCCTCGGCTTCCCAAGACAAGACTGTGAAAATCTGGGCAACGGAGGAAGGAGAAGTCCAAGGCATCCTCCGAGGCCATCGCCGAGGTGTATGGTCCGTCAGCTTTGCTCCTCCCTCCACACCAGTGCTACAAGGCGAACAAGGATCAGTTGCTGGAAAAGGTGTTGTACTCACAGGAAGTGGTGACAAAACCCTTAAGCTATGGAATCTAGCAGATTATACTTGCATAAGAACTTTTGAGGGCCACTCAAATACTGTCCTGAAGGTAGTATGGCTCAACATTCCACCACCGGAAGAACGCAGCAAGAAACCTATCCTGTGTGCTAGCGCTGGCGGAGACGGTCTGGTGAAAGTGTGGGATGTCAACAACGGTGAGAACGAATGTACGCTGGATAACCACGAAGATCGAGTGTGGGCTCTCGCGGTACATCCCGACACGAACATGATTGTCTCGGGTAGTGGCGACTCGACCGTCACGTTCTGGAAAGACACATCGAGCGAGACACAGATTGCTTCGAACCAGGCCGCCCTCAAGCGTATTGAACAGGAACAAGAACTTGAGAACTACGAATATGTGGGGGCTTATCGCGAAGCCATCACCATGGCACTTCAGCTCAATCACCCACGCAAGCTCCAGAGTCTCTTCGAGCGGGTGGTTAATTCAAGGACACCAGATGCAGGAAGTTTCTCGGGTCTGAAAGCCGTTGACGAGGTCCTAGCTTCTCTCTCCGACGAACAGTTGTTTCTGCTCCTCCTGCGATTAAGAGACTGGAACACGAATGCTAGAACGGCACCGATGGCGCAGCGCATCCTGTGGACCCTGGTCAAGAGCTATCCGGCGTCGCGCTTCTCCAGCCTGTCGGTTAAGGGGGCGCGAGGTCAGAAGAGCTTAAAGGAGGTCTTGAACGCGCTCAAGGTCTACACCGAGAGGCACTACAAGCGCATGGAGGAACTGGTCGAGGAGAGCTTTCTGGTGGAATATACCCTGCAGGAGATGGATAGTCTTGCGCCGAGTCTGACCAATATGAAGTTGGTCGAAAACGGTGACGTGGATGTTGTAATGACATCTTGAATGGGAGTTTATCGGATGCCATTATAAAATGAAAATACCTTTGCACGCATTTCTGATATGTCTTGCTCATGTTGTGACACATATTTATCCACGAGCTAATGAACAATGATTGCTCTTGTTATTTAGGACGGTATGCTATCTCAGAACAGGAGCCAGGACCAAAACTACTAAGTGCGAGACCGAGTAGAAAAGGTCCAGGTCCAAAATGAATATAGACTTGTTGCCAGCTGAGCTATAGAAGCTTTCGGCTGATGCACTCTATATATCTATGTATATTAGGCTTTTCCAGCAACACCTTCAAAACGTCACCTCTTCTTCTTCTTCTCCTTCTCCTTACTTTTTATCTCCGTCATCTTGTCGTCCCACTTCTCCCACCCGGCCTGACACAGATCCTCCTCGACCACCAGATCCCTGACCCGCAAGAACTTCGCTATAGGCAGCTCCAGCGCCCAGGCCAGCCACCCCGTGCGCCGCACCAGCGTCGTGACGACGAACCAGCCCACGGCGCTCACGGTGCCGGCGGCGCAGCCGACCAGCACCTGTTTCTCGGTGTGGTAGTTGAGGTAGACGCGGCTCCAGGCGACGAGGGCGGCGACGGCGACGGCGACGGCGCTCCACAGGGCGCGCTCGGGCAGGCTCATGGGGGTGTGGTTGCGGCGGCGGACGCGGGGGCTCGGGGGCCGGTGGCGGAACAGCAGGAACAGGGCGAGGGAGACGGCGAAGTAGGCGACGAACTGGGCGTGGCTGCTGGGCATGCCGTAGCCCTTGCCGTTCATGCGCCGCGGCCGCTCCTCCTTGATCAGCCGCTTCAGCGCGAAGTTCAGCGCCTCGCACCCCAGCTGCCCCGCGAACAGCAGCGCCACCTCGATCTCCCGCGTCGACCAGATCAGCGTCGCGTACACCACGCAGAGCCCTTGCGGGATCAGGGCGAGCCAGGCGCAGAGGTAGGAGAGGCGGTCTGTGGGGTCCTGCGATAGGGGATGGGTTAGTGATTGGGTAGGTAGCTATAGGAATAAGGGACGAATGGGTGAAGGGGGATGGAAAGATGTGCTTACATAGTGGACGTGAGTAAGCGACAGAGACGCCAGGGGCACCGGGTCGTCAGACATGGCGAAGGGAGGAGGATAAGGGAGAAGTGGTTGGGCCGGTGAATCGTAGACTTAGGTGCTTGCCGACCAATATTTTAACTATGCATTGTTTGATAGGTGTATTGGGTGCAAAAAAGAACAGTGACGCAGTATTATATGCACAAATAACGTGTCCGTTTCGCAGGTAAGCATGAATCGCGTCGCAGAGCTGAATTGGCCTGCCCAACGCTATCGAGATCAACTCGTAGCCTTCACGATGTGAAAAAGAGGAGTTTCCGATTAGAAATTTGGCCTTGGGCCCAGTGCAATTTCGTCATTGGGAATAGCAGCCAGCCGTCGGCCAGTTGGGCACCTACAGGGGTCCTCTAGGGCTAGTGCGCTAACTCCTAGGTAGCAACTGCGCTGGGCTGGCTGGGCTAAGCGTCATCGCAAAATGCCCCTCATTCGCGCTAACTTTCCAGGGTCCTTACACTTCGTGCCCCACCAACCTTTTCACCGTCCGACTCATTCAAGCGCAACGCCACACTAAATCCTCATCCTCCAGCTGATAAATGATAAATCTAACTTTGCCTCTTGGTCACTCGCTTTGACCTCAAATAAATATTGTATTCTTGAAAGTATATCTTTCCCCAGATCGATTCAGTCTTGCGCCTCTGAGTTGAAGTATCATCCCGAGTTTGAGGAACTCATCCGTGATACAGCACCCAGTGAAGATTGCCAAGCTCGGTATAAGAGCGGTTCAACAATCACGAGAAGAGAATATCCGATGGTATTGGATGTTCAAATACGTAGTCAACAAACTGTACCACCAAACGCAGCCCGTGCCATAAAAGCCACCACGTGGAAATGCTTATGAGCCATCAACAGAACATAACACGCCTCTATGCACGCCAATAGTCTTAGATGAAAATGGCGGAGGAGGATGTTCGCGAAGTGGAGCTATCAACCATAGCTGCCATTTATCCCGAGTTACACGTTGACGAGAACGACTCTCATACCGTCTCACTGGAGCTACCTGTGAGCTTGGCCAAGCCTCTGACGGTAACTTTCCCAGCCGCAACAGAAGGCGCTCCACCGGTAGATCCGGCCCGAGGACAAATACCGGCAGCAGCAGTCGTGGAATCTCATGCTCTTTCCAACCTTCCGTCCTTACAAGTCCGACTAACGCTCCCTGAAGGATACCCTCAGGAGAAACCGCCACAAGTCACCATCTCGACCTCACCCCCGTGGATATCGGAGCAGATCTTACGCAAGCTTGAGAACGACGTGGAGACCCTGTGGGAAGGGTTTGGTCGTGATCAAGTTATCTTCACGTATATCGACAACCTACAGCAATCCACCGAGAATGTTTTCGGCTTAGTTGACGATAAGGGGTACTTGGAAGTTGCGCCTGAGCACAAGATAGCGATTCTCGATCACGATATCAAAGCGAAGCAGAGAGCCTTTGAAAAGGAGACCTTTGACTGTGGTATATGCCTAGGTAAGTTCTATCATGTGACTGCTCATCACATATACATATGACTAACAATCAATATCAGATCCCAAGAAAGGCGCGGTCTGTCACAGAATGCTCGATTGCGATCATGTCTTCTGTGTCCAGTGTTTACAGGACTTCTACAACAATGCCATTACGGAAGGCGATATAGCTTCCGTCCAATGTCTCGAGCCTAATTGCGCCAAGAAACGCGAGGCGGCTGTTAAAGGATCTATCAAGAAGAAGAAAGCAAAAACTCTCATCAGCCCTAGTGAACTTCTACAGATCCCGCTGGAGCGAGATATGGTCATGCGCTATGTTACCATGAAGCACAAGACCGAACTAGAATCGGATAAGAACACAGTATACTGTCCTCGCTCGTGGTGCCAAGGCGCGGCTCGATCGAAGAAACATAAGAAGCCTGAGGGACTTGACTTCGTCGAAGCATCGGACGAGGAGTCTGATGGGGAAGATGCAAGGGATGACAAGGGGGTGAAGAAATTCGATGCGAACAAGGAATTGCTTGCAATCTGTGAAGACTGTGGCTTCGCTTTCTGTACTCGATGTGGTCAAGGATGGCATGGCGAATTCAAGTCTTGTGTGCCTAAGGAGCGAAAAGACGAGATCACGGAAGAGGAAAAGGCCTCACTGGACTATGTCAAAATGCACACTACGCCATGCCCGACCTGTGCTGCTCCATGTCAGAAGACACACGGCTGCAACCACATGCGCTGCTTCAGATGCCAGACACACTTCTGCTATCTCTGCTCTGGATGGCTCGACCCTTCTAATCCAGTAAGTAAATACTTTTCTATCATTATTTCGGAGTAGCTTTACCTCTTTCCCATACTCAGGGTTTGAGAGCTACGTGAAGTTGGTTTCAATAATCAAAATCATCCCTGATTTGATAATGACAGCTGCTAACTTGAGACATTTAGTACCAACACTTCAATGTCCAGCCCTCGGGGAAGATCAACGGCTGTTATATGAGGTTATGGGAGTTAGAGGGCGGCGATGGCGGCGAAGTTGGAATTGGATACGAAGGCAACCCTGGACAAAACGCCAACATCCCAGCCGGCCAGTATGGACAACATCTCGAAGTTGTCCACGACAGGCTTGCAGCAGATGATTCAGACGACGAGGCTGACGAGGCTAATCGAGACGCAGTCTTAATAGCGCCGCGCGAACAACGGCTAGCAGAACGCCGAGCGGTTAACGAGCTGTTTGTAGCTCGCCAACCAGTAGAGCGCGGCGCGCCCGAAGCGCCAAGGGAACAGCCTAATGGAAGAGTCGCCGTCGCCCGCGAAGGGCCGCTCGTTCTCCGTATCGAGGGGGACGCGCCGCCGGCTCGAGAAGTGCCACGACGTGGTCAACCAGGAGAAATTCACGCTGTCAACGCTGTCAACGCAGGTCGAGGGGTCCGAGGTAATAGGAGAGGCAGAGGTGCTGGGATGAATCGGCAAAACAACCGCAACCGACATCAGGGGCAGAACCAACAAGCGAACAACAACGGTCGCAATGACCAGAATAGGATGGGGGATGGCGACGTCCTCCGAGGAGACGGCCAACTAAATGCCCAGGAGGAAGCATGGATTCGTCAATTCGTGCAGCTGGCACTCAATGATCAGGAAGATCAGATGGATAGTGATGACGACTAAACAGGGTCCTCTTGATAGGTGTAAGTCCTTTCTAGGCAGTACCATAGTAGGCATGCGAGGCGCGATATTCCCAAGACGGTAACAACGACGCGCAAAGACCACTGTGTATGCGAGTCTGGGTACAATAAACTCAAGTTTATTGAACTCCCGAAAGGAGCTGACCAAAGCTCGTCGGTTCCTGGTAGCGAATGGGGCGCCGATGTTGCATCTCTAGCGGCTTCCGGCAGCTGTCACGGGGCAGTCTCTGGTACATAACGAATCGCCTCTTCGTGCTAAAGTTACAGCGGGCTGCTGAGATAGGCAGATCTCGCCGTCTCACAATGTTACGCCGAAGGTGGCATTCTATTCGATTTGTCTACATCTACACCAACCCCCTTGCCAAAAAGGTTGACGACGACTCTTTCCCGTTTGCAAGCTACAAAGCAGGCTGAGAGTATGGGATGTCCAAGGACAGGCAGAAACCGAGTTCATATCAGAAGTAGGGTAGGCAGATCGCTAATAATAAACCTGAATAAACTTGGTTGTATTGTATTGTACATAGGGAATACCGTAAGCACTCAAAATAACGTATGTGATAGCAGCACCGCAGATTACGCTACTACTATGTACGTCGGGTTTCGCAGCGCTCATATTTCTGCGACGAGATTTTTTTTCTTTCGATGCGATCGTTGGTCGTGCATGTTCCCATGTCGCGACAAGCGCATCGTCTATCACTCTCCGATTGTTGCCCAAGACTCTCGGACAGCTTGCTCCTATCTATATACCTTAACCTGGGAATTAGGTAGAATTCTTTAAAGCACGGTCTTCGCAAATTTTTTGACATATGCTCTAGGATATCACATCTTGACATTCTCTATTCCCTGCTCTTTCCCCCCCTCTATGTATGTATTGTACATAGAATGCGAAAAATACAAATCATCCCAGCCACCAGACCAGACCCCCTTGTCGGGGAGATCTCCTTTTCACGAGTCATGTATCTCATGTACAGAGGTACATACGTACCGGCGAGGATCTAAATGTATGTACATATCGTGCAGCTTATCATACCATTACATTATGGACCGCAAGCACCCTCTCACGGACTTTTCTTAGGGACCCCCAGACGAGGCCAGCACAGGTTGTGGGGGTGCTTTTCAGGGAGAGCAAATGGATTATTAAACGGTCCCGTATTTTCTACTGGTGCTTATTGGTCATTTATTACAGAGCGCGGGCGAATTTTGATTCGTCTCTCCCCCTGATTTTTAATTCTTTTTCTTATTTGTTTGCCCATTGCCCATTCCCATTCTTTTTCGCCATGGTACAGTAAGGAACCGTGGGGCCGATTATTGATAGACGAAGCAAGGCTTTGCTTATCGCTTACCACAGAAACTCGCCTCGTGGTAGTGGTCGCGGGGCCCATACATACCTAGGTACTATGCACATTATCATATCGTACGGCCCTGTTAATGCATAGGAAGTCGACAATGGCTATTATATCGGGGGGGTATACAATATGATACAGGTCCAAGTTTGATGAGTGTCTTATGGAGTCGTTAAATACCCTCGACGAAAGGTCCCACAACCTAAATTGCCTCCTCGATGAATAGGGACAACCACATCCTGGGTTGCCACATGTTAGGCTCGCATGATCGCTAGTTCAGAGAGCTGCTAGCATCGTGTAAGTAACATATGTAGCTCTATTAGGAACATTTAGATTAGAAGGGTTCCCCCCTGGGCGGCAGGACAACGCTAACTGGACTAGTATATAGGATATTAAAACGGAAATGGAAATTGGGCGGCCGCGTGCGGAATCGTCGATAGCGTCCACGCTACACGTGGGAAGATACACAAGGTAGTATCTACATATGTATACATACCTCCATATACATATAAAAATATATGAATGGGGGGGTTGACTTGTCTGGTTGTCCGCTACCTACATAGCAGATAGCTATAATAGGCAACGATTGGGGGCCATCTGTTACTGTTTCTGCAGGAGAGGTGGTTACATCGATGCCAATAAGGGAAAGAGATTCGAGCTGGCGCGGAAAGGCTGGCGGCAATAAAGCTTGAGCTGGGGCGCGAAGGGTTGCGATCTCAGGGCCAGGAGGGCCAGGAGGGCCAGCCGCAATTTGGACTCTTGGAGGCACACGGGCGCCGGCGGCGGGGATTGGCCAGGTTAAACTCGGAGGGTGTTCTCCAGGCTAAAGTAGGCAATGCATAACAGGTGTCTCTATAGCCTCGTCAAATCTCGGCAGCAGCCTGCAGCAAGCAGCAGCGTGGGTTTGTTGTTATTATTAAACCAAGGGTGGGTGAGAGAAAACAAGAGTCCGCTGATAGAGAGAAGAAGTTTAAAATAAAAACTTGAATATTTTGGTTTGGTAATTTCTGGTAATTGGAGATTAACTACACATACATATGTACATACATATATATGTATGTATCCATCCGGTAGATGTTCACTTCCTACGCGATTTCAGGTACTTAATCCCACCTATTATTGTACATAGGCTCGGATCCTGCGGCCAGCAGTTTTGCGGGGTAATGCGATTAGAGTCGGGAGTTGTCAGTTTTAAACTCCTAACGGGGCGGACGGGATGCGTGTGTGCTGTCCAAGATTCATACTGTATTTCCTCTTTTGGTAACTATTAGAGTGGAGACTAACGTAGGTATGTACAAGTGGAAACACCTCTCTCTCCTGATAGAAGAAAACGACTCCAATCTCTGCCCGTACCGGAAATAGAATTGGCCACCAGATAGATTGCGCGCATCTTTAAAGAGACAAAAAGAGAATCTCAGCTTAGAGCTTCTGGAATATCGGTCAATAGATTGCGCCCCCAATAGATTTTAATAGGTCCCCCTTTACATAGGTGGCTTGTAGCTTCGTCTATTTAGATAAAAGTACCAGGACGACGGTAAAACTTGGGGGCCACGGGAGGAATTACAACCAAACTGCTCGTCAGTGGCTTCTCTGTAGGGCTGCGTCAGTTATACGACGGCGGGAAGATCCAGGCTGCCAGGTTGACAATCCAACCCAACACAATCACAATGCTTCTCTGCTTGGAACTAGTCTTTGTCACCTTCAGGTAATCAAATCAGTCCTTTCCAGGTAGGCAGTCAGCAAGCAGTGTGCGACGTGTTAAAAGTAGACGACGCGTAGCGGGTTTCATTGGTCAAGTCCCCCTGATGATGCTGAGTCTCGAATATAGTAACTTTCGGCAAGGCATAATAAGGAATGAAGGACTCGAAAGACTATTTTTCACTCTCTCTTGATGGTGGAGGTAATAGTTGGTAGCATAGGTGGCCTTTTAGGGTTGGGGTTCGTGTTCGGGATGCGAGCGCGGGAGCAACCTTCATTGAGTTGCCATCCTCCATTAGACGTGATGGAGGGTTAGATCAGCCAATCAGAACCCATGTGGCTTGCTGATGCCTTCTAAAATGGGAGCTCCCACCGAGATATGTACTCGACAAGGCTGTACTCGCAGTATGCGAGACATACAAATCCCTTCAGCTATCTATGTAAGTAGGTAGGTAGTGTGTGATTTATCTCTCAATCGATGGTTCGCGGCTGTAAACAGTCGAAACCGTCCATCTCCGCGTCTCAGTTATCGTAAGTTGAACCCCCATTACGCACGCGTTCGAGATATACATACCTAGATATAATGATTAAGACCCTAGCCAAGTCACTATGTATGTGCATCTCAGCGGGTAAGGATACGACTATGACCCCATAGTATCGAATCGTTGGATGTATGTATGTGCCTATATGTATGTACTTCACCCTACATACATCGGTAACTTGGTTACGATGTATTGATGTTATTGTACCTACAGCAATGTACCTATTGTTGACTGACAGACATGCATGCATGCATGCATACAGCCCCGCATCGCTTCAGTCTCCTATGGGCTATCACAATGATCTGTGGCCTGATCTCAAGCGCGCTAAGCTTTTCCCCTTTCTCATTCATCAATATCCAACTCTTTCCTCATTGATAACTCCGTATTCGCAGGTCACGTACATCTGCTCACGAGGCAGACTGAACTGAGACACCAGCGCGCTTCTTTCGCAAACGGCGTATCAGAAATCCCAACCAGTCGTATGCGTAAGAATTGAGGCTTGCACCCATCCATTATCCCATATCCTTGCTAATGGGGGTTTTCTTTCCGGGGCTATCGCCGGCTCATCATCGTTCAAGATCCCCCCTTGCAAGTTTGTTTGTTACCTGTCAGCCTGTGACGAAACCCTGAGCCGTCAAACGGATACTTACATCAGCGGCTTACTGGACATCTCCCCGCGCGGCCAGCGATCAGTTCGCTCGCGGGTACCTGCTTTGCATGTGCAAGCCTCACGGGCCAGATATTGCACAGGCATCTTTTAATCTCTTGGATTTTGACAGCTCGCACGAGCGATCCCTTGGGGACCCTTGTGGTTCAGTGGTCGTCCATCATCAGTAATGAGCTCGTACTATGTATGTAGGTCTCTATCTCGTTCCCCTCAAGACTAAGGTAGACCAAGACAATGCTAGGGCCGCTTCCCCCAGGATGCAGGGCTGCGCCGGTAGAAGCGAGTCTTGGTATTCAACAATCCTGCTGCACCCCGAAACTTCGCAGGCGAAAGGCAATCCATCAGAAACATATCCTATCGTACATATGCGTACCTGAAAATTACCTGTTGCGTCATGCCAACGAGATGTGGCACAACCTCCTTCACGAACGGAACGGAGATCCTCAACCGCCCTGAGGCGGCACAGACGGTGTCGTACAGAAAATGGCGCGTCGGCTTGTCTTATGATTCGACAGCGCAGTATACTTGATCGGGACCCTGGCAAAGGTGCCAGGGCAAGGGCCATGCTCCACTAGTAAAGAATATCGAATCCTTCGTCGAGGATCAAAAACGTCGTAGTGCTAGCAAGGCTGTGGGTGCGTGTATGTGCAAGCAAGTGCTGCTAGATCGTGTTGCAACCGACTAGGTTAGCGGTAGCCGGCGATCTTCGTTTGAAAACGGAGTCCACTGGTCGGTCGTACTGCCTGGAAGTAGGCTAGCTCTCCAACTGACAGCAGACGCGCATGCGAGCTATGTATCTTGTCTTACTATGTACATTCAAGTCGCCTTCTGCCTTGTTACTGCTTTGCTAGGTTAGTTAGTTCATCGATTTACCTATCGGGAAAACGGCAAGATTTGCCAGGCCATAGCTTCATCTATTGGCAAGGAATAACAGTATTGGGGTAAATCGTGAACTTGGGACTACTGCGTTTGGTTCTTTTGTCTATAGTAACAACATGAAATAAAACATCTCGATTCATTCATCATCATCACCTACGTAGATACCTAATGCAGCATCATCACCAGACTGCATGTGGTTCTACGCGTTTCATAGATACGTAACGAATCCCCGACTAGGTATATGTGCTGTAACCTCGAAATCCTTGTGTCGCAAGTCGGTCTCTTTTGAGGCTTCTCATTTTTTGTATCTGCCGCGATCTGATCCGCAGTACAGTATGTATCCTCCCCACTTCTCGTCATCAGTCGATCCCTGATGCTCGACCTGACGTCTACGATATCTTGCGCCGAGGCTCAGTTTTGAGGTTGAATTCTGTTTTAATACATGCACTAAGACGGCGAGTGTTTCTCTTCGGGAAATAGGTTACATGGCCTTGACACTTGGACGCTTGAAACGCGGCACGGCAAGCATCTGCGTGTCGAACCCCCCACCAATCCTTTGATCTTGGTTATGAGGTTACCATCCCGTATAGCGACGGCAATCTTGGGGAACGGTCACATACATACCATAGCAGACCTGACTTTGCTATCACGCGCAACACACCGAGTGACACCGAGCTAGCTAGCTCGAGCTTGGTGGTCAATGTGAGCTTTCTCGTGTGTACACGCGCTTATGGTTCGTACGAATATTAGCTGCATCTCGGATAACAGAGCTCTTTCCACCGTACAAGGATTTGTTTCTTTGGTTCACTATATATTAACCACCACATATAGCCTTTTATAACCCGGCCCCTTTTAAGGTCATGGTTTAAACCTGGAATAATCTCGGGTCGAGGTACCCCCCTAGCACTTTGGCGAGTGGCCCCCAACCAATATTCATTTATCATGGAATGATAATACATAGTAGAGCTGCCCTAAGCCATCAGTCAGCGGTTGTTAAATGTCAATGCACTAGGAAAGACCCAGCGCTAGATGTCAGATATGCGCTACCGTAGGAACTGATCGGTCTAACGAAGCTCTTTTGCCACGATCTTGAAGGAGGCTTGACCGCTCCGTTATCCAAGTTATTATTATCCAAGAGTCGAGCACGCTTCTTGAACCAAACTTTTGTTTCCTTGCCAGTCCGAAATTGGACAGACTTTGTCCTGTTTAGTCGTTGACATCGACGTTCAGGCTCCACTGGCGTTTAACGGCAGTGGAGCTACTCGTGTTAGTGAGAATGCTTGTCCAAGTTGTTGTGACTTACCGCTGGGCTAAGGGTTTAGTGAAGACGCCCTTGAAACTTTTAGTGGTCATGGTGCGGGATCAGGGGAATATTGACTGCCGTGAGATGTACCTAGCAATTGAAGGCTTCGAAGCAACCAAACCATGTGGTCTGGTAGTTGTGGTATGTAGTATGTGGTACATTGCACACTTGCGTTGTCTAAGCTCCCCCCCTACGTTGCGGCGAAATACTACTGTATCTATGACATTTCTGAAAAGAGAGCGAAGGGAAAAATGTCCGGTAACATTTCCCCTGACTGACTGTTACGAACCTTGTCCCTGTCAGTTCTCGGCGTTCGCCCAGGCCAAGCCCCAGTTCCTTGTGGAGGATGAACCAACAAGGCTAGCTTACACAACTTATTTACCTAAACCGCAATCTACGAAAGCCGTCTGGCGCGATCTGCCGGCTTCATTTTGGAAACCTGGTCGTTTTTTTTTGTTTTGACATTTCCGTTAAGTCGACCATGTTGATACAATCGTGATACATATCTTTCGACTACTACAAAATTACCTAGGTAGGAAAGCGAGACTGTTTGGCGACGGAGCTTTGTGGAGGCGAGTTAATATCTCCAAGCCTCTCACGCAACATTTACCTCTTCTAATCTCTCTGCTTACGGGGGTTCGGCCTGCCTGCATCGCCATTGTGCAGTAGGCAATAAGAAGCTTAAAGGAGGGCGGCTGGCCAGCTCGTCACATTGGACTCGATATCACCTGCATCGCTTCGCGTGAAAGCAGCGCGCGGGCTTTCTATTTTAGAAACAATTGTACACACACCCTTTATTTTATTCTAATGACGGGCGAAGCTGTCGAATGAGATGTGTGATTCGCGTACCGCAACCGAAAGCTCCTGGAAGAATTAATCAATCAATAGGGCGTGGTTCTCGTAGTACAATACATGGCTTGAGTAAGCCGATAGACACAAATTGGTGATGGATTCTGCAGGCCTTTATTAGTACCGGCATAAGTGGCCGTTTTCTCGCAGGCATATCGCTTCCTCTGATCAGCCAACTTCCTCCAATCAGGGGCTTCGTTGCCTGCTTAAGACAGTTCCATAGCTCGCAAAGGATGCGGCTGTTGCGCCGATTACCGTCGTGGGATGCTAACGAAAAGCTGTATCGTCCTTTACTTCAGTCCTATCCTACCTATCGAATGCTGTGGTACCCTCCAAAAGGCTTACATGGCATGGTCTCCGAAGTGGCGTGCCGGGTTGGTCTAATAGTGGATATCTTGCTAGGCACGCTGATCCAAATCGGGAATGTGCTGAATGCGTCGTGATCTGTATTGCTGTTATCCTCCGCATTTTCAGGAACATACACTATTCATTCATTGGTCTTTGCCAATAGCATGTGTAAAAGACTTCATCGTACATGGATTTCTGAGCAGGATATTCATCCTATTCATCCACTCATCATTGCCGTGGATTACTTGCTTCATCTCTTTTCTCTCTGATCGGTCATCTTACGTATAAGACATTACCGCCATCAACTATGCATCTTCTCATCTGCGTCTTGGCCCACACGCCTCCCTCTTCCTCCGTGACAATTCGACAATGGACATGCTTCATCTCGGGTCTTTCTCGCAATAAAGCCGCGTCAAAGATGATCGGACATGCAAGCGAAATTCCTTGATATTGGCATCGTCTCTCACTCTATTGCCTTTCCATCTCCAGTTTCGGTTCGTGGGCCGAGGAGTTATCATATCATTCCCTATATCAGAGGGTCTGCTATTAACAAGGCGGCGAAGAACCTCATTAGCAGCCTCCTCTGACATTGGTGGCAGAATGCAGCAACAGAGATAGGTACGAATACATTTGCAAGGGTCCATAAACTTATGTGCGCTTTTTGCGAAGCGAGCTTACTGGATCCCCGCCATGCCCCCTGGTCGCTAGCCAGAGAGCAATCTCGTGAACCGATATTTTACTGTACCGTAATGTCTGCACCACCCCCCCATGCTCTTCACGCCTTTCCCTTCTGGCTCTTCGTCGGCGGATATGCCCAACGGTCTTTCTAGAAAATAGCGGGCCCTCCTCTACGTACCTAGCAAAAGCCGTCGGAGGATTTCCTAACTAATCAGGACCTCCCTGTTGGGGGCCAGGGCAAGCATTGGATAGACGGAGCTGCGTGGAGGGGCTTTTTTTATTTCACAAGGGCCATCTTGAATGGCTCTAGCTAGCTTCTTGTCGATAGGCCCCCCGTGCCTCCATATGATCCATGCTCTACATCTCTACCTGCCTACTCCGTACCCCCTCCATCCACACACAATACGCACGCCTCCCAGACAAGGCTTTGCCGTCATTTTCATCCATCCACAGTGGCTAGGCCCGTTTGCCGGTGGGTGTTGGAGGAGGGTACTGAGAGCAATGTACACACCTTGCCCCTTGTCAAAGTCGGCAGACAGATGAAAGTTATTATGGGTCAGTCTACCGTTGAACGTATTGTCCAGTACAGTACAATTCTAGCTAGCTTGTACATATATTTATTTATTTAACGTATCCTCAGCTCTTTCTCTCGGTCTCGTAAAGTTCTGACCGATGTTCCTGCAGCTATGAGGGTCAGCAAGCTAACCTGAATAACTTCTAAGAGCCAAGGTGTGAGAGAGGATCTGGTCCTTCTTATGCCTTTCTCTTATCCTTTGATAGCTTCGTTGTCTGAAGAAACAATCTGTTGTCGATATTGTCCTGGCCTATCAACCAATTCCCGGCCAGAACTGAAGGGCCCTGTATCTTCCCCCAGCCAGATCGCCATTAGCTCCGTTCTCCTTCCCAGTCGGGCTGCATGCACTGTACTCTAAAACCCATGTCAGTTGTACTAAAAGTCTTTGTACCAGACCCCCAAGTCGTTTCTTGCTCTCTCATTGACTGTCTTTGGACCTGGACCTGGACCACCTCCGCTTGGCTAGGACCCGTCAACCGTTAAACGTGCCCCCCAGGGTAGTGGATAATGCCGTCTTCTGCACAAAACCGTCCCCTCAGAGGCAACATCTATCCTACCGTATCTCGTTCCATCCCATACAAGTACACTCCGGCCTGCAACCTTACCTTCTTTCAACGTTCACTTTATTCTGACTTCACCTACCTTTGCAAGGAAAAAGACTTTTCCACTCCCCATCAAGGTGTTGCCCCTCAACAGGAACTTGGACTCGGCGAAACTATTAGTTCGACACATCAGTTGGCCATTACTGCTGTGAGACTGATGTTCTGAGTGAAACATCCTAGAGGAGGAATTAAAGAAAAGGAAAAGAGAAAGAAGAGTTTTGGTGGATCGCCGGCGGCGCGCAAGGAGAGGTCTTGGAAGCAGGCTGGGACACAGGTTCCCATGTCAGCCACAACGACTTTGACGGCGACCATGGCAGAGTTGAAGCCGGAGCCGGCGCATAGTAGTCTTTGGTCGAACTATGGCGGCGGTCCGGTGTCCTTATCAACTCGATTCCCTAACACCATGGAGTCGAATCTTTCGCACCCTTCGACGACATCTTCACAACACCCGGGACGGCCACGAAGTAGCCACCCGACTATCGACCATCCGTACCCGTACCCTCGATACCCGCAAGAGGAGTCGGATGGATTTGACAGATACCCGCAGCCTTCTTTAACGCAACATCATAGCTTCCCTAACCTCAAGAGACCGCATCAACCTGGCGAGCACCCGCCGTACCAGGAGATCGTGCAAGATCTGAGAGACGACGGCTCAAAGCTGACTGTTAACCACGACCACAAGCTGCTTTCTTTCCGGAGAGTCCAGGACAAGCACACCATCGTAGACCAGCATGGACGAATGCAGCAACTTGAATTATCCGCGCAACTGCACGGCATGTTCTTTCTATCGGAAATGCCGTCGAGTACGAGCGACGGCGCGATTCTGCAGCCAGAGTTGACGTGCTACCGAAGGAATCTATTCCAGATTAGCGGCTCGCTCATCACACCACGAGGCCAGCTATCAGTGATTCTGCCCGAGTCGGGTGAGACCGTCCCCGTGAACAACACCGAAGTCACTATTTCGGCCATCGAATCTGTCGACGGCCACCCGGTAAGGCTCATCGTCATCCCTTGGAAGACGCCGCCGCCGAATTCTCCAGAGTTGCCACAGACCCCAGATCAGGAGCCTCCATCTTTACCATTAATTCCATTCCCCGACGACGGCCAGGAAGCAGAGGGCGAGTATGCCGTGTATCCTATCGGGTGGAGGAGGTTACAGTTTAGAATGTAGGATCACCCAGTTAAAAACTCTTTCCCCCTTTTTTCAGAGGCGTGAGGCCCTCGTGTGACAAGACCCGCATATTAATACGTCTCACAGAGCAACTGCAAATAACGGCAGACGGAAAGAACTACAGCAACACTTCGTGTTACACCTCAAGGTGGTGGGAACGTTGGCGAGCGGAGGCAAGGTTGTCTTGACGGAATCCACGACAGCGCCCATCGTGGTTCGAGGACGAAGTCCGCGGAATTTCCAAGCCCGAAAGGAGATTCCTCTCCTAGGATCCAGCGCCGGCTCAAGAGGGCAAGCGCTCGTCGAGACAGGTTTGGGAATTGTTGCGGGCCCCCTGACGGTGAAGCCTCAGGACCCAAAGCTGCGAGGGCTAAACCTGGAACTGCCGAGAACAGCGTTTACTTTCAACGCATCGAAACTTCCAGGCAGCCCGATGACGATGAGGTCCAAGTAGGTTGCTTTTTCGTACAACTCTCGGGACCTAGCCAGCTTCATAATTCCCCAACCTTATTAAGAATGACGAAGAGAAAAGAAGTGCTTGGGCCGTTGTAACTGTTCCCTTTTGAGGATCTAAGCTAACAGGAAGCTCAAGTTCGTACCCTAGTTGGAATCCTCCGAGTCAGTTACCCCTATCAGGGATGCCTGCTTCGGCCACAGCCAGCTATCCGCCAGCGAGCATACCAGCCGATTCGTACCAGAAAATGCCACTCTCGGGATCGTCGAACTTCACGCAGGAGCCGCAGGAGATGCCAATGCAGACATCCATGCCATCAATGCAATTATCCTTAGCCGCGTCAGAACAACAGCCGCCCGCGATCCGGACGCAGTACGCATATGTGCAGGGAACCTCAGCCCCGCCGCAACTCTCGGTGACGACAACGTCAGACCACGGAAGCCTGAGTGTGCCACGATACGTGGACTCGAACCCGCGACCGGCTAAGAGCCCGCGCCACGCCAGCCACCAGTCCATTCCTAGCAGCAGTTCCATGAGCAACAACAACGAGACTTCCGATTATCGGTACGGGCCTTCCGGGTACGTCCCAGTTAACAGCAATTCTAGCGAATTGAACTCGGCGTCCACATATAGTGCCGAGAGCGCGAGTGGTGGCGCTCCCACCGGCCCCTCCAGTGCCGGTGGCGCCTCGTCATCAGCAGGTGGCCACTCCCAGCATCAACAACACCAACAACAATCACAATCCCAACACCAGCAGCCGCCCCCGCGCGACTATTACCCTCCCACGACATCGTGGACGACAACAGCGGGCGAGCCTAGTAGCTCCACTGTCCACTCATACCACAACAGTGGTAACACAGGCAGCGAGAGCAGGCCATACGCATACCCCGGGAAGAGCGACCACCCTCATCCTCCCGGAAGTTACGCCTCGACGTTGAACCACTACTCGTGGAGCCCGACGTAAAGAGCCGGCGCTAGTATAGAAAAAAAAACGATAAAAGATTTGACGAACACGATTCTCATTCTCCACCGTCGCGAGTCAACTACCCAAGTCGGCCCGTCGAACACGCACAGGAAGAAGACGGATGTGCGTAAGTGTGAGGATGAGGGGGACGAACCGGCTCTCGTTCCCATGAAAAGGTGCGGCCTCTACCAACGTCGCCTGTATAGTATTTTAATGAAAGCTCATTTTTGTTTCTTATTTGAGACCTGTGGTGGGACACAAAAGGCCAAAAGCTGTTTTCGGATTTTCCGTACCCTTTACGGAGGACATGTATAGGGTTAGTGAAGAGAGGGGGGAGGGAGGAAGGAAATGAGGAGGAGAAAGATGATGCAGCGAATTGCCTCATTGTAAACCCGTGTTGGAAAGAAGCACCGTTGCCGTTTTGGGGTCGTGTATCTGGTGGTTTTCTCATATCGATACTCATTCGTGTCTTTCGCTAATAGCGAGCGCGACCCTCTCTCCACCCTATTGTTTGGACGTATGAGCACAGCAACACGCACACACTCAAACACTCGCAGAGACAGGTCGGCATTGATATCTCCGGAGTTGGTTTTCCTGTATCTCCTACTGTCGTTCGTCGTCGTTTTCGAGTTGGACATCCTCTTTTTTGCTTTCCTCGATATCCCCCCCTCGTTCGTATCATACGTACCATACCATACAGTACCATCCATCCATCGTCGTTACGTGTTACACAACCTGGAGCAAAGCGAACAGGGCGGCCGCATTGTTATTTTTCTCCAGCGATTGGGACTCATGTGATATTGTAAGCGGGATTGCTGGCGTGGTAATTTGTCGTTGTGTCGTTATTGCCATTGTTGTGAGTTGGGCGATGGAGACGAAAACGGCTCCCCCTCCCCATATACCATATCGATATTCATACCAACTCTGTTAATAATCCTTGTTCCTTTTCCGTCTGGATTCGCCGCGTACGCCGGTTAAGAAAAAAAAGTGATTTAGGTGAAGACACCTAGGAGGCCGAGTCCTTTCGAGATGACGTTATCATAACATCACTTAGTCTACCGTCCAACTCCGATGAAGAAGTATACGAACTCTGCATGACGGATGGATGAAGAGAAACGACCATATTGATGAATAGGGTCGTTTGAGACTAGAAATTTTGAAGTTGTTCGAATTCTGTCTGTTAGGCATACTGGAAGATGTGCTTGGGGTGGCCGCACCTTGTATTTTAGTAGATTCCTCTATTAGATGCAATACCTACGATCCTGATATAGAGTTAGAAGTTTCTTGGCCCTGGTCTTCAGCTTTCAGCCGCCGTGGGTCGTTAGACTAGAATACAACCCGCGCGTCAAAGCCAATGCCTTTCATTTGCCCTTTGCGGCCCACTAATGATCCTGTAGTACGGACTATTGCCTCGTGCTATTAGTACGCTTGGCGATCTTTGAGTCTACGAGGAGGCGGTATAGAAGAATTGAATCAAGATAGAACTCCACAACAGAATCTTGGGTGCCATTGCAAATTTATAAAATTGACTAGTGAATCTGTGCGTATCGGCTGGCTAATTCTACCATGAACAGATGAATGAAGGAATAAGTTTAGGAGAAAAAGTCCCAGAGAACGGGTAGTCCAGTAGGTAAGCCCTTTATGACTCGGCGCGCTTAGTCGCATTGGGGCCTGTGGGTTGCCGTTTCTTTTTTCCTTTCTTTATTTTATTACCTATTACCTCATCTACTTATCTCTCCACGTGCGGGCAGGTGAGAATATAAGTATTACAAGGGCTTAGCTTGTTAGTGCCTACCTAACAAACCTGACTCCCGAGGTGATACAAAAATCTAACCTACGGCCGTTACGAAGTAAGGTTTGTTTGCATTTTGGCTAACCTTGGTAGGATTGCGCTAAGATTAGCGATGTTCCAAGTTGTCGGGACAAGAATGCCATATGAGCGAAACGAGCTTAAGAGAAGACGCTAGCCCAATTATGTATTAGCGGTGGCTGAAAAGAGCCCCCACTGCAGGTTTTCTTCCAGTGGCCAAAGCGTGAAGCGACAGCATTTCTTTTATCTATCTCATCTCACACCCTACATGTCCGGGTACATACATAATAAGCCATTCGCGAACATCGGCCCGCGTCGAAGCTGTATGTAGTCGATCTCTCTACATCTACTGTTGCACACCTTGAGATTAGATGCTTGTATTGTCATCATCATGTTCGAGGTACCCGATGCCAAACGGTATGAAAATCTTCTACGTCCATTTTTTATATATAAATCAGTTTGAAACTAACAACAATCGAAGAGTTCGGCGGGAGAATTTATATGACTCTGCCTCTGATGAAGACGCAATCCGGGACGATGAATCGGACTCGTCTTTACGTGGAAAGTTGAATGCGCAACTTTCCGGGTTACTGGACCTCAGTTTCACGGTAGAAGAGGATATTGAAACACAGCAAACCCCTGGATCTCGGATGGGGGATGCGGCCGAAATTCCTAAAGAAGATGGAGATTCCGACAAGACGGGCGAGGAAGCATTTACGTTTCGACTGTTTCGAGACGAGGAACCTTCCCGCAAGGTCGTGCTCGAACCTCAAAATGCTGGGACAGAAAAAGGCGGGGACGGTGCCTTTGTGGTTGCTAGACGGCCCATATCGTACTACTTGGCTGAAGAAACGCCACCTGACCTAGGTGAGAAATTTAGAACAGCGGCTGTAAGTGCGGATTATCTACTCAAGGACGCCAAGAGGAGACGATGGGGGCTCGAGAAGCCATGGAAAGTGACAACCATCACCATCACCGCCGACAAGCGAGGAACCGTACCGAGTGGACCTATCAGTTCTGATACGATGGCCCAAGATGGAAAGAAGGCGAAGAAAAGACCAGGCAAAAAGCGAAGGATAATGCTGAGGGTTCGAGAGAAGGCAAAACTGGAGCGGGAGGAGGCTGCAAAACAGCAGCTAGTGGAGAAGGGGGAGCATATAAAAGATAAGAAGAAGAGACTCAACAGACAAAAGAAACTAAAGCGGAGAGCTAAGGAAAGAGAGAAGAAGCAAGGCACGAAGAACGATGGAACTTCCGAGCAAAGTAGTAGGGCCAATAGTCCTGACGGGGAGAAGAATTAAATGAAATACCTTCTAGCATCGTTTGATGCTAATATGGTACCTAATTCTTTTCTTAAGTACATGTACCCGAACCTACAATGTTGTCTTTACCACTTCCCAGGAATATTTTTTTTTGGCTATTATCGTATTTGCATGTAGGCCGTGTCAGACTGCATGTGGTAAGATTACATACATATGTATGTACCTACCTAGGTACTTAGGTACACCGCATGCAATTAAGCGTGTTGATAGAAGCTTCCGCCAGCTCGCGCCACAACCTACCTTATCTTGCGTACCTACCCGCACAGCCATACGTACGAAGGTTCGGGCCAAAAGTTTGGAACATCTAATGTTTAGGTAAGCCACGTGTGGGTAGATTGAGTCGCACAGTACTACTATGTCATAGTGGCTTGATACCCTAAAGCTATAGCGCTTGGCCACCTAAGCTGCAGTGGACGGGCCACTATCGGCTTATCATTTAGCGAATTGGCTAATACAGTATGAACTACCAGGTGGTCCCTACTAATACGGTGCTAGGATCTGGGATGTTCCAAACTTTTGGCCCGAACCTTCGTACTTGCCCACCTGCATTGCATCTATCAATCAACCTACCCACTTCATCTGTTCGCGCGTTCGTGTTTCGTCAAACTAAAACCAAATGTCCTACTTCCACCTCACTACAACACCGGTTCACATGAGGATATATGTTTGACGACTGCTCACTGCGAATTCTTAGAGGGATATGCATAGTTGTTTCATAATTTATTCTTCATTATGTACCCTTAATCGACATCGCATCGTGAGCCCCGCAACTTGCTAAGATAGTATGGCTTCGTTGTGGTCGAAAGCTGATGACGATGGTGCCAATGGTGCCAATGGTGCCGATGCGCCGAGAGGCCCAGTTGATGTGGCAGATACAGGCGTTTCTGGTGTAGGACTTGGAACCGGAGAATCAAGCACAGCACCTACTCGACAATCACCCGCGCGTCCTCCGCTACAGCGAAACCAGATAAACCAGATCCAACCCAACCCGCCTGCGCAGCCGTTACCCACCAATAATCAGCCCCCCGATTCACTCTCACTAGCACAGCTGAGACGTATAGTTTCCGAATTCCCTCGTCAGGAAGCTACAGCGTACGATTTTGAATATTCCGACACTGGTCCGCATGCCGAGGAGATCGACGAGTGGTTCGTTTACCAGTTCTATCAATGGATCCGCTTGAACTCGGCCCAGAGAGCTTTCGAGTGGCAGTGGGAACACGATACCGCGGCAAGACATGATGAAACCACCTGGGATGAAGCCGATGACGACATCAGGACCAATTTCATCCTACAGGCTATAGATGGGGTCAAGGCTAGTGACGCTGCGACTCGCGCTGCTGCGATAGGCCGACTTTCGTATCTCATATTGGGCCGGTGGGCTGAAACTGCTGGTCTCCCCCCTGGCGACAAGACGAAGCTTCGCAGCCTTGCCACCCCGACTCAGCTTGCTGCGATGAAGTCCGGTGTCAAGCTGATTGCCGAGTGGGACGGCCTTCCTGTTGTATGGTCAGCTTTACAAAGTGCCTATGCAATATTAACGTATGATACATCTTCTACCCTTATGGATCGCGTTATGCTCACGATTGTGCAGCATAGATGAACCTCTCAGGCCTCAAGGCAATAGCCTAGCAGAGGCGCAAGACGAACTTATGAATTTAATGACCATTATGTATATATCTATACAAGAGACAGTGAATGACCCGGATGGTATGACTATGGTGTACAACAAACTTCGTAAGTACTAAATTACCAAGATCCTCTTCAAATATCAAGCTAAAGAGCGTGGCAGTGGCGCTGGAACCTCATTTAACGACTTTCATGCTCACAACCTCGGCCAAGCTACGATGGCAAGAAGTAAATTCTATACCTGCTGCTCAGACACTTTTACTGTTATGGAAGTCCATTCTACTCGAATTTGGTGGGACCAAGGAAATTGAAGAGACCAAAAAGGCTCTTAGAGAAATGGCAACGGACGACAAAGACAAAGACAAGATCATGACTACACCCCTGGACTATCATATTTTCCGACAGGAGATCACTTCGAAATACCCAGCCTACGTTCCCCCTCAACCAAAGATACCTCTCGAACCAGATAACACCTCTCTTCTTCCTCCGCTACCTAACCACCCCACCAGGAATAATGGTTCCAACGGTATCCTCCCCGCTCCACCAGGCACCCAGAGCGGTGGGGCATCTATATTGCATCAGCCTGTTCACATCGCCACCCCGGCGCCGTCCCCTCCTCCATCTCCGGCAGTGGGCGGGAAAGGAGGCAAAAAGCAAAACTACCAAACCAACCAAAATTTCCCCTTCATGTACCCGCCCCTAGATGCCACCAGCAATAGTGCAGGGGGCAAGGGCGCCGCGGCTATGCAAGACTCCCTCGTTGGACGCAGGTGGGAAGGCAGCGATGTGCCCCAATCTATCCTTGAAGCCGGCGAGCTGTTCTCGAACCGGGTGCGGATGACTCGGGCTACGCGGCAGCTATGGGACGAGCGCGAGAGATTTCAGAAATTTGAAAGGGGCTGGGATCCCTCGGATGACGACATCGAAAATCTGAACCTAGATCTAGATGCTTTAGATCTCGACGAGGACGTCGATGATGACAAAATTCTAGAAGCGATCGAAAAGAGAGAGAGGAAAGCCCGCGGCGCTGAGATTGACTACGGTCCAAACCCCAACGTCGACCCACAGGTCAAGCGACGGCTGGAAGCTATTGAGGATTTTTACGTATGTGGCTACGCTAATACCGACAGACCTTTAAATACTGACTATTGGCAGGCTGCTGCTTTACCGCAACTACAATCATTGATCATAGTACTTATGAAGGGCGTGTTAATGAATGTAACGGCATGCATTGCCCTACCTGCCAATAGCCAGCCGCAATCGGTCAATCCAGGGGGCAACCAACCCCGCGTTAATGGCGGCCCTGCTTCTAACAGATCACAAGACAACTCTATGGGAACCAACGGCTCGGTAAATCATGATGGCACCGAGCTTTCCCTGGAAGATTTGGATGCGATGAGATGCAGGGAGATTGAATCGAAAGCAGCTACGGGCATCATTATTTTGCTCATGAAGTGGCTCAAGATCTCGCGTATGTGACCTAAATCTCCATGAAAATGAACTTTGCTAATTGTGTATCTAGACGTTTTGAAGTTTGAGTACTTGTCACAGCTGCTACTTGATTCTAATTATCTCCCCTTAGTACTTAAGTTGTTTGCACATCAAGAAGTCCAACAGGTGGTCGATAGCAAGACCGACCGCCTCGAACACAGGTAAAGTACCTTCCGACCTCGATGTAGTTAGCTTGACTGGCTGACATATTATAGTTTCTTCCAGTTCTGTAATGAACGTGCTCATCCCACAGATAAATTGCAGACGGAGCCAACGGAGATCGATGGCCCAGATGATGGCCCACAGGAAGAAAGTGAGGACGATGCGGCACCACCGCCTATCAAACGGCGAAGATCGCCCCCCGAACAAGTAGCGGCAGCCGCTGAAAGCGGCGAGTCTGCCAACAAGAATGAGGGTCAAGTCCCCACCCGCCCTGAAGTGGACGAATTGGGCTATCCAGTAAACCCTCTGCCGAAGGAGCCTATTACGGACTTCTCTCGCCGCAACTTCTTTGCCCTGATCAACTATCTGCGAATCATGCAGAAGATCTGCAAGAACAAAGCACATCGCAATTTATTGCTGGTGCAGTATAAGTCATCTGGCATCATACGCAAGTCCCTCAAGGTGCCGCAGAACGAGCTCCGGCTCTACACGCTCAAGCTCTTCAAGAACCAAGTTCCTTACTGCGGCCGTAAGTGGCGGCAGAGCAACATGCGCGTTATCACCGCGATATACCTGCACTGCCGACCGGAGCTTAGAGACGAGTGGCTAGCGGGTAGCGACGTGGACGCCGAGGTGGAGGAAGCGCTGCCGCTGGAGCAGGCGTTGCGAAGCCTGACGCACTGGTTCAACGTGCGAAGGTACCCCGACCAGATGGCGGCGGACATCAGGGAGGCGCTCCAGAACGAGCAGGATTTCTTCAAGCGCGAGCTCGAGAAGCTCGACGTGTGGGCTACCGATGTCGGCCAGCTCGAGAACATGAATGCCGAGTGGGATCACCTGGGACACGGCCCCGCCTACGGTTGAGAAACAAAAAAGAAAATTGATTTGTCAAGCTACACGACATAGTTAGGAGAGAAGAAAAAGCATCGCTTCTGTCTGTTGGTACAGCACAGCTAACCTACCTACCTATCTAAGTGCTATAGCTGGTATACCCCCAACACTCTTGTTGCCAGGGATGAAACTGGGGGTATGTTGCGGACAGGCGTTCGTCCCGGCTGGATATGTCATGTCATTGTAGTCTAAGAGGCAACCTCTTCTAGCTCGAACAAGGTACTCTATGAAATGGAACGAGCTCCGCTGATGAACACCTTGGTTCCGGCTGTACAAAGATCAACGACGCCATATCGATCGCGGGATTAAGATGTAATGAGCACTAGAATCACGGGGTATGCAATGATAAATGTAATATCAGATACCTCAATGAAGTATCGATGCAATGAGTGTGACGAGTCCTGAGGCTATTATCGAACTACCGGTGACTTGGCTGTAATGCTTGTAAGTGACTATAATAGCTCGAAGCAACGAATATAATATGATCAAGGGAGGAGTATACCTAATCTAGCCGTATCTCTAGACAGGTACATGCTGAGCTTGTAGCTTCAACATGTTGGTTGATCTATACCTGCTTGCATACATACAGACATATTATTAGCATTGTTGGCATCACCTAGCATCAACTGCAGGGTTCAGGTTCACTCCGTAAGCGCCGCCGTGCCGCCCCCCACAACGAGCCGATCGCAGGAGTGGGGGCGTAATTCTATTCTATCCTCGGCACCTGCGTTTGGCTCTGCAGATCGACAAAGGGACGACGGCGGATCAGCCCGTGGGACTACTAACTGTATTTCCGGAGTCAACTACCAACCTACCTAACCCTGTATACTCTCAGGTTACAATACAAATTTAGCTGTGTGGTAGGTAAAGTAGCTTGCTGCGGGTTGGCTCCAACGTCATCCTTTGTCACCTGTTTACATACCTACCTAGGTACCTACATACCGGTTTCTATTTTCGAGATCGCCTTCGCTACCTTGGCTTGGTTTGATGATCACATTGCATTGCATCTCGCACATCACCACCAACCCAACCCAACCGAACATTACCGAGCAGACCGGGGGGCTCAGCTCAGCTCGTTACTACTACTTACCATTGCTATTACCATTGCCATTACACTACAATACAATACAATACAATACAACAGCCGCACATTGCGATTGCAATCCATGCAGTGCGCAGAGCGCAGCGTTTCCAAGGATAGGAGAGAAGCAGAAGAAGGAGAAGAAGAAGAAGAAAGCAAAGTAAAGAGAGCATGGTAGCGGACGCGGGCGCCAAGACGCCGGCGGCCATCTCGCTGGTGGCCGGCGGCGTCGCGGGCGGCGTCGAGGCCGCTTGCACGTACCCCTTCGAGTTCGCCAAGACGCGCGTGCAGCTGTACGGCCACGAGGGCGTGCGCAACCCCTTTTACGTCGTCGCCAAGGTCGCGCGCGAGGAGGGCGCCCGGGCCCTGTACAAGGGCTGCTCGACTATGATCGTGGTATGTGCTAAGACACTCTCTACTTCTACTCCTACTCCTACTTCTGTCTTGTTACCCAGTATGTATCTCCAACGAACTGAGCTTGTTTCTTCTGCTGTTTTTGTTTCTCTTTTGCCTGTCCGGGAACATGCCATGCGAGGAGGGTGTGGAGAAATGGCTCCGCGGACATCGTATTCGAGAAATCCCATCCCATCCCCCATCACACGCAAAAAACTTGTTGAGGCTGTACCAGCAACAGGATCCCCATCCACCCTCCCCGTCCATGCGCCCATACGGCCCGATAGAAACAAGTGTGGAATACGCGTGTCGTGCGCAGCCCGCATGCCTACGTACAACATCTCCTCGGGGAGCATCGCATCTCCTACTCGATTGAGCAGCTCGGGTAGGGGTCTTTCATACCTCTGCAGCATGATCTGCCAATGGCCGCATGCATATTTCAAAAGTTTTTTTTCTCTTACGGTCACTCTCAGGGGGAGGGGGAGGAGGAGGAGGGGCGCGGGGGTCCATTTTTGGATTTGATTCGGCCCTTGCGGGATGGACATCTGCAATCCCCATCCGCGTGCCTTGCATGCATGTTCGTTCATCAGGGTCCTTCCCGCTCTCCCGCGGGCCACACGATGCATCGATCCTCTATGCCTACACGTATTGATCTACCTATACTCACGCCACATGCTCTCCGTCGCAAAGACAAACTTCCAACTTGCCTAAGCCATGCATCACTGTACCTTGACTAAGCGCCGGGGATTTTGCTGACTGCGATCCTCCCGGTGGGAGGCCATGTAGGGCTCCGTCGGCAAAGACGCCGTGCGCTTCGTGGCCTTCGACAGCATCCGCGCGCTGTTCGAGGACCCGGCCACGCACCGGTCCACCACGGCGCAGTCCATCGGCAGCGGCATGCTGACGGGGGTCGTAGCATCGACCGCCGTCGTGACGCCGTCGGAGCGCATCAAGACGGCGCTCATCGACGACGCGCGCACGCAGCGGCGCTTCACGTCGCCGTGGCAGTGCGTCGCGCTGCTGTACCGCGAGCAGGGGCTGCGGCGCGCGCTGTACAGCGGCTACGTGACCACGACCCTCAAGCAGGTCGGCACCACGGGGTTCCGGCTGGGCTCGTACGCCGCGCTCAAGGACTGGGAGCGCGGGCACGGCGTGGCGGTGGATAACGCCGCGATGAGCTTCGCCAACGGCGCGTTCGCGGGTACTCTGACGACGCTAGCGACGCAACCGTTCGACACAGTGAAGACGAAGGCGCAGCAGGCCAAGGCCGTTAAGACGATGGACTGCGTGCGTGCCATTCTGGCGGAGGACGGGGTCCGCGGGTTATGGCGTGGGACGGTGATGCGCTTGGGAAGGACGGTCATGGCTGGGGGCATTCTGTTTACTGCTAATGAGCAAGCGCTTAAGCTGCTTAAGACTATGTTTGGGTGATGGATTAGGCGCATGCTCATGTATTCTGGCCCGGATCTTCTAGCGCTTCTTACATATATATAGACGGGGCCACCAGCATAGGGATTAGACTTCCACGATGTAGAATGGGGAAGCCATTAGGGATAAGGCAAAGCTAAGTCAGTGGAGGGTTTAGAATGTGATAGGGGGCACAGGTGTTATACTAAAGAACCTGAATTGACTACATGTTCAACTAATGGACTTCCATCGGTTGAACTCTACTGGGTATATGCTGTACTTCAGCTTAAACGAATTAATTTGGGGGGAAATAGGAGAGCGTTTTCATTGCTCTCCTATGTGTGGATTCTTGTTACTAATCTAGAGCCTATCTCGATGCCTGCCTTTTTTAGGGAAACTCCCTAGGCGAGGCGAAACTGGGGTATCAAAGCAAAGCAAAATTCATTGTACATCCATATCCTGCATCGTTATGCTCCCTCATGTCGTTTCCTGGTAATTGGCCCTGCATGTTAGTGCGTACGCGATGAAACGGAGCATGCAGGCTTGGCTCGACCGGATGAGGTTCCTGCGAATGGGAATGACTATGTCAACAGTGAAAAGTAAATCCAATGTGTATTGGGGGTGTGCTGGGGCGACGCGTTTTAGTTCAGAAGGGTACAACAGAGACTTTGCAGGAAAAGAGCATGGGCCATGATGTCGAAAGCTTTCGTTGTCGTCTCCGTATACTTTTGGGGAAAGGATTGAAAGTGATAGGATGCGACCATTACTTGATTGCTCAGTAAGCACGAAAACCTTGGGGGGCATCTCCCTTCCTCCAGTATCTCAAGTGGCTTTGGTTGCCGTCTGGCGGATTTTATTCGTAGGTAGGCTGATCCTTTACTTCCTCGGTGCCTTGATCAATAATGGCATTGGCTCCTCCGATAAGGCCAGGTCGTCCTCGGACTAGAATGATTCATAATCGACTTTTATGTCATTCGCCCTAATCCTAGGTGACTTGATCATCAGTCGTTGCCTTTGAATATTGTAGACGCACAGCTATGGGAATGAACAAGGAATCCATTAAAAGCATCTGTGAAGATTGTTTCCAACCGAAGAAACTCTGGGCTTTTGTTACCATGTGCTGTGGTGGTGGATTTTCATGACCCGGCAATATACCTGTGCGCATATCGTAGTAGTGCATCCAGGAGATTCACATCCTGCAGACTGTAGCTACTGGAGACTGTAGCTAGAGACGAGGCTTACCCTTCGCCCTTCATCCCTTAATGCTAGAGTGATTCTGCGTGTACTCTCATTGAATTCTCATTGTGAGGGTGGTAAGCCTTACGGGAGACTTGGATCTCCTTCAAGGATGTCATCGTCACCAAATCCTCAGGAAGTATACTGACAACGGGGGGAGAAGATCGCTTCCCCTGCGTGTACTCTCATTGACTTCTCGTTATGCTTGGCAGCAGAGACCTAAATGACAGTTAGCTAGATCTCTTTTAAGAGGACGGGTATAGATGGTGTTTCTTACCGGATCAAGTGAAGCAAACTTTATTCGTGGTTGGCACTGGAAAATTGAAAAAGTAATGCCTGCTTCCTTGTATTTGTTGGTGACAGATTTGAGTCACTGTCAAGCTGGCCAATGGGTACCCGAAGCTGATAACAGTAAACAGTGTTGCTAAGTGACTGTTCAGAGCTACCTGGTTTGCTGTTGCTCTCTTAATCGTCCACTTGTTTAGCAGTTATGATCAACAGGAAGGACCATAGAATGAAGTAGCCCGCCTGAACGGACCAGGCCAATTAATAGTGACAGTGATGTGTGATAGTCCAGGTTGTATCCCATGGGTGTCCTCGTCGTAAAGTCTCTCTGGGAGCAGCTGGGGGGGCCATCATTGATGCGACCATAAGACGACTCAGGAACTGGTCGAAAAGGGGAATTGATTGCGATATCATCAGACGTATGAGGCTAAGGTAAATGAAATTGTAGGTCGGCGCATAGAATGAAAGGGGCAAAACCAAGGCCCCTTAGGGGATGAAGTTTTAACATCCCCGATGAATGGTATCTTCATGTCATTCTCTCGTTGTGTAGAACATTCTTTAGAAGAGAGGGGGACGAAGTCCTCTCTTATGTACTATGAAGTCATAGCTGTGTGGGTTTGGTTGTGTTAGGTATGATTTAGTCATAGTTGTTTTATCCATTGTTGTGATTGATGTTTGATGTTTGTCCCAGGCAGGGCATTAGCAGGTATTTTGTTCCATTTGTAATTGCTCATGGATGATGCTGAAGAACCTAAGGTAAGCAGTTTGTTGAGCAGTGAACAGTTCCGGTCGCGTATGCAGTCGCCATTACAGCGAAACCTCTCCCCCTCTCACATATCGTTTTGTTCGGGGAAGAGGTCGAAGTTGAAATCCGCTCGGAACGGCGTCTCGCGGATGTACGAGCTCACGTTAGTCTGGTTCGCCAACACGTTGACGTAGTCGTGCACCTGCGGCAGGATATATCCAGGCTCCTGGACATCTCCCTTGAACTCGGGCACCTGAACCAGATTGTAAGGCTCACTCGTGGCCTTATCGAAGGTGTCGTCGATCAGCACCGTGTCGTCCTGGCTCCAGCGCGCACCCTGTTGGGCCAGGGGGTGGTGAGCCTGGATCTGGGGGTCATCCCAGAGCTTGGTCAGTCGCTTGTAACACACTACTCTAGAGTTGAAATCTTGCTGCGACAGACCGAAGCGGTCACGACTCCAGATGGCCACCACGTTCCTCATCTGCGAGGCCGAGAGCAACTGGTGACACATCTTGTTTACGTTGAAGCGCTTGGCGGAGGACCAGATGACCACCTTGAAGGTCTCGATCATGTACTTCAAGAATGTTGCGGTGAAAGGACGCTCGACGAACTTAGTGGGAGCGTCGCGCTTGGGGCGGAAGAGCACGGTTCCGTTGAGGTCGATGACGACGAGGATCTTACGCGGACGCGGCAAGAGGAAGGTAGGGATACCAGCCATCTCGAGGTACTTGGGCGTCGGCGTAGGGATGCCTCCCGACTCGGCAGACGGTTGCTTCTTCTGGTCGCGACCAAGCTCATCCTGCGGCGTGTCATTGCGCTGGATACGTTGTGCGCGCTCGGTAGGAGGGGTGTCTACATGTAGCTGGCTAGCCGAGGGCGGGGTGCTAAAGGGGTTGTTGATCGGAGTACTGTTGCCAGGAGTCAGAGTCAGTGCCTGCGATGCGCCTCCGACAATTGTTGTGAGTTCTTGGTTGTTGAGGATACCGAGTAGATTCTGGACAGGGTTGAAGGGTTGCGCCGCCGGGTTGAGATGCACGGCATGGTGACTCTGCGACTGATCATCATGCGACTGAGACAGTGATTGAGGTTGATACGGCGATTGAGGTTGCGACGACGACTGAGGTTGCGACTGGCCGGGTTGAGCCTGGTCGCACCCGTCCTTCGCCTCCATGTTGGCGGCGCGCGTGCGTCCACCAAAAAGTGGGCGTTTTGGCTGAAATGGGAGTTTATGCTTATGCTGCTTGTGCCGGGAGTGAATGTGATCGTGCACGCCGTTCTGGGACCTTGACGTCGTGACCGTCCCCGACAAAAAGCGGGAAACGATATTGGGATTGATAATTAAATCGTGTAGGCGAGACGCCTTCAAAGTATTAGGTATTTGCTGAGCGTATCGTAAGAACGTAAGGGGGGAATAACGTGTACGTTGCATAGAGGAAAAGAAAAGAAAAAAGGGTATCGGCGTCGATCGGAAAGCAAAAAATACTTTAACGTAAAAATCCACCTTTAAATATACGATATACAAATTCTGGGAAGCGATACCTGGTACAGAGATGCTATTCGGAAGTCACGACAATTTCGAAGCGCCAGGGTAACGGCGACCCTGACAGCCCTGAATAACCCCAGCAACCTAGCTGCCCGGGCGCGCTAGGTACTACGGAGATCCCCCACATGGGTTTTATCGATAAGAACATTATTATCCCATCTTTTTTTCCCACGTACCCAAGTACCTACTTTTTATCTTTTTCAGAATTGGAGCTTGCAGTTTTCAACCATTTCACCTATGAAGCAGAACCACAATCTCTAGCCAGCATGGATCGAACAACAGCCACCAAGCGCAAAGCGCCCATTCCCACTCTCCAACGCCGTGTTCGAGCGAGAAGAGACGAGCCCGAGCCAGACTCTGACGAGGTCTTCAGTGAAGAGTCCGACGAAGAGGAGAATACCGAAAATGACGAACCTGAAGCAGAGAGTGAAGGAGAAGAAGATGATGAAGAAGATGTATGAATTGACAATAATGTCTGTCATTTCACATAAAAGAAACTAATTGAATTCTTAGTCTGCCTCCGAATCTGAAGAAGAGGACGACGACGACGACGACGACGCCGAAGAAGAAGCAGAGGACCCCTCAGCAGCCGCCTCTCAGATCTCATTCGGCGCTCTAGCCAAGGCCCAAGCATCTCTGCCCGCTATGCGACGAGGCAAGGGGCGCACAGCACAAGGCGAGGACGAAGACGACGATTCCGATTCCAATTCCGACCAGCCCGAGACGCAACCCACAGACAGACCCAGACTCCCCAAGCCGCATCGCTCCAACAAGCACGCGCCCACCGAGCAAACCAGCAAGCGCCCCGTAACCCGCCGGCGAGAAGTCGTCGAGGTGCGCAAGCGAGAGGCGCGAGACCCGCGCTTCTCCGCCGCCGTGTCCGGGGGCCCGCTGGAAGACGACTACAAGGCGCGCAAAGCGTACGGCTTCCTGGACGAGTACCGCGACGCGGAGATGGCGCGGCTGCGGGACACGATCCGCAAGACGAGGGAGCCCCGCGCCAAGGAGGAGCTGAAGCGCGCGCTCGCCAGCATGGAGAGCCGCAAGCGCCAGCAGCAGCAGCGCGACCGCGAGCGCCAGCTGCTCGACGACCACCGCAAGCAGGAGAAGGAGCTCGTCGCCCAGGGCAAGCAGCCCTTCTACCTCAAGAAGAGCGAGCAGAAGAAGCGCCTGCTGGTCGACCGCTTTGCCGGTATGAAGAAGAAGCAGGTCGACCGCACCATCGAGCGCAGGAGGAAGAAGATGGCTTCGAGGGAAAGGAAGAATATGCCCATGCCGAGGGCGAGACGGGATGCGACGGGGCTGTTTGTCGAGTGAAGAAAGGGGTTGAGTTGAGTTTAGCATGGCATAGGAGAAGGGTGTGTGTACTTAACATACGTCTCACACAGGTCTATTGCAATTACCAAATATGATACCATTTCATTTCCATTATTCCACCTAGTACACTGGACGAAAACAATGAACA
The DNA here is from genome assembly GCA_022578945.1 of Hypoxylon fuscum. Lineage (NCBI taxonomy): Eukaryota > Fungi > Ascomycota > Sordariomycetes > Xylariales > Hypoxylaceae > Hypoxylon > Hypoxylon fuscum. The sequence goes on along the minus strand of MU399809.1, from coordinate 65,429 downwards.
AAAGATTGACGATGAAAAAGCAAACGGCGAAAAGAACATTGTGCAAAAAATAACAACAAGATAAACTAGGAAATTGTCGAAAATGACAAGCATAACGCCGGCAAAAAATAAGACGACGAAAATAACGTGGTGCAAGAAAACAACTGCTGCATTAATAATACGATTTACGTCAATACCTAAAAATCAAACTACCCACGTAAATCATATGCTCCGGAGAATATTACTTGACACTCATACAAAGCAAGTTATAGGAGAGTGATATCGAGATCGCTATCTAGTCGGCTCGGCTGCAGTGGCACATTCTCAATCACGTTCTTGAGTGCAGAGACTTCGTCGATAGTTTCGTCAGAAGCCATGGTCACATGGATTATAGTACCATGGGTAGAGTAGGGATGAAAACGTAGGGGCGGGTTGATGGATTAATGGATTGACGCACAACGGAAGATTGGCAAAGGAAAGTCTGGCGCGATCAAAGTATATCATGGTACACACCCAGAAGCAATCGATCATAGGGGGTCAATCCTTTCTTGGTAGCATATTGTCAGGCTTACTACAGGATGGCATCGCTAAATAGCAGAGACGTAGATTGAAATATAATACCATTTTCCGCAACCTGTTCTACCTGAGTAATCTAATCCTCGCGATGCATGCCCCTTTCCCACCTAACTTGACTTGGTAATGACACATTATACATACAATACAGAGATGAGTTTTCTACTATATTACCACACCGCCCTCCATTTACCTCCACCCAACCCAACCCAACCTACACCTCGAAATCCGCCTTCGCCACGGCGCGCTCGAACAGCTCGCGGCACGGCACGCGGCTGCCGAGCTTGGCGCAGAGCAGGAAGGCGCCGCTGAGCTTGCGGTGGAGGCTGTACGTCTCCTCGGGCGGGGGGCTGAGGCGCTCGCGGATCATGACGGGGATGAGCGCCTTGACGCGGTCGGTGATGGTCTGGTCCTCGAAGTCGTAGACGCGCGGCGCCGACGCGAGGAACGGCTCCGCCAGCGTGAGGATCGACGCCGTGTGCGCGTCCAGCATCGCGCGGCTCTCGTGGCCCGTCAGGTACCCCAGCTGCTCGGACAGGCGCTGGATGGCGGCGCGGTCGGCGCGCGCCGCCGCCGCGAGCAGCCCTACGTACTGCGCGACGAAGGCGCGCGGGTACTCGCGCGAGGCGCCGAAGTCGAGCAGCTCGAGGCGGCGCGTGCGCGCGTTGTACAGGAAGTTGGTCCAGTTGGGGTCGGTCTGCATGAAGCGGAACTCGGTGATCTCGCGCAGGCACAGGCGCAGGATCTGGGTGCCGATCCAGTCGCGCTGGTCCTGCGTGAAGGCGCCGAGGCCGCGCGTCACGCCGACGCCCTCCATGAACTCCATCGTCAGCACGTGCTTGCCCGAGGCCTCGGCGAAGATGCGCGGCACGACGAAGACGTCGGGCTCGTCGGCCAGCAGCGCGCGGTACCGCTGCCCGCACGCCGCTTCCCGCTCGTAGTCGCACTCCCAGCCTAGCTCCACGCGCGCGTTGTCGATCGTCTTGTTCAGGTACAGGCCCTTGGGGAGCATCTTGGACGCGGTGAGGAGCATGGATAGGTTGTCCAGGTCGGAGTTGATCGAGTCGGCCACGCCCGGGAACTGGATCTTGACGGCGACTTTCTCGCCCGTGGACTTGAGCGTCGCGCGGTGGACTTGCCCGATCGACGCGGCGGCTATGGGCGTCTCGTCGAACTCATCGTATAGGTCGCGCCATTCGGGTCCGAGGCTTGCGGTAAGCACGCGGTCGCGCTGCCATGCGGGCATGTAGTCGGCTCGGTCCTGGACCCGCTGGAGGACCTCCTGAATGGGTGCGGGCAGCATCTTCGTGTCCTGGAAACTCATCATCTGACCCAGCTTCAATGCAGCACCTCGCATACGCGAGAGCTTGGCAACTAGTCTTTCCATATTCCCCGGGCTGAATAGCACGGAGCCCTCACCACCGTAGCCGAGTCCTCTACTAAACCCTTCGCTAATGGCCCCACCTAGCATTCCGGCCGCTAAGCCCCCGTAGTTCCATAACCGGCTCAGGCGAGTAGCCGGTACCTTGGACTCGCGGAGGGCATAGGATGGTTTGGCTGGTGCGTCGCTGAACATTTCCGATGTTTCGGTTGTTGAATCTACGGGTAATGGCGATGGTGATGGTGTCTCTGATTCTGCTTCTGCTTTCGACAATATTTCATCGACCATCTGAGTGTGCTCCTGCTCGACTTTCTGCTGGCTTGGAGGCTCCGGACGCTGCTTCTCTTTAATAGGTGACTCGTGCTTATCTAGATCAGCATGTGTTGGGCTCTCATTCGCGGTTGGGCTTGGGCTCTTATGCGTCGCCGCGATCTCAGCAATAGGAGGCGCCGCTCGTCTTCCCCCTTCCATGCGGGGCGGCGGCTTTCCATGGCCGAAGTCCTTGAACCAACTGGGGGTAGGAGGGGAAACGTGAGGTCGTTTTCCTCCTATTGCGTCTTTTTGTCCTTCCAATAGCTGCGATGCTCGACTCGTGTGAAAAATGTTGATATTCACATCCGGGGGAAGATCTTCCTCAGCCGCAATGCTTGGAGATGCATTTAATTTGTCTGAGGTAGGCTGAGACGCTGGAGAAGCCAGAGATGGTTCGACACGTTCACTCTTCTCAGCCTCATTGGCACTTTTCCTTAGTTTCTCGAGGATGACGCTTTGATCTGCCTTGATCGCCGCGGGTTGTGCAGCCGCTGTGTGACTCGGCGAGCCGTGCCGAAAAAGATTCCTGTACTCATCTTGCCTCGCTAATGGTGATTTTTCGACATCGGTTTTAGAATTGCTCGTTAAAGAATCCTCTGCACTAGGCTCTAGGCTCTCAGATTTCAGCGTAGGTGCATCGGGTTGAGAGGACACGTCACGTGCTTGCTCTTGACCAGTAGCCGATGCATCATCAGCAGTACCTGATACCGGTTGGTTCGAGAGAGTGGTTGGCCGCCTCTGTCTCAGGGACCGTACGATACTTGAGGTCTGGCCATATCGATCGATTTGTCTAGCTCGAAGCTCGTAGTGCCGAGATGCGACTGTCCGAGATGCTTTGACGACAGCGGCCAAATCGATGAGGATATCCGCGAACCTCATAAGGACGACTTCTATGCAAGGCAGATGTTTACCTCATTTCCTCATTCTAGCCCCGGAGTTCAAATTCCGCCCGGGAGCTTTTGCTTGATGTCCGGATTTTGGCCACATGAGAATCGAAGAGCTCGAAAAATTAAAGATACCTAGGTACGTAGATTACATAGGTAAGCTTGCGCCACATCACGTGTGGCTGCACAAGTTAGGAAGAAAATAGGTAGTTAGTGCAATGTACTACCTACCTTGTTGATGTTGAATCATCATTCTTCATTCTTCATTCTTACAAACCATTCGAATATCAAAGTAAATCGGCTTAGATGCGATAAGTTCTTGGTTTTATTTATGTAATATCTCCTTCATTATCATAGTGAGATTTTCGTCGTCTTCTTTTACATGTTAATATGTGTGTGGGGCAAGGAATAAATCAACTACCGCTTCTGATGATTGTAGCTCGTCGTGAATTTGCTCAACACTATAGTACTCTTGACAACTCTTCCATTTTCACTTTCCAAGAGAATGTATCTAAAGACTAAGTTCATCCTATATTTTCATATCGTCTACTATTTCTTCACCGAAGGCCAAACCATTAGCTACCGACTAGTAGCGACCGAGCTAAACCTATCAGATCTACCTACAGCCTGTCAGACATATCTAGCTCCGTCAAGATGGAAGCTCTAGACCCCCTCAGCCGCAGATCGCTTGGCGCTTGGAAGAGGGACAATCAGGCAGCGTCTCATCATGTATGCCATTGCATGTTCCGCAGCATATAGAATGCCATTTTCGGGTCTCAAAACTTCTAGTCTAAGTCTTTTCTTTTATAACACGTACGCATCATTTATGAACAGAAGCAATACTATCCGCTTCCCCGACAATGCCAAGTCTTTTCAGCACTGCCAAGGATCTTGCCAAAGGCGTGCGTCTGGCGGCAGATACGGTAGTATACGCCGGGAACACAGTCTCGCGGCACATCAAGGGAGGTAGGAGTGGCGTCTGTCTTGTATGTAACAACCTCCAGCCCTATGACCATGAGGATACCTTCGGCCGGCCCAGCGCCGTTTGGACCCAGATCAGCGATCCACAACAGGTCGCCCGACGCAAGGAACTCGCCTCGGTTCCCACTCTAGTCCTAGAAGACGTATCAACCAAGAAGATCCTCGAGAGCCGTGAAACGGATCCGCAGACGGGCCTCCCCAAGAACGATTGTAGATATTGTCGACTTCTGTGTGAGATCTTTGACGCCTACTTCATCGACAAATGGATGAGCTGGATTAAAGAGACGAAGAATGGCATGCCGATTAAGGTCGGCTTGATGATCCGGGAGGGGCAGCCGTTGATAGTCAATTGCTGGAACTTCACCTACGACAAATGGTTTCAGAATCCTCGAGTAGACCTCGAGCTTTACATGGACCCGGTGCCTCCGTCCCCTATACCGGGCGCGCCCACATTGGGACCCACTGGGCGCCGAGCAGTAGATGTCCGGTCTGAAGAATGCATGAGGTTCATGAAGGAAAGCCTCTCGGAATGTCTTAGAACACACCCAGGATGTGCTCCGCATCCCGGTGGCTTTGTGCCCACGAGGCTTATCTACGTTAGGGAAGGGAATAATGCGCTGAGACTATGCGATGCTATTCCATCAGGGGAAGGGATTGCATATGCGGCTCTCAGTCACTGTTGGGGTGGTGGCAACCCGCTTTCTCTGACGAAATCTGCTTTGAACGGCTTGAAAGAGCACATTGACTTTGCAGAATTGCCATCTACTTTCCAAGATGCGGTTACTGTAACGCAAGAGCTTGGACTAGCATATGTGTGGATTGACTCACTTTGCATTGTCCAAGACGACGCGACAGACTGGGAACAGGAGGCAGCACGAATGGGCTCAGTGTATAGTAGTGCATTTGTCGTCATCAGCGGTGCATCGTCTCCCAATCCCAGTACACCATATCTACGAGCCCGAGAGGAGGAATGGCTTCCGAAGCGTTTCAACTTTCCCGTATCGCCCGGCGTCAATATGCCAATAATGGTCCGACAGCGACATCTCCTAGCGGCGCCGCTTGAGCAAGGCTTGCTGGAACCGCCGTTCACAAGCTCGTGGGCTACTTTGAAGAAAGTCGGGCCGTTATACGGGCGCGGGTGGTGCTTTCAGGAATCATTCCTCGCCGTCCGAATTATCAATTTCGCACCCGGCGCTATCATCTACGAATGCAAGACGCACCGAAAGAGCGAAGATCAACTACCTCCGTATCCATCCACAATCCCCGGCACTTTAGGTGAAATCACCCCTCTAGAACAGTGGCATATGATTGTGAAATCATACACTTCGCGCCAATTGACTTTCAACAAGGACAAACTCCCGGCAATAGCTGGTGCTGCTACTAAAATGCCCCAGGCTAGGACAAGCAGATATCTCGCCGGCCTCTGGAGCGAGAGTCTCCTCTTAGATCTCCTCTGGCAGGTGATGCCGGGCCGTGCCCATCTGCCGCTGATGACAAAGGACCACGAAGAAAATGCGCCGACGTGGTCGTGGGCATCGATGAATTGGGGTGTAGTCTGGAACTCGATACAATCACCTCAGTTCCTCGCCAGCGTGGTCGACGCCCAGACAGAAGTTGTAGGAGCCAACCCCTACGGACAGGTCTCCCAGGGCATGGTCACGCTTCGTGGTCGCATGAAGCACTGTCGTCTTCTTGCAGATTACCATAGGAATGAGCATGATGTGTACTACACAAAGCCAGATGGATCTCATAGCCGCAAGCAGCATTTCCGGACCGACGGCGCTCTAGTACCAGGAACAGTCGAGGGACACAACGGCACGGTCGCTCAGAGATCACGGCTTACTGTATCTGGGAATGGGATGGAGACGGCGGCAACCTTCTTCTGCATCGCCAAGGGCCACTGGATGAAGTGTGATCATGTTGGCTTGATATTGGGCATGTCTCCGAGGCATCCCGGATTCATGGAGAGAGTCGGTAGCATCGCAAATGTGCCCAAAGACTGGTACGAGACCGGCGAGGAAGTTACGGTGACCATTGTATAAGATTTAACATAGGGGGACAGCTCAGGGGTAAGATCATATAGCTTGTTAGAAGTCGAGGTGTGTTGATATCAACGTTATACCTAGCTTAAAATCAAGTTATAATAACACTTCGCACATAGGTAATTAGCTGCTTAACAAAATTTGAGAAAAGTTGCATAGGTGTTAAGAAAACAGTACCCTTGGGGATGGTGCTTGATGCCAGTAACCAATTTTAACTACCAGCAGGCAATTGGTTAGGCGCCCAGCTAAGAGTTTATTTAATAAGCTCATGGTATAGTATTAGCCCCCGACTTCTCTTTTGACAATCATAATCGGCATTGTGAGCCCTGTAAATTGCCGAAGTATCCAATGATAGGGCTCACGATACATATGTCTTCGAGGAGTAGTAGAAGTACAGCTAAGGAGATATCGGGTTTAGCAGGGGTGCTGTACTTGGCTTGCAGATTTCCACTCCGTCTGCACATTTTCGGCGATAACGCTGACGCTGCTAAGCCCCGATTTTCTCTAAAATCTCATCGGCGTTGAACTGATGTCATTTCTTTGAGCAATTCCCATCATTAGGTACTCAGGTCTAGCTCCGATACACACCTCCTTACTACTCGGGTCCCCTATTCACCCACCACCACCTTTAGATCAAATTGACATCAATTCTAAATCGGACATTGACGGTCTTAAGATGGGACCTTGCAGTAGTTCATCGCACGCGGTGCGCCTTCATCCAGGGACCAGTCGCTCTTTAATCCGTATAAGAAGGAGTTGTACATCATCTATAGTTTTGCCAATCTAGTTTCATCTCTACACATGAAAATTCCACGCCTCGTAAGACTACATTCTAAAGCCTCATTTCAACCGCTCTTCTCCTTCAATAGGACGTCATATCCAAGGTCGTTCTCACAGCAAGCAACTCGCCTTTACGCAAAACACAACATGACTGGAAACGTGTGGTTCATCGCAGGAGCCAGCAACGGCTTCGGCCGTGCCGTTGGCTTCGAAGCTCTGAAGAGAGGCGACAAGGTGGTCGCTACCTCTCGCAACCCCGCCAAGATGGCCGAACTCGAGGAGGCCGGCGCCATGGTACTGGCTCTCGACGTTACTGCGGACGACGCAACCATCCAGGCCGCTCTCCAGAAAGCGGTTGACGCCTACGGCAAGATCACGCACTGCATCAACGCAGCGGGATACATACTAGAAGCCGGCATCGAAGAAGCTTCGTAAGTCTTGATATACCTAGAGAAAGATACAACCTTTTTGACCACCCCGCTAACCCACGAGAACAGGGCGCAAGAGGTGTACGCGCAGTTCAACACCAATGTCCTCGGCGTCATCAACGTGACGCGCAACGTGCTGCGCCACATGCGCCCGCGGCGGCAGGGCGTGATCGCCAACTTCGGCAGCCTGGGCAGCTGGCGGGGCGGGCCGGCCGGCGGCTACTACGCGGCGTCCAAGTGGGCGATGAGCGGGTTCACGGAGTCGCTGCACGAGGAGGTCAAGCCGCTGGGCATCGCGGGCGTCGTCGTCGAGCCCGGGTACTTCCGCACGGGGTTCCTCAACGAGGGCGGCGGCAACCGCCTGAAGGCCGCGCACCCGCTGGTGGACGAGTACAGGGGCACGGCCGTGCAGGCCGTCAAGGACCAGCTCCAGGTCGTGGACAACAACCAGCCGGGCGACGTCGTGAAGGGCGCCAGGGTCCTCGTCGATGTGCTGACGCGGACGGGCGTCGCGGCGGGCAGGGAGATCCCGATGAGGCTCGTGCTCGGGCGCGACGCGATGCAGGTCATTCAGGGCAAGATGGAGAGCACCGATGCGCTGCTTAAGGAGTGGGAGGACATTATTGTCAGCACCGATCACGACGATGTGAAAAAATGAGAACAACGTTGTAGGTCTGAAGGGGTTGGATGTATTCTACTAGTTGTTAAAGGGGTATTGTTCAATACAAGCGAGCGTTCTCTTAGTTTTAAGTGTCCAGCTATAGAGTCAAATTGAATAGAAGATACATAAATGTTTCAGACCCCAATAGTATTCGGTAACACTTTCGTTAGTCTGTATAGGCAGCTGAGTTCCCCCTGCTAGGTAGGCATTTTTCAATCTGCTTTAGGTACTTGACCACTCTAGTCATCGATGTAGAGAGGAAGCTGAATATGAATAGGTGCAGTAGCCCTATCAAAAGACACGGGACTTAGAGTATAACAAAAATAACTAGCTAGTCCTTAGGACCCTTAGAGCTGCTTATCTTCGTCCGTCACGGGAGTATGAATCTAACTAAGCAATCACAGATGAAGTACCAAGTCAGCCTACCCCTTCTTCCTACAGCAACCAAACGAAGCATCGCGCCATACCGACAAGTGTGCGAGCAGACGCGACACCTGATGAGGCAGTTCCGGCCGTACCTGCGCGCCGGGGCCGTGGCGCCGTACTAGGTACACGCCCGCTAGGGACAGGTGCAGTTCGGGGTGACGATCGGGCCGGGCCGCGGCACGGGGCAGATGGGCGCGTTCCGGCCGCCGAGCCTGCTGATTTGGTGGTTCAAGGGCCGCTACCTAGGTAGGCATCAACAAGGCGGGCGACTACCCGGCTGTTGGGAGCATGAACGGGGCATGGCCGAGCTGATTGGTTAGTTGGTTGCTGACTATTGTGATAACCTCGTTTGGAGGGAGTCATAGACGCCTAAGCGTGCTAGAGTCAATGATATCAATAGATAGGGGCTAGTATTGCGGGGGTTCTTTTGGACTTAGATATGCCACTCTTTGTAGAATATTAATATGATAGCATTTAGATCGACGCTAATATGTTTCCCATGAATTCAACCCCGTACCTAGGTAATCTAAGATAGCCACGCATGGAGCTTCATGGCATCCGATGCTGTCGACGGATAGCTTCTAATTGGGATAGAGCCAACTTTTGGGTCGACGAAAAAACCTGTTGACGAAGAGCTTTTAGTGATAGAATATGCCTTCTATCCCGTCGCCGACGAAATGTTTGTGCCAAAATGGTTGTAATCTCAAATTCCGCAAATATCTAGGAACGCTGATCTCAAGACAGTTGGTATTGTGCAAGTTCACCTCTGCTGGCGGTCCTCGCACGTAAATATATAGACCAACGTGGTGCAATAATTTACATTCATCACAGCATTTTTAATGCCTCTCCTACAGCATCATCCCCTTTTTCTTTGATACCTTTCTGCGGAAATAGCTCGCTTGTCCTACTCAATAGCCATTCCACGTGAATCCGGCTCACCAGACTGTACAACACTGGAGCTTGCTGCTCGGCTTAGTGCAGGGGGTCGTCCATCAATGTGTGGACGCTTGCTGTCTCGTTGAGAGTCATGTGCTGAGGGGGGTCTTTTTCTGTCCTTGTCGCGATTGCCGCCTTCCTTGCCAGCCGCAGCCCGGCGCGCATCTCGTTCTTGCTTCTCCTTCTCACGGCGCAATGCCTTCGACTCAAACTCGTGCCAGTCACCTTCAAGATCCCGGAGTCTGCAAACAACGGTTAGCATGTCTAAACACGGAGAGAATTAGTTGGGAAACAACATACTCAATCGCTTGCCTAGCGGGTGGTTCCTCCGTTGTGAAGTAAGGGTGCTCTAAGACTTCGGCAGCAGACGGTCGCTTCACCGGATTGTACTGAAACATGGCAGTAAGCAAGTCAAAGGCAGCTGCTGGTACACGCTCCTTGTATTTCTCTGCGAACACATCAGGTTTACGATAGCCAGGTCTCAATAACTCGAACCACGGCATATCGATGAGACCAGGCCAATCGACCTTGTTCGGAGTACCAAGCACAGCGTAGATCTTATCCAGTTGGTTAATTTCACCACCGTCGCCAGGAAAGATGGCATGGCGCGTGAATATTTCAACCATGACACATGCTGCGCTCCAGATGTCCACGGCAGCACCATATTGAGTCTCCCCTAGTAGTAACTCTGGTGATCTGTACCAAATGGTGATGACGCGGTTCGTGTAGTCGACCTGGTGACGTTTGGCATAGAAGCGAGCCAGACCAAAGTCGGCCAACTTCAAAACCCCATCGCTACTGACCAAGATGTTGGCCGCCTTGATGTCGCGATGCAGTACGCCTCGTTTGTGTAGATAGTCGAGACCTTCAAACAATTGCAGAGCGAGGTGCTTCTTCTGTGCCGGATCCAGCTTGTATGACGGGTGGTTCAATAGTCCGGTAAGATCATGAGACAGATACTCAAAGACCATATAGCAGTCGTTCTTTTCAACCATGACCTCTTCTAGGTTCACAATATTGTCATGCTTTAGAGATTGGAGAAGCTTAATCTCCCGCACGGCAGTGACAGGAAAGCCATCTCTTTCTCCCTCCATGCGTATCTTCTTCAAAGCGACAAGCTTCTTGGTATACACATGGAGCCCCTTGAAGACTTTGCCGTACGTACCAGATCCCACGACGGACTCGTTGCCAGGTTTTCGGAAGAATACCGAATCGGATGCAGCAAGATCGGCTGGTAATTCGGGTTTGGGTTTCAGCTTTCGGTGTATTTTCTTCACTTTCCGTGTCCTTGGTGGTTCGGGCGGGCCCCTGTTGGCACGGTAGTCCTCTCTGACTCTAGCAGAAGCAGGTCCTCTCGGTGTATCTCGGGGTAAGTCCCGGTCCCGGTTTCGGCTTCGCTCTCTGTCGCGATCCCTCTCTCGATCACGACCTCCTCGGTCTCGATCACGATCACGGCCTTGGTCTCGATCATCAACCGGTGGAGGTGGTTCCTTTTTGGGGGCTGTGTTGAACTTTTGCGAGATCTCTGGTTTAGGGGTTGCCACCGGTGTCTTGTTTGTTGCCTTGAAAGCAAAACTGAACTTGGAACTTGCAGGACCCGTCGGGGCTGTAGGGGGAGGGCGGGGAGGAGGCATCTGCTCGTTAGCGTTTTTGTCTACTAGCATTTCTTCACTTTGATGGTTCTTAGCCACTCGAGATGCCTCGTCGTCGTCCTTCCCATCGTCTTGAACTCCGGTAAAATCGGACGCATGTTGTGGGCTGTGATGTCGAGGCGTGTTTTCACCCGAGACATCTCTGCCTGCGCCGGATGCTCGCTGTCCGCCTTGCGAACCGGTCATGCCACGGTACCCACCCCGAGCAGAGTGTGAACTACCTCGGAAACCTCCTCGAGAAAAGTTACGGCTTTGATAAGATTGGGACATGGGCCCCGTAGGTGGGTGTGGCGATGATTGACGCGCGGCATGGCGACCCGAGGGGCCAGTTGGTGGACCATGGCTGCTTTGAGGGTACTGTGGAGGATACTCGCTATATTGGATGTGAGCATGGGGCATGGACTTATGGGGGTCCGTGTAATCATACCTGTGAGGTGAGTTTTGGCGTTGACCATTCCAAGCACCTCTACCACCACCGTAAGGCGACTGTGAAGTAGGAGAACCGCGGAAAGATGAGCGTGAGTTAGGACGTGAAGGTGAATGAGCAGGTCGACGATCACCGTATTGAGAATTTCCAGGACGGGTGGGTGGCAATTGAGTAGTAGAAGCACCTCGGGTTTCTAGCCGTCTGGTCATGTTCACTTCGATACTATTTGCACCAGATGCCAATTGACCTCCTGGGTGAAACCTCGGGTCTTCGCGGGTTTTACCCTTTTTCCGAGACCGGCGAGATCCACGCTCTCTCGGTGAACGAGGCGGGAAATCGGGCCTAGATGACTCAAAGGCAGGGGTCGACTGGTGAGAGCGCGAACCAGCTTCTGATGAGATAAGGTTGTGTCTACTCAATGGACGAGGAGGTGAGTGAGTGCGCGAGAAAGATGATCGTCGAGAGCCGGATAGCGGCGAACGACTACGATCCCGAACCTGCGAGTCCCTGCGTGAAGGAGGTAGAAGACCAGGATCCTGTTCAGGTTCACCTTCACCTTCACCTTCACCTTCACGAGGGAACGAAGGACTACGATCCCGATAACGATGCGGCTCGATAGGATCGTTATGCTCGGCGTGTCTAGCGCGAGGACCGTCGTAGCGAGGAGAGGGAGATCGTCTGCGAGTAGGGGGTGGAACTGGGTTGTTCAACTGGCCCCTATCCGCTCTCTCTGTCCGTTCTGCTCGCTCTGCTCGACGACGTCGGTCCCGTTCACGCTCACGCCTAGATTTCTTAGGTCGCGAGGGAGGGAAAGGCAAAGGACTTCGAGTTCTCCTTCGCTTTCTCGAGGCTGGAGAGAAAGATCGACCTCGTCCACCGTATTCGTTGTTTCTAGGACCGTGTCTAGGAGAGGTGGGTATGTTGTGATAATCGTCCTGTTCAAATGTCTCTCCGCGTTCGGCTCGCAAAGGATGATCTTTCATCTCACGCGAACCTTCTTCGCGGTCTCTGCTTCGATCTCGCGATCGTCCACGTTGACTCACATCGGATCTAGGAGGTTTCTCCTTCTGCTGGGAGAATAGATCGTCGCGAGTATCTCTGCCTCTGCCGCCGTAGACTTCCGGACGTTGAGAAACGGGCGAATGGGATCGCAATGCGGACGGGCGGGAATGCGAGTGCGAGTCAATGGCGGAGACTCGACGACCGCGATCAAACTTGTCACGATCCCTACGGTCGCGGGCGCGGTCGCGATCTTCGTTATCGAAGCCCTTGCTGCTATAGTCGTGTTTCATCGCAACATCTCGAGGATGAGCCTTTGATCGGAAATGATTGTTGTTTGATGTTGTGGTGGGCGTTGGTGATGGTGATGGAGGACCAGGCTTGCCGGGATGTGGTCGACGCATTGCTGGATCCATGTCTGCATCACTGATTTTTCTTTGGGCTTAGGTACAATACCTTAACTTATGACACGGCCCGGTATAGTTCAGCACTGATTTAGTGCTAATGCCAGTGGCAGAATACCACTAAACCGCTTGTAAAAAAACCAAACCAGGGTCCAGACAGGCTATGGGCTGTCAGAGAGGGAGAACGGTAAAATTATGTCGCCGATAAAAGACAAGGGTTAGGCCACCTCAGCAGCCTCATTGAACGAGAGAATATGACACTGAGAGATAAGTGGTCAAGAAGTGAGTGATGGCGTGTGCGTGCGCTGCGCGAGCATGTACGGTATGTAACGGTACGTACTTTACCCCGGTCAGCCCCGCAAACTGATGCTTGGTTCTTATGTAATTTTCGTTCGAGTTGATGAAGTCCGGGCGTGTGATGTGGAATGGTGGTATGTAATGTAAGGTAGTCAGTTGAAAAGGTAGAATTCCGAATCCGAATGATGCAAGAAAAGTCGAAATGCGGAATGCGTCCGCCAGCCTTTTGCTGATTGGAAAGGAAGGGTTTAGGTCAGGCAGGCAAAGGTGCAGTAAAGTACCTAACCTTAGGTAAGCCTAGGGGAATAAAGACGAACAGGTGCAGGTGCTGGTTTGGTTTGGTGGGTTTCCCGTCTTTAAAAAAAAAAAAGTTGGGTCTCCATACGTCGCGAAACTCTGGCGTTTCCTAGAGCCTCGCGCGCAACTACCAACAAGCAGCAGCACTGACCAGCATCAGCCAGCTGCTCCTCCACTGCCAATGCACCCCCTATCACCACAATTACCACCGCCCACCCTGACGTAAAGTATACCGTAGGTTAGGTATGCTGGTATGTAAGGTAGCTGTGTAGGTAGCTGGAGGGATGGAAAGAATTTCCGATTTTAATCCTGCCCTAGTCTGGACCATGTTTGTAATATCCAGAAAAATGGCAGCAATAAAATGAAAATGATCGCAAATTTGCGTCACGCTCAAGTAGACGGACGGCCTTTCGAGTCCTCCCGGCCGAGACCGAGCAAACAGTCAGTCAGTTGGAAATGTCTCAACACTCCCAAAGGCTTATCGCCTATCCTCGTAGGAATAGCTAGACAAGTCAAACAGCAAAACAGTCCGGGCATGCTATCTACGATGACGTGCTCTAAATATGTCCTCCACATGGCACCCTTAGATTTCTAATCCCTCTTGCCTTGATGATATTGATATATCCAATATCAACATACCTAGGCAATTATCGATACCTTCACGAATATCTTATCTTGCCTACTCAACCTGGTGATAAGTTAGGTTGCAGTTTGCATCCCGAATGGTGACTAGGTGACTAGGTATTAAGCGTTGGCAATCTGCATGCCCCCGCTCCTTCAGAGCTCCACGCTAGGCTGTCTTCTTAGAATGTAGCGAGATCTCTATTGTTTCCCTGTAGAACAGATTAACAGCAAAGGATCCTCGCAAAGCCATTCGATTACCTGCTGCTCCGATAGAGAATTTGACCTCGCGGTCAATCTGCGCTTTGATACTGTAAGGCATAGTTGTCTGGATGCAAGCTGGAAGAGCCCGAAAGCCATATTCAGCAGGCTAGGTCTCTACCCCAGCCTTCAGACCCTCAACCATAAATGCAATTGATACACAAAAGGTAGTGATAGGTCAGCTCACCCTTTTCCTTGGCCGATGTACCAGTAGGGTGTCAATCGAATTGGTTACGAGCCTCGAGACAAAAGAAAATCCCATACGGGGCAATGGAACTATATGATACTTCTGGAGTGCAGTGACCGAACCGAGATGGATCATAAGAAATTGGTTATCTCCATCGCATCCCCAGATTAAGCCAGGTTAGGCTGCGCCATCGAGGCGTATAATAGCCGTAGATGATCGGTGGGTCCAATTGCCGGTGACAAGAAGACATAGTATCATCACAGAGGTGGGGGGGAGTTTGACTACATCTGTATAAAGTGATGGGAAGTCCGCATGCTCCTTGAAGATTGGTATAGTAGTGGCCCAGCGCACTGGTAGTGATTTTTCGTTCCGCGGGGTGCTGGCTGTTAAGAAACCAAAGTTGACATAATCTGTATCAGACCTAGCCTAGAAGAACATTCTGCCAGGCTCGATATACTCCGTGAAAGATAGAGCTTCTGTCCCCTCGTCTAGACAGATGTGGATTCGAGTCCACAGTCCATAAATACTTGAAAGGTGGCATAGGGCTGGGATGGCGAATTGACTTGGTCGAAGGGTTGGACGACGGCTGGAGGCGGGGAAAATAATCAAGGTGACCAGGCAGATAAACTATTTCATGTCCGCTGTTGAGAGTATTTCGATGCGATACAATCCATCTACTTATTGCTAGCTTGAGTCAAGGCGCCGGGGAGTGCTTTCCAAGCATATTGATACGAGTATCAGTAAGCCTGATAAATATTAAGTGATGCAGAATTTATGTAGACGAAATTGGCGGTGTCGGTCGCATGGCCCGATCGTCAATGTACGCGTGCTCTCGCCGCCGAAGCAGCAGCGATTAAATAAAGACATCGCTTCAAATATGTTTACGTCGGGAAGATGAATATCTGGCGATACAAGGACCAGCACAAGATTCGCGCGGGCACGGTGATGATTGACCTGAGTTGCTAGTAGTTGTTGTCATCAGTAAAAGGTTGGTTGTTTGTCCTAGGTTGGAGAAGCAAGCAAGCTGGCAAGTTGATTGACAGCCCACCAAGTATTTTCCACCAATTGAGCGGAGCAGTATTGTATTATGTAACACGCACGGCCCTTTAGTTACGTAATCGCGTCCCAAGCCAGGCTTTCCTCTCATCTTACCCCGCAATATCACTATCTTACCTACGATTACCTACGAAATCACAGTAACCTGCCCAATTCATTTAACGAGTAAGAAATGATCATGAAAAGAGAGTTTGTATGAAGATGAAGGGTTCACCATTTTCCCCACAGACCAAATTCCAAATTCTTCCATCTAGGAGCGTATGGCGCGGAAAGTAGCCGGCTGTCTTGGAATTTCCTTTCACTTAACTATATTCGGTCTGTTCTACCAAATTCGTCAACATCACAAGAAATCCAGATCGTTCAGCTTCGGGGTCGACAATGCACTATCGAACGAATAGGTTAGAGTCCGTCGGTCCGGCTCAAGCTTAGTCGGCCACCTTATCTATCCCGCCAATGCCCCCTTCGCAAACCTAACAATTTGATGTCGGCCGTGCTCCTCGTCATCTCGGATCGACATAGTTCCTGCCTACGAAGTATGGTTTCAAGTGCCAAGCCCCAGGGTTCCTTCATCATCTATCTACGTAAGTAGGGGCCGGGACCCAAACCCATCGATTCCGGGGATCTGCACGAGTCTCGCATCTATCGATAACAAGAGACGTGACGCATACGCACAGCCGCACAGGTAACTAGTATCTTGTCTTGATAGTCCCCATACCGTAAGCCAAGGGTTAGAGTATTGTGCAATGCGTTCAGTTTATCCACTCCCTCCTACTACATAGCATTCCTACTGGCATCAGCAATGGCACTGATGTAACCAAACAGTGATTTTGTTTCATTTTCGACAGTGTAAACTTGTCGACGTCAGATTTTGATGGTGTACACCACGCTTCCACGCAGGGGCAAAGGCGAGACGCCGACTAATCAGCTTCGTGACCTTCTAGAAAGTCTACGCCTTCTAGTTTAATAATAGTTCGGACCAGTTTCACGCCGACTTTTCAACTCATGTTCGTTCGTCCGAAAGATGACCGGCAGAACCCCCGCGTCAGCTGTTGGTTGGTGGTATCATACCCGCAGCGATTTTCACAAGGAGTTCCCAATCGCCTCCGTACGTCAGTCCAAACTCACTATCTCTTACGAGCTGCGCTTCAAGTCTTGGCCAAGCTCTGGGGAGCACGAGTTGCACGCACAGGTGAGTATTTAGGCTAGATCTTGATGTTACCATTATGATCGCCGTTAAGCAAGACATACCCCTACGATCATACCATTTGGTTCTATTATTCATCAGAGCTTGGGATCCATCAAGTCTTGGAAACCGCCCAAAGGAGAGCCAGACTACCTCCTTTACGACATGATGAAGTTGGCCAAGAAAAGCTGCGAAGATAATTCGCCACGTTTTTCAGTTCTTCTGGCAGCTTTGCATCATATTCGAAAAATCTCATCTCAGATCAATTCTCGCTACTGCATAAGGTAGAGAGGCTATTCCAAGATTCGCTTCTCGAGTACATCTGTTGCAACGAACTTACCTAATCATCACTTCCGTAAAAAGTCACAGAAACCTCACGCCGCGCGTATTTGTGACTGTCATTTCAGATATGCGCAATTTCACATTTCCACACTAGCAGTAGACATCTGCAGCTGTGTAGGCTTATCTACTATGTGCTAAGTTGCGTTAAATCCTGCGATAGAGTGGCCGAGATGTACATAGTAGAAATGTAGAAATAATTACAGGGGGTTGTCTAGCATGCGTTCGGGAAGTTTGACCCCTAGCCCGCGACGACCCTGGACTAAACCGTATCGGGTTAAGACCACCCCCAATCGAGACCAAGTCTTTTGAGCCCCAACCTTATTTTGATAAGTAAGCGAGACGACAAGGGACGACGAAACCACTACACGTTCCATCTTTGCCTCATCTGCTTCCACTATTCAATGCTCTCTGACAGCATCGTCTCGGTCCTAGCCTAGGGTCATAGTAGCCCTCCCTCATAGCCCTCAATCACCGACGTAGAGCTTGTAGATCGGACCAGTCTAGCTCAACTTGGTATTGCCCGTGTACTCAGACCCCTGGCGATTCGTAGAATCTCGCCCAAATGGTACCTGAGCTGTTCAACTCGTATGAATTGACATGGCTAGAAGCTTCACCAGTGTGGGCTATCGCTGCCGTCGGCGAATTCTAGCCAATCCTAGGTCTTTCTCGTTTCCAGCTTGGACTGTGCAATGGTGATGGGACCCTTGATCCACCTGCAGAAGCCAACCGTTGGCTCGAACTCGGAGCTGTCTGGCCCGGCGGAACTAGCCAGACTGCTACCCTCTGAGCAGTCCTCAAGGAGTTGGTCTCTTATTATCGACTTCTTTCATGCACTCTTTTGATTTTGCCATCTCCTCTGGAGGAGACTTGCGGCCTGGCGCACGTTTTTTTCACTTCATCGGCCTACGCTGCCCTTGGCCACTATTATCTCTTCATTTCCATTCGTTCAGGCAAGGCCTGCTATCTGCTGGTTCAGGAATTCCTTTTCCTAATTCATGAGCTGGCTCTTTGTATAGCTTCTTTCTATGTTTTCATCGTCTCTTCCTACTTGCAGACGATCGTCATACCTACTACTGTATTATCGAGCGCAACTACGATATCTCTTTTAGTTTGATGACTTGACCACGACAAGCAGGCGACTCTTAGGCCCGAAGTCCTCGCCTGTTAACCGAACCTGGGCTTCACCATGTTGGACAATATGGACGGCCTTGAGTGGCATCAGAATACGAGCTTGTCGAATTATACGAATGGAGGGTTTTCTCAAGCTGCTTTCGCCAGCAACTCGACATTCGGCGTCATCAACCAGTTCAAGTTCCTTGCCGCAAGATCGATACGAACTTCGACCATTATCCTCGCCGCTTTCAATACGGTATCAGCTTTCGCAACCGCAGCTGGTATTCTCTATGATTGTTACGCAACAGCAAAACGTAACAACCAAGGAGGCAGGTAAGTCATCACGCAATTATCCTTATCCGTGTATGTCTTTGCTCACGACCTTCTCAAGGGTAAATGTTTTCCGCTGTGTTGGAGGACCCGAAACATATCCGTTCTTTCTGTCTCTAGGCATCACAATTCAAGGCATTATATTTGCTGTCTCCCAATCATTCGGCTTAGACGGTCTATTTATTCCAGGATGCTCTCTGATTTCCCAATTCATGTGGCCCGGTACGTAAACTACATCATTGAAAAGTCATAGACAACGAACAACCTCCTAATTACATTGCAGCCATTTTCATTGTACCTTACATTCAACTGGTCTTTGGATTGGAAGTCACCTTTCGAGCCCTCAAAAAGAGACCACTACCCCCGAGAGGCAAGTGGAATATTGTGATCTGCCTCATAATCGTTAAGATCCTCCTACTCGGCACTGGCTTGGTTGGCTTTTTTATCCGCCCTCCAACCTTTTGCTTTGCTTCACTTTTCTGGTTCGTAGCAAAATGGGCAGAAGGCGGTTTCGTTTTGCTGCTCATTATTGCCGTGGTTTTGGCGATTTGCAGCATCATCATCTTCACGAGACTAACCCGGTACTCAATCATCGAAACTTCCGAGCGGGTCAGCGCCTCTAGGACAGTGTACTACCTTGTCCTGGCAGTGGTCACTAATGTATGCTCTACCCTCTATCTTACTAAATACGCACCTATTAACTCACTATAGGCATTGATTGTGCCCTTCTTTATTCGCTTAACCTTTTCGAACCCTATGGACGATAGTGGTGGAACTGGGTTAACCTTGTCCATGATCTCAACAGTCGTCGCTAACGTCACGGGGCTTACGACGGGTGGGCTTCATCTATTTCTTCGATCCAATACTATAGGTACAATCGCTCCCAAGAATAAATTCGCCGAATACGAGCGACTAAAGTTGAAACATCAAATCCGAGTGAGGGGGTCAAACAATATGGACTTCAATGACCATCTCCTCCAGCCCGTACCCGGACCTCAGTCGTATTCGAAAAACGAAAGTCAAGAAAACCTAGTAGACGAGAAGGGAGACATGGAGCGAGGGGATTCAATGCAGTTCGGCTCAGCCATAACGAACCCTCTAAGATCCAACGCGGTGTATGAGGAGGCTACGAATATTCCACAAGTTCCAGAGCCCGCTCAAGTCGCTTCTACCATTTCACCCAATACACATGGCCGAAAACCATCAGCATCCTACAACCTCTTCCCTAGCAAAAATCAGGGCGACACAAACTCAGTTGCACTATTACCATCCACAGCCTACAATCCTAACCCCCAACCCACCTTGACCATACCCACATCCCAATTCAACGACTTCAACTTCAACGACACACTTAGGCCACCCCCGTCAATTTGGGGCCGTCACAAGCGAGATTCCTCGATGGCCTCGTCCGCAACGGTTCAGATTGGCCTACGTGTTTCGAATATAGCGGACATTGGACCATTTGCAAGCAAGCCTTCCCTGGAAGCTGAAAGAGTATACACTCTAGATTACCCTCCAAAGGAGGAAGTGCCGAGTGCCTATCGACCAAGCCCTCTCGCAGCTTACAGCACTGCAAATGTCGCGCCGTCGCCGAGCCCTGCGATGGAGATGAAAGAACTCCCGCCAGTCCCCGCGAAGTCGGAGAAAAAGAAAGATGACTGCACTCTGAGTCCAACAGTCTATAACCCAAACAGCCCCACGAAGAGCAAGACTCCGAGTCCAAGAGGAGTTGGATTCAACGTTCCTCGGAGAGCAAATACCACACCTGTACAACAAAACGAGCCAACCCAGGTACCACCATCCCGAAGTCGCGGCAACTCAAGTGGTGCTGTAGATGGCAGATCTGATTGGATCTGAGGTCCATCGGACTGATGAGAAATCATTCCATCTACTTTTGAGGCTATAGATAATGAGGACACGCCAATATGTAACACCACAGTCAACTGTTTCTTTACCAAGAGACCATATCCCTTCATTAGCTTTCCTTCGATATCATTTATGTTTTACACGCCACAAAAGCACAGCACACTTGCTCGTTCTCTTGTACTTTTTTTTTTCCTTGTTCGATTCTTCTACCGAAAGGCGTTGTGTGGTTGGTGCGATACCAAAACAGACAGGGCCAAGATTTTATTGTTCTTTTTCACATATCGAGGGGACTTGGAGGGATATACAGTGTCATGCATATACAGGCGTCCATCAGAGAGACGGAAGTCACCTTCCATCTTGTTTTTAGGTGGTTTCACGATGGGAAGACCTAGAACTACAGGCCCACTACCTATCCTGTGTAGACTAGTGGGAATGCTGTATGTTGAGAAAGAGGGTTGTTTTCCTGTATGACTGGATGACAAAACAAAGCTACGAACAATGGCGGGCTACTAGGGAGAGGGGCTATAGGAAACGCTTGTAACCTAGTGGTATGGACGGTAATAGCTGCCGCAGATGTATCTAACTAGAATAACACCAATATTCCAACCTCTACATTGATTTGCCGCAGTTCCAAGTGAAGGCCCAATGATCGGCTCCATGACATAATATGATCTTCTCTCGTGCCGATCGGGCCACGGCGCCGAAACAAAGGAACCAATTCACAAACTGAAACATCAAACTAACTACCCACATCCATCGGCTGAGAAGCCGAGACAGCTCGCCTAGCCGGCACTCGTTCATGAAACGGATTCCAATTATAACCAACACATCTTATGTACAGTCGATTATGAAATTGAAGCGTAGAATACATAACTGAAGTCACGCTTAGAAACGATGCGATCCTCTCATCCCAAAGTTTTTGTTCTAAATTAAGGAAGGATCTCATTTAAACGTTTTATCATATGATGTGCTTTGAGTCTCCTGAGTTATGTTGCCTCATAGATATTAACATTAGAGAAGATCTATAGTCCGGATATCATCTAGCTTACTATCCCGCACCACTTCACCATCCATGATACCATGAAGGAACATATCCCCTATAACAGTATACGAGAGAATAGGCAGGCCTGAAGTCCCTACTGGCACTCCTTCATCGTTCCTCTTACCACCTCCATCTAGTGGAGCATTTGGTTCCGGTCGCAAAACATAGGGGAGCCTCGAACCAAGGATCACATGGATCTCATCACCTTCTTGACATTTGAATGATCCGATGCCCACCATACCTGATTCTGTCAAAACCATGACAGATTTGCTATGCGCCAAGTGATGTATATATCGAAATCCATCCGGGGGATCGTCCACTTTGCCACTAGCGACAGAGGTAAGAAAGTCTCGCATGCTGTAGTAGTCATACTGCGTCGCTCGACGGAAATGTGGTGGTGTGTTAGACCGCAGCTCGGCGCAGTCTCTTATCAGCGCGCGCCAAAATTGCGATTCCACTGAAGCCTCAGGCGGAGGGTCGACTGGCCAGTCTCTGATGCCAGTAGCATCCATCCACTCTTGCATGACGTCCACACAATCACGTCGGTGCGAAATCATATCGTTGACAATTTTTATGGTATCAAACTTTAGGGATTGAACCCTTAGTACCGAATCATCAATCAAATCGACTTCCGTGCAAGGTAGATTGGAAGAGGCATGGAACAAGCTTTGAACATGGAGTTTGTTCGTCTGAGTTCTCATTGCTGTGCTGCGGCTGTGGCCGTGTACCCTCATATCAGGAATCCAAGTAGGCAAGCCTCCATTGTCGTTAAGCCATCTGCCACCTTCCAGAGCTTCAAGATTCCTGCTTTGCCGTATACTCCTGAGGAATGCGTTGCAGATGACTGAAGTGGGCGACAAGGAATAATCAGGAACCAACGGCTGCGCATCTTCCCCCCAGTCCGTAACTAAGCCTAGGAGCCCGTAGATAAGATCCCGCTGGTCGGTAGCTTCGAACGACCAGAACTCGCTGCGAAGCTGTGAGAGGGAGAGCTTGTCGCCCTTTTCCATTGAACGCCGGGCGAGAACTAGCGGGGCCTGGAGCGAGATCATGTCAAATAGGAGAGAATACAATGACCTTCTTTTCATAATTCCAAACCACCACTTGGCGCAACAGGTATTCACATGCTTGACGAATTGGTCTCGGATGTTATGAATGATTTCGCCCTCACACGTCTCGGATGCAAAGGCGAATTCAACCTGACGGGGAAGCACCATCTCCTGTATGATCCAGATCCGATTCCACCAAGGCACGTAAGTTATGGCCTTCAGGCTTTCGAAATGTTCTTCAAACGAGGGAGATTTTATGATCGTATAATAATCTTCACCCATTTCGGTCAGAAAACAGGGCAGCTCGTCCAAGTGTTTATCCTGGCCTAGAATTCGAAGCAATTGAAATGCTCGCTGGGCATCCACGGATACTGGCGGCAATACGTCTGTCGCATTCTCGATAACTTCTGGATCCTCCCCGAGCCAAAGAATGGCTTTCTGGCACTTGGCGAAGATGGTTCCCATCATAGCCACTTGGGTCGACTTTTCGGCGTTATCTTCTTCGTTTATGCATACCGCATCAATCCACATAACTCGTGGCGATTCTGTATGACGCATACGACGAAGGGCCAAGTAGAGATTCTCCGTGACTTCGAGTGTTCGACTATTTACGCTGATGGACTTCGTATTATTCGTGTCGCCCCATACGTATGACAATGCCTCATAACACGGGCTATCATCTAGGGATGCGACTTGCAGATTGCATTCGATCTTGTCGGACCAAGTTCCAGCACCAATGGTAAGAAGCCTTATTTGGCGATCGGCTTGGCTCAATGAAGTGTACACATAGTTTTCAGCCATGATGAATCCCTAGAACTGAATACTGAGTCTCTCCAGGAACACTAACTATCGTGGACACGGAGTTAGTATAACTTGAAGCACGTTGGTTGCAATCCGCAATTCAGCTTTGAGGCAGATTCAATCTGATTTCATGAAACATGATGTAAGACGGGAGGAATGAGGGGAAGTTTTAGTTAGCTCTTAGCGAGGACTCAGCTCGGCCGATCCTACGATCTCTTACTATGCAACTATAGAGGCCTCTACGAATATTTGATAGCATATGGGTTTCGTAATAGGAGTGCCACATAAAAGTGATCTATCTGGTTTACTCAGTACGGGCGACCACACCTGTGACTATAGGCAATAGATCTCTTAATGCAATGAATCTAGATGTTACTTTATAGGAACGATGAAGTTAAGTTCCTGGTGACTGTTGAGACGATGTAGTTTTTTAAGGATAATGCAAGTGTTGTATATCAGTTAAGCAATTGCGGTTCTTGATAGTAAAACTACCTAATATGTATGACTTGTCCTTCTGTGCTTGTTGCCTTGGTTGTCCATAGCAAGCCCCTGAATATAAACACCACACCATTACAGATTGAATCCCGTATATAATGCAAAATGGCCAACAGCGGCGCGCGCGGGCGTCTCTGTTAACTAACTAAAACCCCGGCTCTCATGCGCCACACCGACCGGCCCTGGCCGTTAGCCACCCGTTGCTCCGTTTTGGCCTCGGCGCTCTAGCCCCACCTAAGACCGAGCTCGGCCCCGAGTGGTGCTGTTCTATACCCAGATGGCGCGCGGGGCTCCTGCCTATACTAGTGCTGGCTTCTCTACTATTCGCCTATCGCACTTTACAGTGCTGCGTTTTATTTATAAATGAGAGTCCTGAAAGGATGTGGGTGGAAATTCTTTAAGTTAAGAATGACGGTCTCTGATCGTCATTTCGTGAATACAAATGGATTACATAATACACTCTTACAGCCTATAAGATTTTTAGAATAGGGCTATTTACAGAGATTTTAGGTGCCATTATGCACTATAAGTGCGCTAATGAAAACTGTAAGCGCTAGGTAAGTTATAGTATTACTTAGGTACCTAGGTAGGTAGGTACATACACAGGTTATAGTGATTTTAAATGCTGGGCACCTAACATTTAGTGCTAGATTATAGGGACCTTAAGTGCTGATTTATAAGGATCTTGCAAACTAGATTATAGCGACCTAATATCAAATGTAGACATATGTCCCAAGTCCATACCGAATAAAAGGAGCTATATCTCCCTTATATAGGTACCTAGGTAAACACTACTCCAAAAACCAATGTATAGGGCAATCTTCGGGTATGGCTTTAATTAATATACGATGTGCTAATTAAAGCGTAGCACTGTCAAGTGCGATGGGCGAATAGTAGAGAAGTCAGCACTAGTAAAGTCTTGCTCTCACCCTTCATGGTACCTGAAGGCTCTTTTTGTTCAAGATGGGTTAGATCTATTGGATCAAAAGGGTGTTAATGAGCAGATAATTAAAGAAGAGCATTAGAGAAGCAGTCAGAGAGAGTCGGCTCGTACAAGAACTTTGCGTTATAGCAATTGCAACAAAAGCGGCCATAACGTACGAACTTACGAGGAAGCTGTACAAAGGTCTAATATCTCTGATTCAGATATGATGATAGTAGATAATGCAATTCCCTTGTCATGCGTCCCCTATCCAGCAGCTCTCCTCGGCATGCTATCCCCGGCTCAAGATTCATCCCGATGGTATCACCAAACGTCAAAACGACCAAAATCCCATAATTTACGCACGAAGCCCTCTGTGCTAGACCCTTCGCGTCCCCATCGCGTTGCATAATTCCAATCACCCGACTCATTTGCTTCATTTGACGCGGCCGGTTTCTCTCAGCTGTCTGCTTGGGCGCCTTGGGCTCCGCATAACTCCTCGCAGTAATAAGTCATCTAAGTTAATGGTTAGCATCCATCACCCTTAGGCGGAGGTAGAAGGGAACCGGCTTGCCTCGTCTCCACCAATATGCTTCCCTGCGGAGTTACAGACTAAGTCGTCCTACATGACAATGAGCAAGGGCAGAGGGGTTATAGTTCATGGGTCCAAACACACAAAAGTACAGTCTGGGCATTGGTCCCATTGTTCTTCGCCTGTGTTGCGATTCTTGTAGTGTTCGCAAGCGCAGCTGGTAGCTGTTCGAGGTGAGCAACGCATCATCAAAGAGTCTGAGGGACTCACCATTAGGGAGAATCTCGTAGCCACCTATGTCGGAGTCCCTGGCTGCGATACAGGCCGCTGCATTGTGCAAGTCCGCCGCTGCCCTGGAGATAGAAACCGAACTTAGTAAGGGGTATCTTGAGTGGATTGAAGTGTTCAAATCATGAGCTTACCTGGAGACGAGGACTATGAGAAGTGAAACTGTTGACCACTGCATGATTGATGGATGAGCAAGCTACAAAGCGAGTTCGGAATACTAACGAGTATGGTTGGATAGTATTGGAGTCGATTACCGGCACATATAAATATCAACCATAACAACCAGTTCAGTCCTCAGGAGGGCTGCCATTGGAGGAGGCTGAGCCCCGTACTCCCTGTATATTTGGAATAATTCCGAAGGATTATTATAAAACAATCTAAAATGACGATTTAATTATAGGATGGTCCTGATCGTGGCTGATCGTGGTCTTGGCTTTCCAGTAGCTACTCCGCAGCATCCCCTGATCTTCCCCTCTATTTGGGTCCTATTCCCCATCTGTGCATTTACAACTCCCCGTTTTGGTATTGTCGAATAAGACGAAACGACTATAAACTCGCCCACTAGTCTCTAGATGTGGAATAGGGACTTTGGGTTGACGTTCTTCTCGTATTTGCGTCCTAGTCTGCATGTGCGGCATTAACAAAGGGGCTGAAGCTCGGATAATGCCGTCCAATGGGCACAGCCACAGCATAGGCCAATCACATAAATTTCCGAAAATTAGTTTATGTCACCACCCCGGTTTCAAGTTTCCCCTGGAACCTGAGCAGAAGACCCGAACCTCAGCAGAACCTGAGCATTTCAGTTTAATTGAACAACGGATGACATGCATGAACGATCGTCCACGCTCATTGACAGATCTTGGCTCATAGTAGCCTATCGACCACGTGGGCTAGATCGGTATTCGAATCTGGAAGGTGTAGATATCAAGCATCCAGGGGCGTGCGGCTTTTCCCGTGGAATCCGCATAATTATAGAACACCGCATGGAAGAGAGCCAGCAAGGTCCCGGATCTCGAGGCATATACACGAAAAATGGACATTGGATGAACTACGTATATCAAGAACACCCGTTCACGATGTAGTTATAAAGAAGGATATCTCCAGAGTTCTATCAGCTCCTTCGCTACCTACCTAGGCATCGATCAAGTCAAGTTTAAGCTGTACCCAACGTTCAACTCATTAAAGCCACCCAAAATGCAGCGCTCAGTTCTCCTTTCGCTTCTTGCGAACAGCCTTGTCAGTGGTTTCCCTACTTTGGACATCAGCCATCTTGTCGCCAGAAATTCGACCTCCCAGGTTTTTCTCCAAGATGATGAAGTCCTCGTGTATGAGAATGGACGTGGTAAGTATCCTTGGCCCCAAAGCCTGAATTTCACGAGAGCTGCCCAGAATATCTTGTTGGTTTTGTCATTAGGGCAATGCTGACTATATATAACGTGTAGCCGAAGTGGTGCATGCAGGCGATTACATGAATATGTTGGAGTCCATGGCCATTCAATCAGAGGTCCCTCCAATCGATGAGTCTTGGCTCAACTTCACCTCCGAGGCCAGTCTCCAGGCTCGTGATGATGACGACTGCACCGACATGGTTGTTGTAACCGATCGGTCTGAGCGATTCGTTGATTGGGACGTGCAAATGTCGCCTGTTATTATCGGTGCCGGAACTGGCATTGACCTTTTCGTTGCAAACAGTTACAGTGTCTCCAACACGGTCACAGTCTCAGCCGGTATAGATTACAAGATTGTCAAAGATATTTTGGGGGTCAGTTTCAGAATCGATTACTCCTACACTTGGACAACCCAGACCACGATCCAGACCAAAACAACTGTTCAGCAGGGACAGGCCGGTGTGATGATAACGATGCCGTTCAAGAATCGCAAATATGGCCGGTCTTTCTGTGGTCGCCCCGGCTCTCTGGTACAGGCTGGAACGTGGATTGCAGATTCCTACGAGAATCAAACTTATAATGGAGTCAGCTGGGTTGCCGGGGCTATCACCGGATGTATCAAAAACCAGACAACACTCCCTCTCACACGTTGCAACGGAGAGGGCGAGTTCATATGACGGCGCGCAGTTCAGTGCGTGTTGCGATAGTATCAGGAGAGGGTTGCAACGAGGCAAAAATTGTGGTCAGGCTAGCGGTAGCGATCAATTCAATTTCATCAATTTCGCCTTCGCGTGGCGTTACGTTGAGAGCTTACTCGGCATCTGCGTCGTGGAACTGAACCAACATACGACCGCATCTCCAAATTGAGTTGATGGCGTTGAATAGAAGACGTTGAACCATAACGCACGCCAGATCCCCATCCCTTACACCGTACTCACACCTACCTAGGTACCTCCTACCTTTAGCCAAAGCAGAATATGTTTTCATCTGAAGAGAGCTGACAAAAGAAGATGGAATTGTAAACTCTCATTTGAGATCCGGCTTCCTAGAGTTAGGCACGTATTCCACCTACCCAGCCATTGTAGAACAAAGCTAAATACAAACGACTGATGCTGTAAGTTTGCCAACGTAAACTTTAATTATGACATGACTAAGAGAAATAAAGGGGAAAAGCATGGGAGAATAGAATACACGAGGTGCAACGCCAGGGATTCCTGGTCATCATCAACATAACTACCAATCTAGGGGATGGGGGTCCCTTCTCTATATCTTCGTTGCGACTCCTGAAAGGAAGGGCTCTGCAGTTGTGTTAAGTTTAATGCTTTTTGGCTAGGTTATGCCTAAAACCTTAGATGAGTCAAGTATAAAGAATGGGATTTTCTGGCATTAGGCAGTACATGCGGGGCCGCACAATCAGAGACTTGGTTCTGCTTATTCGGTATATAAAAAACTTCACTAACAACGTTTTCGTCAATGGGCTCGGTTGGAATGGAAACCCACCCTCAAGACATGAAGGAATCGAAAGAGCTCCTATACCTTACACCGTACTGAAAGTAGTGCAGTGTATGCCCAAGCCAGCAGACCTAAGCAGGGCTTGAGGAACACATCTCGAAGGCAGCGCACACGCTCTTACGAACCCGCTATCCGAACCTAACAAGCCAAAGGATGAGGAGAGAAACGTACTTGGAGTTCCTTTTTCCCGGTTGGGATCGATCTCAAACATGATGAACACTATGCTGCCTCTTAGCAAATCGAAGCAAAAGCCTGGAGCCCGAAAACCTGGAACTAAATTACACTTCCAACATTTCAGCTTGTAGCTCCAACGAATTTCAAGACGAGGAGGACGAGATATCGACATCCTGGGATGAACTGGCACGAAAGCTGCCCTGCCGGATAACCACGACTATGTGACAGCTGCTGACCTGCTCGGCCCGCCAAAATGGCTTCTAACTGGTCTCCTGGTCCCCCTTTATCCATTTCAACAGTTGGTATACTCCCTTCTAGAATTGTAAGGGGACACGCCTCACCAGTCGACTATTTACGGCCTTACCTGTCATTTGGCAACCAGAAGAACAGACACAAGCGTATCGTGGTGAACTATCGACCACTCAACTCAGCTACCATTAAACCCCCGTGGCCAGCCCACGGTCGAGATCGCTTGTTCAATTTTTTCCGTAGGAACGACGTAAATACAACGACAATGACGAATATCTACAAATCATTCAATTAATGATGCGATATTACATCCATGCAATGGATGATCTGGGAGATTGGCCTGAAATCACACCACATCTTCAATTCACGTACAACAACACCCCGAATGCCACAACCGGCAAACGACCAAACAAAGTTGTCTTGGGCTTCACACCCAACGACGTTGGAACATTGTTGGCGACAATAATTGAGGGACATTCGTCATTCGATTGTGATCGACAAGCTCGACCCTTCCCGGAACGGAAACGAATCCAAGAGGGTATTGAGAAGGGAGAACCTCTGCCATCAGATCTAAAATACGACCTGCCAATGAAGGACAAGGCAGAAGATGGTTCAGGACAGAACGGGATAAGGACTGTCCCAGCCCGAACGGGCCAGGTGTTCCTCAAAGGTACAGAGGTTCCGGCACTGGGAATCTACCAGGAGAGCGAATCGGTAGAATCAGATCTGAGCCGAGTGCTCAGCAATGATGAGCCAGATCCTGTCAAATGTCCGTTGACCATGGCCGCCGAGAAGCGCAAGGCGGGAGCATCAGACGCTGCTAACAGCCCAATGAAGGGTGTTGAGGGACAAGCTCAGTCCAATCGCCCAATCGCAAAACCTCAATCAAGGAAGGGAAAGCGTCCCGATTCTCCCCACCCCCGACGACATGGTACGGTGATACCGAATGTAGATGATCTGGAGGTTCAATCAACATGATTGGTGTTACATCAGTCACGGAGACGACCTCCGAGGTCATTATCCAAGCAAAAGCTAAGATCAAATGGCCATATATCAAGTGCGACAGGTATACTTGGGATCATAAGCCCAGGACAAAACGCGTTGCCCCGAAGTCGGATTTTACGAAGACCGTCTAGTGCCCGAGAAGATATTCTGGTGCATTACTATACTTGGGTCTACCGGGTCTTTGTCGAAGGCTTCTTCCAATTTTTGCGTTGGGGCATGGGTGCCGCCGCCACTGGTACCCTTAACATAGAGCTACTCAAACGTCTCTCCCAGCACACGGACCGATAGACGATGATTCGTCACACGCCGGTGATGAGCAACTCGCCTGCTGGTGTACTTTCCGAAGTACGCGGCAGAGGCGAAGCGAGAGGACTGGTGCCATGTGAAGATGGTCCTCCACCACCCGTTACGCGGGTCGGTGGCCGAGACCAATAACGTGGACGGCGTGACGCACGAGACCTGGGAGGCAGCGTACGCGGCGTGTCACAGCAGCCACGGTGACTCCCACGACTTCGACCTTCTCGGCGTCCGAGAGCTCGACGCAGCGTTCGACTGGGCTCCGTTTGTGGGGAAGTACGCGGGCGAGAGCGATTTCGCGGCGTACACAGCGGCTCTAGGACGTAGGTCCTCTATAAGCGGAGCTGCCGGAGAACGCAGAAGAAACCCTCAACGAGGAGCAGCGGCTCCTGTACGACATGTATATGGGACACTACCGGTCCGTTCTCGCGGGGGCCGACTGACCAGGTACTGGATAGTCAGAGGCTGAGCCATCAGGGGCTGGATGGCCAACACGGACATCTCGCCGTGCACGTCTCTGCAGGCCGTGCTAGAGTACCTCGTAAAGTACTGCGCCAGGGCGGAGGGGAGCTCGCGGTCGTACCGAGATGTCGTGGGCGTGTTGGACGCTTCAGGTGCATGGTTATGTCGTGGAGGTTACGTGATTGATTTAACGAGCAGGCCCAGAAGTTGCCGCCGTTCTATCGTGCGTTTGGAGAAAATGTGGTGCGGCGGGAGGTTCCCGACCGCGACCAAATAATGTACATCTCCTACTCTCCTGAAGGAACCCAGGAGACATGTGCGCTGACAACATCGAAAAACTCATTGGGTCGTTTTTCGTACTGTCATTTGTCAGGAGTCTAGTGGCAGAGCCATCAGGGACAGGGGGTCTAGCAGAGTCGATAGGGGCTCAGCGGACAGGACAAATAACGTTCATGTATATGGATCTGGGACCTGCCCGTAGCTGCTAGCTCAGGAGATGGATGTTCGTATCGTGACACCTAGAAGATTTACTTAGCCGTTGACTCCTCCTAAGCCTCATACCAATTGACAATGTGAAAGGTAATAGAGTACGATTTCCTCTTCGCCTCATCGATCAATCGAAGATGGCAATGGGGAAAGGAGAAGAAAAAACCTTTAATATCTAGTGTCCATCAGAATTCCAGCTAGTTGTGTTCTCATATGAGTCCTCCAACCAATATACTGGCCCCTTCGGGGTTCATCATATGGACGATTAGCGCAGGACCAAACGGTAAGTTCAAAAAGAAAGCAAGAAGGCAGGAAAAAAGGGAAAAAAGGAAAAAAAGAAAAGAAAAGAAAAGAAAAACAGAATAAAAAAAGAGAGCAATGAAGCAGTAAATAACAGAATAATATATATCACAATGTAGAATAGGAAGAAAGCAAGAAAGCAAGAAAGCAAGAAAGCAAGAAAGCAAGAAAGCAAGAAAGCAAGAAAGCAAGAAAGCAAGAAAGCAAGAAAGCAAGAAAGCAAGCAAGAAAAAAACAGAACAAGAGAAAAGAGAATAATGAAACAGGAAATAACAGAAGAATATATATCAGAATGTGGAATAGGAAGAACAAGAAGAAGAAATAAATAAAACAACAAATAAAGAGATGATATATATCAGAATAGGAGACAACAGAGTAGGAAATAACAGAATAGGAAACCAAAAAAGTGAGGGTACTCCGCTAGCAAACCAATCCATCGCGGTACCATGAGCCTGAATTAACCCCTGACCCGAAGGCCAGGACTAGTGATATCCCGCACTAGAGACCCAAATACAGACCCAAGTTGTTCCTCACCAAGGAGTAGGACTCCACCAAAGTATTAGTCACCGGCCACCAAGAGTGCCTGCTCGTCAGCTGCTGGAAACATGTTGGCCACACGCACTTGCGTATGGCCCTGACGGTTGTAGCGGCCATCCTCTGCAGACTCCGAAGCGTCCTCAGATAGCAAGGCACAACGGGCATAACTTGGCGCAAAGTGGCCTACCAACGAACCGAGCAACCTCCACAGGCTCACGGTGGACTAGGTCTAACCCTGGTGGGAACGCCGGTATTGCCATTGTCGGAAGTGGGAGTCTTCACGTAAGTGACAGCTTCCTCTAGTCGCGCATCGCCGGCCACGCTGCCACGTACGGAGAGGATACTATCCCCTCTCTGACCATGACAGCGTAGATACTCGGATGGTCTCGACACCGCGGCGCCTTGGCTCCTCCGCAGTGCTGGGTCCGGAACACCGTAAGGGAACACTTGAGCTTATCTCTCGCCAAAGACGAGGTCCAGGGGAATGGTCAGCATCGCGACACCCAAAAAGATGGGTTGTCCGACACGTGACGGCTTGCTTAACACTCTTTGCGTAGGATTGCGGCTAACGGAGTGAAAAGAAAATGAACTCACATGATAACTTGGCGCAACTAGCGTCAAGTAAAGTTGCCGGTAATGTTGTTGATAGTATCATCGATAATATAATAACGGCGGGGATATAGAGGGCGGGGATATAAAGTCGTTGATTATTTTCATCGGTGTTGTTGATTTTATCATGATAATGTTGGCGACGAGTGTTGAGAGTAGTCGATTTTGGCGGCAAAAATAATCGCGAATTTCAAGTCGGATAATAGTCGTAATACCAATCCCAGATTCCTCCACCTCCCCGTATGGGATATGTCGTCCAATATTCAGCCTGGAATTGTACATAATAGTAAGTATGTGTTGAAAAACCGATGAGTTGAAGGGCAAATGTAAGGGGGATGGAAGGTTGTGGATTGTGTTGTTAGGATTAGCATGAACGGAGATAGGAAAAAAAAAAGATGTAAGATGTACGACGTAGCGCGGTCAATGTAGAATAATGTTATGTTCAGATGGAAATATAGCGAAGTATTGTTTTGTTGTGGTAGAAGTTTGTGTTCGAGTTGGTCTGGAGGAGACTCGATGATCGGCTAATTTGGGGAGAATGAAAAGATGATTGACTTACTCCCATTTTAATTTTTCTCCATCCATAATTTTCGTCCATCATCCTGGATAGTTGCTGTAAATCCTGGATTGTTGTTGTATGCCAAATATTCCTAAGTGCTGATTAGAGTGGTGAGGAATACTGGGAAGTTGAAAAAGAAATTTGTGTGGCTAATGTTGTGCGTGTTGATTATAGAGATACAATAGTATGGTGGGAAAGTAACGGGTAGCAGGTAGAGTGAGATATTCCAAAATACTTACCTGGGGTTGTTGTTTTGGTCCTATGATTGATGGTGGTGTTGTTGCTGAGTCGAGGTTGAAGGAGTCGAGGTTGAGGGAGTCGAAGTTGAAGGTGTTGAAGTTGGGTGGGAGGACCGCGATTATATAGAAAAGAGTTTGGGGCAGAATCAGAAGAGACGTATCTAGGTGACTCAAGATCAGTACTAAGGTATTTGGCTGGGCAACCAAGTTTTCCATTTCGGTCGACTACGCACCTAACTACGTACCTAAGTTACCTGGGTGATCACTTAAGAGGTCACGATTGATCCTCGATAGACGGAAGGTTAGGTGGCGTGCCTACCTAAGTACTTTGGATACTTCCAGGTTAGATCCTGAACTTAGATCTTGAAAAATAGCAAATTAAACTAATCGTAAGATTTCTTTTCTAAAGACGTGTCGAAGAATCAGCAAGAATAGTACGGCAACATAATCAGTAATAAGCTGGGAAGGTTCCATAGCATTTGGCAGTCACCTCTTGCTATTGTTTGCCAATAACCGCATAACAGACGTGTTAACACGAATGGGAAGGATCAAGAGGTATTTTAGTGGTTCTGGCTTGAGGCCCCTATTGTCAACTATTTTGGCTAAATATCAAGAACTTTCACTTTGAATAGTCGAAAGTCTTGCAACTACTACAGCACACGATAAAGTCACCCATGGCTAGGTATGGATGGTACAGAAAATATAAGCAGGATGTAGTCATACACGAGAGAAATTATTGGTAATTATTTTATATCTGTAGGAGCGCATTTCGCCCGAATTGAGACCATCTACCCCTATTCTGCTCCTCGTCTAGTGTTTCTTAGGATTATGCTCTCCATTTACTTTTCTGTCCAGACAAGACCAAGTACCTTAGGTTAGGAAGGATCAATAAGTGTTTAAATACCTACATAGATACATTAGGTATTTGCGGTAGTGAAGCCGGTATTAAAGCGTTTGGTCGATTCGGGACGAACCTTAACTGCTACACTGTACAAATTTACTGCCACTAAGGCTGATTGTATTCAATCTGAAATACCTGACCTACATGTATCCAGGAATGGACTTTAGGTAGGTACTTAGGTACCTAATAGAGTTAGGTACAAGACATGACAGGTTTGAAACGATATGAAGCTGCCTTATACTTTGAGTACCTAGGTAAACAAAGCCAACCAGGATACTTATGTACTAACCCCTTAGGTAGGTAATCAACATATGGAATATTGTACGGAATTTCTTTGTGCTAGAATGCTACTGTCTGTTCAATTCTAGTGGGTACCTAGCCTTGATGATCACCCCTTTCTATCTTGGCATGGTTGCAGTTGTCTAGTACCTGGTAACTCCCTACACGCGCGATAGATAGGCGCCTAGTTGTGTGATTAGGTAGGTATATTTAATTAAATACTTCGCGGTCTAAATGAGAACCTTCATTTTTTAATTACACGATTTCGGCCCTCCCACGACAGCCGTTCCTTGAAAAGTGATGTTAACAATTAGGTATTGAATCCTGTATGTTTAAAAGAGGTACAACAGCTCGAGACCGTAGTATCATACTATTTAAAACCATGGTTTCTTTTCGCCCACCATTCGTTACTGGTGTATTGATCCTTTAGCAACACGGGTACGTTCGCCATTCACAGCACATACAAGACTTTCTAGCACATAAGCACGGATGTATAAATAAGGTATGCAACATCCCATCCACGCAGCGCTTACACTAGTACAACTTCCTGGTTTTCTCTTGTTCTCTGCTTCTCCCAACGTCTCTCGGCGATTCTCTGTATTGCCTGACTAACCCTTAATGTTTTGTAATATGAGCTCTACTTCTTCATCGGCAGTTTCGAGTATGTGTTCCGGACCGTACTTGGGTTTCCAACCCAGCTCGTGCCCACGTTGGGCTGTGAAGGTACACCTGTAATGCTTCCTAAGCATGTATAAACTTGGGGTTGATTTGAGAGTAACTTACTTTCCACCGATGGACATTGGAACCCAGTCCTTTGGCGAGAATTTCTCTGGGCAATTCAGGGCCTTTGCCATTGTGTTGATATTTTCGTCGTTTGCCAGCACTATCGAATCGTCCTCGATGATGTTTCGCTTAGCAAGGGACGTTGCCATCGCAGCATATATATCATCCCACTAGAGATTCCTGATCAGCATCGTCTCATATTTTCTCGGCATGCTAGTTCCATGACATAACAGAGCTTTTCAATGCCAGGTTGCCCCAGTAGATAGGTATCCTCGGTCTACAATTGCAGAGATTTAGGGTTGCTAGGATCACTTACAGCAACACTACCTGGCGATGCGAGATAATATCCATTTTTTCCATAGCTAGGGTTTCCACCCGAGAGAATCCCGCGCAGAAGTTCGATGTAGAGAGTCGTATTATCGATGATATGGCACACAGGCCAGGTCTTTGGCACCGTAGGTAGTTAGTCTCAAAGGCTCACAGAGCGACAATGTGTTATACTAACTGGTCGATCCGTATCAACGCGATACATTCGCTTCATTGCTTTCGCGGCTCGAACAATGGCGACAGTCTGGATAGAAATTGGATTTCCGAATCCTTCGCCCTTTCCATCTGACATAATTTGTGAGAAGAGTTTGATGATACGATATAGATCACGACTGAACACTCCTAGGGGTAGGGAAGAATAGGGGATACTTACATACGATGCAAGGCACGAAAATGTAGCTGCGCACGCCATGTCTTTCACCTTCTTCGATGACAGTATTATTGGTTCTGGTAGGCTGAATATTTGTTAGTCAAGCTATGGCTGCTTGCTTTTCATAGTACCTAAAGAATCAATCTTACCGTCTGCATAAACTCTATTGGTGCCTTCTGAGATTTCTGGATGTCATAGAGACTTGGGTCATTGTCCAACAATGGCTTATCCGTTGGCGCTCCGGCATGACTAGAGAAGATCTTGGCTCCGGATGTCTAGGAAGATTAGTTACCGCACAGAATGGTCAATTTATACCACAGGAGGCTTCTGGTCGTGTTGGGGAATCTCACATGTAGGAAGTGGACATCTCCTCCAGTGCTTTTCTTGACCTCCGCGAGTGCCTTGATGAAATGCACCTGTGTAGCAGAGAAAAAGGGATCGACCAAGTAGTAAACGATGGTAATACCATAGTTTGTTACGGTATGTCGCACTGCAGACTCATCCTGAAGATCTATAGCCAACGGTTCTGCACCGTATTGCCTGACGGCGGCTGCTTGCTCATCTGTTCTGACCAGGGCATATAACTTGCCGTAGGGAGGCAAATTGGCAGTGCCCAAGCGAGCGAGGAGCGTCCCCCCAAGATAACCAGAACCCCCGGTGATGAGAATATTATGCGACATGATGGACTAAGAAGTCTTGACTTGGGCACGGTGATGTAACACGAAAAGTACTACAAAGTATTGTTATTTCCTAGCTTTCTAATGTATATTTTTATATTTGGCCCAAGGTAAGGTCTACGGGGTATATCTACGAACAGGAAGTGGAGGTAAGCGGGTAAACGGACAAGGAAGGATTGGTAATCAAATCGTCATATCACCCCCGAGACTATCCGACCATAGTCCACATGGACCATAGTCTATCCACGTACCAACAGCCTTTAGCATTTGTTTAAAATATGGGTTTATTTAGGAGGGGTTAGGTAATGTCAATATGTATTTATTTTTGCAATCCTATAAACTAATTTATTAGGGATCCTCCCTATCCCTTAGTGGTTGGAATATATGGTCAAAGGAACAATTCCCAATGCCGAGTTTTCCCCGACCAACATCAGCGTAGGATAGGATGATTTTAATTTCTAGATTCCATAAGAAAACCTCTAGCTTACCTAGTGTAAAGAGGCAAGGAGTAATCATACAAGATGTATAAGTCAATATGTCCTAGTATGGGCACGTTGGGTAGCTTTATACCTAGGAAATACCTATCATTGAATGCTACCCTGCATGTCTTCTATTTGCTGATTAAATTATTACATGGCTTAATTTAATGCAAGCAAAACCACCATCGAGTTGCATCGAGTGATTCCTTTATCAAAAAAGAACAATAAAACCTCGCTAATAAGCTACTAGCCTGGCCTCAAACATCTTTCTGGATTGTTCTTTGTCTTAACATACCAATATCAAATGCTCAACATCCGGGAACGTCAATATTCTTTTCACTCAATAAGAACGAATCAACCTTCACTTTATACACGAATATCATGTGTATTTCTGCAAAACTCTAGATACGGAGTAGCTTATTCGGCATTGAAGCGTGCAACAAAAGTAACGCTCTGGCATAAGACAACAAGATGGCAAATCCGGGCTTGCCAAATCCAATTCCTCAATATTACAATGAAGCACAATTAGCAAATTATGCTTTCAAGGAATATAGGGAAAGAGGTGCAGATCCAGCTGATATTTTAAATCAGCCTCCAAATGCATACCGGAATGTCCTCCTCCCCGCAAACCCTCTTGTTAGTCCAAGAGTCAAGTTCAACATTGCCGCCAATCGAGACATGGACTACGCGCCACCCATCCGAGATCCTTCGTTGAGACACGGTACTCAACAAGACCGAGATAATGACCCTGTGTTTGAGCGGGCTCAAGGTCGATACCGCAATTTCACAACCTACTTTACAAGGCATCCAGTATGTAACGTCTTCTTTAGAGTTATAGATTTCCGATTATGGTTGGAGAGATTAGCCCTAGGACTCTCCTGAAGCTTATCTAGGCACCTTGGTTGAGGACATGGTAACTGATTATCATTGTAGCATGCTCGGCTGGTAAAGCCATTGGGCTTTGGAGGCCAAGGCGTACTAGTCCGTTACAAATGGAATGACCCTGGTAGAGCTAGGAATCTTAGAAGGAGTAGGGGGCGAGCCAGAGCCATAGACATTAACAATGCACCAGGACCTCGAGATATTGTTCTAAAGTTTAGCACCAGCGACAAAAGGGATAAAGATATACGGCGTGAAAAACTTACAACCAGGGTGAGTGGGTTAAGTACGCGAGCAATTTCATAGGATCCTAGTAACAGAATGCAATTAGAAAGTTAGGCGATCAGCACACTGCATTCAAGCACTCGGCCCGGATCTAGCGGAAGACGAAGAAGAACAAATGTTCATCCAACCATTCGAGTCGGACGATTCTGACTTAGACGAAAATTCGAGTGGGGATGATAGCGCAACTGAAGAAAGGCTCGCAGATTTGGCTACGCCACCTACTGTAAGGACAAATAACCGAACTAGGCAGCATTGGAGAAATTGGAGGAACCGCAGGAGACAAGTAGAGCAGCTAAACAGTAACAATGGCCGCCATTTGCAAGACTACATTGTCCTGGAATATGTTCAAAATGGAGAGCTAGCTGGACTCATCTATAAGCTTTCCGCGGATATGAGGCAGAACGGGGCGGATGGGAGAATACCCAACCGAGTATTGTGGTCGTTCTGGCTCTGTCGTAAGTTAGCCAATTTCGCTATGGACAACTACCATGAAGGGTAAAAGCTGATGAGATATATATGTAGTGGTGAGAGCTTGCGTTGCAATGGAGTATCCCCCAAGGAAATTTCATCCCGATAGAAAAGATCCAGAGAAACTAGAGAACCCACAGGATAGGCCTTTGGTCTCGAGGGCTTTAGCTGCGACGAATAGAATGGTCCGGGATCTACTAGGTTTAGATGTGAACTTAGTAGATGATGTAGCCGAGCACGAGGAAAGAAAGCGGAGGTATGAGCTTCACGGGCAAGATTTGATCGAGAATATGCCCGAGGAAGAACAACGTGTTCGGCGACAAAACCTGGTCCACTTTGATATCGACCCGACAAACAGTGAGTGCAATTGATCTTCTAGGTTTCGATATACTCATAATATTTTGTTAGTTTTTGTGGGTGGTTTTGAATTGAACGCCGATGAGTGGGGTCTCTGGGAAACTACACACACAGACGCTACAAGTGGCCAATACACCAGGAGTTTATCAGATATCCGCTGGGATCCCAAAAGAGGCGATAGGGAACCTCATGAGCACGAACTCGTGCCGAGACTTAAGGTAGGTGAAAGCCAATTATCGAATTTGAAACTGACAGGGCTGAATACAATGACACAGCTAGCGGATTTTGGGTTGTCGGAGACGGTCAAACGGTATGTGGTTTTCTATTTTCTTAGCAACATCAGTTTCTTTGCATTAATGGGCCAATTAATGTTTCATTCTTTCATTTTGAAGCCTTCCAAGCACATTCCCTTAGCCTCATCATTATACCCTTATATTTTCCCTGAATAAATACTAACCCTCGACTCAATAGTGAAAAGCGCAAGTAGGTGATGCTTGACTCATTTCTTTTTCTGATTCTAACGGCTCACCTTACTGCACTCTAGTATATATTACCATAACAGGCGATACAGGGGGAAATACGGATTCCATGCGCCTGTAAGTAAATTTGAAATAATAGACCATTCCCAAAGTCTCCGATTAACAATTATTTAGGAACAATTTGGGCATGAATGGGAAAATAGTATGTTAATTATCTTCACATTTACCCTACACTTGGAAACAGATGGGACTATAATCGGAGTAGAGGGGAAAGCACGATAATAGGTTACACTATCAGGAGCCAATTTCAATCTAAATACTCGACGCACATAGGTTGCTAATTTAATAACGTAGTGTCGGGAGATCCAGATGGAGCAGATCAAGCTCGTTCTACAAGAGCTGCTTTCTACGGCCCACACACGAATATCTGGGGGATAGCATTGGTGAGCTTAACCATCAATTTCTTTTCATCAACAACTCAACTGATACTCTGGAGACGATGTGGTCTCTTATTACCAAGCTAGAACCACCTAGGCCACCAGAGCCTCAAATCCCTCTTCAGCATTTTCAAAACTACATAAATAATATGTACGGCCCACAACTTGATAATTCCCTAAAAACCCAAATCGGTGGTGATCCACCAATTTCTTACTGCTCATTACTCATGGACCCTGTTAACGACAACGATTACACGTATGTCGACCAGGATCTTCGATGGACGATATATCAATGTATGTATCATCGACCCGAGGACCGTCCAGAATTGCATACACTGTTAGAACAGGCAAGAGGGAAAATAAATGAGAACTTTCCAAACGAAACGGATCAATACGTGAGAGAATGGGTTCACACATGGTACGTAACATGATGACGACCACTCTATAAATGATAAACTTCCCCAGAAGGCATGACTCCTTAACCTACAAGTTCTAAGAGTTACTACTCACGACACATATTTGGACTCTCTAAAGGTCTTGCCGAAAGAATTGCTGATTTTCATGATTAGGTTTTACAATCCTCCTATAGATCCATCACAACCTGTTCCACCGCCTGCTCCTGGGCCTGCTCCTGGGCCTGCTCCTGGTCCTCCACCTGCTAATCCGCCCCCGCCGCCTGCTAATCCGCCTCCTCCTCCTCCTCCACCTAATTTTCATAATCCGCTTCCTCCGCCACAGCCAAATGCGCCAAATTATGCAACGTATGTAACATTTTCCTTCTAGCTTACCTCGCGAGTCAAACTTCATCTTGAATGATACTGTCGGGGATCACTATTCCTCAGACAACATTGAATCTCCTAAGTACTCATGCCCAAAGAAACTATCATTAACTATCATTACAGTCAAATACGATTTAATAACCAATATCCGAATGGTTGGACTCATATTCCAAATAACGTACCTCAAAGCCAGTGTGGTTTAAGAGCAGTTATCCATAGCTTGAGATCTCAATTGGGCCCGAACCCAACGAATGCTTTGGGTGTTGTTGTACAAATACCTAGCTATCAGAATTTGTACACTCTTTACCAACAAATAAGAGCGACTGGGGTTTTCACTCCAGGTGGAATCGCTGACACCGAAGGGCCTAACGAAGGGCCGCAGGCAGCAGACCGAGTAGCAAGAACTTTACGTGATTGGGGAGGTTTACAACAGCTCGATATTACCCTAGGTATTTTAAGACCAAATACGGCGCCCTTCGAGTTGCCACCTCCGCCGACAGCAAACACTCGGACAATCTGGATCTACAACTCGGGCAATCATTGGGTAGGAGTCCAATGATAATGTAACCATATATGCTGGTGTGGATATAAGCACGCAGGACGATAATTGAGACGTAGACTCGTGGTGAAGCTTCTCGAGCATTCAGAACAGCTCGCATTGAGTGGGTAGCTAATCAGGCGTCAACGAATAAACCAGGAACTCTTTACGGCAGCTCTTCATAATTCTATTAGAAATCAGACATTTACGTATACATAGACTACAAGTTTTTAGGAGTAAACGGTGTGCTAGGCGAGATCACTATTTGTGAATGATCAAACATAAGATAATTATAATTTATAACTAGAAGTCCGCGGGCTCGAGACAGATGCAATCGAGACCTGTAAGTGAATTGATATCCGCCACGAGGTTTCAGCAGAGCCATACTAGGGTTTTATTACGAGGCTAGTAGCACAGATG
Source organism: Hypoxylon fuscum (assembly GCA_022578945.1). Lineage (NCBI taxonomy): Eukaryota > Fungi > Ascomycota > Sordariomycetes > Xylariales > Hypoxylaceae > Hypoxylon > Hypoxylon fuscum. Next base: position 23,607 of record MU399809.1, on the reverse strand, counting down.
TCGAGCTAGGTTCATGAAGTCTACTTTCAAATAAAATAAAAGAAGAATATACGATTTGATATTTACTTGGTTACGAAGAGCTTCTAGCACTACGAGTTTTACCAATTAAGGCTTAAGGCTTTGGGCAACTACGGCAATATCATGGTGCACGTCAACCCATTATATGTGGCTCTTATTCTCGAATTTGATATTATATTAGGGTAAAACACCCCTTAGTGATCGAACAATAACAACTAATCTAAGTTCCATTTTATAGCCCTGAAACGATTTGTTTGTGGATGGCCAGTCGCCACGGAATACAGAGAGAACCCGTATTCCCATCTCTAAAATCAAGTACCAGTTCCCCAACCCCTGAGCCCCAATCAAAACTGCTGGCAGTTGCCGATGTTGTTCGACACCATCATGCACGACGTGCAGTTGTAGCCGTAGAGCCAGAGGTCCTTGCACATCTGGTCGTACTGGCAGAACTCGCTGACGCAGCTGTTCTCCTGCCTGCGCTCCAGCGGGCTCCGCGACCGCGGCTTCGACGTCTCGGCGCCGGACCGCGCCTTGGCTTGCTTGGCCTCGGCGAGCACGGCGGCGCTGGGCGATCGCGGCCACCCGCCCTCCGAGGCCGCTCGGTCGTCGAGCTGCGCGAAGTCGACTACGTTCATGTCTTTGTCGAACGTTCGCACGACGTTGTCAGACCCGACGTGGGTGAAGCCCGCGCCGGAGGTGTCCCGCTTCAGAGTTGAGAGCACGTCGTCGACGGATCGAGTCTTGTAAGCGTGTCAGTTTAGTTGCATCTCGTACAACGGTCCCAAATTTGTGAAATCTTAGTCCTACCTGGTGAGACGACGGCATAGCGCCCGTGAAACTGGCTGCCGCCAAGATACCGATAACTGAGGAGATCTTCATGGTGGTGAAATTAATGTTGGACTTGACTTTTAAACTAGGAACAATTAGGAGTCTTATGAGGGTTGAGGAGTGGTTTTTATACCAAGAATGTGATGCTGAAAAAAGTTATTGGGGAAAAGAATGACACACTGATCCTTCCTTTATCATTGAATTTCTTACTCAGAGTTTGCCGGCGCCGTTTTAACGTTACTTCAGATCGAATCAGCGCATTCTCGTCCGAAACAGCCGCACATCGGGTGATAAGCGTGGCAGTCGCGTGGCCGTACACGTTCATAGGGCTGAAGTAATTGAATAGCGGTGTTGCGTGGCGATAAGCTTATGGCTATGTATTGTGGTGCTGGATGATCAGCTCATTGGCTGCGAATCACGACGGACCTCCTAGCATAAGACTCGGAGGGAGGCATAGTTCGATCCTTCAATACTTGCGGCGAATATAGATCTCGTATTTGGCTGAAATACGGGGTAGTTGGTCAATCACGGGGCCACACTATTCTAACGCTGCTTAATACATATATGTACCGAAGTCCTATGAACATATTCAGTTGTCCGTTAACCCTCCTCGTAAAGCTCTGCTATGTATTTTACTCCGGATTGGTTGTTATATTTGTACAAAACACGGGAAGCCAATAAGAGTATTCCGAGGGATTTAGGTGGCCTAATGTGATGTAACTTTAGAACATAGTTAGATTTGATAATATTAACGGCATCAAAACAATACATCATGATATAATCGAATTGGAAAGTGATGCGGCACGATAGAATACATGTGCGACTTCGAAAGTGTAGACTAAGATTGATTTGTAATGGGCGCCATACGAGTAAGAAACTGGTCACGATACATGTCTACTTACTAAGCTTAGACTCGAAAGAAAATATCTCAAGCTGGTAGATGAATGGTTAACTTCAGCTTAACAATGTATTCGATGCTTATTTAATTCTTAGACAAATCAAGAGCGATCTCAACAGAATGTATGTATTACATGATAATTGCAATACGCACTGTGGTGTTTGTTACCTGTCTTTGCGCCTCTGTCCAAACACCATACCATGACTAGTACAAATGCTTAAGGCAGGCAGAGGTAACCTATGACAAACTTGACATAATGAAATCAACAACTACGCCATATTAGCCGCTCAAGGTTTAAGCACAAACAGGAGAAATTAGGAAACTGTACCCCAGTAGTATAAGCAAAGGCTTAATCGCAGAGAAATACTTAAATATAAGCTAACTCCACCGTGGTGTAAAACTTACTTTCTCCATCATCCCGGCTTGACCTTCAGTTGTACCTGCAAACCGAAGGAAATATCAATACGACCCAGTTGTTTAGAAAATTAGTTTCATTACTAGTTTCATTACCTGAACAGCATCACAGAGAGACCAAAGAGAACTACTCCCTGCCGCAACCATGCCAGACACGCCAAAACACCGGCCGAGCAAGTCTACTGACTCTAGCAGCTCTACTCACTCTCTCTTCGGTAACCCTGGTTCGCCTATGCCGGATAGTCTTTCTCCCGTAGCCACAAGAGAAGATGCGGGACGAAATACTTCGCTAGGAAACACGCCGCCAGCACGAGCGCGTCCCAGTTCGGCCATCCTGGGCAATGCCGAGCCGATGCAGACCCCTCGCGAGCGAGCAGCTTCTACTTCGTCTACGGCAAGCTTCACGGGCACAACCATAGACACGCCGACTCCCTGGTCGACGCGAAGTCCGGGCGGCCGAGTCAGCCGTTCCCATCCTCAGCCCGTCCCGTTTACGCTGTCTGGCCCCCAACGCCCCCAACGGCAATCCATCGCCCCGTTCAACACCCCGGCGCAGCGGCCGACGCAGCAGGGCGAGCTCGGGCCTTCGGCGCCTGTGACCGCCTCCCACTTCAGCGTATCCGTGATTCGCGGGGAGACGCCGACACCGGCCACACCGGCGCGCGTTGGGGCGTCGTCCGAGGAGATGCCGGAGCGGCGTCGGCGCAGCCACCACCGCGAACCCACTACGATCCCGGCGGATGACCCCACGCGCCGTCGCATCAGCGACACCATATTTCAGTCGCAATTCAGCTCTTCTTCTCCCATGGACGAGGGAGAGGGTTCTTCGCCCGTGAGGCGCACGACGACGCCGCCGACTAGGAAGGAGCTGGAGGGGAAGGGAAAGGAGAGAGAGAAGTGAGCTTGGGAAGAGGTGGGGAATGGGGCGGGAATGGAAATGAGATTGAGAGGAGCAGCAATCTTTGCCTACCTACTACCTACCTGAGTTAGGCAGATTTATTTGCATGGCAGCGAGGATCTTGCTCCGAGATATTTCTTGAAGTGTATCAATTGCACTTGCACCAACGGGACACGAATCGATGGATGGCTGAGCACCTAAGGGCTAGTGGGCGGATCTTGGACCGATGGCGCAATGATCTAAGGGAGATCACATTCGGGTTACAAAACCCCACAATGATATCAGACCGCCCTGAGTAAGAGAAGCCGTGGAATGCGGTGTCCTTCGTACACATGTATGAATAGCAAAATCCGTAATAAATGGCTATGAGAGTCGTCAACGTTCGTACGGGGCCTAGTCAGGGCCTGTTCAGGGCAGGCAGGGGTACCACGTGAACCACCTCCAGTAATTCAGGGCTGTATTAAGCCAAGCCTGGGCCTACCCCATCCACTAAACGCGGACCGGCCCGCTGCGACCTTCCGCAATCTCCAAGCTACATAATATGCAAGGAGATATCCCACGATAATCTCGAGCTCCCATTTGGTATCTGGCATTCGTTGCTTTCGCCAAAGTCTGAATATGAGCTCTAGCAAAATTCACTTGCACATCCTGATGTTATTTACCTCATTTCCTCAACCGGAATCCTGCCAGAGTAATGTCGTAGCGAAGGAGTCGTCACGCAGTTGTTTACTAAGTACCGGCACAGATTGGGTATCATCTCATTTCTACTTATTCCGGTGCGCGAGAAGCGCTGGTATTGTACCACCTACAGAATCCTTCAACAGGTGATCGGATGCATCTGAGTTGCCGCGATTGGTGGAACTTTATCTGGACGGTACATGTCGAAAACGCGAATAGTATCCTACCTATCGATCGATCGATAATTGTTGATGCTGGTCGCCTTTTTAAAAGAGCTCAGGCAAGGTTAAAGAGAACCGAGAATGACCATGCCATCGGTAGACCATTGCTAACATTAAGTATGAACCCGTACCGATGCGACGGGAGGGTGTAAGGAGATTAGTTCACATACGGTAGGTATGTTCAAAGATGTGGTTATAGCAATTATGGTGCTCCCTTCTCACGCAAAATTATGGTGCGGGCTGATGAGGTCTAAATTTAACGTTCTGACCGGCTAGATGTCCGGCACATATGCCTCGAGAGCGACATTATTACCTACAACCCCGAAAATATGATGAAACAGACAGACCTAGCTAGCTGCAGGCAAAAGCTGCCCAAATAAGCCTGCGAGCCCTGTAGGCCCTGTAGGCCCTGCAGGACATTGGTCGAGGGAGTTGGCAGGTTTCCCTGAATAGGTCGAGGGATCGTCATCGCCGCTCGATCGGCAGGGCATAGTAATCCAGCCATCCCTTCGGGACCGTGTCGCTCACGTCTTTATTAATCGACGAGATGTCGATTTTCAAGATGATTCCAATTCATTTGGTTTTCTCTTCGTATCGCCAAATGCCTCGCCATGAATTCAAATGTGCCAGTGCCAGATCACGGCCCGAACATAATCGCCGCGCTATGGACTTGCACGCCTCTAGCCTTCCTCTTCCTGTCCCTGCGCCTGTTCTGTAAATTGTACAAACGCGCGCTGCCGTGGTACGATGACTACATCCTGATCGTATCCTGGGTAAGCCGCTTCTCTGCTCTGTGGACTCGCAGCACCAAGCGCTGACCTCTTGCGACAGTGCATCCTGCTATGCACCAGCACCATAGTGACCGTCGACGTGCACGCCGGCTTCGGCAAGCACACGGCCGACGTCATCCGCGAGCATGGCGTCGAAGCGCTGGTCCGCATCGGCGAGCGCGACCACATCGTCGGGTTCCTGACGCCGTTCGCCATCGCCTGGAGCAAGACGTCGTTTGCCGTCACGCTGCTGCACATCACCAAGGGCAAGACGAAGATCGTCATCTGGGCCGTCATCGTCTCCACGAACCTGCTGCTCATCATGGCAGCCTTTTCGTTTTTCTTTCAGTGCACGCCTGTGGAGAAGCTCTGGAATCCGATGGTGCCCGGGACGTGCTGGCCCAACTTGAACAGCGTGCTGAGTATGCTGGTTTCGGCGTACTCGGGGTTTATGGATTTCGTGCTGGCTTTGCTTCCTGTAAGTCAACTTCTGCATGTTGGCTTTACTCCCTCATATTTGCCAGAACTGGAATTATCGTGGGAAATGATCAGCTAACTCGGTATCTTAAGTGGTCTTTCATTTGGAAGCTCAACCTAGTGCGCAAGGAGAAAATAGGGGTAGCGGTCGCCATGAGCATGGGCATTATGTAAGCTCACTCACCCAGTAACAAATATCCAGAGTGACTAACTTCAATGGTTTTCTAGTGCCGGCGCCACAGCGATTGTCAAATGCTACTACCTGTCCAATCTGTACAGCGTCGACTTTTCCTGTAAGTTCTTTCGCCGAAATAAATCCATTCAAATTGCGAGAGTAGTAACCGTGTGAATAGACGAGGGTGGCAACCTCGCCATCTGGGGCGCGGCAGAAGTCTCTACCACCATCATGGCGGCGTCGATCCCCATACTGCGCGTCTTCGTGCGCGACGTCACAGCTGCCGCTTCGCGATACCGCCGCACGCCGCCGCACGTCAAAAGCTCACCGAAGACTCTAGCGAGTAAGGAGACGGAAAAGAATCGGATTGCAAATGGAAACAGTCCGCCTCAATTATCATTACCCTCCTTCAATGAGGCGGGGAATGGCATGGTCTGATGCAGAGGCTTCCGTCCTAGGTCCTTGCAGCCACACGATGGACAACCTGGAAAGTACTTCATCGCTCAACTTGAAACTGTGGCTGCCGGTCTGGCTGTCTATTGCCGACTTGTCATATTATCTCACTGCCCCCACCCCAAGCGGTGATAAGTGGCGTCGAAGACCTCGGTCAAAAATCTATTACAAACAGATAACAAATATGTACAAGTGAACAAGTTAAAGACATTTTTCATCAAGGTGAAACCTCAATTCCAAGATATACCTCAAGGACCTCAATGTGGCAGGTTTCAGTTTGCGCCTACTTGGACGACGTATTACAAGCCACAGCCTCCGACTATCAAAACCTGGTCTGGCCAGCCAAAAAGAAAAAGAAAAAGAAAAAAAATTGTGACAAAACTTTTGATCATACAGCCCCCCAAGCGCCCCCGAAACGCAGCCCCCCTTGAAACTCTGCCTTACTTGCAGATGTGGTTCCAAGCCCCGACGATGGTCTGGTTGTTTTCGACGAAGCTCTCGGGGATCAACCTGCGCACCATCACGTCAGCTCAGCCAGTCTATCCGCATCTTCTCGTTTGCACTATCCAACATATGCAACGAGATATTGGATGTTTCATGAATGCGTAAGTAGGTATTACAAAAAATAAAATAAAACTCACAGGTCATCGAAGCAGGTGCAGTACGACCCCACGCTGCCGCTCCCCGCGCCGGCGTAGTTGACGAAGAAGCTGCCCGCGCCGGGGCTGCCGTTGCAGTAGTACTGGCACTTGAACTGGGCGTACGCGAAGCCGGACTCGACCGGGGGCGGGACTCCGAAGGTCTGCCACGATCAGTACCCATACTCACACTCCATATCCAACCCCAATTTCCAAACTTGAAACTCCGAAGTCCTATCAACTGGAAAAGGAGGGGGAGGGAGGAAGAGCAGGCGGCTTACATAAGTGCCCACGACGTGGCCCTTGGCCCACGCGGGCTCCGGCTGGTAGCCCTGCTGGAAGGCGACGGTCGGCACCGCGGGCGCGTAGTTGATGGTGTAGCCGGCGGTGACGACGGGCACGCCCGTGGTGCAGGGCGCTGCGGCCGCCGCGGCCGTCGGCGCCGGGGCGTCAGTGGCCGGGTACGCGAGGCCCAGCGTGGCCGAGACGACGGCCGTCAGGACAGCTCGCAGCGTGATTTCCATTGCCAATGCAGTTTGTGTAGGTAGGTAGTTTGACTCGTGAAGGAAGTTGGGAAGTTATTAGAGTTCACTTGGTTCTTCTTGATCTAGCAAGTAGAGTGACAGCAGTACAGTAGTAGTCTCCTGAATCGCGTAGTGCCGCTTTGGAGTACTGTGGATTCTTAGCGTGCCGTTGGAAGAAACAGATATAGATGGAGACGACTGGGGACGGGGAACATCAGTGGTAGATATGCCAAGTTGCGCTTATAAGAGAGATCTTGACCGAACGTGCCTGCTTCTAAAATTGGGTGTGGCGCCGGATGGGATGGGACGGGATGGGTATGACAAGAGGTGACAGACTGATGTCAAAATCTCAACCAACATAGTAACCGAGCAGGGGTCGTAGACAAAATGATCTGCGCTGCAGGTTCGGCGCCCGCCACTTGGAAGCGAGAGGAGGAGGAAATGGGCCCGTTGCGTCGATTCGCGGCACGGTACATCGAAATCGCACATAATCAATGTAAGGCACGGCCAGCAGGTTCGACTTAATAAGGAAAGTTGCAGGACGGCTCCCCTGCCTCGCTCCCATACCAGTTCCGTGACACCTTCTCCATTGGTTCTGGATGGCAACTCGCACACACTTTAGGGAAAGCTGCAGGACGGCTTCGTTGAACTTTGTTGCTGCTATCTGTTCTGTCTGTCGATCGCGGCCTCATCGAGGAAGTCAGGCCACGATGGCGACACCCGCAAACCACCCCCGGCAAGAACCAACTAGATCCGTGAATAGATAAACGTTCGTATCTTCCGAACGGGTAACTAGAGCTTCCAGGCATTTCGAAAAAATGCGAATAGTAGTATCACGTCAACCACACATCATCCACAACGTCCCCTCACAAATAGGCAAAATGCAACCTAGGCAATATAGGATAAAAAATTGTTGAGTGCAAGCTCCCGCCATCTGATTGGGGTAGAAAAGATATTCCCTGTCGATCCGCGAAGATCCAGGTCCGCTCCGCTCTGCAGGGCAATACTACGGCGCGACCATGATCGACCAGATGCCGGGTCGCGATTGGATTGCGGCCATGGTTCCGGGAAGGGAGCTTTAAATTCGGAGGGCACCCAAAAAGGACGGTCCAGAATCGACTATAATAAAGTGGCATTGCCAGGCCGATCATTCCAGAAGGCGAGACATACTATGTAAATCTGAGGTATAGCATGAGAACTTAACCGAACTAACGGCTCTCGAGCCTGGTATATGCCGGTTCAACCTCACAAAGTCTCTAGGGTTCGAGAACAGATGGGTATCAGGCAAGGGCGGTGATAAAATAATTGCGTACACTCCCACTAATACTGTTACTAGTAGTATTAGGTTTCACTAGGGTAACATTGACGAACTGAGGGAAAGGGGCAAGACGGCGAAGAGAGGAGAAAAGAGCAAGCAGAAAGAAGAGAGAAATCAGATTGAGGCTGGGCAGGTATTATGCCTGATGCGCGTGAATCATTCTGTTGCCAATTTGATAGGAATTGCACATCGGCATCTGAGCATATCGACCCACAAGAGTAGTGGAAGGCCGATAAGCGAATAGTCTCCTTGGGCTCACTGCTATCCCGGGAAAAGGAGAAAAAAGTTATGTGACTTTACCTAGCTGCAACCTTATTGATAATGCTAGAGAAACATGAGTAAACGCCATCCATGCAAGGTATCCATATCCATACTCCGACAATGCAAGCCCCGTCCGTCGTATCTCGTAGTTGACGTGCAGTGATCTGCATCACTCCAAAAAAGTCCGATATTGAAACGGACGAGCATTAGGTAAGCTAGACTGTGTAGCTGCAACACTGCCGTGTCCTCGGTGGGGAGACTTAGTAGTCGTATGCATGTAGAACGATTGTTCGTCACGCCTTAAACGCCTTGCTCCCCTCGCATAGGCCCGATGTCAATTTCGTGAGTGCTACCCATCTTGGGGCATATTTGATCCCTTCGTCGTAGGCAGGAATTGTTCCGGGCATATTGACATCGTCCCAGCTGCACACGATGTTGCCGTCAATTCCAGTGCTTGCATCTGATTCGGCTTCCCATTGAACATCAACTATCCACGGCGTAGTCCAATTGCGACGGTAGAGTTTGATCCTAGTTAAGCCCTCTTCCGGCACGTTGCCAAACCGCTCGTCGGGTTGGTTCCCGTTGATTGTAAACGAGGAAATGGGCTTCTTGAACATAATTGCGCATGATCTGCTATCTTTCGCATGGATTTCAAACCTGGCCTTGGTTTCATCCTGACCTCGAGTGATGTTGAAATCCAACCAGCTACCAAAGCCCTTCTGTGGCGGAACCCCATCGGGATATGTTTTTACCACGTTAGGTGGGACGTCAGAACCGTCGTAAGAGCAGATAGTTAAACCAGGACGCGAACTTCCTTCCGATGTACAATTGAGCTCTTTGCCCATGGCAGACGGTAGCTCAGCGATAGTCTGTTTAACAAAGTCTTCTAGACCGACATAATTGACCCTCGAGATACCTGTATCGAGATCGACGGTGTTCTGAAAATAGATCTTGTATCTGCTATCTTCAGTGAACGGGAAGGCTGCTAGGTTGTATATCAATGTAGCAATAAAAACCAAGAGCAGTACCATCGGAACATGGTGGGTGATTCGGTGGATGAACGGAGTTATCGGCAATATCAGAAAGATGCTGAAGAATGCCGTCATGAGATATGGAACCAGAAGACTAGACCCATCGGCACCTGTTTGCGAAACTGAAGCGACTAATGTCAAACCGTTTTGGGCAAACAAGATGATTAAGAATGGTCCCAGGATGAGGAACTGAAGAATCCACAACCAGCCCGGGAGATTTCCCGACCATCGCTGCTCGTACTCGTACGGTTGGCCTTTCTCGCTCTCGGGCGATGTAGTCTTGTTCACGAAAGCTGAAATCGAACGGCGATATGTAGTCGCAAAGGTGGTCCGACGGTTATCTCCAGAGCCGCCTCCTACGAGGGGTGTTGTCTCCGTCGGTGCGGACTGAGACTCCTCTTCGTCGTCGCCATCCTCATCATCCTCCGCCGCATCAAGCTCATCACGACTTGGCGACATTAGATCGTCGGCATGTGGCACAGCGCTGATATGATCCCTGACCTCGTGTTCGTCGTGAACTTGCTGCGCAAACGACGTCTTCGTAGGCAGGGCGCACAGCTCGAGAAGGGCAAGGAAAGCGGCGAGAAACGTAGCAGAATGGAAAAACACGAATATGTACCCAGCCGCAATCCTAAAGCGATCCTCGAAAACGGTATCTACAACCATTATGCACCAGGCAATGGTGAACAGCCAAAATATGGAGTAGCCCCTATGTAGAGCACTGGGTCGCGCAAAGTTGGCCCCAGCCATGATGGTCCAGAAAACGAAGTAAAAGAGAGAGATCATCATTGCCCATCTGTAGCTTGAAGTTAGCAAATATTCCAGAGATGTGGTTATGCGGGACTTACACGGTGTATTCGTTGCTGTATATGACCAACGGGTTGATCTTGGTGATCAGGTATGCAGAGCCAACAACCAATGCCCCCGAAACTATCAAGGCAAAGGGAAATCTGAAGAGACCCTTTCGGCCACCTAGCATAACCGGGTCCAGGTCGGATCCTTCATAAGCAGACCGACCCGCCGAGAAGAAGTAGTATTTGTCGTTGCGCATTAGAACGTACGTCAGACCAAGAAGGATCAGGGGCGTAGCAATTAAGAGAGTTAAGGACCATGCAAACATAGTCCTCAGCTCAAATAGAGCAAACCCTTGTCCAAATATGTCGAACCAGACACCGTCGTTCCCTCTGCCATTCCATACTTTCTTCCGATCCCCGTCTCCGCGGTCGCCGATGAAAGTTTGACCTGTATCCCCAGAAAGGCCTTGCATCGTGTGCAGAGAGCTGCTCAACATGTGCCAGAGGCTAGCCCTTGACGCGTGGGCAGCATCATCTTGGTTAGTGTGGTACCTAGCACGGGGTCGATAAAATGCCATATCCAACCCCCTTAACCCGAAGACCCCATTGAAAACGATGTAGTCGGTGTTACTCCGTATAGCCCCTAGACTGAAAGCATCAGATGAGATGACAGTTCCGAACGGGTTTTTGGTGCCCCTGTACGCATTCGTAACTTCGACATCGGTTGTCCGGAACAGATTGGCTCGGCCACCGGCGCCAGCTCCTTCGAGATTCAAAAAGGTATGACAGAAAGGCAAAAGAGGGTGATGTATGAAGGCTTGCGCGCCCCATAGCCCATCTTCCTCGTTATTGTTGAGTAACGCGACGATGCCTCTCTGGGGTCGGTTCTCCGGACGGGAAAAATAGTCGATCAAGGCCATTACAGTCACACAGCCCATGCCATCATCTGTTGCTCCATATCCGGAAGCAACAGAGTCGTAATGTGCATTAATCAACACACCTCCTTTGCCTATGACCTTGTCTGAAGATACGCTACTAGCCTCCCACCAATGGCCCTGCGGATCGTCCTTCCCTCGAATATATACTATTACGTTGGTGCCCTCGAAGTACGTGCCGATGGGAGATGAGGCTCCAAATATGGAATTAGCAGTTGTTATGTTGGAAACGTCATCTGCGAACACAACCATGCTCGAGTCGTTGGTCCCGTTGCGCTTCTTGATCTCCTCCAACTCCAGCAACAGCCAATCGTGGATCTCGTCATTCTTTCGACTATTGAAGGGGTGGTAGTCGCGCGACAGCACAGTCAGATCGAGCCACGACTTGGTGAGGTTGAGACCGGAGTAGAGGGTCGGATTGCTCGGGGGAAGCGGGACGGTTTCGTGGATGACGAGCAGCGGAATCAGCAGGGCGAGGTAGGTGATTGTAGTCCAGAATCCCACCGCAAACGGTTTGAAACCGATGGGGTTCGAGACAGCCATGATTGGCTGCTGTCGGCTGACTTTGCAGCCAGCTCACCTATGAAAAATTGGATATAGCCAGAAACTATAGGGCTGCAGGAATGGAATACACGAGAACCAGTGACGAACAGTCGGAGAAAGCTCTAGGTGGGGACGACAAACATCCCAAATGATGAAGGTTAAGATGTTAGGTTAACGTGTCCGAAGCTGTTTAGGAATATTCATGTTCGTTCATGTTGTTTAAAGATGTGACCAAGTGGGACGCGTCATAACCATCTTTAAGAGTCACTTTCAGGAAGCGATTGCCTTGAGAGAGTACGAACTCTAACCAACTGCAAAGATGTAGAAGGAAGAGCCTGCCTAGCATGGAAGTTGGAGAAGTTCAAGGTCACAAGCTACGATACACCTTGTTATGCGGGGGTGGCCCAAGCTCCTGGTGGAGATTGCATCTGCTCTTGCATAAGACCCCTGACACAACCATACAGTACACCCCTTGTAATAATGTTAGTTTCCTGTCCGTGCTTCTACCGATCTACACTGGGGCTCTGATGTATCGAGAAATATCACTATCATATTTAACAGCAGTATAGTGATTGTGAAAGGCTTAAAAGGTCGATAATAGGGACAACTCATAAGCTAGAATTTGTTATTCGAACTTTTCTAGCTTATTATTTTATGGTTGTGAAGTATGCTATCGATTTTGATATCGAGGTATACACATCTCAAAGTACGCATAAAAGTAGAAGCTCGGACAGTAAACTAACATTATTACAAGGGGTGTAGTGTACATTATTTGATCTTGGAAGTATTACATGTAATTATTGGGACTATTACTTCATCACTTCATCGAGAAACACAAATTCACTACGACTTGAACACAAGGAATATTCACCAGAAATGTTTCCTTATTGCTGCCTACGAATTAGTCCTATCATACACGTTTCCTTGCAACCACCCTACTGGTGGCCATCTTTCCTAATTCGCAGCATCGTTTTCCTCGGACTCACATACTAGTCGCGTATCAGAAGGCCGGAAGTAAAAGTAACGTGGAGGGACAAAATTAATGCTAGAGTTAGAAATAACAGCACGTATCGATGCAATTCGTTAGCAGTGAGAGACAGGTTAACCGGGTACGATGCAGTTAGGTCGAGCAGGTTAGTATTGACCCAGTATCAATGAAGTCCAGTCGATCTAGATGCCTCTCACGCTCAAGCACCAGGAGGTGGTGGAGGAGGTTGATCACCGGGAGGAGGCGGTGGGGCCTCACCGGAAGGAGGTGGAGGCGGAGGAGCAGCGCCATTAGCGTACTGCTGGATCAACGCATTCAGATTTCCAGCCGGTAGGCCAGGCGGAGCACCTAGAGAGCCACCAGGCGGGGCGAGACCGGGAGGTGGTCCCATACCAGGGGCCGCGCCGTAGCCAGAGTAACCCGGGTAGCTGGGGTACTGCTGCTGTCCGGCTGAAGCCTGATGCCAAGGTGCCGCCGCTCCAGGTGCCGAAGCACCACCACCATTGTAACTTTGACCTTGACCGCCGTAGTAATCACCGCCGTGGCTGTCATGGCCACGATTGCGATCGCGCCAAGGAGCTGCCGAGCCGCCCTCGCTGTTGCCCTGGTCATTGTTACGAGAACGCCAAGGGGCGGCGGCCCCAGTAGGACCTCGCTGCCAAGGCTTCGCATCGCTGCCGCCATTGTTGAAGGAGCCAGGTCCGGCTTCGATACGAGCCGGGGTTCCACTTGAACCGCCTCCGAGTTCTTGCATGAATTGCTAGAATGACGGGTTAGTTATTGTTTATATTCGGGTATTTAGAGAAGAAAAAAAGACCTACCTCATATTCACGATCGACAGCATCGCCACTACCACTGCCAATACGGCCAGCAGCAGGGCGAGGAGGGCCATCGTTGCGCCAGCTGGCACCCTTCTGTCGATCGGGGCAATCTCGAGCCATGTGACCGGCGTTGCCGCAGACACGACAAATGATATTGGCCGTAAAGTTCTGCTTCTCGGGGCAATCGTACTTGCGATGACCGATCTGGCCACAATTCTGACATGCTTGGTTCTCGTCGTCACGTAGAGTACCGTTCAACGTGGCAAGTTCTCGAAGTTGGTTTCTCTTGAGCTCGTTCTGTCCTTCGGGGATCGAGGCAGCCTGGAATAGGGTTATTAGTAGATATTGCGGAATAAGGAATCAGGAAATGCTTACTGTCTCAATGACGTTGTGAATCAACTTCTTGGCCTTGTTCACCTTCTCCTCGGTGTCTGCCATGATCAAACAGTGAAGATCTTCCTCCTGGTTGCTGGCGTGAGCGGCATCAGATCGACCTTTGCCTTCTTTCACGGAGCCTTTTCCGCGAATAGCGATTTTGGCGCCTGATTCAGTTTCCATCTTCTTCAAAGTGTTGCCACGAGGGCCGATAAGTAGACCAACTTTAGTAAGAGAACCTATGTGTTAGTATTTGTAGCAGCAAAAAGAAAGGTTAGAGCATGAGTGAAGGCTGGATGACGAGGCCGAGGTTAGGCATGTCATCCATCGAGATACGACGTCACTCCTGGTAATATCCAAAACAAGAAGGGGCAAAAACATAGTTAGAAAGGTTAGAGGGTTAGTAATCTCACTGAAGTTAATCTCTGGATAATCATTGACAGGCACGTAGACCTTCTCTTGGGTCTTGGTAGGTCGGCGATAATCCTGCGGCGGGTGGTAGTTAGGGATGGTCTTCATAGCCTTCTCTACCAGCTTATGTCTCTCATCTTCGAGACGCTTGCGGTATCGGTATTCTCTAGTGTTAACACGGCGACCGTGGTTGTCGTACTGCGGAGGAGGTGAAGGAGATCTGCAGTAAAATTAGTCCAAGTTCAAGCAAGATCGCAATGGATAATACATACCGATCACCATCAGCGGGAACAACGTCATTGATTCGCAACTTCTGACTGATCTCTTCAATTCGCAAGTGCAAAGTATAGGCTTCTAGCTGTTCACTGGTCATGTTGGCCATGATGGCTGTCGGAAGTCCCATCAGACCGGCAGCTTTGTTCTCCGAGGCTTCACCCCAACGGTTTCGCTTCTTTCGGCGTCGAGTTCCATCGGCATCGGTTCCTGTGAATATTAGTATTGATAAAGAAAGAAAAAAAAACATAGTTAGACATAATTCGAGATGACTTACGGGGTTCGGGGCTGCGACCGCGCTTCAAGTCGCGATCACTATTGGAGACGCTGAAGGCTTCGCCACTGCTTTCGCGCTGCACGGGCGCATCATCTTCACCTCCAAATCGTCGGCGGTTGCCGAGAGGGATGTTGTTGGATCCGGTGATGCCTTGACTTCTCCACGACATGATGACAAGTTGGCGCGTTGCGAAAGAACTTGTCGTTACGAGGAATTTGTTGAATGAAAATGAATGTTTAGAAATTGTTTTTAGGTTAGGTAGAAAGTAATGAGGCGACTTTTCTGGCGCTACGCTAAATCTTGCGTGGAACAAGTGGAGTAAGGGAGAAAAGCACGATCCATATTTTTCAAGTACCTGCGTATATGTATGTACTTCGTACCTGCCCCTGCTATGTCACGTGGGCGCGTGCTTTTTCACGAGTCTTGTCACACATCGCATCACTTCTAACTTCAACTATCATCATGGCAAGGTTTACACATGTATCAGGTGTCTGTACTAGGAATCAAATAAGCTTCTCCATACAGAACAAAAAAGATTTCCTTTCCTCGCCAAGACTTGAATAGCTTAGCAGACTACCATAACACATGCATGTCGACAGGCCATTGACAATTATCCGATTTTCACAAACTCCACCAGTTCAACATTGTCCCACGTTTAGGTCTAGGATGTCCTTGGTATCTAGGTAAATAACACAACTTTGAGTGACGGGGAAGTGTAAGTTGAATTAGTATTCACTATTAAGTATTAATCTACCTATTATCAAGACAGCCCCCTTAAGGTAAAAATATGCTTGAAACACTCGGTACACTCTCACTCTCTGCGAATTGGTCCACCACAGTCAAGTAGAACGCGTTCGATCGGATCGAGCCGCTCTTCGTCGCCTTGAACTGGTAGCATCCGGGCTCCGACGGAATAAGAATGCTAACGTGGCCGTAATTATCGCTCATTTGGCCAGCTATGGACACACCCGAAATCACACCGCCATACTCCCCGTCAATGGTCGTGACGGTGACAGATCCGCTACCTGCCTCGGCGACCGCATAGTCAGGCGTGACCTTGAGGAAGTGGTCCTTTGAGAACGCATCGAATGCCCACAGAGTGCGATCGCCACTCTCCACTTCCATCTGACATCCTCCGACGGGGCTATACTGGTCGTTGACCAGGAGGCCCCAGAACTGAGTGGAGGTCTGGGTTGAAGCACCAATGGACGTGATGAAAAAGTCGTCATATGCGCTAGACCATGTGCCGTCATAGCTGAAGCTGTTCAAGCTGGCTGCCGCGTCGAGCTGGTCGATTGGTGTGGTGCCCTGGCTTGGGTTAGCACCATTGTTGGTGCCGTCGCACATATGCGTCCCGCCGGACGGTGTGGTGATGTCTCTAGGACCGGCTACGACACAGCCCTCGAAGATGGTGCCTTCACTGTCGTTTCCCTCGATGCGGAGGTGGGCGTTGGCAGATGGCGACGCAATCGAGCTGGAACATGTGATAGTTCCAGTCGTCGAGGAGACTGGGTATTCTGTGAAAGTCGTACCACATGAGCTGGGGACTGCGCTCGTCAGCGTTAGGCTCGCGCTCGATGTGATCGGAGTCGTAGTCGACGATGTAACTGGGGTCGTGGTCGACGACGGAGTCACAGTCGACGTGCAGACAGTTGTCGTCGTTATTGAGGTGCTCGACACCGCAACGGTGTTCGTCTGAGTAGATCCAGTGATGGTGACGGTGTCTGTTTGAGTCTTCGAGACTGTCGCTGTCTTGGTGCCTAAAAAGCAGCTGCAGGCACTCGACAGTTTCTTAGGCATGCCGTTACATTTTTTGCAACCCTTGTTGAACCAAACTGGCATGTCATTGCCACGCTTGAAAGTAAGCGTCACTACGGGCACAGCTGAAGTAGTGGTAGTCGATACGGTCGGGGTCGTGGCAGCCGACGTAGTGGTCAAAGACACCGAATCACCTGAGTCCGCTGTACAAACGGTGCCCACTGTAACCGTGGCTAAAAATGACGACGTCTCGCTTACTTGGGCGGCCCCGGGAGTAACTGTTACGGTTACTGTGTTGGTGTGGACTGCAGTTGTTGTTGCCGCTGGGAGAGCCCCCTTTAGATATCCCGAGCAAAAGGCAGAAGCTGCCGGCTTAAAAGGGGCCGGAAGAGCTGTCTTGAAGAGGCAGTTGTCTACTAGAAGTTAGCGACTATCACGTTCAGGCTAAACCTTTAGTCTTGAGGTACTCACCCAGAGGACATCCTTCCGGAACCTTTACCAAGACACTTCCATACGTGCTGCCAAGGCAAACTGCGAGAGCGAATGTCAAAGAACGAGGGTAATGCATCTTGAACTAGGAACCCTAAGGAAGCAACTGTAAACGAGTGCATTCTTTTACGACCTGCCAGCAACAGAGACGTGCGAAAACAAATGAAGGGGCTGCCATAATTAATATGTGGAAATCGTGAGTTGTAATTTTATTTAGCTTCATGATCTAGATGTTGAGGATTCCTCCGTAAAAACCTAGTCTTCTAAGTATTTCTCTAAGCTGGCTCTAGCTCTCCCAAGATATGCAGGCTATCTCCACGATCGCATGTTCAGTTTTAAATTTTTTTTTATTTAGTCAGGAAAGTCCACGGGAGCCGTTCTACCTAGATATAATTAAGTATATACATTTCCCGTATGTGTTAACCGTTTTATTTTAAATAATAAAACCTTATTATCGTGTATTTTAAATAACGCTTTTTAAAGTTTAATTAAAGTAATAATTATTATTTAAAAATTAATTAAAAAAGTTAAAAAGATTTTTATTAAAACTTTTTTTAATAAAAAATTTTAATACTTTTTTTATATATTTTTTTTAAATTTTATATAATTATTAAACGAAAAATTTTTTTAAAAAAATATATATAATAATATAAAAAAAAAAAAAATTTATTTTATTAAATTTAATTATTTTATTTATTAATATATTAAATAATATTTTATTATTAAAACTTTTAATTTATATTATATATAAATAATATTTATTTATAATATATTATAAATATATTTAAATATATATATAAATTTATGTTTTATAATTTTTTTAAAAAATTTTATTTTATAATAATTAATAAAAAATAAATATTATTTTTTAATTTAATTTTTAAAATTATTAAAATATATATTAAAAATAAAATAATATTTAAAATTTTAATAAATAAAATTAATTTTTATTAATAAAATATTTTATAATAACATATTTTATAATAAATAAAATAATATTATAAAAAAAATTAAATTAAATATAATAAGTTTAAATTAAATCGAATTAATAATAAATATTAATAATATTATTAAAACAGTTTAACGTTTTATTTAAAACGGGTTACTTACCTTTAACGAAAGCCTTGAAATCCTTGAGTTAATACAAGGGTCTCGACCCGAATGTAATCACCCTAAGTATAATCAAGTACTTGTTTAACTACATTGCCGTGGGGTCCGAGACTGATATTTTAGTTTCCTTGCTCTTGCCCCTATAAGGAAACCGTTATAAGGCTGCAACACCGCAGAAGCCGAGTCTTGCGACCAGTGGCCTCCAGGCCAATATAGCCTATGGAATATTTTCTAGGTACACTGTTTTTAACTGCGAAAACATACCTTCCTGCGAGAGAGACAAAAAGCCAGCAAAGAACATAAGGTTGTTAGTGAAACGGGTAGACACATTTGAGTTACCTAACTGCAAGTGAGAACGTAGGGTGAAAAGCGAATTAACGAATTAGAATATATATAATTAATAGATTCTAAGCTGTAATGAACGGGCCGACCTATTGAGTAAAGATAGTTTATACCGTTAATAAAAGTGTAATTCAATTAGGCCTATACGCCGCATTCTATCCAGTCCACCAGCGTTCCTGCGCTTCATCTTGGAAGATAAACTCTCTTAGCTTAGCCATGCCTACCAGATCCCCTTCCATAGTCCCTGCCATCTGTCTCTCGACCCAGCCCTCGGTGTAACCACCTCCGAAATCAGTAATCCACACATTGTCTTCTCGGTCGACAAGTACATTCTCTGCCTTAACGTCCCCCCAGACGATCCCGGCCCTGTGCAGCTCTGCAAGGGTGGCTTCAAGCTGATCCATCCATCTTTTCCTCGTGCAAGCTGAAGGGTGATCGGGGTCCACATTTGTTGACAGAGTATGGCCGCCATGGTCGATATAAGTGAGTAACAGGCCCACGACAGAACCGCCATCGTCCATGACAACCCCAAAGAGGCGGCACACGTTTAAATGCGGATCCAGATTGGCTGCAGAAATGTTCTTGTACGCCTGTAGCTCGTTTTGTGTCTGGACGGTGGAGTAACATGGCTTAAAGAAGCATGCCGTCCGTCCGTCATCGATAAGCACCTTTCGGGGAGGTTTAAAGAGCGCGTCTTCGGGGTTGTCAAAGCTTAGCACGACACCAGCTGGATCGTATAGGGCCGTCCACCCCTCCAGGTCGTCAAGGTAGTCATCGTCGAGCCAGACACGTGATGGAGAGTACGGCGATTTCTTTGACTCGATCCGACGCGGCTGCAACTTTTCACCCACAACGTCTAGCGCAAAGATGAAGAAGCTCGGGAATAGGTACTCTTTTAGAGTGACTGTGATGCTCCCATCGTTATCCGGAAGGGCAGGACTCGGTGCCAGTTGGGCAAATAGCGGTTCGAACGGGCGTGTAACCCACTCGAAAACGTCGGTGTCATAGATGTCACCGATTACCTCCTCACCCGATCGAAGAACCTCCAGGTACGACAAATACATCTTTGTCGTGGCGGGCGAGTTGACGAAATGCGACGGTGACACACGAATGTGAAAAAGCTTGCCATTTCTGCGAACGGTGAACCTGGCGTTGTCATCGTGAATGCTGGTAACATAAGACTCGAGTTCGTATCTCGGGCGGCATGGCTCTCGCTCATATCCCATTGTTGCCATCTCGAAGACGCTATGTGGCAGGATGGAATGCCACATGCGTCTCAAGGTTCTTTTACATTTTTTATTTTTTGAGTGAAGTTGACAACGACACGGTGCGGTGAGGGAAGCAATGTGATGTGGACCTGATTGTGTCAAAGCCCTTTTTTGTCCAATCATATTGCGTTTGGCGTGACACCGAATAGCAAGCGCTTATGCACCCAATGGATGCTGCAACGGCTATTAGTCGCTGATGTGGGGCAGATAGCGCCTGCAGGCTACAATCCTGCGATAATCAACCTGGAGTTGAGGCCCAAACATAGCTAGTCAGCCTGTAATAGTTAGTCAGCCTGTTGGGCGCGTGCAGCGGTGATGTTGGTGTTTTCTTCATGGGCTTCGATCGTTGGTACCAAAAAGATCAATGTCAGAGCTTTGGCAGTTAAGCCTGGGCCCTGGGGGCCTCTGGCCTTCCTCTTCTGCCCGCCCTGCTCGCCAGGCGGCCCCCAATTGACGTAGGCGCTGACCTGATAGGTAGCACGTTTAACCGCTTATAAAGTACGAATTAATCTACCTTACCCTAGCAAGGCTGGACCCGAGATCTGCCTCGTTACCGGCCAGTCATAAGTTAGCATTATTACCGCCAGCCAGTGTCAAGCTATCAGGCTATTTAATATGAAGGCGCTTACTTTGGAAGCTGATAACTAGCTTCGTTTACAAGGATTTTTATATAGCCTGGATCCAACAGCTTATACCATTCCGTGATAACCGAGTGAGTTAATTTTGATCATTGGCGCAGCCTTTCCCACTCTAGGTCAGGCCTGGTCCAAATGATTAACGGCAGCTACAGTTACATTGATATAAGGTCTCTGGTTGTAATTTAGTTGGCTCAAGTCTGTGTCGTGATGTTTCATAACTTTGACTTAGGCGCCGAACTGAACGAAGCAGCTGCTCGACCGTGTTACTCTTCGCCGATGTCTGTGGCTTCCTGGACATATAAAGATTGCTTCTGGTCCTCCCATCCAGAATGGTGTCAATTTCGATTCGTACATCGTTATTTCTCTTGTTTATTGCTATACATAGAAAGTCAAAAGACAACTCAAGCTTGAATTCACTGTTCAGTAGCCTAGTCAGTCGATCAAGTCATTCATCCAACCCCGCGGCCCAATTCCAGGGCCCAAGGTCCCCCAGTCCGCCATTCTACGGTCCCTGTCTCTTTCTGTCGACTCAAAAACACTACCATAGCCATGTGCTGGAAAACTCTTCGCAAGGGACTTTGCGGCCATAAAGTCGGCAACAACAGCTGGGGTCCTGAGAACCCCGAAGATTGTCGAGAGGCTAGGTTAGCCAATCGACGCCATGCCAGGACGGGGAAACTCCTCAGATGCTCTCCGCCAGGTTCGACAACTGTAGTACAAGATGATACTATCGTTTGCGGTGAAGATGAATGTTATATTACCTACGTTCTCATCGGAAGGGGTTGGACTTGTCACAGATGTGGGTTTGCTAACGAACCTGGTGTAGACCAGTGTCAGAATGAGGGGGAAACGGAAGCAGGTTACGACTTTTGCGGTCATTTTCCTTGTAACGATCCAAACGGGTGTAAAATCACTCAGCGTCATCGCCGAAGATGATGGTTGGGAAAGTAAATAAATTTAAATGTAGATTCGAGGTTCATGTTGTATTTTAGTAATAGGTATGCGAATGGCGTTGGCGAAGTTACTTTTTTAATAAGTATTTTTTGAACGATTAACTGTTAAACAACCAAACAGTTGCGTGCGCTTAACGATCACTTTTCATATGGGCACGTTTGCTAGACGACTAAACCGTAAACGCGAGGGGGCCGGTAACGAACGCGGCGCGGTTACTTAACGATCAGTTGCGGTCGCTCAACGACCAGTCGCGGCCGTTCAACGACCAATTACGGCCGCTCAACAACCAGTCACGGCTACTCAACGACCAAACCTGCGAGGAGCATAATTGCTCAACGACCAAACCCGCGACAAGCGCAATTGCTCAACGACCAAACCCGTAACAAGCATAATTGCTTAACGACCCAACGCGCGATCGCAACGACTAAACCCGCGATTATAACGAAGCCAGCGATAAGCGCGGTGATTTTAATTTTAAAAATAAAAAAACTTTATAAGTATTATTTAAACGATTAATAATTAAACGATTAAACGGTTACGCGCGTTTATTAATAACTTTTTAATAAAAACGTATTTATTTAATAATTAAATTTATAATAAACGTTATTATTTAATAATTAAATTATAATTATAATAAATATAATATATTTATTTAATAATTAAATTATAATTATAATAAATATAATATATTTATTTAATAATTAAATTTATAATAAATATTATTATTTAATAATTAAATTATAATTATAATAAATATAATATAATTATTTAATAATTAAATTATAATTATATATAATTATTTAATAATTAAAATATAATAATAATTATATTAATAATAAATTTATAAATTAAATTTAAATATATTAATTTTTTTTTTATAAAATTTTTTAAAAAAAAAAAAAAAATTAAAAAAATTTTTATTTTAATTTTTTTAATTTTTTTATTTAAAAAAATATAATTAATATAAATAATAATAATTATTATTTATATATAAATTAATATTAATTATAATTTTTATTTAATTATAAATAAATTAATATAAATTATATAAAATTTAATTATAATATAATTAATATTATTTAATTTATAATTATATATATTATTTAATAATATTTTTTTTATAATTATTAATATTATTATTATAAAATTATTTAAAATTTTATAAATTATAATATTTAATATATTATTTATATAATAATTAATTAATTTAATAATATTATATAATTTATATTAAATAAATTTTTATTTAAAAAAATATATATTTTAAAATAAATAAAAAGTTTTTTTTTTTAAAATAAATATAATATTAAATATTTTTTAATATAAAAAATTAATTAATATAAAAATTAAATATAATTAAATTAAATTATAATATTTTATAAAAAAATTAATATTTTTTAATTTTTTTTATATTAAAAATAATAAATAATTAATATATATATTATAAAAATATTTATAATAATAATATATAATAATAATAATTTTTTTTTATAAATATATTATAATTAATATATTAATATTTTAATAAATATTTTAAATATAAAAAAAATATTTTATTTTTATATTATTATTATATAAATAAATAATAATATATTATATATTTTTATTAAAAATATTAATTTTAAATTAAAATAATTTATAATAATTTTATTTTATATAAAATAATATTTAATTTATTTTTTATTTATAAAATAAATATAAAATTAATAATAAATTAATATAATAATTATTATAAAAATAAAATTATTTAAATAAAATATTAAATAATATTTAAAAATTTATTTTAAATATTATATAAATAATTAAAAAAATATATAAAAAAATATTTTTTTTTTAAAAATATTATATATAAAATTTAATTTTTTATATTTAATTTTTAAATTTATAATATTTTATATTATAATAATTATAAATTTAATTTATATTTAAAAAGTTTTTATATATAAATTTATTAAATATTTATTTATTTATAAAATTTTATTTTATTTTTTTATTTTAATTATTTATATTTTTTTATTATAATAATATT